>JAQNBH010000011.1:13026294-13626294 GCA_028752905.1 Cladorhizidae sp. MBARI D1340-BT2
GACACCATCATGTATGAGTTACACTGAGTGAAGGAAGAGACACCTCATGTATGAGTTACACTGAGTGAAGGAAGAGACACCCTCATGTATGAGTTACACTGAGTGAAGGAAGAGACACCCTCCATGTATGAGTTACACTGAGTGAAGGAAGAGACACCCTCATGTATGAGTTACACTGAGTGAAGGAAGAGACACCATCATGTATGAGTTACACTGAGTGAAGGAAGAGACACCCTCCATGTATGAGTTACACTGAGTGAAGGAAGAGACACCCTCATGTATGAGTTACACTGAGTGAAGGAAGAGACACCATCATGTATGAGTTACACTGAGTGAAGGAAGAGACACCCTCATGTCATGTATGAGTTACACTGAGTGAAGGAAGAGACACCCTCATGTATGAGTTACACTGAGTGAAGGAAGAGACACCCTCATGTATGAGTTACACTGAGTGAAGGAAGAGACACCCTCATGTATGAGTTACACTGAGTGAAGGAAGAGACACCATCATGTATGAGTTACACTGAGTGAAGGAAGAGACACCCTCATGTATGAGTTACACTGAGTGAAGGAAGAGACACCCTCATGTATGAGTTACACTGAGTGAAGGAAGAGACACCCTCATGTATGAGTTACACTGAGTGAAGGAAGAGACACCCTCATGTATGAGTTACACTGAGTGAAGGAAGAGACACCTCATGTATGAGTTACACTGAGTGAAGGAAGAGACACCCTCATGTATGAGTTACACTGAGTGAAGGAAGAGACACCCTCATGTATGAGTTACACTGAGTGAAGGAAGAGACACCCTCATGTATGAGTTACACTGAGTGAAGGAAGAGACACCCTCATGTATGAGTTACACTGAGTGAAGGAAGAGCCACCCTCATGTATGAGTTACACTGAGTGAAGGAAGAGACAATCCTCATGTATGAGTTACACTGAGTGAAGGAAGAGACAGCCTCATGTATGAGTTACACTGAGTGAAGGAAGAGACACCCTCATGTATGAGTTACACTGAGTGAAGGAAGAGACACCCTCATGTATGAGTTACACTGAGTGAAGGAAGAGACACCCTCATGTATGAGTTACACTGAGTGAAGGAAGAGACACCCTCATGTATGAGTTACACTGAGTGAAGGAAGAGACACCCTCATGTATGAGTTACACTGAGTGAAGGAAGAGACACCCTCATGTATGAGTTACACTGAGTGAAGGAAGAGACATCCTCATGTATGAGTTACACTGAGTGAAGGAAGAGACACCCTCATGTATGAGTTACACTGAGTGAAGGAAGAGACACCCTCATGTATGAGTTACACTGAGTGAAGGAAGAGACACCATCATGTATGAGTTACACTGAGTGAAGGAAGAGACACCCTCATGTATGAGTTACACTGAGTGAAGGAAGAGACACCATCATGTATGAGTTACACTGAGTGAAGGAAGAGACACCCTCATGTATGAGTTACACTGAGTGAAGGAAGAGACACCTCATGTATGAGTTACACTGAGTGAAGGAAGAGACACCCTCATGTATGAGTTACACTGAGTGAAGGAAGAGACACCCTCATGTATGAGTTACACTGAGTGAAGGAAGAGACACCATCATGTATGAGTTACACTGAGTGAAGGAAGAGACGCCCTCATGTATGAGTTACACTGAGTGAAGGAAGAGACACCCTCATGTATGAGTTACACTGAGTGAAGGAAGAGACACCCTCATGTATGAGTTACACTGAGTGAAGGAAGAGACACCATCATGTATGAGTTACACTGAGTGAAGGAAGAGACGCCCTCATGTATGAGTTACACTGAGTGAAGGAAGAGACACCCTCATGTATGAGTTACACTGAGTGAAGGAAGAGACGCCTCATGTATGAGTTACACTGAGTGAAGGAAGAGACACCCTCATGTATGAGTTACACTGAGTGAAGGAAGAGACACCCTCATGTATGAGTTACACTGAGTGAAGGAAGAGACACCCTCATGTATGAGTTACACTGAGTGAAGGAAGAGACACCATCATGTATGAGTTACACTGAGTGAAGGAAGAGACACCATCATGTATGAGTTACACTGAGTGAAGGAAGAGACATCCTCATGTATGAGTTACACTGAGTAAAGGAAGAGACACCCTCATGTCATGTATGAGTTACACTGAGTGAAGGAAGAGACACCCTCATGTATGAGTTACACTGAGTGAAGGAAGAGACACCCTCATGTCATGTATGAGTTACACTGAGTGAAGGAAGAGACACCCTCATGTATGAGTTACACTGAGTGAAGGAAGAGACACCTCATGTATGAGTTACACTGAGTGAAGGAAGAGACACCCTCATGTATGAGTTACACTGAGTGAAGGAAGAGACACCCTCATGTATGAGTTACACTGAGTGAAGGAAGAAACACCCTCATGTATGAGTTACACTGAGTGAAGGAAGAGACACCCTCATGTATGAGTTACACTGAGTGAAGGAAGAGACACCCTCATGTATGAGTTACACTGAGTGAAGGAAGAGCCACCCTCATGTATGAGTTACACTGAGTGAAGGAAGAGACACCCTCATGTATGAGTTACACTGAGTGAAGGAAGAGACACCCTCATGTATGAGTTACACTGAGTGAAGGAAGAGACACCCTCATGTATGAGTTACACTGAGTGAAGGAAGAGACACCCTCATGTATGAGTTACACTGAGTGAAGGAAGAGACACCCTCATGTATGAGTTACACTGAGTGAAGGAAGAGACACCCTCATGTATGAGTTACACTGAGTGAAGGAAGAGCCACCCTCATGTATGAGTTACACTGAGTGAAGGAAGAGACAATCTCATGTATGAGTTACACTGAGTGAAGGAAGAGACGCCTCATGTATGAGTTACACTGAGTGAAGGAAGAGCCACCCTCATGTATGAGTTACACTGAGTGAAGGAAGAGACAATCTCATGTATGAGTTACACTGAGTGAAGGAAGAGACACCTCATGTATGAGTTACACTGAGTGAAGGAAGAGACACCCTCATGTATGAGTTACACTGAGTGAAGGAAGTGACACCCTCATGTATGAGTTACACTGAGTGAAGGAAGAGCCACCCTCATGTATGAGTTACACTGAGTGAAGGAAGAGACAATCTCATGTATGAGTTACACTGAGTGAAGGAAGAGACGCCTCATGTATGAGTTACACTGAGTGAAGGAAGAGACACCCTCATGTATGAGTTACACTGAGTGAAGGAAGAGACACCCTCATGTATGAGTTACACTGAGTGAAGGAAGAAACACCCTCATGTATGAGTTACACTGAGTGAAGGAAGAGACACCCTCATGTATGAGTTACACTGAGTGAAGGAAGAGACACCCTCATGTATGAGTTACACTGAGTGAAGGAAGAGACACCCTCATGTATGAGTTACACTGAGTGAAGGAAGAGACATCCTCATGTATGAGTTACACTGAGTGAAGGAAGAGACACCCTCATGTATGAGTTACACTGAGTGAAGGAAGAGACACCCTCATGTATGAGTTACACTGAGTGAAGGAAGAGACACCATCATGTATGAGTTACACTGAGTGAAGGAAGAGACACCCTCATGTATGAGTTACACTGAGTGAAGGAAGAGACACCATCATGTATGAGTTACACTGAGTGAAGGAAGAGACACCCTCATGTATGAGTTACACTGAGTGAAGGAAGAGACACCTCATGTATGAGTTACACTGAGTGAAGGAAGAGACACCATCATGTATGAGTTACACTGAGTGAAGGAAGAGACACCCCTCATGTATGAGTTACACTGAGTGAAGGAAGAGACACCCTCATGTATGAGTTACACTGAGTGAAGGAAGAGACGCCCTCATGTATGAGTTACACTGAGTGAAGGAAGAGACACCCTCATGTATGAGTTACACTGAGTGAAGGAAGAGACGCCTCATGTATGAGTTACACTGAGTGAAGGAAGAGACACCCTCATGTATGAGTTACACTGAGTGAAGGAAGAGACACCCTCATGTATGAGTTACACTGAGTGAAGGAAGAGACACCCTCATGTATGAGTTACACTGAGTGAAGGAAGAGACACCATCATGTATGAGTTACACTGAGTGAAGGAAGAGACACCATCATGTATGAGTTACACTGAGTGAAGGAAGAGACATCCTCATGTATGAGTTACACTGAGTAAAGGAAGAGACACCCTCATGTATGAGTTACACTGAGTGAAGGAAGAGACACCCTCATGTCATGTATGAGTTACACTGAGTGAAGGAAGAGACACCCTCATGTCATGTATGAGTTACACTGAGTGAAGGAAGAGACACCCTCATGTATGAGTTACACTGAGTGAAGGAAGAGACACCCTCATGTATGAGTTACACTGAGTGAAGGAAGAGACACCCTCATGTATGAGTTACACTGAGTGAAGGAAGAGACACCTCATGTATGAGTTACACTGAGTGAAGGAAGAGACACCCTCATGTATGAGTTACACTGAGTGAAGGAAGAGACACCATCATGTATGAGTTACACTGAGTGAAGGAAGAGACACCCTCATGTATGAGTTACACTGAGTGAAGGAAGAGACACCCTCATGTATGAGTTACACTGAGTGAAGGAAGAGCCACCCTCATGTATGAGTTACACTGAGTGAAGGAAGAGACAATCTCATGTATGAGTTACACTGAGTGAAGGAAGAGACGCCTCATGTATGAGTTACACTGAGTGAAGGAAGAGACACCCTCATGTATGAGTTACACTGAGTGAAGGAAGAGACACCCTCATGTATGAGTTACACTGAGTGAAGGAAGAAACACCCTCATGTATGAGTTACACTGAGTGAAGGAAGAGACACCCTCATGTATGAGTTACACTGAGTGAAGGAAGAGACACCCTCATGTATGAGTTACACTGAGTGAAGGAAGAGCCACCCTCATGTATGAGTTACACTGAGTGAAGGAAGAGACACCCTCATGTATGAGTTACACTGAGTGAAGGAAGAGACACCATCATGTATGAGTTACACTGAGTGAAGGAAGAGACACCCTCATGTATGAGTTACACTGAGTGAAGGAAGAGACATCCTCATGTATGAGTTACACTGAGTGAAGGAAGAGACATCCTCATGTATGAGTTACACTGAGTGAAGGAAGAGACACCATCATGTATGAGTTACACTGAGTGAAGGAAGAGACACCTTCATGTATGAGTTACACTGAGTGAAGGAAGAGACACCCTCATGTATGAGTTACACTGAGTGAAGGAAGAGACACCTCATGTATGAGTTACACTGAGTGAAGGAAGAGACACCCTCATGTATGAGTTACACTGAGTGAAGGAAGAGACACCCTCATGTATGAGTTACACTGAGTGAAGGAAGAGACACCCTCATGTATGAGTTACACTGAGTGAAGGAAGAGACACCCTCATGTATGAGTTACACTGAGTGAAGGAAGAGACACCAACATGTATGAGTTACACTGAGTGAAGGAAGAGACACCATCATGTATGAGTTACACTGAGTGAAGGAAGAGACACCCTCATGTATGAGTTACACTGAGTGAAGGAAGAGACACCCTCATGTATGAGTTACACTGAGTGAAGGAAGAGACACCCTCATGTATGAGTTACACTGAGTGAAGGAAGAGACACCATCATGTATGAGTTACACTGAGTGAAGGAAGAGACACCCTCATGTATGAGTTACACTGAGTGAAGGAAGAGACACCCTCATGTATGAGTTACACTGAGTGAAGGAAGAGACACCCTCATGTATGAGTTACACTGAGTGAAGGAAGTGACACCATCATGTATGAGTTACACTGAGTGAAGGAAGAGACACCATCATGTATGAGTTACACTGAGTGAAGGAAGAAACACCCTCATGTATGAGTTACACTGAGTGAAGGAAGAGACACCCTCATGTATGAGTTACACTGAGTGAAGGAAGAGACACCCTCATGTATGAGTTACACTGAGTGAAGGAAGAGACACCTCATGTATGAGTTACACTGAGTGAAGGAAGTGACACCATCATGTATGAGTTACACTGAGTGAAGGAAGTGACACCATCATGTATGAGTTACACTGAGTGAAGGAAGAGACACCCTCATGTATGAGTTACACTGAGTGAAGGAAGAGACACCCTCATGTATGAGTTACACTGAGTGAAGGAAGAGCCACCCTCATGTATGAGTTACACTGAGTGAAGGAAGAGCCACCATCATGTATGAGTTACACTGAGTGAAGGAAGTGACACCCTCATGTATGAGTTACACTGAGTGAAGGAAGAGACACCATCATGTATGAGTTACACTGAGTGAAGGAAGAGACACCCTCATGTATGAGTTACACTGAGTGAAGGAAGAGACACCATCATGTATGAGTTACACTGAGTGAAGGAAGAGACACCCTCATGTATGAGTTACACTGAGTGAAGGAAGTGACACCCTCATGTACCCTCATAGCCACCTCTTGCTTGGAGAGACTTTTTTTGTTCAACACGTGTTGACCGACGCGTCGCGACCAGAAGTGTAGCACAGAAATCGAGTCTATTCAAGAGAAGTAACACGACGCAACTTCACGTTCGCAATATCACTAAACTGACACGTCGCATCGCTAGTGCGAGCAGCATATTAGAACCAGCCTTTATATTGTGTGAGTGTGTTTAATTAAGTAGCTTGCAGCGCATACATAAGGAGCAGCACTGGAGTGTGAAGTCCTGCCACATGGACCCCACGTCAAGCCACTGGGGAGCAAAAAGAACTCTAGCCTAGTGCAGCCAAACGTGTGGGGCTCCTGACTAGCACAAGTACAGCACGTACAAACCTAGCTACTCAAGAGATATTTAGTTTTAGCAGAGTGAATGATGTGGCCGGCCTCAACAAGGAATTACATGATTTTGTGTCATCGGGACCAGATACAGCATGTCATAATGTACTTATGACATAGTTGTCTTCCCTTTTAACTTGCATTGTTGACTGGCACCTCAGTCCTGAACTGCACCTGTCAGACTTAGTTTTGTTCATCCTTCCTAGCCTTCCATAGGTTGGCCGGTGTGACAACCATCAGCCAATGTCGTGATCCGTAAGCAACTAGCTCTCTCTTCATACCAGCTTAGAAATTAATGATCACAGAACTGATGATTTAGCCAAGATGCTGCGTCCATCACGGTGAAAGTGAAGTCACACAAACGAGGTGTGATGCTTTGGAGAGACGAGAGGAGTGCGTAAAAGAATATGCAGCCTCTAGAAAAGGAGAGCCGAGGGTGTCGGCCATCACCAAACACAACCACATCAGCTGGACAGACTGCAACTGGACAGCCAGTGCCAGCATCAAGAACACTTCACTGCAGCTGGACAGCCCGTGCCAGCATCAAGAACACTTCACTGCAGCTGGACAGCCAGTGGGGAAGTGGCAGCATCAAGAACACTTCACTGTAGCTGGACAGCCAGTGGGGAAGTGGCAGCATCAAGAACACTTCACTGCAGCTGGACAGCCAGTGGGGAAGTGGCAGCATCAAGAACACTTCACTGCAGCTGGACAGCCAGTGGGGAAGTGGCAGCATCAAGAACACTTCACTGCAGCTGGACAGCCAGTGGGGAAGTGGCAGCATCAAGAACACTTCACTGCAGCTGGAGAGCCAGTGGGGAAGTGGCAGCATCAAGAACACTTCACTATCGAGCTGGCTGCTTCTGGGCAAGTGAAATGATTTTACAAATCACTCCCTCTCTCTCTTCTTTATGTTGAAAAACAGGCTCTCCTGCGAGGGGGAACCAGTACTATTATTACAATTAAAAATCCATTAACATAATAATACAATCACTTCTTTGCATAATTGATTTAGGAGTTTGTAACATGCTTAAAATACTGCTTGGTGATTCACAAGGCTGGCATAGAATGAGAAACAGAGGGAAAGAATGCAAAAAAGTCTTAGCTACCGTAAAAGCTCTACTTATGCACATGATTCTCAATCTGCTGTGCCTCATAAATAGAAAAATGTTCCACTGTGAATGCGACGCAACAATAGAAAATGGCACATATATGTGTTCCATCGCTGCATGTGGTTAGGTATATCGAGACAAGCCTAAAGAACTACTTCACAGTCTTGCCCAAAAGTCCTCTGGAAGCTGAGCTGAGCTTCAAGCTCTTCTGTTACTGAAGCAAGCAGGAGTGGTAGAAAACATTGCAGTACAGAGTCTAGCTCGAGTAGAGTAAGCTACACTAGACCTGTTATGAGGATTGTTGCATTATGAAGCCATTGAAGCTACTTCACCCACTTGGGAAGTCATACTCTGATGCACGTGGGGACCTCTAACCTTGAAGTAAAGAAACGAAGCTCCTGCAGCAACAGCCGTATATTTGATTGTGAGGTTAGAGTGGTAAGGGGCGATACACAAATGAAATGCAAAAATAGAAATTATAGATGTCACACAAGACACATCATTAGAAATTGAGAACAATTTTGACGCATAATTAGACCGAAACATAATTGGAGCTTTTGTGGTATCCTCTCGTGCCTTCAGGACTTTTCCATAGGAATTGAAATACATCGACATCTCCTCTGGTCATTGCCTGCAGAAACAAAAATCACTCGCTCGACTTTCCACCTTCCACTTCTCTTTTGGCTACTTCCTCCCACAAACCAAACAGGTGGGCACTGTCCCAAGCAATTTCTGGGATGGCTTCTTGGCAACTTCTCCACAGCCAAGACTTGCGGATAGTTCAAATGTCATGACAGATGAGGAACAGAGCACTCAAACACTGCCTGGCAATCAGTTTTCATAATCATGTGTGATTTCTGCCAGCATGTGTGTGCTGTTTGTGACACCCATGTGTGAGCTAATGTTGTATTTGTGCCACCCATGTGTGAGCTAATGTTGTATTTGTGCCACCCATGTGTGTGCTAATGTTGTATTTGTGCCACTATTTGTGCCACCCATGTGTGAGCTAATGTTGTATTTGTGCCACCCATGTGTGAGCTAATGTTGTATTTGTGCCACCCATGTGTGAGCTAATTTTATATTTGTGCCACCCATGTGTGAGCTAATGTTGTATTTGTGCCACCCATGTGTGAGCTAATGTGTATTTGTGCCACCCATGTGTGTGCTAATGTTGTATTCGTGCCACCCATGTGTGAGCTAATGTTGTATTTTTGCTACCCACACATGCTAACAGGATTTTGTGACAAAATCTGCATTCCAGCAGCACCTAGTCCTCGATGCAAGCAACTCCAGACCCTTTCCCACCAGGTACAAAAGGGCGTGGCTATGCCAGAGCAATCAAGCAGGGCCAAACTTGCTCCAAATCTAGCGAGGGAGGAGGGGTGGCAATAGGAAACCCCATGATTGCCTATGTAGAGTGCATGCGCCGATGTACAATTTGCAAGGTCAGGCAGAGGTAACTTGCTTTTACTGCTAAGTAAGCATGGACCCGCCTATAATAACCAGAGCATGTTCATACAACATATGCCCCCACACTCCCATGATATGCCTTGCTTGCACTTACCGAACAATGACTGCAAGTGTTCTGGTTTGTATATGCTCGGGGGTGTACCCCAAGCCGTATAAATTTGAAGGGGAGGAGCCAAGATGACCTATAACAAGAGCAAGCTAGCCTATACAGGTCCATCCAGTGGAATATTGAGGAGAAACAACTTTGCAGCTAGAGTGAGGGTAGTGAAATACCATGAAGGATTATCCAAGGTGTTCCAGCGGCAACAAAAGGGCAATAATTGGTGCTATATTTTATGGCTAGTACAAAACCAACAACATACCAAATGATCTCCCCACCTCTCAATTAGAATACCTTATAAGGGAATATTGGGGTAATTTGTGGTTTTCACACTTAGAATCCAATCCACAGGTACATGTAGGCCACTGAGCAACAGAGCAAGGTGTGGCTTACACTATACAGCCTTCAACCACATTTTTTCAACTGCTCAGAATATTTAACCTTTAGCCCTCTATACAGCATTGAGCATGTGGGAGGCAATAATGCTGTGTTTACATACATGCACAGAGGACTCTACATACTATAATACAATAATACCACATTGAGTTAATAAATTAAAAAAAGAAGCAGTCCCTCTCTCTCCTCGTTTGGAGACTTACCGGTCTTGATGTTTTTTTGGCCTGTGGCTTTGGCTTGCTCACCATGACAACCATGAAGTTACTCTCCTGAATTTTATAGTCACTGATAGGTGATTCATTGGACAGAATTTTTCCTAAGTGAGCAACAAGGAAAGAGAGGGTTGGAGGGAAGAGAAAAGAATAAGTAATGGAGGGAGGAAAATAAGATAAAGAGCAATGGAGGGGGGGAAATAAGAAAAAGAAAAAGTAATGAGGGGGAAAAATAAGAAAGAAAAGAAAAAAGCCACTGGAAAAAGAAAAGGAAAAAAAAGTGCCTGGAAAAAGAAAAGAAAAGCCCCTGAGGAGATTTGAACTCCTGACCCCTGGTTTACAAGACCAGTGCTCTAACCACTGAGCTACAGAGGCATTCCATGCAGGGAAAAAATTACACCTATTGCATGAACATGAGAGTTGTTTCGGCAGGTCCAAAGATGAAAATTAAAAAAATTATAATGAGCTATGCAACTATTGTCACAGTACCCAAGAGAAACCCCTGACATTGGCAAGTGTTAATAGAAAGCAACATCAGTGCCGTGTCTCTCTATGCGCTTTATCCACAACAAAACTCAAAGCAAAGAAATCCTATTTCTGAGTAGTTCCAGGTGCCTGTGCAGCTTTCTTCTACAGTATATCTTCTACAGCATATTCCAGAAGAGCCAATTTCAAAAATTTATTTCCCTTCATCCAAGAATTTTTTTTTTGAGTATTTTAAACTGATGTAGCAAACTACAGGGCATATGCAGGTAAATCATCGAAGCTTGGCGCGTACAGTTACTGTCTATCTAATTTGTTACCGACATCCAAGTTGCAGATATATCCACTTATGGTGGTCAATCCAGTTCATAATACCACGCCCAGTGTTTTGCTAAATTGCATCATATTTACGGTTACAACAGGAACAGGTATTCTACTCCAGAGTCAGTTGCAAATACTTCCAACTGTCAGATAATCTATGTCTACCACTCTCGAGTTTGTTACATGTGTATTATTACATGTGTATTAATGGAAGGGAAAAAGCTGAAATTGATGATGAGAGCTTTATTGAGGCTGAATTGGCTTCACTTCTTTGTAGGTCTACAGACTTCTTTTATTATAAACAAGCGATACCCACAGAGACTCTGCAGTTATTTTTCCCCCACAATAATGCTAGAAGCCACTAATAATAATTGACACACACATGATGTACCACCTATAATAATAATAATGTACATCTATGTTAGATGCCAAGGAGAGGGCACGCCTGAAAATTGTTTGCCTTGCTGATTGATTGTTTACACAAATAGTTCTTGAAGTGTTAGCAGATACTCAGACAGTGCTGGCCGACTAACCTTGCCATTGTGTGGCAGGTTCAGGGTCTCCATGTTAAACCTTAAGCTGGAACAGTGTTGACATTGGCCCAATGTATAAGTTTGCATGGCTAGGATTTCCACTTGTACTTCTTCTCACTAGTCCAGTCTCGGCCGTTCTCTCTGTTGAGCTCCCCCCAGACATTTCTTTCGTCATCTGCTAATGCTGGTCTCTGCCTTTCTCTGCTCGGCTCTCCTATTTTCTCATTACTAATGCTCTCTCTTTCCTGCTCCCATTAGATATTCTAATACTCATTCTTACAGTTCCTCCCTTCTCTGCCTGCCTCAGTCTCTCTGCTGCAGTAGCTCTATCTCAAACTTGCAGCATTTCCCATGTTAATGACAGTTGCTATGTAGTATGACACACGCACACAGACTAGTGTACTATTATAGAAATGTATTTGCTCCTTATGCACACACGGCCAACAGCAAGCCCGAGTCGTTGGACCTGCATAGCCATAACTAGCTTCTCGTGACTAGATAGGAGTGAGTGAAGCTACAAACTGCTTCTGATGGCAGGAGTGGGTGTTGAACTGTGCGGGCAGTGATTTCCGAGTTCACCGTTCATGCATTTGTGAATAGCACAGCGCAGCACAGGAAAGTTCAAAGCTCTATAACACACCATCAAGTTCACCTCACCCAGTGATTCTGCCAAGAGGCTGCTTAGGTGCTGCCAAGATGGCTGCCAAGATGGCTGCCAAGGTGCTGAAGAGAGACCACTCCAAATAAATATTTTATAAAAGGATTGACTTTCCAAAAAAATGAAGTTTAAACAAGAATCTACCAATATATATACCATAAACTCTGGTTGTTCAGCCTGTCCATATTTAGCGCATATAGAGTAGATAAGTGCCCATTTCATTGTCGTTCTAAACAGTCTTTGTTATGTGTCCTTATGGGAATTCTCAGGGAAGCGCTGATATTTTACTAATACCGTGTATGAGCATTTCTATGATTAGCTTCAATCTCGATGAGCTTCTTGCTGCTTACGTGCAGGGGACTTCTAGTCTTTTTCCCAGTCTTCCGAGTAGCACAGGTACCTACCTCCTCCCACGGCCTATGAAGTTACAAAACACTTTCTGACATATCCAACGATTATACTTTTAGCTTGTGAAGGTAGCCAAAGGAAACTTTGAAAACTAGTAGCTAATCGACGAGTTCTCATCTGTGGTCTTGCTTCTTGCGGCATTGCCTGGCGCTGTCTGGCACTGGAGTTGGCACCTCAGACAGAGTGCCGAGTGCTAGGCCACTCCTTCCACTGCATAAAGGCCCCAGCCAGCTGTCCAAACTCAACTCATTTGGTATATCCTCCATTCATTCATTTGATCATTTGTACACACCCAAATGCACATGAGCCGCCCGGAAGGTAGCCACTACTGTGCAAGTTCCAGTTTGAGGGAGAGCTCTACTGTACATAGGATGACAATCACAACGACCATCCTCTCCATTCTCTATCTGGCCCAGCCTTCTGCTTTCTTCTGCTGAAGGCTGCACAGACCAACGCCTATAGGGAAACACTTTGAACCCTGTTGTCCTTGTGTAGGGAAGCACAGGATGGATTCCATTGCAGTTGAAGCATCTTGTCCTTGTGAAAGGAAGCGCTCCTGGATGGATTCCATTGCAGCAAGTTTTGTTGCAGACAGTGCAGCTGTAGCTTTTGTTCGCTTGCTTCAATGCAGCCGACTCCAGACAGATGGCATGACAAACATCATCAATGCCAGCAGTTGTTTTTTCTTTTCCTCCCTCCTTTGAGCTTGAAAGCTACTGTGGTAAGGACTGCGACAGACATGACCGACTGGATGACTGCTGAACTCGTCAGAACACCTTCATCACCGTCTGGCACTGGAATTACCACCTCAGACAGAGCCTGCTCGAGTCTGCAGACTCCAATGTCCTGCAGGGCTCCTAAGATGGGAGGGGCACCAAGACTCGCATTTCTTCCTCGAATGTAGTCAGTATCCGCTCAAGCACACACACCAGGTGGAGACAGGCATTGCACACACACCAGGTGGAGACGGGCATTGCACACACACCAGGTGGAGACAGGCATTGCACACACACCAGGTGGAGACAGGCATTGCACACACACCAGGTGGAGACAGGCATTGCACATACACCAGGTGGAGACAGGCATTGCACACACACCAGGTGGAGACAGGCATTGCACACACACCAGGTGGAGACAGGCATTGCACATACACCAGGTGGAGACAGGCATTGCACATACACCAGGTGGAGACAGGCATTGCACATACACCAGGTGGAGACAGGCATTGCACACACACCAGGTGGAGACAGGCATTGCACATACACCAGGTGGAGACAGGCATTGCACACACACCAGGTGGAGACAGGCATTGCACATACACCAGGTGGAGACAGGCATTGCACACACACCAGGTGGAGACAGGCATTGCACATACACCAGGTGGAGACAGGCATTGCACATACACCAGGTGGAGACAGGCATTGCACACACACCAGGTGGAGACAGGCATTGCACACACACCAGGTGGAGACAGGCATTGCACATACACCAGGTGGAGACAGGCATTGCACATACACCAGGTGGAGACAGGCATTGCACACACATGGCAAATAGGTTGGACCAGAAGAAATTTGTACCCTGCTCTGTCATGTCCTCAACAAAAACTGCCCCTGCATGGCTCAGTCTAAATTGGTTATAGGAACTGCCCCTCCAATTATAACTTCCCCTCCAGCTGAAATGTGTTATAGATAAGGGGATTTTTTTTTGGGGGGGGGGGGTTGTTTTGTTTTGTTTTCAGGGAATGATCCTCAACTCACTAGTATCCAAACACATAGCGAGCCACAGTAGCTAACGCACCCTCGTCCAGTCATCACACCCAATGCTATGTACGCACAAAACTCCTTAATAATGACGCAGAAAACTTGTTGTTCTGGCCAGTCCTAGCCAGGATCAGATGAGTGAGCCCGGGATTGTCCTGACCACACATTTACGGTTTTAAGACTTCATTTGTAGCCATCAATTCCAGTTAGCGTGCAGGATATAACGATCAGCACCAACGTGACGCGTGGGATATATTGGATGCCGGAGGTAATGGGCCAGGTGCATCCTCTTACACCAAAGCTGTCTCACACCATGAAAGACAGAGCACCTGGCAAGATGCCAAGCATAATGGGGCTGTTGGTCTCGGGAGTGCACTTGGCTGAGTCAACACAAATACCATATGTATACATCTCATTCATATACAAATACATGTGTGTGTGTGTGTGTGTGTGTGTGTGTGTAACTGGCATACTCTAAATAGTCACTGATAGTCTTGCCACAGACACCTGTATGTAATGAGGTTTGTGCATATCGTTAGGTAAGAGGTCAATCATCCATCCTAAACATGAATGGGTCATCCACCTGTCCAAAACAGGAACAGGCCGTCTGTCCTAACATGAATGAGTCATCCGTCCTAAACATGAACAGGCTCATGTACATATACATGTTGAAAGAAATGGTCACCAAACTCGGCTCGTTCCACACCATCCTGTTCCTTCTAGTGCTGCGTGGCGCTAAGCTTGGCAAGAGAACAGAGAAACTAGTCTGACAGGAATGACAAGGTGGAGTCAGTGCTGGTGGGGTTACATACATAAGGCTTGGAATTTACGAGGGGGCTAATTTATCATTTTTCTCAAGTGGGAAATTCTAGCCCCCCCCTCATGCGAAAATAGTCCCCAAGCATGCACAAACGGAGATGGAACTTAGAATTGTTAATATTTTGTTAGCTAGCCTCCAAAATGGAGTAAAAGGAGAAGCACTGAAGCAGCAGTTTTGGGAGACAAGTTCCCCAAACTTGTCGAGTATCCCCCCCCCCCCCCCCCCCCCCCGTGGAACGACCACACCCACTTAATTGACCTCGCACGCCTTTAGCATAGCATTTTAGCATCACTGAAATGAAATTTAATTCCCCTAGGATGTTCTACATTTAGCATCGCTGAAGTTTTAACTTCTGGGCTTTCTCAGTATATTGGCCCATATCCCCACCCCCCAATAAGGTGGGCAAGAACTTTGAACTTCGGATGTCCATAGGCAATTCTGGTATAGTCCACCCTACGACTGGCCATATAAGGCCCCATCATCCTCTCCCTAAAAAACAACAAAAACAAGTGCTCCTTGCTTCACCCCTCACCTCCCACACCAAACACCTTGCTAAAGTGCCCTCACCCCCCACCTGCATACCAAACACCTTGCTAAAGTGCCCTCATCCTCCACCTCCCACACCAAACACCTTGCTAAAGTGCCCTCATCCTCCACCTCCCACACCAAACACCTTGCTAAAGTGCCCTCACCCCCCACCTGCATACCAAACACCTTGCTAAAGTGCCTTCATCCCCCACCCCCCATACCAAACACCTTGCTAAAGTGCCTTCATCCCCCACCTCCCACACCAAACACCTTGCTAAAGTGCCCTCATCCCCCACCACCCATACCAAACACCTTGCTAAAGTGCCCTCACCTCCCACCTGCATACCAAACACCTTGCTAAAGTGCCCTCATCCCCCACCACCCATACCAAACACCTTGCTAAAGTGCCTTCATCCCCCACCTCCCACACCAAACACCTTGCTAAAGTGCCCTCATCCCCCACCACCCATACCAAACACCTTGCTAAAGTGCCCTCATCCCCCACCACCCATACCAAACACCTTGCTAAAGTGCCTTCATCCCCCACCTCCCACACCAAACACCTTGCTAAAGTGCCCTCATCCCCCACCTCCCACACCAAACACCTTGCTAAAGTGCCCTCATCCCCCACCTCCCACACCAAACACCTTGCTAAAGTGCCTTCATCCCCCACCACCCATACCAAACACCTTGCTAAAGTGCCTTCATCCCCCACCTGCATACCAAACACCTTGCTAAAGTGCCCTCATCCCCCACCTCCCACACCAAACACCTTGCTAAAGTGCCCACCTCCCGCACCAAACACCTTGCTAAAGTGCCTTCATCCCCCACCTCCCACACCAAACACCTTGCTAAAGTGCCCTCACCCCCCACCTGCATACCAAACACCTTGCTAAAGAGCCTTCATCCCCCACCACACACTGTGACCTTGTCATGACTGGCCAACTGTTCATCTGCTATATAATCATCTGCTATAATTATAATTACCACATGATCTTCCAGTAACCTGTTTTTCTATGAGAACCATTCCCAATAGCCGTTAGTTTAGCCCAGCTAGTGAAGACTCAAACTCTCCTGAGAGAATAGACAGAATGGCCTAAAACTTTTTGTTTCGTTCAAACACTTCCATCTTCACAAGTGAACAACTCAACAAACGATGAACTTGCAAAACAGTCCCACCTCCCAGAATTTCTCTACAGATCCTCCCCCTGAATGGTTATACTAAAAAGTTGGCCAACATGAAAAGCCTTGCTCTCTTCGTCAGGCAGGGAAGGATCTTCAGCTCTCTATTGTACATGACTCCCCCATAAACTGATCTGCACCACTGTAGACGAGTCACTAGAGCAACGGTGGAATCCATCACACCTCAGAGCCTGAAAAGTTTGATAGTCAACAATTTGACGAATTGGACATCGACAGATACTGACGGTGTTAAAACTTGGGGGGGTGGTGATGGTCAAGTGGGCATGGCCAGATCCACTTGTGACAAGAGCAAGCAGACGAGGTGAACCTGCAAGTTGTGCGAGAGAGGACGTTTAAAGGAGATGGTCTTTGTATGAGGCACACGTGTGGTGAGCACTTAAAAACAAAGAGAACAAGTGCATGCAAGAGGCATGCTTTCTCTTCTAATTGGTGATAATTGTGAATAGTGGTTATGGTCTTTGAACACCAATGAATGACTCAAAATGTTAAGGATCTAAGTGGCCTTAAGCTGTGTGTGCTTGCAGCTAAATACTCCTGACCATATACTACATACAGGTGCAGGTGTGGTCTTCTTAAGGCTGGTCACAACACGACGTTGGCAGAGTGTTGCATTGCGTATAGTCAATCGACCTTTGACCCTCGAATCACGCTCAACAAAGACGGACACTGATTGGTCCGACACTGCGTTTCAGACGCTGGATTAGAACTTTTTCTAATCCAGCGCCTGAAACGTAACATCGGAACAATCAGAACATCGCATGTCCATTTTAGTTGAGCTGCAGTTCAGGTCAAAGGCCAATTGACAACACGCAACGTGCGGCCAGCATCGTGTTGTGAACCAGCCTTTAAGACACAAAGTGCTGTATTTTGTGTAGGGAAGTTCGAGGAGAGCTTGTAAGGATGCCAGTAGCCGAGCTCGGCCTCGAAGCCATCGGGTTGGCTCCTCAGGTTACAGCCTTCTGTACTCTGCGTAAACAATTTCTAGCAGCAGTGGCGTCATGGTACCTTCTTGTTACATGCATTTTGTACTGAAGATTTATCGGCTATGAAAAGATCCTTTTCACCAATGAGGCTTCTCTCTAATTTCAATCCTAGTCAGGTGACCACCATGTATGTGCAATCAACAGTGCCTCGTCTACTACAACTCAAGCACGACATTTAGCTGGCCCAAAGCTCTGAAGTGGGAACAGAGGAACGTGCACATATGGTAAGGCAACGATACTGCAGAATCCTCTTGGAGGTGGTGGCAGAAGACGAATACGGAATAATCCGGCTAATAACTAAAGAGAAGTAGTAGGAAATACTACAATCATGTGGCGAATGTAAACTTGAGTTTGCTCTACTCTAGGTCTTTCTAGTTGATGGTACGCATTGGATAAAAGTCACATGGTAAGTGAGAACTACACACATCTACTGTACACTCTGGTTGTTTAGCCCCCCCCCCCATTTTCTAACCAAACCTTTAATAATAAATGGGAAAAAATGAAATAAAAAATAAGTGCTTGACAGCAAACTTCCAAAACAACATCTTTAATAATGCACGTCCATTACCCAAACAACTTTGCATAAATTTGTTAGACAGGGGCAGAGAAGGAGCTAATCTCGCAAGCGGATGAAGAAGGAGCTAGTCTCACGAGCCAGAAGGAAAAACTAGTTTCTCGAGCCAGGCTAAGCTATGCCTTCTCGAGCATGCACTGCGACTGACTTCATTCTCGGAAGTACGTTCATCTACAAAACTATTTGGAGACCCATCATAGGCAAAAGACTCTGCTTTGCCAAAGATGAAGACAATCCTGCCACGGTCATCCTCCACGAGCCAAATGTTATTCATAGGTACTTTTGGGTATGAACTAATGAAAGTGGTTTGGAACTTCATAGGCTGCCATGGAGACCTGCAAACTATCAGCTACTAGTAGACGGGCAAAGGACTGGAAGTGTCATGTAGCTATTCTTCCTTGGCTCATCGAGAAACTAAGCACAATAATTTGTAGCTAATAATAGAGGTGAGGACATATTAGCCATGGTGATATGCTACTATGCATGCGTTGAACCGATGCTTTGTCAACAACGAGATCAACGATTTTTACAGAGATACCACACAGCCCAATAGGACGATAACAAGAAGAGCTCTTAAGCCAACCTCTCGATGTTAACATGGACTAGGCCACTCTGTCTAAGCACATCTGTCCCCTTGTGAACTGGGTGGAGCTCCTAGATATCATGAGTACGACCTTACATATCATTAAAATCACCTTCTCTATAACCAACTTCAAATTGTATTCACTCAATGTTTCGACTAGATGCTCTAGCCTTCATCTAGTCGAAACATCGAGTGAATACAATTTGAAGTTTTTTAATGTTATTATGTCAACTGAGAGTTCATTGAGACTTACATATCATGTTCCTATAAATCACACAAGATCAACTCTTCTATCTGGAATTTAGGTGCAGAAATTCATACACATAACTATGCTAATATTAATGGGAGGAGCAAGGTGGTTTCTGTTAGAGGAGGACTTATCCTCTGCCTGACCCTCTCAACTACTTGTTGATCATATTTACATCAACTAAATCGCCCTGGTGGTAAATGCCCTTCCATTATAAGATCCATTATAAGATTATAATTATATAACCAGCTGTATATAGATGTGATAAATATTATTCGATCATAACTTATTATATCAACCAGTGGTGGGTTATTTTGTGTGTATGTATGTGTGTGTGTGTGTGTGTGTGTGTGGACAGGAGAAATTTGTCACCCCTACCTTGGATCTTGTTTCCCCCATCCCTGGAAATGAGTTAAAAGTGAGTGTGTGATAGACAAATCTCCGCACATGCCCCCTGGAATTTAACAAACTTGATTTGCTCCTCCCCTCCGTGAAATCCCAAAGAAACACACGATACAGTGGCAGTCATGTTAGCAATTTAATTATTCCTCATCACTCATGCACCCTATGCTGATCGAAAAATAAATCAAGTAAGTAATAATTATTAACATGACAAAATGAACCAGCCCCTGGTACAAGTAAAATGCATTGCAAGGCAAACCTGAGTATATAAGCTTGAGTCCAGCTGCAGGATAATTGGCTCCCTGCTCTTCTTCAATCTTCTTCTTCAGAGCAATTACCTGTATTTCCAATTAGAGCACATCAAATTAAACCATGAGCTCAAGAGAGTTGTCAACAAGTGGAGCAGGTTCTTCACAAGGGTCTTTGTGTCACAATGTACATCATGATATGCTAGCACAAGAGCATTTCTACCCATTGCCTGACTATTTCCATCCCTACCACAGAACCAATTAAGTAATTAACGATGTCATATGCATGAAAGATGATAGCTACCACCTTGAAGTAGGATTGTGACTTTGACCCACCTACATTTAGTTCTTGGGGTACCACACATTATTATGACTACTACTACTACTATGTAAGAGTTACCAATCAACATACACCTACCGGTTCTGACTCGTCTATTTCTATCTTAAAACTCTTCTGCTGAAGAGTTTTTACTGTGATGATCATTTTAGCTCCCAGACAAACAATAAAATCCCAGGAAAGAAGTGAACTTGGTCCTTTACTTTGTAGTTCCGCTGTTAGCTCTAAAACCTTGTGTTTCTCTTTCGTCCCCAAGAGACGGCACCTAGTCGCGTAACAAGACCTTTCACCTTTGACCTATACGGGTCTTGAAAAGTTTCAAGGGGATGACGTAGAATCAGAATGCGCGCGTAACCAATGCTACCCTGTGGCTAGGCCGTCTCCCCCCAGTTACTGCAGAGGTGGATGGATTCATTTAGACTTTTTTTTTGTGTCTGCTTTGTTTTAGATATATATGCACCTAATATATGTGTATTTATTTATTTAAAATTTTTTAGAAGCGTGGGTGCAGGGGCAAATGAAATTCAGCACCCGCGCTGGTCATGGTTACGCCTCGTTGCCGCCGATAACTTTTTCCCCCTTCTTTTTTCCCCCTTATCCCCCCCCCCACAATAAATACACCAAAACAAAGCAGACACTAAAAAGTCTAAATGAATCCATCCACCTCTGCAGTAACTGGGGGGAGGCGGCCTAGTCGGTCCAGAGGCAGACAGACAGAACACTTCCCAATGCCACAACTACAAACTGAGGTGCAGATTTCGAAGACTCCCACTTTGGCTGCGTGTAACTTTAGCATAGGTTAATATCAAAAGAGAGCACACAGAAAGATCTATCATTTGAGCTATATACCAAGTTCATGCAGTACAGTGTGCAGAATCTATGGAGCTCCAAAGTCGTAACCTCAAAGGGATGTTTTTAATGCTGGTAAGTTATTTAGATTTAGTGCACTGACCTTACTTCCATTCCAACTTGCAGTTCCAAAAGATCAACATGTATGGTGAAGCCAAATTACCTTCAGAAAGCATACTGCATTGGCTACATTTTGGTGTATAAATATAGAACATAGCATGAATCTGTGCAAAGATGTGGTTCTTTAACGGTTTTCAGCACTCGATGATGACGTTTCTTCAGCTTCATCCATATTTTCGGTGTCAGGTGGATTTGTTCTGCTGAGAGTGTGGGCTAGTTGCATTTCAACACCTTTCCTGTACTCCACAGTCAGATCACAGATACTTATCTGCTTTGGAGGCATTGCAGTGGCTTTTTGAATATGACCTCAAGTGGTTTGTGTTCTACCAGGACGTGTTATATTATGTATGTATGTGACAAACTTCTTGCATGAGAACTCTATTGCTTTGAGCTCTTTCTGGATTTGAGAGTAAAGATGTTTTCTGTCGTTTAAAGAGTAGAAAAAGTTCCATCGTTGCTCGGTGCCATTCAGTGCTCGCAATGCATATGCGATGACTTTGCCTTCTTGGACTTCGGCTGCTCCTAGGGCATAGCTGCGAACATCGCATTGGATCACTGTTGGCTTACCAATATCAATGTGCATTCATCTGCACACATCTGTTTGAGCTTTCTGAATGCTCGTATTTGGAGTCTGTTCTAGTAGAATTTGGTATTCGTGATCACATCTCTTGAGGCTGCGCTGCCTTACTCATCTTCGGAAGAAACTTGTTCTGGTATATCACGAAACCTAGAAACCTGCTCTTCAGATGTCAGGTCCTGCATTTGTGTTATTGCTCGAACTTTCTCAGGAACCCTTGTCGGTTATTATGTATCTATGCTGCTTTAGCAAAGCTTATACTTTTTGAGATACAACTTCAGGTTCCACTCAGTGGATCTCCTCAGGACTTGTTGAGAACTTTGTCGTGTTCTTTTAACATCTTGCCTGATGTTATTGTGTCATTCATTATGCTGTAGCACCTTCAGTGTCATTCATTATGCTGTAGCACCTTCAGTGCCTTCCAACATACTGTTCATGGTTCTTTGATAAATCTCTGGTGCACTCCCAGCCATCAAAAGTGTCCCTCTGGTGCATTGAAAGTAGTTAGGTATGATGACCCCTCATCCAGTGGCAGCTGGCAGAACCCTGACTTTGCATCTATAATGCTGAAGTACTTGGCTCCACTCATGTCACTCGTGAGCTGCTCTTATCACATCACTTAGGTCGAGACAGATGAGTACCTTCCCATTTCTCTGTGCTACTATGGAACTCACCCTGTTTGTTGGTTCTATGACCTTTATTATGAAGCCTTCCTCTTCCATGTTTTTGGTCATCTTTTTGATCTGTAAGATAGAGCTTTTGTCTGTGATCTAGGGCCATCATGTACTACTGGGTTTACTGTAAGATCAACCATTCTAGACATGACACCTGTGGTGTTGTTCACTTTGGGACGCATCCTCAGGTTTGATTTCATTGCTCTTTGGCTGATCCATGGATATCTTGTCTCACTAGCAAACCTAGTGCTACGCATATTTTGTGCGACAGCAGGGACGCTTGTTTAATGTGTACCACAGAGAAGGTCTTTCTCTGATGGTTGGATTGTTCCCATCAGCTTCAGTTTGTCTCTGGTATATGATGGACAGAACCCAATCTGTCAGGTTGCAGACATGCCAACTTAGACAGGTCGAATCCTTGGACAAATGGACAACTTTCCCTGGACAATGGTTCATTTCCCTGGACCTACTCTACCCCCATTTTTATTAGTATATGTCTTTAGGTTAAAATAATTATAACGGTGAAAATTATAAGTGCTCTGTTGGATGAATCTGAACCAGTTTGAGTCACTGGCCTAGTCACTATCACAGGAAGTTGATTGTAGGTCAGAGTGCAGAGCAGTATGATCAGAAGTTTTGCATAAATTTGAGTTGTAATCTTCGCCAATCTGACTGAAGCTATTGTCAAAACAAGGTTTGCTCTTGCCTTTTAGCAAGCTGTGCAAGCATACCAAATGTGACCCTTCCATGATAAGTCACACTCTTTACTTCAGCCATAGCAGCCCAAAAGTAATCAAACTTTGGAAGTTGGCTGTCAGAGCAAGCTCGAAAATCTTGAAATTCAATCATTAGCATATCAATTTTATGTCGTAAATTGTGTAAAGCGAGTTGCAAAGTTGCAAGATCAATTATTCCACTGACAGTTGACATTGATCGATTTCTAGGGTCAAGAAATGCTATGGTTTTATCCTCAAAAGGAAACTTATTATTTTGACAGCGATTTTGTAAAAAGCACATACATGATAAAAAACTGACATTCAACAGAGGTTCCAGCAACTTCATCTTCAAGTTCAATTATAAGTAGCCTTGTAGATGTGCCAAAGCCAAGCTCAGTATCTTCAACTTGATTGCTTTGCTCACAATAGTAGTTAAATTGGATAACTACAGGCATGATAAAATTACTGATAAATTCATGAAGCAAGACACTGATGTCTGATTGGAGCAGGCCAATATGACTTGCACTTGTCTGCAAAACAACAGAAAATTTGTTGAGAAGTCTTAAAGCAAATGATACAAAGTGGCAAAGGAGCTTTGTAAGTGGAACCTTTTAACTGTGAATGAGCACGCTCATTAGCATTTGACCTATCAGCTTCAAGGTCGAAAGTATAAAGATCAGCTATTTCTCAATTAGCTGTTTAAATGCAACCTTCCAAACTCAGCCAGCGAGGGGTAGAATGCTTTAAAATCTTTAATGGTTTTATATCTTCAAACTCAGCTTCTATTTCTGAGTATTCATTTTGCTGAATATTTAGTATGTTATCAACTGACACTGGTAGTGTCTTTAAGCCTGCAGTAACACAGAGGGAAGCAAGATGGCATGTGCAGCCAAGACTGAAGATATTTGGATTCTTGCAACCATTACTGAAGCTGTATCTGATGTATAACCAATTGCATTAGACAAACAATATACAACAATAGTGGAACGTGAATGACAAGCTGCAAATGTTTGATAGACAGACTATCAGAGAAAATAAAATATAGATAAATAGAGTGAAGTAACAATTTGAGCAGTGAACACACAAAGTGATAAGTACAGAATCATTGGGGGTCAAGCTTAGCTACTGATATTATTAAGTACTTTTTTGATAATATAATGTTAGTTACTGTTATATAGTTTCACACTGTGCTATAGTATATGCGTAGCCTTAACAGGTTCTGCAATATCAAGATAAAATTATAGATGAAGAAATGTCCCACTCCAGATTCTACTATTCCTTTTAAGACATTCATTGGGTTATGAAGACGAAACAACTAACCGATTTGAACAGAAGTGGGGAAAGTGTAATGTGCAACGTTTACTGTGCTGAAGTTTATTGAAGCTGATGGTCTTGTATTTTTGGTTGAGAAAGTGGTGAAAGTCAAATACTTGAATTAATACTATAATAACCTTCTCAGTAATCAATTTCAAATTGTCGTTTGGACTAGATGCTCTAGCCTCCTGATAAAGGCTAGAGCATCTAGTCCTGATGAAGGCTAGAGCGCATCTAGTCCAAACATTGAGAGAATACAATTTGAAGTTGATTATTGAGAAGGTTATTATAATGTTATTATCTCAACTGAGAGTTCATTGAGAATACCTATCAGAAGGACCTTAGACACTTGACATGAAACATAATATGCTGGAGCTCCACCAAAATTAAGTTTCTAAAGACCTTTGCCTTCAGTCAGAAGAACAGTCACGCCAAATGAACTGTGGGAGCGCTGCACTTATATACACTTGATATCCTTCACAAGCTTACAGAGCTGAGAACAGAAGGAAAGGTGTAAGCAAGATCCATGGTTGCGGTGGTCACCCAGAGTTGGTGACCTCCGCGTGAAGGCAGCCCCTGCTTAGTTGCTCATTTAAAAGAAGTAAACTCTCACACCACGAAAAAATTCTGTTCGGGTCCTAGGGGTTAATCGGTACTGCGCAAGGAAAATGGCATCTGAACTACCAACAGAGCTTGCTTTCGAGCTATCTGGACACCAGGGCCCCGTACGAGCGGTGAGGTTTAATAGTAAGTGCTCTGTGTGTACCAAGCACAGCGAAGTGTGAGGTCCTGCAGGTTCATGATTTTCTACTTGCTACATGTACTACAATATTATTTAAAAAAATAATTGTTTAGCTCCCAGGTAGGACTAGGATATTGCTAGTATAGATATCTCATGGCAACCTCATCCACCTGTGGTAGTGAATCCAAAACATTTACATTCCTCTCAACTCTCAGTTGACATAATAACATTAAAATCACCTTCATAATCAACTTCAAATTGTATTCACTTGACATTTCTAGATGCTCTAGCCTTCATTAGGAATGAAGGCTAGAGCATTTAGTCGAATATTCCTGATCAACTTTCAAAGCTGAGAATACTGTACGCCAGTATGTGACATGTCCATAGGCGGATCAAGGGGGGGCTAAGATTGTAGTGTATGTTGAAATAAAAGCTCCAGCAGGTCACATAAACACACTTTCCCTCCACAGTTCTGCAAGATGCCGCTTCTTCTAATGACTTTCATCTTCACCTAACTGTAATTTATTTTGGATAATTATGAGTAACAAAGCATCATGCATCCCTACTCCTACATACCAAGGTCAGGTCTTCACTTCCTCCCAGTCCAAACCACTAAATCACTTCTTTTCCATATGTTTCAACAAATGTTCTCCCCCCCCTCTCTCTCTCAACCATCCACCCTCTCCTCCTCCTTTTCCCTGCCCACCTGAGCTCCTCTGCTCTCCAGGCAGGCGAGGTTACTACTAACCTTCTCTCAAATGGACTGGCCCAGATACTACTCTGCTAAAATACTCGGATCAATTTCTCCCTTCATAGCTGCTCCCCTCTCTCTCATTTTAATTCCTCCCTCTCTACGGGTGTTTCCCGCTGATTGGAAGCACCTGATTGTTCCTATCCCCAAGATATCCCCTTCCTCATCCCCCCCAAGGATTATCAGGCCCATCTCCTTACTCTCTCTAATAAGCAAAATTTTAGAATGGTCACATCTTCATATATTTACATTTCCACACAACATTTTATCAAGTGAATTTTATCAAGTGAAGCATACAGATTTCAAGTGAAGCATACAGATTTCAAGTAAAACATACAGATTTCAAGTGAAGCATACAGATTTCAAATAAAGCATACAGATTTCAAGTGAAGCATACAGATTTCAAATAAAGCATACAGATTTCAAGTGAAGCATACAGATTTCAAGTGAATCATACAGATTTCAAGTGAAACATACAGATTTCAAGTGAAGCATACAGATTTCAAATAAAGCATACAGATTTCAAGTGAAGCATACAGATTTCAAATAAAGCATACAGATTTCAAGTGAAGCATACAGATTTCAAGTGAAACATACAGATTTCAAGTGAAGCATACAGATTTCAAGTGAAGCTACAGATTTCAAATAAAGCATACAGATTTCAAGTGAAACATACAGATTTCAAGTAAAGCATACAGATTTCAAGTAAAGCAACTGAAATTGCCATCCTCAGTGTAACCCAATCTTGGCTGGCCTCCTTAGATGCCCAC
Organism: Cladorhizidae sp. MBARI D1340-BT2; assembly: GCA_028752905.1. Lineage (NCBI taxonomy): Eukaryota > Metazoa > Porifera > Demospongiae > Poecilosclerida > Cladorhizidae > Cladorhizidae sp. MBARI D1340-BT2. Next base: position 13,053,010 of record JAQNBH010000011.1, read on the forward strand.
AGATCTCTGTGTGCAGTCTTTTTGGATGTCAAGAAAGCATTTGACTCTGTTCCACATCACCCTCTTCTAAACACTCTGTCCCTCTCTCAACCTTCCTTCTCACTTACTTTGCTGGCTCTCATCTCTCCACACAACTTGCTCACAAAGTGTGGTCATCACACGCTCTCGTTCTTCCCCATGCCAACGTCAGGAGTACCCCAAGGTTCTAGCCTTAGTCTTTATTCTCTGAACAAATAATATCACTAAGCTCCCTCTTTCTCCTTCTTCTACTCTACGCAGATGATACCCTACTCTCCTATCCCTTCTCTTCCACTTCCTCCATCAGTGCAACCTGACATTGAAGTGATACCATCCTGGCTATCTCCCTGTTTCCTCACTATCAACCTGAATAAAATGTAATACTCACAAACCCCTCATCTTCTCAACAGTCCCTAAACTAGTTCTCGACAACACTCCACTTGAACTCGCCCCTTCATTTACATATTTAGGAGTCACTCTCACCCCAAACCTCTCCTGGAATCATCACATCAATGTACCAAAAATCCAGGAAAATAATAGGTTTAATTTATTGCAACTCTATCAGCACTTACTCGGACACTATTAGTACTGCGTCTAATTCACTGCTCTTCTGTGTGGTCACCTCCCCCTTTTCCTGCAACTCAAAAGCTTTCGAACTTATCCTGCACTTTGCACTTAAACTCTGCGCTCGCCAATGCACTTCTGATTACCCCGCCCTCCTCACTTGAACGTATCCTGCACTTTGCACTTAAACTCTACACTCGCCAATGCACTTCTGATTACCACGCCCTCCTCTCCGCTCTTTGCCTACTCTCTCTCAAATGGACGTGCTCAGGCCAAGTTCCTTTTACTCTATAAGCATATCTCTAGATTTCATCCAATCAGCTCCAACTCCTCATATGACCTCTCGCCATTACCATCCTCCCACATCTTAATTCCTTTCTCCCACACCTCGCCTCTCTTTTGTGCCCTCTGCCATCACACGCTGGAACTCACTCCCACACTCCATCCTCTCCCCTCTCTCTCATCCTTTAGACAAGTAATTGTAGATCATGACTTTTCGTAAATTATTATGTGTGTGTTACACTCATGATCAGCTTCAGCTAGTGAGTTCGTTTGGAGAAAGTGGGGAGGGGGGAGGGGGGGGGGGGAGGGGGAGGGGGAGAGGAAGATGTTAATTAGATAGCTGGTACTTGGTGTATGTACTTATCTACAATTAACTAATTGTGTGGCAGAAGTTCTGGATAGGATAATAGTCTACATCTGTGTTCTAGTCCCCCCATCCTCAATATCTTACCCTGAGCTGTTGTCCACACATTATACTGGCTGTGTTACAGCTAAATGTTGACATTAGTGAGCTGATGTCCTCAAATTATATTGGCTGTGTTACAGCTAAATGTTGACATTAGTGAGCTGTTATCCTCACATTATACTGGCTGTGTTGCAGCTAAATGTTGACATTAGTGAGCTGTTATCCTCACATTATACTGCCTGTGTTACAGCTAAATGTTGACATTAGTGAGCTGGTGTCCTCAAATTATACTGGCTGTGTTGCAGCTAAATGTTGACATTAGTGAGCTGTTATCCTCACATTATACTGCCTGTGTTACAGCTAAATGTTGACATTAGTGAGCTGGTGTCCTCAAATTATACTGGCTGTGTTGCAGCTAAATGTTGACATTAGTGAGCTGATGTCCTCACATTATACTGGCTGTGTTACAGCTAAATGTTGACATTAGTGAGCTGATGTCCTCACATTATACTGGCTGTTCTACAGCTAAATGTTGACATTAGTGAGCTGGTGTCCTCACATTATACTGGCTGTGTTACAGCTAAATGTTGACATTAATGAGCTGATGTCCTCACATTATACTGGCTGTGTTACAGCTAAATGTTGACATTAGTGAGCTGGTGTCCTCACATTATACTGGCTGTGTTACAGCTAAATGTTGACATTAGTGAGCTGATGTCCTCACATTATACTGGCTGTGTTGCAGCTAAATGTTGACATTAGTGAGCTGTTATCCTCACATTATACTGCCTGTGTTACAGCTATGTAAATGTTGACATTAGTGAGCTGATGTTCTCAAATTATACTGGCTGTGTTGCAGCTAAATGTTGACATTAGTGAGCTGATGTCCTCACATTATACTGGCTGTGTTACAGCTAAATGTTGACATTAGTGAGCTGATGTCCTCAAATTATACTGGCTGTGTTACAGCTAAATGTTGACATTAGTGAGCTGTTATCCTCACATTATACTGGCTGTGTTGCAGCTAAATGTTGACATTAGTGAGCTGTTATCCTCACATTATACTGCCTGTGTTACAGCTATGTAAATGTTGACATTAGTGAGCTGATGTCCTCAAATTATACTGGCTGTGTTGCAGCTAAATGTTGACATTAGTGAGCTGTTGTCCTCGCATAATATTGGCTGTGTTACAGCTAAATGTTGACATTAGTGAGCTGATGTCCTCACATTATACTGGCTGTGTTACAGTTAAATGTTGACATTAATGAGCTGATGTCCTCACATTATACTGGCTGTGTTACAACTAAATGTTGACATTAGTGAGCTGATGTCCACACATTATACTGCCTGTGTTACAGCTAAATGTTGACATTAGTGAGCTGATGTCCTCACATTATACTGGCTGTGTTACAGCTAAATGTTGACATTAGTGAGCTGATGTCCTCACATTATACTGCCTGTGTTACAGCTATGTAAATGTTGACATTAGTGAGCTGGTGTCCACACATTATACTGGCTGTGTTACAGCTAAATGTTGACATTAGTGAGCTGATGTCCTCAAATTATACTGGTATGTGACAGCTAAATGTTGACATTCGTGAGCTGATGTCCTCACATTATACTGGCTGTGTTACAGCTAAATGTTGACATTAATGAGCTGATGTCCTCACATTATACTGGCTGTGTTACAACTAAATGTTGACATTAGTGAGCTGATGTCCACACATTATACTGGCTGTGTTACAGCTAAATGTTGACATTAATGAGCTGATGTCCTCAAATTATACTGGCTGTGTTACAGCTAAATGTTGACATTAGTGAGCTGTTGTCCACACATTATACTGGCTGTGTTACAGCTAAATGTTGACATTCGTGAGCTGATGTCCTCACATTATACTGGCTGTGTTACAGCTAAATGTTGACATTAGTGAGCTGATGTCCTCGCATTATACTGGCTGTGTTTCAGCTAAATGTTGACATTAGTGAGCTGATGTCCTCACATTATACTGGCTGTGTTACAGCTAAATGTTGACATTAGTGAGCTGATGTCCTTACATTATACTGCCTGTGTTACAGCTAAATATTGACATTAGTGAGCTGATGTCCTCACATTATACTGGCTATGTGACAGCTAAATGTTGACATTCGTGAGCTGGTGTCCACACATTATACTGGCTGTGTTACAGCTAAATGTTGACATTAGTGAGCTGATGTCCACACATTATACTGCTGTGTTACAGTGTAAATGTTGACATTAGTGAGCTGATGTCCACACATTATACTGGCTGTGTTACAGCTAAATGTTGACATTAGTGAGCTGGTGTCCTCACATTATACTGGCTGTGTTACAGCTAAATGTTGACATTAGTGAGCTGGTGTCCTCACATTATACTGGCTGTGTTAGCTACGTGGCAAAGGTTTGGCACTATATGTAGGTGCTAAACATCTCGGGTCCCCATATACATCTTACTAGCTCTGGCTGTAGCTCTAGCATAGTCCTATTGCTCTAGCCATGGCCCAAACTGACTTGCACGCATCATGACATGTGGTGAAAAGATTGACCGAAGTCACTTATTTAGCGAGTAAGAAGTTTCGCTATGCACCGGAAGGAAGGAGGTCCCCATGCATTTGCATTAGCTTTGTACCAGAAGGAAGGAGGTCCCCTGTATTTGCATTAGCTCTGTACCAGAATGAAGGAGGTCCCCCTGTATTTGCATTATCTCTGTACCAGAATGAAGGAGGTCCCTTGTATTTGCATTAGCTCTGTACCAGAATGAAGGAGGTCCCCCTGTATTTGCATTATCTCTGTACCAGAATGAAGGAGGTCCCCTGTATTTGCATTAGATATGCACCAGAAGGAAGGAGGTCCCCTGTATTTGCATTAGTTCTGTACCAGAAGGAAGAGGTCCCCTGTATTTGCATTAGCTCTGTACCAGAATGAAAGAGGTCCCCCTGTATTTGCATTAGCTCTGTACAGAATGAAGGAGGTCCCCTGTATTTGCATTAGCTGTGCACCAGAATGAAAGAGGTCCCCCTGTATTTGCATTAGCTCTGTACAGAATGAAGGAGGTCCCCCTGTATATGCATTGGCTCTGTACCAGAAGGAAGGAGGTCCCACTGTATTTGCATTAGCTCTGTACCAGAATGAAGGAGGTCCCCTGTATTTGCATTAGCTCTGTACCAGAATGAAGGAGGTCCCCTGTATTTGCATTAGCTCTGTACAGAATGAAGGAGGTCCCCCTGTATTTGCATTAGCTCTGTACCAGAATGAAGGAGGTCCCCCTGTACTTGCATTAGCTCTGCACCAGAATGAAGGAGGTCCCCCTGTATTTGCATTGGCTCTGTACCAGAAGGAAGGAGGTCCCCTGTATTTGCATTGGCTCTGCAGAAGGAAGGAGGTCCCCCTGTATTTGCATTAGCTCTGTACCAGAAGGAAGGAGGTCCCCTGTATTTGCATTGGCTCTGCAGAATGAAGGAGGTCCCACTGTATTTGCATTGGCTCTGCAGAAGGAAGGAGGTCCCCTGTATTTGCATTAGTTCTGTACCAGAAGGAAGAGGTCCCCTGTATTTGCATTAGCTCTGTACCAGAATGAAAGAGGTCCCCCTGTATTTGCATTAGCTCTGTACAGAATGAAGGAGGTCCCCTGTATTTGCATTAGCTGTGCACCAGAATGAAAGAGGTCCCCCTGTATTTGCATTAGCTCTGTACAGAATGAAGGAGGTCCCCCTGTATATGCATTGGCTCTGTACCAGAAGGAAGGAGGTCCCACTGTATTTGCATTAGCTCTGTACCAGAATGAAGGAGGTCCCCTGTATTTGCATTAGCTCTGTACCAGAATGAAGGAGGTCCCCTGTATTTGCATTAGCTCTGTACAGAATGAAGGAGGTCCCCCTGTATTTGCATTAGCTCTGTACCAGAATAAAGGAGGTCCCACTGTATTTGCATTAGCTCTATACCAGAAGGGAGGAGGTCCCCCTGCATTTGCATTAGATGTGCACCAGAATGAAGGAGGTCCCCTGTATTTGCATTGGCTCTGTACCAGAAGGGAGGAGGTCCTCTATATTTGCATTGGCTCTGTACCAGAAGGAAGGAGGTCTCCTGTATTTGCATTGGCTCTGTACCAGAAGGAAGGAGGTCCCACTGTATTTGCATTAGCTGTGCACCAGAATGAAGGAGGTCCCCCTGTATTTGCATTAGCTCTGTACCAGAATGAAGGAGGTCCCACTGTATTTGCATTGGCTCTGTACCAGAAGGAAGGAGGTCCCCTGTATTTCATTGGCTTTGCTACGAGGCACTTCTAAAGGTTCTTAAATATTTTATTAGTTGGTGTGCCTTGTCCAGTTCTGCCATGACCTCTCCTAGGGACACCCCAAGATTCCTTGGGATATTAGCAACCATCTCAGGATATTCCTGATGAAGGTGACTAACAATACCACGTGGACACTATGGATACTTGTATCTCTGGGTAGCCCTAATAGCCTTAAATAACGCAAAAGCTGTTATTAAAAGCACACAGGTCTACTTTACCCAAATCTGTATTAACCCTCTCACCGGTAACTTTACAGAGGTTTTTTCTCTCAAAATGAATGATTTTCTTAATATTTATTATATTTAAAGATGCATGATGTAAAGTACCTAGCAACCATATATCAGGTGATAGCTAATGAGTGGATGAATATTGTAAACGGGAACTGTTTCTAGCTTTCATTATTGTCCACTAAGAATGTTCAAAGTTTACTATTGCTCATTGAGTGACAAGTTAGTATCTGACAATCGAAGAATATATTTTTTGCAAACATATAAATATGAATATCATTATATGAAGCTGGCAACCACCACATAACTGTGAATATCATTACATGGAGCTGAATAAGAAGGTCAGAGTCAGAAGGAGAGATGTATGAAGGACCTCAATATAACATAATAAATCTTACTCTATATACCTTTACATTACTAGATTATGTTACATGCATATATACCAGCAAGAGAGGTAGCGGCAGGTGGGTAGGGCTAGGGCTACCAATGACAGATCTTGTCAGAGCTTCTAGCTCATTCACGTCAACCTTGTGGCTTCCCAAGTAAGCAGGGGTATTTTCTTTATCTTCTTAAGAGCTATCACTCTTCGAAAGGCCAAAATCATCATTAAAAAGCTGACAGATAACTTCATCTCGATTATATTGAACTGACATCTATATTCCAAAACCGGAAGTGAAGTTTGACGTCACGTTTTTCATGGTTACCGACGTTATACATACGTTATATTTTAATTTGTCATAGAGCAAAGCTTTAGCTATGCGAAAATATGTTTATTTTTATTTTTTTTGTGAATGGTAGTGAATGGTTAATTTTTTATTATTTTTTTAGTAGCGGTAATACCATTTCGCGCATACAGGCGCTTATGCCGGTGAGAGGGTTAAAGCACACCTACTTTACTTGTATCTGTATTAAAGCACACATACATTTTAGTCTCTATTTGTTAAGTGTTAATCGTGACCATGTCCGCTCTCCAATTCTGGTAATTAAATAGATTTGGGGGTCGAGGCTGTTTACCTGCTCATCGGTGACCTTGCTAAGACTTGCTGAAGTCAAACTGGAAATAGCAACTGGAAGCCCACAAGAAGCCCACAGGAAAGCAAACTCCATCACTCAACCAGACATCCTTTCGACCCGATGTTCTCTAAAAAGCCAGAAACAGGACAAAGAAGGAGAACACCTTTCAGGACATGGCATGACTCGGACCAATGCTTCTGTCTTGCAATTTTAATGTCGACGGTCTCATCCTTGCAAAGCGTAATCTCATCCAGCACATTTGCCAGGATCAACAATGTCAGCGTCATTCTCCTTGCAAGAAGCAGACACTGAGGATGGACAGAAGGAGACTTCCACCTCATGTACATATGTACCTCACAGGAAACTTGGAATTGCCTTTTACGCTAAAGAAGGCAGCAACACACTTGTGCTCCAACAGTCCAGTTCAACCACCATTGTACAACAGTGGGTGACTGTGGATGTCCCTGCCACCTATGTAGGCTACAAACGACCACCAGGACTCATCCATCGCTAATATCTCCCAACCTACAAGAGCTCCTTCATTTGTTGGTTGTGATTTCAACAGCGGGAATGCCAAGTGGGGTTGTACCTCGAAACCAACGAGAATGGTCGCTCCTATTTGTCGGTGCTGATTTACACTACCTCCACATACTCTCTGAGTCACTGATCCCTCAACTTTCTTTCCATACCCTCACAACTCTTGGACTTGTCTGGATCTCTCCTTCGTCTCTGCTGACCAGGATTCTCGTTGTCCTCGTCCGGCTCTTGATTGCTTCATCTGATCCGGAAGCTGTCCAATCATGATCACTAGCAAGGTGAGTTCCACCATCAGCTGTCTCTACAGGATGTGCCTGGAACTTCAGGAAGGCAGACAAGTCAACCACATATTCCATGCTGTAGTTCACCAAGATGCTCCCACAAAATAAAAGTTTTCGTCAAACTCTAGCCAGGGAAAAGTTTCTTTCCCACTATGTGTTGATCTCCTGATTCCAGATCCCGACTAGGAAGCAGTAGAACTTGAGCAATGCTTCTTAGGAGGATTGGGCTGTACAGTAATCTCACTCTCATTACCATCCTCAGAATTGGAAAGTTCTGAGACTTGGATCCACTACTACTGAAATACATGATGACTATCCACCCTCTGTGCTTCATATACCACCCATGCTTTCCTTCCTAGGGGACTACTCAGCTAGCTCTGGAGTTATGTACTGTCAATAATTATGATGATTAAGTATCTAGTATAATTCCCTTCTATAAATAGATCAATGTGGCCAGCATTTCTACACACCAGGGTTTCATTACCCCCCCCCCCCTGGAAATTGTATTATTAAAATTCATCAGAAACTTCGTCACATCTTTAACCATCATGCCCCCCCCCCCTTAATATCCAGATTCCTCCAGTTGCCCCCCCCTTTCTAAATGAAACCCTGCACACCACACTTTACTTCTACAAATCAACTGTTCTTACTCAAATAGCACTAGAAGCAACTCAGCCAACCAAAAATAACCTCCCCCCCCCCCAGAATCAAGATTCCTGCATTTGCCCCCTCCCTCTTGGACAATTTTCTAAAACCCTACAAGTCTACTGATGTCCTCAATGCTGCCATGCAACTTGTCTCGGGCTCAATCTCCTCCACACCTACAGATCCTGTCCCACTCATCTCTGGACTCACTCCTCTGAGTATTCATCGGGACTTCTTGCCTGTCAAACTTGCTCAGAAAGGCCTTTAACCAGATAGCCCAGTGCCTTGAACCAGATAGCCCAGTGCCTTGAACCAGATAGCCCAGTGCCTTGAACCAGATAGCCCAGTGCCTTGAACCTGATAGCCCAGTGCCTTGAACCAGATAGCCCAGTGCCTTGAACCAGATAGCCCAGTGCCTTGAACCAGATAGCCCAGTGCCAGATAGCCCAGTGCCTTGAACCAGATAGCCCAGTGCCTTGAACCAGATAGCCCAGTGCCTTGAACCAGATAGCCCAGTGCCTTGAACCAGATAGCCCAGTGCCTTGAACCAGATAGCCCAGTGCCTTGAACCAGATAGCCCAGTGCCTTGAACCAGATAGCCCAGTGTCTTGAACCAGATAGCCCAGTGCCTTGAACCAGATAGCCCAGTGTCTTGAACCTGATAGCCCAGTGTCTTGAACCAGATAGCCCAGTGTCTTGAACGTGATAGCCCAGTGCCTTGAAACCAGATAGCCCAGTGCCTTGAACCAGATAGCCCAGTGCCTTGAACCTGATAGCCCAATGTCTTGAACCAGATAGCCCAGTGCCTTGAACCTGATAGCCCAGTGCCTTGAACCAGATAGCCCAGTGCCTTGAACCAGATAGCCCAGTGCCTTGAACCAGATAGCCCAGTGCCTTGAACCAGATAGCCCAGTGCCTTGAACCAGATAGCCCAGTGCCTTGAACCAGATAGCCCAGTGCCTTGAACCAGATAGCCCAGTGCCTTGAACCAGATAGCCCAGTGCCTTGAACCAGATAGCCCAGTGCCTTGAACCAGATAGCCCAGTGCCTTGAACCAGATAGCCCAGTGCCTTGAACCAGATAGCCCAGTGCCTTGAACCAGATAGCCCAGTGCCTTGAACCAGATAGCCCAGTGCCTTGAACCAGATAGCCCAGTGTCTTGAACCAGATAGCCCAGTGCCTTGAACCAGATAGCCCAGTGTCTTGAACCTGATAGCCCAGTGTCTTGAACCAGATAGCCCAGTGTCTTGAACGTGACAGCCCAGTGCCTTGAAACCAGATAGCCCAGTGTCTTGAACCAGATAGCCCAGTGCCTTGAACCTGATAGCCCAGTGTCTTGAACCAGATAGCCCAGTGCCTTGAACCTGATAGCCCAGTGCCTTGAACCAGATAGCCCAGTGCCTTGAATCAGATAGCCCAGTGTCTTGAACCAGATAGCCCAGTGCCTTGAACCAGATAGCCCAGTGCCTTGAACCAGATAGGCCAGTGCCTTGAACCAGATAGCCCAGTGCCTTGAACCAGATAGCCCAGTGCCTTGAACCAGATAGCCCAGTGTCTTGAACCAGATAGCCCAGTGCCTTGAACCAGATAGCCGTGCCACTCATCGCAGATGCTGAGCCTAGTCAGAGAATCGGCCACAAGTGCTTTGTCATTAAAGCCAAAGAAAACCGCGAGCAACCAAGCAACAGGATGCTGAGGTCGCTAAGTTCATCTACACTCCATCAACTCATCAAGAATCCATCCAATATGCCTGCAGGGTCAGATCTCTATCCCAAGCCTGGGTACTCTTAAACGGACTCCAAACAAGGTTTGCACCTCATGCAGCGTTCTTGTCCAAGATTGAAGCTACACCATGCAGAGCCTGTGGGTGTAGCCAAGTACAGCCTTCCAACCATACCAGTAATACTAATAAACTGCAGAACTTTCAAAGCAAGACCTCATTCCCCTTGACAGTGGTGAACAGCTGGCTCGACATGACAGACCTATACCTGTTTAATGATGTTCAGTATCTTGGTTGTCGTGCGACACTCTGCAGGCTCTGCTCTGCAACAGTTCAACTATCCTAGGGCTAGGGCTCAGTGATCCATGCCCATCCACCTCCTAGCTAGCCTGGTACACACACTCAGTGATCCATGCCCATCCACCTCCTAGCTAGCCTGGTACACACACTCAGTGATCCATGCTCATCCACCTCCTAGCTAGCCTGGTACACACACTCAGTGATCCATGCTCATCCACCTCCTAGCTAGCCTGGTGCACACACTCAGTGATCCATGCTCATCCACCATCCCTCCTAGCTAGCCTGGTAGACACACTCAGTGATCCATGCTCATCCACCTCCTAGCTAGCCTGGTACACACACTCAGTGATCCATGCTCATCCACCTCCTAGCTAGCCTGGTGCACACACTCAGTGATCCATGCTCATCCACCATCCCTCCTAGCTAGCCTGGTAGACACACTCAGTGATCCATGCTCATCCACCTCCTAGCTAGCCTGGTACACACACTCAGTGATCCATGCTCATCCACCATCCCTCCTAGCTATGTAGCCTGGTACACACACTCAGTGATCCATGCTCATCCACCATCCCTCCTAGCTAACCTGGTGCACACACTCAGTGATCCATGCTCATCCACCATCCCTCCTAGCTAGCCTGGTACACACACTCAGTGATCCATGCTCATCCACCATCCATCCTAGCTAGCCTGGTACACACACTCAGTGATCCATGCTCATCCACCATCCCTCCTAGCTAGCCTGGTGCACACACTCAGTGATCCATGCTCATCCACCATCCCTCCTAGCTAGCCTGATACACACACTCAGTGATCCATGCTCATCCACCATCCCTCCTAGCTAGCCTGGTACACACACTCAGTGATCCATGCTCATCCACCATCCCTCCTAGCTAGCCTGGTGCACACACTCAGTGATCCATGCTCATCCACCATCCCTCCTAGCTAGCCTGATACACACACTCAGTGATCCATGCTCATCCACCATCCCTCCTAGCTAGCCTGGTACACACACTCAGTGATCCATGCTCATCCACCATCCCTCCTAGCTAGCCTGGTGCACACACTCAGTGATCCATGCTCATCCACCATCCCTCCTAGCTAGCCTGGTGCACACACTCAGTGATCCATGCTCATCCACCATCCCTCCTAGCTAGCCTGGTACACACACTCAGTGATCCATGCTCATCCACCATCCCTCCTAGCTAGCCTGGTACACACACTCAGTGATCCATGCTCATCCACCATCCCTCCTAGATAACCTGGTGCACACACTGGATCATTCATGTGTAAGAAATGCTGATCCTGCACAGGCCAGGGCACTGCTTGTTAAGCTCAGCTCATGGTTACTCTACATACAGTACAAGCACCAGCCGACCAGCCTTCAAGGTGTAATCCTAGCCCTAGAATGGCCCTAGCCCTAGAATACCCCTAGTCCTAGAATACCCCTAGCCCTAGAATAGCTCTAGAATACCCCTAGTCCTAGAATACCCCTGGCCCTAAAATAGCCCCAGCCCTAGAATATCCTTAGCCCTAGAATACCCTCTAGCCCTAGAAACCCCTAGCCCTAGAATACTCCTAGCCCTGGAATATCCATAGCCTTGGAAAAACCCTAGCCCTAGAATACTCCTAGCCATGGAATACCCCTAGTCCTGGAATACCCATAGCCCTAGAATACCCCTAGCCCTAGAATACCCCTAACCCTAGAATACTCCTAGCCCTGGAATACCCCTAGTCCTAGAATCCCCCAAGCCCTAGAATACCGCTAGCCCTAGAATACCCCTAGCCCTAGAATACCCCTAACCCTAGAATACTCCTAGCCCTGGAATACCCCTAGCCCTAGAATACCCCCAGCCCTAGAATACCCCCAGCCCTAGAATACCCCCAGCCCTAGAATACCCCTAGTCCTAGAATACCCCTAGCCCTAGAATAGCCCTAGAATACCCCTAGTCCTAGAATACCCCTGGCCCTAAAATAGCCCTAGCCCTAGAATATCCTTAGCCCTAGAATACCCTCTAGCCCTAGAATACCCCTAGCCCTAGAATACTCCTAGCCCTGGAATATCCATAGCCTTGGAATACCCCTAGCCCTAGAATACTCCTAGCCCTGGAATACCCCTAGTCCTGGAATACCCATAGCCCTAGAATACCCCTAGCCCTAGAATACCCCTAACCCTAGAATACTCCTAGCCCTGGAATACCCCTAGTCCTAGAATCCCCCAAGCCCTAGAATACCGCTAGCCCTAGAATACCCCTAGCCCTAGAAAAACCCTAACCCTAGAATACTCCTAGCCCTGGAATACCTAGCCCTAGAATACCCCCAGCCCTAGAATACCCCCAGCCCTAGAATACCCCTAGCCCTAGAATACCCCTAGCCCTAATGCTTATTCCAGCGTCCATGTTGTACATATAGTCACCCTCACTAGTGACATCCCCATCTCCCAAGGACCAAGGAAATCCCAAGTATCCCAGGGATGCCATGGAAGCTTTTTACAGGCCATGTGATTCACCTCCCACAACCTGGCAGGTCTGACTTGCTCCCTCTCTCTGCAAGCCCAGGCTCTGACTGCTCCACCTCTCTGCAAGCCCAGGTCTGACATGCTCCACCTCTCTGCAAGCCCAGGTCTGGCATGCTCCACCTCTCTGCAAGCCCAGGTCTGACATGCTCCACCTCTCTGCAAGCCCAGGTCTGACATGCTCCACTTCTCTGCAAGCCCAGGTCTGACATGCTCCACCTCTCTGCAAGCCCAGGTCTGACATGCTCCACCTCTCTGCAAGCCCAGGTCTGGCATGCTCCACCTCTCTGCAAGCCCAGGTCTGACATGCTCCACCTCTCTGCAAGCCTGCAAGCCCAGGTCAGGCCTGCTCCACCTCTCTGCAAGCCCAGGTCTGACATGCTCCACCTCTCTGCAAGCCCAGGTCTGGCATGCTCCACCTCCCAGCAAGCCCAGGTCTGACACGCTCCACCTCTCTGCAAGCCCAGGCTCCGACTGCTCCACCTCTCTGCAAGCCCAGCTCCACCTCTCTGCAAGCCCAGGTCTGGCCTGCTCCACCTCTCTGCAAGCCCAGGTCTGACATGCTCCACCTCTCTGCAAGCCCAGGTCTGACATGCTCCACCTCTCTGCAAGCCCAGGTCTGACATGCTCCACCTCTCTGCAAGCCCAGGTCTGGCATGCTCCACCTCTCTGCAAGCCCAGGTCTGACATGCTCCACCTCTCTGCAAGCCCAGGTCTGACATGCTCCACCTCTCTGCAAGCCCAGGTCTGACATGCTCCACCTCTCTGCAAGCCCAGGTCTAGCATGCTCCACCTCTCAGCAAGCCCAGGTCTGACATGCTCCACCTCTCTGCAAGCCCAGGTCTGACATGCTCCACCTCTCTGCAAGCCCAGGGCTGACATGCTCCACCTCTCTGCAAGCCCAGGTCTGGCATGCTCCACCTCTCTGCAAGCCCAGGTCTGACATGCTCCACCTCTCTGCAAGCCCAGGTCTGACATGCTCCACTTCTCTGCAAGCCCAGGTCTGATATGCTCCACCTCTCTGCAAGCCCAGGTCTGACATGCTCCACCTCTCTGCAAGCCCAGGTCTGGCATGCTCCACCTCTCTGCAAGCCCAGGTCTGACATGCTCCACCTCTCTGCAAGCCCAGGTCTGGCATGCTCCACCTCTCTGCAAGCCCAGGTCTGACATGCTCCACCTCTCTGCAAGCCCAGGTCTGACATGCTCCACTTCTCTGCAAGCCCAGGTCTGACATGCTCCACCTCTCTGCAAGCCCAGGTCTAGCATGCTCCACCTCTCAGCAAGCCCAGGTCTGACATGCTCCACCTCTCTGCAAGCCCAGGTCTGACATGCTCCACCTCTCTGCAAGCCCAGGTCTGGCATGCTCCACCTCTCTGCAAGCCCAGGTCTGACATGCTCCACCTCTCTGCAAGCCCAGGTCTGACATGCTCCACCTCTCTGCAAGCCCAGGTCTGACATGCTCCACCTCTCTGCAAGCCCAGGTCTAGCATGCTCCACCTCTCAGCAAGCCCAGGTCTGACATGCTCCACCTCTCTGCAAGCCCAGGTCTGACATGCTCCACCTCTCTGCAAGCCCAGGGCTGACATGCTCCACCTCTCTGCAAGCCCAGGTCTGGCATGCTCCACCTCTCTGCAAGCCCAGGTCTGACATGCTCCACCTCTCTGCAAGCCCAGGTCTGACATGCTCCACCTCTCTGCAAGCCCAGGTCTGACATGCTCCACCTCTCTGCAAGCCCAGGTCTGACATGCTCCACTTCTCTGCAAGCCCAGGTCTGATATGCTCCACCTCTCTGCAAGCCCAGGTCTGACATGCTCCACCTCTCTGCAAGCCCAGGTCTGGCATGCTCCACCTCTCTGCAAGCCCAGGTCTGACATGCTCCACCTCTCTGCAAGCCCAGGTCTGGCATGCTCCACCTCTCTGCAAGCCCAGGTCTGACATGCTCCACCTCTCTGCAAGCCCAGGTCTGACATGCTCCACCTCTCTGCAAGCCCAGGTCTGACATGCTCCACCTCTCTGCAAGCCCAGGTCTGACATGCTCCACTTCTCTGCAAGCCCAGGTCTGACATGCTCCACCTCTCTGCAAGCCCAGGTCTGACATGCTCCACCTCTCAGCAAGCCCAGGTCTGACATGCTCCACCTCTCAGCAAGCCCAGGTCTGACTTGCTCCCTCTCTCTGCAAGCCCAGGCTCTGACATGCTCCACCTCTCTGCAAGCCCAGGTCTGACATGCTCCACCTCTCTGCAAGCCCAGGTCCGACATGCTCCACCTCTCTGCAAGCCCAGGTCTGACATGCTCCACCTCTCTGCAAGCCCAGGTCTGACATGCTCCACCTCTCTGCAAGCCCAGGTCTGACATGCTCCACCTCTCTGCAAGCCCAGGTCTGGCATGCTCCACCTCTCTGCAAGCCCAGGTCTGACCTGCTCCACCTCTCTGCAAGCCCAGGTCTGACATGCTCCACCTCTCTGCAAGCCCAGGTCTGACATGCTCCACCTCTCTGCAAGCCCAGGTCTGACATGCACCACCTCTCAATAAGCCCAGGTCTGGCATGCTTCACCTCTCTGCAAGCCCAGGTCTGGCCTGCTCCACCGCTCTGCAAGCCCAGGTCTGACATGCTCCACCGCTAATACAGTTTTGCCATAGTGTTGGATTTTATCCAAACTGTTTGGATTTTTGACCCTTCTGTTTGCAATAAATTTTGGATTTTTCATCATTAGAAAATTGTTTGACATTTCGTGCATATCAGACCATGTGCAGCCTATTTCAAAACCATTCTTAGCTGAGTGTGGTCATTTTGTGGTCACCTGGTCTGTGCAGGAATATTCATGTGGTCACTTGGTCTGTGCAGGAATATTAATATTCCTTCACAGTCCTGTGTTATTATGTGGTCACCTGGTCTGTGCAGGAATATTCCTGCACTGTCCTGTGTTCAACCAGGTCTGTGCAGGAAATGCCTGAGGAATATGCCTGCAGAGCTAGAACCCTTTGATCTCTGTGCATGCTCATGCATCAGCTATCTGGTTGGGTATTTAAAGCCTGATTTGTGCAAGAGTTAGAATCTTTCACAGTGAGTGTCAGAGAGAGTTAGCTATGGAATCTTCAGAACCCAGTACTTCAAGGTTACCAGATCTTCTTCGGATATGGATTCTGACTCTGATAATGAGCTTTCACAAATTGACATTGACAGTCAAATCTCTACATCTATCAGGTCTTCTAAGTCTGCAAAAAAGCGATCGTGTGTCTATTGTAGACAGTATGCAAAGACTTTCCCATGGGCCACAACTTCGAGAAAGGGATCTTCTTTTGCCTTCTATATGAAGTGCTTTCGTGATATAAACCTTGGAAGAGGTGGTACTAGAGATCTCAGGAGACATCAGGAAACGAAATTACACAAACACTCAGAAAAAGATGGTGTGGGTGTACTGCCTCTACAGTCCTACTTTGGGCCAATAAGAGAGGAGTCTGTAATCCGTGCAGAAGTACTCTTCGCATATTTCCTTGGAGAGCACCATCTTGCCTTTCAATTGGGAGATCATTGTACCAAACTATTCAAGTTGATGTTTCCTGATTCTTCTATTGCTAAAGATCTAAAGACTCTGCAGTCGTAGTGTAAAGCAACATCTGTGTTGAAAGTTATTGCCCAGGATTGTTGGAAAAGCATTTCCGCAGCAGTTAGAGAGACTAAATACTTCAGCTTCCAAACTGAAGAGACAACTGATATTACCGTTACACAACAAGCTGCTATTATGCTTTGATTCTTCGATAACACCCAAGGACAGGTGAAATGTGTCTTCTTTGCTCTAGAGAGGGCAACTGCAGAGCTGCTATTTAACGCAATCGATAAGCATTTTCAAGAATCCACTACCCTCCTTTATGATAATCTTGTCGGATTAGGTACAGATGGGGCCAATGTAGCCAATGTAATGTTGGGAGCACGAAATTCAGTGATGTCACGGTTACGATGTAAGCAGCCAGCTTTAGTTGCTCTTCATTGTCATTGTCACAGTGACATAGCAGCAATAATAGCAAATTGGGCCTGCAAAGTCTTGCCTGATGAATTGGAAGATCTGACAACTGATGTATGGTATTATTTCCAGAAGAGCCCAAGGAGGCTGCGACAGTTTAAAGAATTTCAGAGTTTTGTGGAATGCAAACCACACAAGTTGTTAAAAGCATGCCAAACACGATGGCTCAGCCTTGAAGCTTGTGTAAATCGTCTTATCGAGCCTTACTCTCATACTTTCAAAGTACTGAGGATAAGCAGGCAGTAGTGAGAAGAGTAAAAATTGTACTTGAAAAGCCTCTGACCAAAGCTTACTTGCTCTTTCTATGTTCTGCATTACCAATTGTTAATAATTTCAACAGGTACATGCAGCAGCAATCTCCAATTCTTCATGTTCTCTACCAAGAGCTGGATGGCTTAATACGAAAATTTCTGTTGCGGTTCATGAATTCTGAGTACGTGTGTGCTGCTGAACATGTTTCACAAGTGTGTATTGATAACTCAGAAGAATATCTCCCTTTACACGAAGTTTTCGTAGGTCACAACACACTATCATACCTTGAAGAAGAGGATGGATTATCATCTGAAGATGTGAGAAAATTTAGGGTTACTATCCAAGCTTGGTGGATTGCTGCAGCCAAGGGAGCTGTCAAACGATTACCTATGAGTCACAAGTTACTCGCCAATCTCAAATGGCTTCAACCAGGCTTACAACAATACAGTATGGCTGGTCAGGTGCTTGCTGCAGCAGAGTGTGTTCCTCAGGTAGTTCAAGTTGTTGACAAACTCAGCCTTCAAGAGGAATTTATGGATTTCTGCACGTCGCCATTACCTCCTAAAGTCACGGCCATCACAGAGGTGGATAAGTATTGGCATGCAATCAGCCAAATCAAAGACTGCTTGGAAACTGAGTATCGCTACTCCACATTGGAAAAACTCGCAAAAGCCATTCTAGTTATACCCCATGGCAATGCTGATACCGAACGTTTATTCAGCCATATTGGTCTCAACAAAATGAAGCACAGAAACAGACTAGGAATTTCTACATTAAATTCACTTTTAACAGTGCAATTCAATGTTCCTAAAAAATGCTATGAATTTAAACCGAACACTGAACTATTATGTTATTTCATGTTGTTTGGATTTTGTTTTGATTTTTTGTTGCCAATTTTTTTGATAACACAGGCGAGAAATTTGGAAATTACCAAAAAAATGGCAACACTGCTAATATAATGCCTGTTTCTTGACTACGTTGACTGTGCCTGCACAGAGCAGGGTGGGTGGAGTGATAGTGCTGTTTAAACAGGTACGTGGAGATGTGTGGGGTAGTACTGCCAGAGCAGAGGATTCCATTGTACGGCAAACAAACAGGAATGGATGTTGAAGATGAACCTTTTCTCGATATCTACTATACAATGCTTAGCCTCTGTCTTTTAGATCTTTTGTTCAGAGTGGATTTAGGAGCCATTTGAAGTTCATTCTGTAGGTCCATCTGTAGTTACCTGGCGTCAATATCTTTAGTCCTTTGGTCCGAGCCAAAAAAAAATTCCCTTATTATGCCTGTGTCACAAATTTAATTTAATTTTTTTAACAGCCCTGTAAGATAGCCCTTGTGCAAGATGCATGGCCTATTTTATTCTCAACTTTCACGTTTAAGATTTCCCAGATTTTTTTGGCGGAGATTTATATTCCGTGTCGTGTCTACAGAGAATGGTGACTACTGTCTGAGCTGTGGAAGTGACAAGACCCTGGTGCTATGGAATCCTCATAAGGGCCTCCGCATTAAGACCTACATGGGCCATGGAGCAGAAGTCTTAGATGCCGACGGGTATGCTCTGCCTTCCCTTCCCAAATTTTATTCTCCTCCCCCACTCCTCTCTGTTGTTGGGTTGAAGAGGTCTGTTCTAGGTACTCTCTTGTGGAGGGGGGGGGGGGGGGGGGAAGGGGGGGATGACTGGGGATGCTGCCTATGACTCACATCAGGGTATAGGTACAGTACATGTACCCTGGTTGTTGTTGTTATTGTTGTTGTACTCTTACTACTACTACTACTACTGCTGCTATTGCTACTACTACTACTACTACTACTACTACTACTACTATAAAATCATTATTATTATTATTATTACTAGATTATTAGGTATTACTATTATTATTATTATTATTATTATTACTACTACTTACTGCTACTACTACTACACTACTACTGTAGTAGTAGTAGTAGTAGTAGTACTAATTTTTTAAAATTTTAATTCTTTGTTATAAAATTATTATTATTATATTATTATTATTATTATTATTATTATTAGTAGTAGTAGTAGTAGTAGTATTAGTATTAGTATTATTACACTTTATTATTATTACACTATTATTATTTACACTATTATTATTACACTATTATTATTATTATTATTATTATTACAGTATTATTATTATTATTATTATTATTATTATTATTATTATTATTATTATTATTATTATTATTATTATTATTATTATTATTATTATTATTATTATTTATTACTGTTGTTGTTGTTGTTGTTGTTGTTATTATTAATTCACATCCTGAGGTCACTGCTTGTGCATTTTCAGACCTAGCATGTTCTTGACGGTGAGAGTTACAAACTATTGCCTGTCAGGAGAAGGCCCACACTGTTAGACAATTGCCGATTATTGTCTGAATGCCGACTGCATGTATGCATTAGCAGAGATAATCTGCACACTATTGGGGGAGTGCTTTGAAGCTGGTGTGGCATCCAGTGGCCCCTTAACACACGCACACATATACATGCATCAGACAGAGAGACATAGCATCCTTATGGCTATGACTCCCCCCTACACACACACACACACACACACACACACTTTTTGTTGTTGTGGTTGTCAAAGCCATCCCACAGTATTTCCCAATGTTGGTAGGGACATTAAAAAAAATTAATTTAATTTATGAGGGGGCAGGGGGAATATGACCCACCCACCCCAGGATAAAATTGGGGACTTTAGTACCAAGCGAACAGACAACCCACAGGATTTCCCATTTGTTGTTGGACGCCAAACGTCTATTTATTTTTCACACTCGATTCATGTTTCCTAAAAAGGAGGTCAAAGCCGGTTAGCATCCCCCCCCCCCCCCCCCCCCCCCCTTAATGCATTTTATTTCTTGTTAGAACATCCCTCAAAGGAATGCCACTCACATGAATTTACACCCAGTGCCAACCCTTCATAGCTTCATAGCAACACCAATCCTCAAAGCAACACCCACTCCTCAAAAGGAATTTACACCTCTCAATAAGCTTGGACCAAAACTTTTATAACACCACTCAAAGAAATTTATTAAAAAACAACTATAACCAGGGTTTCATTTAGAAAATTGTCCAAGGGGGGCAACTGGAGTAATCTGGATTTTAAGAGGGGGGGGGGGGCAAAAAGGTTCCAAGGGGGGGCCAGAAATGAAACCCTGCTATAACCCCCCCCCCCAGATAACTTAGTAATATTTTATAGCATACAAATTTCTTGACATGTCTTATTCTAATTAGAGCACATGACAACAGTCGGGTTGTCTCTGGAGGAGCAGACAAGATGGTGATCCTTACCGATGTTGGTACTGGACAGCCGATACGGAAGTTCAGAGGACACCTGAGTGTAGGTCCATTTGATGCTATTGGCTGGGAATTCTTGCTGCTATAAAGATTTGACGTGATGGAGCACATCGTTGCACAACAGTATTCACAGGGTAGACAGAATGGAAGGTGTTGTTAATTGATATGATTTTTAAATGGTAAAGGGTCATCTAACTGACTGTGCTCTGTGCATGTATGCTCTGTGCATGTATCTACTGTATGTATCTACGGGTATGCATATACATGTATGTGTGATATATATGGTATGTATGTGTGTGTGTATGTGTACCATGTGTGAGTGTATGTGTATGCATGTATGTATGTGTGGTTTATATATGTACATATATACGTATATGAATGTACATGTGTGTGTCTAATATGTACGTGTATGGGTATGTATGTGTGTGTGTATATACGCATGTATATATATGTAATCTGCAGCGGATTAATAGTGTCAGGTTCAACGATGAGTCTTCCTTGATTCTGTCAGGTCAGAGGATATGTAGTCTGTCTTGGTGTGTATGTATTTATATACAGAGAGAGAGGGAGAAACTACCACAATAAGGATTGTAAAAGGTAAAATTAGGTGTGTCCAGATCCTGGAACACCAGTCCTCCGCACGTGCTGATGTGTGCACTGAAAAGATACATAGCTTTATTCTCCATACTACATGTATCTGAACCCTGACCCCGCCTATAGTTTGAGTGGGTGTGAGGAAGTGGTGCTCACTCGTGTCTGAAGAATATCATTACATCATCATGATGACATCATAGGTTACATTGGTTTACCCATTGCCCTGCTACTACCCTAAGCATAGCTTCTGTCCTAGCCCTAGCCATTGCCCTAGTCCTAGCCATTGCCCTAGTCCCAGCCATTGGCCTAAGCATAGTTTATGCCCTTGCCCTAGCTACTGCCCTAACCCTACCTACTGCCCTAAGCATAATTTTTGCCCTAGCCCTAGCCATTCCCTAACCCTTGCCATAGCCATGCCCTAACCCTTGCCCTAGCTCTTGCCCTAGCCAT
This sequence comes from Cladorhizidae sp. MBARI D1340-BT2, assembly GCA_028752905.1. Classification (NCBI taxonomy): domain Eukaryota; kingdom Metazoa; phylum Porifera; class Demospongiae; order Poecilosclerida; family Cladorhizidae; species Cladorhizidae sp. MBARI D1340-BT2. Next base: position 13,074,469 of record JAQNBH010000011.1, read on the forward strand.
GCCCTAACCCTAGATACTGCCCTAAGCATAGTTTCTATCCTTGCTAGCCATCACCCTAACTCCAGCTGCGTGTGTGTGTGTCAGGTTCCTATGATGCTAGTGTGAGGGTGTGTGTGTGTGTGTATGTGTGTGTCAGGTTCCTATGATGCTAGTGTGTGTGTGTGTGTGTGTCAGGTTACTATGATGCTAGTGTGAGGGTGTGTGTGTGTGTGTGTGTGTGTCAGGTTCCTATGATGCTAGTGTGAGGGTGTGTGTGTGTGTGTGTCAGGTTCCTATGATGCTAGTGTGTGTGTGTGTGTGTGTGTCAGGTTCCTATGATGCTAGTATGTGTGTGTGTGTGTGTGTGTGTGTGTGTGTGTGTCAGGTTCCTATGATGCTAGTGTGAGGGTGTGTGTGTGTGTGTGTGTCAGGTTCCTATGATGCTAGTGTGTGTGTGTGTGTGTGTGTGTCAGGTTCCTATGATGCTAGTGTGAGTGTGTGTGTGTGTGTGTGCGTGTGTCAGGTTCCTATGATGCCAGTGTGAGGGTGTGGGATTGTAGGACTCGCACGTACAGTCCCGTGCAGATCATGAATGAAGCCAAGGATAGTGTGACATCCCTCCAACTGTCAAGCCACGAGATACTCACCGGGTATGTCCACACACAGTAGGTGTGGTCTATGAATGCACACACTCACACACACACACACACACACACACAGTCTCATCTCTCAGAGTCTGGCAGTGTTTGGACCTTATTCCTTACACATCACAAATACTGTAGGTCACTAAGTGTAGCATTACATCATCGGATGACACTGTCTGCATTGTTAGATCGCTTTGCTCTGGCCCTAACCCTAGCCATTGCCCTACTAACCCTAGTCATTGCCCTAGCTATTGCCCTAGCTATTGCCCTAACCCTAGTCATTGCCCTAACCCTAACCCTAGTACTAGCCATGGCCCTAATGCATACAGAGCTGTGGCAGGTATTGATGAACATTCTCATAGTGTAGGAATTCGATGGTTTTTTGTGTGTTCTTACTAACAGATATCTTTTCTCTGTCATCTCATTTTCTCTCTCCCTCTTTTTTTCGTGTGTGCGGGCACATACAAATGCACATGTTGCATTGATCACACCTTACCAGATCTGTTGATGGACGTGTGAGGAGATATGACATACGATTTGGGAAGATTTGCACCGACACTGTGGGAGGTGAGTCTAAAGCGGTAAAGGGTGGTCTTCACAGTCAACTTTTATTGTCCTCGCCTGTGTGCTAGTTCCTGTCACTAGCGTGAACTTTTCTCGGGATGGAAATTGCATACTCGTTTCTTCACTTGACCACAGCATCCGACTCTTGGACAAGAACAATGGGGAAATGTTAAACTGGTGAGTCAATGGGTTGTTAGCTTGTCATTAGGTAATGGTTCCTGTCCTTAGAAATAAAAATAATGTCTGATGTCATTATAGAATCTACACTGTAGCTCTAACGTATTGCCCTTGACCCTAACCTCTAGCCTTATGGGCCTAACCCTAGCCCTAACCATAGCTGCTATCATAGCCCTAACCTCTAGCCTTGTGGGCCTTACCCTAGCTACTGCCCTAGTTCTAACCCTAACCACTGTTCTTGACCCTAACCCTAGCCTTAACCTAACCTTAGCTGCTATTGTGGCCCTAACCTCTAGCCCTGTGGGCCTAACCCTAGCCCTGACCATAGCTACTATCCTGGCCCTAACCTCTAGCCTTGTGGGCCTAACCCTAGCTACTGCCCTAGTTCTAACCCTAGCCACTGTCCTTGACCCTAACCTCGAGCCCTGTGGGCCTAACCCTAGCCCTAACCCTAGCTGCTGTCCTGGCCCTAACTTCTAGCCATGTGTTAATCCAGTACTGATCTGAGCAATACTGGTGATGATGCCATGATGATGTAATGTCTAAGTGGGTGTGGCACGAGGAAGTAACGACCTATAAGTCCTGCATAGAGTACCTACATATACAGAGTAGCGACAACGAACAACTGGCGGCCATTTTGAATCCCAACCTGCTAGTCTGCGTTAGGGGGTACTAAACCTCAAACCACCAGAACATATTTGTCATCGTTAATACCTTTCTCCCCTTCCTCTGTGCAGGAAGTTTTGGTAATCCTAGAGGTGCTTATTCTCTGTGCTTGCTTTCCAGTGACATGTTGGATATCTCTATCTAGAGGCACGTTTACTTAGAGAAGTTACAGCCAGCAACAGCCAGCAACATCAAGGTCAATCAAAAACTGCACCTCATGTGGATGGCAAGTCTTTTGAGTTGAGGGGGCTAATCCCGCTGGAAATTGCACTGAACATTTGAGTTGAAGGGGGCTAATCTTGCCTGGAAATTGCACTGAACGTTTGAGTTGAGGGGGCCAATCTTGCCTGGAAATTGCGCTGACCACTGGTGCCGGTGATTTGTGTCGCCACATAGAAATGGAAATAGCAGGATTTGTGTCGCCCCTAGCTACCCAGTGTGGAAGGATCAAAGGCTCAAATCTATTTGTGGCTTCCTGAAACATTTAGCGATGATTATGAAAAGGAAGCAATTGGCTTCACAAACCCACAACATGCACAAAACCAATTAAGACCCAAAGATCACCTCTTCTTAATGATTATAATGCTCATATCTCGAGCACTATAAGAGCTCTCAAATGACTCACACAACAGTAAAGTGGATGAACCGCGACAAAGTTATGACTGCATCAAGAATGGAAGACATGGATCGTGGAAATAAGCTGTCTAAGTTAAGATAAGGAAATGTTTGAGTTTGGATGATATTGGAAGCTGGAGAAGACATCATGTCCACCAAGAAAGTTTTAAACTGGAAAAGGAAGTGGCCTGGTCAGTAGAGCAACATATTCAGGACCCACTGCACAACAGTCATGAATAGACTCAGTGTGATATTTACTTCCTCTCTGCAGGAAATGAGCTTCCTGGTTACCCGGTAGCCATTCTATGCTGGCATAAGCTTACCTCTTCGGTCAGATAACTTTGAAATGAGCATCCAATGCCTCTACGACTTTGGAAATTGCTAGTAGATATATAAGGAATTTTTTAAATTTTATTTTTTTAGGCCCTTAATTAAATTCCAATAGCTTGAAGCATTGCTTGATAACTATGTTGCAGGTGGAGTTGAGTGGTGTTCCCTCTATAGCACTCCATTCCTGAAGATGCAAATCTACTGGGAGAGGCATTTGTCCGACTTGGAAACGATTAGCTTCCCCCCCCCCACTCACCCACCCTCTTCTTGAAAATTTATTAGCTTGCAAGAAACCCTGGTAACCGTGGTTACTGAATAGACAGAGAGACCCTGAAGGCCTGTACAATATTTATTATTATTTAAAGCACAGTTTGTATTTCCCTCTTGATGCGAGCACACACATGGCTATACATTTCTGGACAACTCCTTTGACTTCTTCCTTCCTTTCAGCACGAGTCTGTTTTGTTTCTCGCCAAGGAGAAGTGAAGTCTAGTGTTGACATAATTGGCAATGAGCTTTCCTTTCAGCCCATGGCATTCAAGGAATTAGACGTCCTCGACCTCATCACAGATCTTTTCAAGTGTCTTCCTCTTCTTTGCTTCAAACTCACTCATTTTCAATACGATCTGAATGTGTGTTTTTCTGCTTGCAATACTGTCCGAAAGGCTTTCCCAGAAACATATTTTAATGCACCTTCCTTATACTCTTTTAATAAAAATAAAAAGGTCAACTTAGCTGCTGGAAGGTGTTTCGAAGGATTCTCATGTTGTAGCTCACTTAGACAAGCAGAGCAAGTCTTCTCATTCTTAGCCACTAGGCAATACCCCACCAAGTGATAGGGACTATGCTCCTCTGCTCCAGGAAGATCCACACACAGTATTCTATGTCTTGTTAATTCTCCTCTTATGAATAACCTGGTTCCCCTGGACATGGATCGGGCAGCTCCAAGAAATTTGCCGAGAAAGTGTCTATCCTCCCCCCCTTAGCAACTGGCACTTGGTTGTGCCCATGAATTGTGCAAGGAGATGTATCTAAGGGCATACCTCTAAGCTGTTGGCGAAGGTACAGGTGCCCTAATGCTGACCTGTGAGAAGGTGTTCTCCACAAGATCTTGCGTTAGTCGGCCAGTCTCATGAGGAAGGTAAGGCCACTCTCCATAAGTTCTCCAGCAAGGTGTAGCACTGATGCTTGTGCTGAGGACAACACCTGTCTGGACATGTTTCCAAGTTGTCTCAGCTCCGACCTTCAGACCTTCAAATATGCTGATAACCTGTCTGACGACTTTGACTGTTTCTTCCTCTTCATCGTTTCATTTTGAAGCTGATGGTCAGTGAAGTGCACCGGAGATAAAACGAATGACAAAACTTCATTAATGACACCAATTATCGTCTTCATTAGATGTTCTTAGTGATTGTAAATAGCAATTGATTGTGCCTGTTCCTCCCACTTGCATCAAGTAGCAAAGCTTCACACAGTCAGAACACAAAAGTCTGAAATATATCGCCATCATAAATGCCTGCTACATATAGAGTTTGTCGGTAGGTAAATGCTTCAATTGTAAACTTGCCTGACGGAGTCTTGACGAGGTGCCTGCAGTCCAGGGACCGAGTCTTTTCATCTGTGTGACTAACTTTGGCTTCCCAAAATATCTTCCTTTCTTTAATCTATGCAGCCAATATATAGTCGTCATCTGTTCTATTGCATAAATCGGCCGACATTTTGTGGCCATCGAAGGAGGGGGAAAATACTCTTGTTGACTAGGCGTGGATGACTTGCATTGGACCCAAAATGGCTGAAATGCACTTTGTACTATACCAATGATGCTGCTACTTTGTATATGTAGGTACTCGAGGGCTGATTTGATGATCCTTTACCTCTTTTTCACTGGAGAGGGAAAACGTGTGGCACACTGGTGCAGAGCATTTTTGTTCCAAGTGCACGCACGCTAATCTTGTGACTGTCACCGCTGCATGGGAATGGGATAGCTGCACAATCTCAAGTGGGAGCGATGACGTCAGAGACACAGTGCTCTGAACAAAACACTCTTCCTCAGTGTGCCATGGCCATTTTCTATCTAGCTTCAAATGTAAAAGAGGTAAAGGGTTGGCAATGCCAGATACTGTAACTGCAGAGGCTTAACGAAACACAGGCTAGTTTCCAGTCTATACTTGACGTTGTAGATCATTACAAGACAATTGAATATTACACAGCAGTTCTTAGTTACACAGTGCATTTGATAACCAATTCCTTATATCATTACATGTATATATATAAGTGTGTGTGTGTGTTACAAGGGTATTTCCCTGGTGAATTATTATTTTGTTTTTTGTATGGAAATGGTCATCACATTCACTTGGTCCAGATAGTCTTGTTATTATTCTAGCTCCATTGATGAGTTTGTCTATTGCTTATCGCAGAGTGGAGAGCCGGTTTCCTCAGTATACACACACACTACACACACACAAACAATACACACTACACACACACAAACAAACAGTATTCCCTCAATTAGGACGCACATGTTCTGTTCAATTTATGAGCTGCCGCTGCATGTTCTATTTGAGGGGCGCTCTATTATTTGAGTATGCTGTGTGTTCTATTTAAGGGGCGCTCTATTATTTGAGCATGCTGCCTATTCTATTTGAGGGGATGCTCTATTATTTGAGTATGCTGTGTGTTCTATTTGAGGGGGCGCTCTATTATTTGAGTATGCTGCGTGTTCTATTTGAGGGGGCGCTCTATTATCTGAGCGTGATACATTCTATTTGAGGGGTGCTCTATTATTTGAGCATGCTGTGTGTTCTATTTGAGGGGTGCTCTATTATTTGAGCATGCTGTGTGTTCTATTTGAGGGGCACTCTATTATTTGAGCATGCTCTGTGTTCTATTTGAGGGGCACTCTATTATTTGAGTATGCTGCGTGTTCTATTTGAGGGGTGCTCTATTATTTGAGCATGCTGCGTGTTCTATTTGAGGGGGCGCTCTATTATCTGAGCATGATACATTCTATTTGAGGGGTGCTCTATTATTTTAGCATGCTGCGTGTTCTATTTGAGGGGGCGCTCTATTATCTGAGCATGATACATTCTATTTGAGGGGTGCTCTATTATTTGAGTATGCTGCGTGTTCTATTTGAGGGGGCGCTCTATTATCTGAGCATGCTGTGTGTTCTATTTGAGGTGCGCTCTATTATTTGAGCATGCTGTGTGTTCTATTTGAGGTGCGCTCTATTATTTGAGCATGCATGTTCTATTTGAGGGGACAATTTGAGCATGCTGTATGTTCTATTTGAGGGGACACTCTATTATTTGAACATGCTGCATGTTCTATTTTAGCAGGCGCTCTATTATTTGATTCTATTTGAGGGGGCCTATTATTTGAGCATGCTTAACAGGCATGCACGCAATAGTTGCATGAGCTCGACGATTGTTGATAAGAGCAGTGTTCACGCTCTAGCCACTATCCTCTATTCTAGTTCAACTTTTTGCCTAGTCAGCTTCGTCGCTTGCAAAGTAGTCGTCATCGCCGGTCTCTCCCACTTCTCTTCTGTGTGTGGAGTTTAGCGTATCGCTGGCGGTATTTCCTGCATCACTTTCAGCCACTTACCCGGGCTTTAAACAGTGACTGCTGTCATCATGTGACCCATCTGTCTCAACTGAAATGACACATTTTTTTTAAAGCATTTGATTATCACTTCAGTGGTGACAGATTGTCAAGCTTTCTCCACCCACTCCAGACAGCATTTCCTCTGGAGCTTTCATATTCCTGCTGGTGCTCGGACTAATCAAGGACACACACTATTTACTCGAGGTAGTGAATGGTGCGCCATCTATTCGATGCCGTGGTCTAATGGAGGAAATTCATTGTGTATTATACTATAAACTCTGGTTGTTCAGCCTGTCCATATTTAGTGCATATAGAGTAGATAAGTGCCCATTACGTTGTCGTTCTAAACAGTCTTTGTTATCTGTCCTTATGGGATTTCTCAGGGAAGCGCTGATATTTTACTAATACTGTGTCTGAGCATGTCTATTATTAGCTTCAATCTCAATGAGCTTCTTGCTGCTTACATGCAGGGGACTTCTAGTCCTTTTCCCAGTCTTCCGAGTAGCGCAGGCACCTCCTCCACGGCCTATGAAGTTACAAAACACATTCTGACATATCCAACGATTATACTTTTAGCTTGTGAAGGTTGCCAATGACGATCCTGTCGCAGGAATTGTTCTCTCATTGCTAAAATGAGCTTTTCGCCATGTAGGATTTGAGAAACTGTTTCTGAGGGGAAAAGTCAAATGCTTGAACGGTCATCACAAGTTCCTTTTGCCTCAAGAGACTTGCTCCTTCGTAACTTGCCTCGAGAGACTTGCTCCTTCGTAACTTGCCTCGAGAGACTTGCTCCTTCGTAACCTCCCTCGAGCGACTTGGTCTTTCTTAGTCTGGTTCGAGAAATTAGCTCCTTCTTCGACTAGCTCGCAAGATTAAGTCCTCGGTTCTCCATTAATTCATTATTTAGAAATAGCGATTAGTAAGCACCTATTCTCAGTAATGCACCCATTTTCTTGCAGGTTGGGGTTAGAAGCTGGGCGCTAAACAACCAGAGTTTAAGTTATAGGTATATAAATGGCTCCATGACTGACTCACTGCATTACGTGTGATATGATATGTGCTTTTGTGTGAGAATTGCAATTGTCTTTCTTGAGTTCTATGCTTAGAAGTTACACTCCCTCCCTCATCCGTGATGAGGGGTGCTTTTAGAAACAGTTCTTCAGCTGACATGTCCAGAATAGTGTATGATAGAACCTCCTCAAAATGATCTGCATGTAATTTCTTGTCTGTGTTTGTAGTTACAAAGGTCATGTTAACTCGGAGTACAAGATCGACAGCTGCCTTACACATGATGACGCCCACATAGTGAGTGGCTCTGAGGACGGCAAGATCTGCTTCTGGGACTTAGTAGAGGTGAATTTTTTTCTAATTTCTGCAAATGAAGATGAAAAAATCATTCTATATAATATACATGTACATGTGTATACAGAGCTCATGTGTATGTCAGTGTGGTTGTTCTCTACGTATGTATATACATGTATATGTGTATGCAGCGCTCATGTGTATGTCAGTGTGGTTGTTCTCTACATATGTATATACATGTATATGCGTTATCAGAGCTCATGTGTATGTCAGTGTGGTTGTTCTCTACATATGTATATACATGTATATGTGTATGCAGCGCTCATGTGTATGTCAGTGTGGTTGTTCTCTACATATGTATATACATGTATATGTGTATACAGAGCTCATGTGTATGTCAGTGTGGTTGTTCTCTACATATGTATATACATGTATATGCGTTATCAGAGCTAATGTGTATGTCAGTGTGGTTGTTCTCTACATATGTATATACATGTATATGTGTATACAGAGCTCATGTGTATGTCAGTGTGGTTGTTCTCTACATATGTATATACATGTATATGTGTATACAGAGCTCATGTGTATGTCAGTGTGGTTGTTCTCTACATATGTATATACATGTATATGTGTATACAGAGCTCATGTGTATGTCAGTGTGGTTGTTCTCTACATATGTATATACATGTATATGTGTATACAGAGCTCATGTGTATGTCAGTGTGGTTGTTCTCTACATATGTATATACATGTACATGTATATGTGTGTACATAGCTCGTTTGTATGTACACTTGAAGACTACCAGGAGTTGATCCCACAAACTGTATTCACTCGAAGAGAAGTCACGACTTCTATTCGGTTATCATGGTTGCAACTACACAGCCACGCAAGTGCTGTGGTAAAATGCTTGTATAGTGCAAGGAAAAACCAGCCTTCCGCCTCTGATCTGCTCAACCAAAGGGCTTTGCATGGGCGCAATTTTTTCCTGAGTCATTGTGGTTGTGTTTATAAACACCCTAGACAAGAGCTGGCTTACATCAGTTAATTTGTGCCTGGTTGATACTATTGCCAACGAGGAGTTGGTTCAGTCAATCTCTTCTTCATCCTCCTTCTCCATCGAGGCAAATGGATCTTGTCCATCAGTCACTCTTTTCCAACAGCTGGCGAGTAGCTTCAGCAATGGCTGGAACAGCTAGGGCTGCTGCTATTTCTTTCTCTACCCTTTTTCCTGCGCCTCCTCTACCTTTTTCCTGAGCCTCCTCATATATATTCATGTATTTGGTTTCCTTTCAACCATTTTGGAATATGGGAGATATCCAGAAATGTCAAATCCAAAAACCAACTCTGATTTGGGAAATTTGCTTGGCAGTTGCTGTGCAGGCGGGAACAGCCAGCAGGTGTGAACAGCCTGCAGGCGTGAACAGCTTGCAGGCATGACACAGGTGTGAACAGCCTTCATAGCACAGAGTAAAATACCGTAAATGACAAAAACGAATCCCCATTGGCTCAAGCTTTTAAAAATCAATTTTTTTTGGCAGTTCATGCCTAAGCATTGACTGGCCATGTAAGTGGGCGGCATCAAACAATTTATGGAGTTCAATGAAGGTTTAAGGCCAGTGTAAACTTATTATTATTATTATTATTAATTTATTTCACTTAGTCGAAGTACCAGCTTATTTTAAGCTCTGCCCCACCAGGCATTCAGTCTCGGCTAGGGCTAGGGCTTGGGCCTGGTCTTTGGTTGAAATTTTCCTTCTTACCCCAAATAACTTTTGACTCCAAGCTCCGGTAGCTACCGTCGCTATTGTCGGCCATTTTGCTTACAAATGTACCTGCACACGTGCTTTTGCATTCCCGTGAATAGCTCACAAATTATGTAGCATGGTGGCGTTAACCACAAACTACACTAGTTATGATAGAGCTCGCATAATGCAGGCAGTTTCTTACGAGGTTGCCTCTAGCCCTCCTCAGTTAAAAAAAACCCCCTCAAATAGGCAACATTTACAGAGGGCACCATCACCATGGCTATGGTAGAGCAATGTTGTCTCTAGTCCTCCTCTACTAGAAAAGGATATGTTCCTTCCTGTACCTCAGGTATATACCTATACTGGTATACATAACACTATGCTCTTTCCAGTGTGGTCTAGGATTAGAAGGCCACATGTAGATAGCTTCCAGTATATCGATTTTGTCAAAATCATTCGTGAAGCCGACAAGAAGGTGATGATCCATTTGTAGGCATGGATGGAGCTGAAGTCAATGACTGGGAAGTTTTCGAGAGCCCGAGGATCAAGTACGATAACCAAAGAAGGGGAGTGATTGGGCGTTAAAACAACTCACCTAAAGCTAGCTCTAACTAACCTTTCATGAAAATCAGATGAGTGGTGCTTGCGACACATAGTGGGGGCTTGCACCATGAAACTGGCACAGGTGATTCTAAGTGATGCATGCTTATGTTATTCTCACTCATGCGGTCATTTGCAATGAAGCTAGTGAGTTGGAGCTAGCTCTAGGTGAGGGTTTGCTGTGAAGCTAGCAAGTTGGAGCTAGCTCTAGGTGAGAGTTTGCTGTGAAGCTAGCGAGTTGGAGCTAGTTCTAGGTGAGGGTTTGCTGTGAAGCTAGCGAGTTGGCTAGCTCTAGGTGAGGGTTTGCTGTGAAGCTAGCGAGTTGGAGCTAGTTCTAGGTGAGGGTTTGCTGTGAAGCTAGCGAGTTGGAGCTAGTTCTAGGTGAGGGTTTGCTGTGAAGCTAGCGAGTTGGCTAGCTCTAGGTGAGGGTTTGCTGTGAAGCTAGCGAGTTGGCTAGCTCTAGGAGAGGGTTCGCTGTGAAGCTACCAAATTGGAGCTAGCTCTAGGTAAGGGTTTGCTATGAAGCTAGCAACTGAGAAGTAGTAGGTTAAGGCACTAAAAATGTACTCTAGTATATGTACAAATGTTCCAGTGTTTTAGTTAATCCTGTTACTTTCCAAAGAAATCCATGCATGAAGCAAGGTGTGTAATCAAAATGTATCACTGTTATGTATCAGTCCGGACATAAAATTGCTTTTTTTTCCCCTTCTTTTTTTCCATTCCTCATTTAGCCCCCTCAATCTATCCCTCTGGATTACCCCCCTCAATCTAACAGGCTAGATCTCTGTAAACTGCATGTATGTAGGCAACTGTGGCTCTGCCTTGTTTAGCTATTATATGGCATGTTGTCATGCAGACTCTGAACAGCTGCAGTTGATGTCAGATCATTCTTTGTATATACCACTAGCCACAGGCAGCCAGGTGGTGGCCCCATACAGCACAGATGCATCAAATTTATTTATTTCTTTTTTTACATTTACTGCAACTGCTTATACGATACCAGAATATTAGAAAAATCATATTTTCATGCCACGACTATATATATAGATATATATATACCTCAATACCGAAACTTTATATATTCTCTGCAGGGAAATCTGGTGCATACTCTCAGCCAACCATCTTCCTGCTCCTCTAATCTGTCCAGGAAGTGTGTGGTATATTCCTTGGTGCACCACCACAAGCAGTCGTGTCTTCTCACCGTTGGCTCGCATGGTTCCATTGCCGTGTGGAAGGCAAAGGGGTACGAGGAACAAGAAGAAGAGGAGATGGAAGAAGGATAGACACTGCCCTTGCTGGTGCAGATAAGATGCAGAGAGAGAGAAAGCATGTGGGGACGAGAGGAAAGGAGATGAACCATGAAGAGAGATGCTGGAATTGACAACTTTTTCTCTCCATTTAATTTTTAGGCAAAATCATCATTCACTTATTGAAGGGAAATAGTATTGTTATTATTATTACAGTCATATTATTGACATTCTATTTCATTTAAGAAGTCCGACTGTGTTCCATATCTTACAATAGGCAACTTGGTGAAGAGGTGGCTATTGAACTATTGCAGGAGAGAGGTGATATGAAAATCATATAACTACTTTCTCCACAGGTTCATGGTTGCCATTTAGGGGAGGTGACAATGCTGCAAAGTTTACAAGGACAGGCCATTTCCATAGGGATAATTTTGGCATTCTAGTGGAGAAAGGAGGACCTTGTTACTTATTAGTTTCTTCATTATTTTAATAACCCTCTACTGAAATAGTATACTATCCCTCCCCTCACTATGCTGTTGAAGTAGGAGGGAGTCCTCTCCTGACTGTGCTGTTCAAGTAGGAGGGAGTCCTCTCTTCACTGTGCTATTGAGTAGGAGGGAACCCTCTCCTCACTGTGCTGTTGAAGTAGGAGGTGGTGCTCTCTTTACTATGCTAGGAGAAATCCCTCCCCTCACTATGCTGTTGAGTAGGAGGGAGCCCTATCTTCACCATGCTGTTGAAGTAGGACGGAGCCCTGTCCTCACTGTGCTGTTCAAGTAGGAGGAAGTCCTCTCCTCACTGTGCTGTTGAAGTAGGAGGGAATCCTCTCTTCTCTGTGCTATTGAAGTAGAAGGGGAACTCTCTCCTCGCTGTGCTGTGGAATTAGGAGGGAACCCTCTCCTCAATGTGCTGTTGAAGTACGAGAGAGTCCTCTCTTCACTATGCTGTTGAAGTGGCAGGAAGCCCTCTCTTCACTGTGCTATTGAAGTAGGAGGGAATGTTGTCCTTGCTGTGCTGTTGAGATAGGAGAGAGCTCTGTCCTCACTGTACTTTTGAAGTAGGAGGGAGCCCTCTCCTCACTGTGCTGTTGAAGAAGGAGGGAGCCCTCTCCTCACTGTGCTGTTGAAGTAGGAGGTAACCTCTCTCTTTACTGTGGTGTTAAATTAGAAGGCAGCCTTCTCTTCACTGTGCTATTGAAGTAGGAGGGAGCCCCTCTCTTCAATGTGCTGTTGAAGTAGGAGGGCGCCCTCTCCTCGCTGTGCTGTTGAAGTAGTAGGGGGACCTCTTTTAACTGTGCTGTTGATGTAGGAGGGAGCCCTCTCCTCAATGTGCTGTCGAAGTAGGAGCGAACCCTCTCTTCACTGTGGTGTTGAAGAATGAGGAAGCCCTCTCTTCACTGTGCTGTTAAATTAATTATAAGGGAGCCTTCTCTTCACTGTACTATTGTAGTAGGAGGGAGCCCTCTCTTCACTATGGAGTTGAAGTAGGAGGGAGCCCTCTCTTCACTATGGAGTTGAAGTAGGAGCGAGCCCTCTCCTCTGTGTGGTTTTGAAGTAAGAGGGAGTCCTCTCTTCACTCTGCTATTGAATTAGGAGGGAACCCTCTCCTCACTGAGCTGCTGAAGTTGGAGACAACTCTCTCCTCGCTGAAAGTGGAGGGGGAGCCCACTCCTGACTGTACTGTTGAAGTAGGAGGGAGTCCTTCCTCGCTGTGCTGTAGTTGGGAGGGAGCCCTCTCTTCACTATGCTTTTGAAGGAGGAAGAACTCTCCTTGCTATATGCTGTTGAAGTGGGTGTCCTCTCCTCAATGTGCTGTTGAAGTAGGAGGGAGTCCTCCCCTCACTATGCAGTTGCAGTAGGAGGGAGCCCTCTCCTCACTGTTCCGTTGGAGTAGGAAGGGTACCCACTCTTTGCTATATGCTGATGATGTAGGAGGGAGCCTTCTCTTCGCTGTGCTTTTGAAGTAGGGTTGAGCCCTCTTTTAACCATGCTGTTGAAGTAGGAGGGAGCCCTCTTCTAACTGTGCGGTTGAAGTAGGAGGGAGCCCTCCCTTCACTGTGCTGTTTAAGTAGGAGGGAACACTCTCCTTGCTGTGCTGTTGAAGTAGGAAGGATCCCTCTCCTCACTGTGCTGTTGAAGAAGGAGAGAGCCCTCTCTTCACTGTTGTGTTAAAGTAGGAGGAAGCCCTGTGGTGTTGAAATAGGATGGAGCCTTCTCTTAACTCTACTATTGAAGTAGGAGGGAATCCTCTCCTCACTGTGCTGCTGAAGTAGGAGACAACTCTCTCCTCTCTGTGCTGTTGAAGGTGGAGGCAGAGCCCTGTCCTCACTGTACTGTTGAAGTAGGAGGGAGCCTCTTTCCTCGCTGTGCTTTGGAGTAGGAGGGAGCCCTCTCCTCACTATGCTGTTGAAGTAGGAGGGAGTCCTCTCTTCTCTGTGCTATTGAAGTAGGAGGGAACTCTCTCCTCGCTGTGCTGTGGAATTAGGAGGGTACCTTCTCCTCACTGTGCTGTTGAAGTACGAGGGAGTCTTCTCTTCACTATGCTGTTTAAGTTGGGGGGAACGCTCCTTGCTGTGCTGTTGAAGTAGGAGGGAGTCCTCTCCTCACTGTGCTGTTGAAGTAAGAATGAGCTCTCTCTTCACTGTGCTGTTGAAGTAGGAGGAAGCCCTGTGGTGTTGAAATAGGATGGAGTCTTCTCTTCACTGTTCTGTTGAAGTAGGAGGGAGTCCTCTCTACACTGCGCTATTGAAGGAGGAGAGAGCCATGACTTCACTACGCTGTTGAAGTAGGAGGGAGCCCTCTCCTTACTGTGCTGTTGAAGTAGGAAGGAGTCCTCTCTTCTCTGTGCTATTGAAGTAGGAGGGAACTAATTGCTGTCCTATGAAGTAGGAGGGAGTTCTCTCCCCACTGTGCAGTTGAAATAGGAAAGAGCCCTCTCTTCACTGTACCGTTGAAGTTGGAGGGAGTCCTCACTTCACTGTGGGGTTGAAGTTGTAGGAACCCCTCTCTTTACTATGCCATTGAAGTAGGAGGGAACGCTCTTAACTGTGCTGTTGAAGTAGGAGGGTGTCTTCGCTTCACTGTACTATTGAAGTAGGAGGAAACCCTCTCCTCACTGTCCTGTTGAAGTAGGAGGTAACCTTCTCCTGACTGTGCTGTTAAAGTAGGAGTGAGCCTTCTATTCACTATTGTGTTGAGGTAAGAGGAAGCCCGCTCCTCACTGTGCAGTTGAAGTAGAAGGAATTCCTCTACTCACTGTGATGTTGAAGTAAATATGGAACCCTATTCACTATGGAGTTGAAGAAGGGGGGATTTCTCTCCTCACTGTCCTGTTGAAGTAGGAGGGAGTCCTTTCTTAACTCTACTATTGAAGGAGGAGGGAACCCTCTCCTCACTGTGCTGCTGAAGTAGGAGCAACTCTCTCCTCTCTGTGCTGTTGAAGGTGGAGGCGGAGCCCTGTCCTCACTGTACTGTTGAAGTAGGAGGGAGCCTCTTTCCTCGCTGTGCTGTAGTAGTAGGAGGGAGCCCTCTCCTCACTATGCTGTTGAAGTAGGAGGGAGAATTCTCCTTGCTATATGCTGTTGAAGTAGGAGGGAGTCATCTCCTCAATGTGCTGTTGAAATAGGAGGGAGTCCTCCCCTCACTATGCTGTTGAAGTAGGAGGGAGCCCTATCCTCAATGTGCTGTTGAAGTAGGAGGGAGCCCTCTCTTCACTATTGTGTTGAGGAAGGAGGGAGCCCTCTCCTCACTGTGCTGTTGAAGTAGAGTGAAACACTCTACTCACTGTGCTGTTGAAGTTGGAGAGAGCCCTCTCTTCACTATGGAGTTGAAGTAGGAGGGAGCCCTCTCCTCGCTGTCCTGTTGAAGCAGGAGGGAGACCTCTTTCACTCTACTATTGAGGAACCCACTCTTCACTGTGCTGCTGAAGTAGGAGACAACCTTCTCCTCACTGTGCTGTAGGTGTAGGGGAGCCTTGTCCTCAATGTTCTGTTGAAGTAGGAGGGAGCCCTCTCCTCAATATTCCGTTGAAGTAGGAGGGAGCATTCTCCTTGCTATATGCTGTTGAAGTAGTAGCGAGTCATCTCCTCGATATGCCGTGAAGTAGGAGGTAGTCCTCCCCTCACCATACTGTTGAAGTAGGAGGGAGCCCTCTCCTCGCTGTGCTTTTGAAGTAGGTGTGAGCCCTCTTTTCACCATTCTGTTGAAAGGAGGGGGCCCACTCCTAACTGTGCTGTTAAATTAGAAGGGAGCCTTCTCTTCACTGTGCTATTGAAGTAGGAGGGAATCCTCTCTAAACTGTGCTATTGAAGTAGGAGGAAACCCTCTCCTCACTGTGCTTTTGAAGTATGAGGGAACCCTCTCCTCACCTTGCTGTTGAAGTAGGAGGGTGTCCTCTCTTCACTATGCTGTAGAGGTAGGCAGTCCTCACTGTGCTGTTTAGTAGGAGGGTACCTTCTCTTCACTATGGTGTTGAAGTAGGAGGGAGTCTTCTCTTCACTGTGCTATTGAAGTAGGAAGGAACCCTCTCCTCACTGTGCTGTTGAAGTAGGAGGAAATCCGCTCTTCACTGTGCTATTGAAGTAGTGGGAAACCTCTCTTAACTGTGATCTTGAAGTAGGACGGAACCCTCTCTTCACTGTGCTTTTGAAGTAGGAGGGAGCCTTCTCCTCACTCTTCACTGTGCTATTGAAATTTGAGAGAACTCTCTCCCTCACTGTGCTGTTGAAGTAGGAGGTAAACCTCTCCTCACTGTGCTGTTGACCTAGATAGGAGCGATCTCCGAACTGTGCTGTTGAAGTAGGAGGGAGTCCTATCTTCATTGTGGTATTGAAGAAGGAGGGAACCCTCTCCTCACTGTGCTGTTGAAGTAGCAGGGAGCCCCCTCTTCACTACGCTGTTGAAGTAGGAGGGAGCCCTCTCCTCACTATGCTTTTGAAGCAGGAGGAGGGGAGTCCTCTCCTCACTTTGCTGTTGAAGTACGAGGGAGCCTTCTGCTCGATGTGCTATTGAAGTAGGAGGGAATCCTCTCTTTACTGTGCTATTGAAGTAGGAGGGAACCCTCTCCTCACAGTGCTGTTGAAGTAGGTGGGAACCCTCTCCTCACCTTGCTGTTAAAGTAGGAGGGAGCCCTCTCTTTACTAAGGAGGGAGGCCTATCCTGACTGTGCTGTTGAAGTAAGAGGTAGCCCTCTCTTCACTATGGTGTTGAAGTGGGAGGGAGCTCTCTCCTTACTGTGCTGTTCAAGGTAGTGGGAGCTCTCTCTTCAGTGTTGAAGTAAGAGGGCGTCCTCTCTTCACTTTGTTAGTGAAGTAGGAGGGAACCCTCTCCTCACTGTGCTGTTGAAGTAGGATGGAACCCTGTTGAAGTAGAAGGGAGCCTTCTCTTCACTGTGTATTAAAGTAGAAGTGAACCCTCTCTTCACTGTGCTGTTGAAGATGTATGGGGTCTGCTCTTCACCATAGGAGGGAGTCCTCTCTTCACTGTTCTATTTAAGTAGAAGGGAACCCTCTCCTTACTGTTCTGTTGAAGTAGAATTGGACCTTCTCCTCACTGTGCTGTTGAAGTAGGAGGAAGCCTTCTCTTCACTATACTGTTGAAGTAGTATGGAGCCCTCTCCTCACCATGCTGAAGTAGGAGGGAGTTTTCTCCTCACTGTGATGTTGAAGTAGGAAGGAGCCTTCTCCTCGCTGTTCTGTTGAAGTAGGAAGGAGCCACTCTCCTCACTATTCTGTTTAAGTAGGAGGAAGCCCTCTCCTCACTGAGCTGTTGAAGTAGGAGGGAGGCCTCTCCTTGCTATATGCTGTTGAAGTAGGAGGGAGCCTTCTCCTCACTGTGCTGTTGAAGTAGGAGGGGTGTCCTCTCTTCGCTATGCTCTTGAATTAGGAACGAACCCTTTCTTCACTGTGCTATTGAAGTAGGAGGAAATCCTCTCCTCACTGTGCTGTTGCCGTAGGAGGGAGCCTTCTCCTCACTGTGCTGTTGAAGTAGGAGGGGTGTCCTCTCTTTGCTATGCTCTTGAATTAGGAATGAACCCTTTCTTCACTGTGCTATTGAAGTAGGAGGAAATCCTCTCCTCACTGTGCTGTTGACGTAGGAGGGCTCCTACTCTTCACTGAGCTCTTGAAGTGGGAATTGAGGCCTCTCCTCGCTGTGCTATTGAAGTAGGAGGAAGCCTTCTCTTCACTTTACTGTTGAAGTAGGAGGGAGCCCTCTGCTCACTGTGCTGTTGAAGTAGAAGGGAGCCCTCTCCTTACTGTTTTATGGAAGTAGGAGGGAGCCCTAACTTCACTATGGAGTTAAAGTAGGAGGGAGCCCTCTCTTCACTATGGAGTTGAAGTAGGAGGGAGTCCTCTCTTCACTGTGCTATTGAAGTATGAGGGACTCCTCTTCACACTGTGCTGTTGAAGTAGGAGTGTGCCCTCTCCTCACTGTGCTATTGAAGTAGGAGGGAACGCTCTTAACTCTGCTCTTGAAGTAGGAGGGTCCTCACTTCACTGTTGTGTTGAAGTAGTAGGAACCCCTGTCAGGACCAGCCCTAACATCCAGGCTCCTTCCTAGCTATTAAGCACACACAAACTATTCGTGCATATCATACTAAGGTATTGATTGAATTAACTATAGCATTCATTAGTTAACCACATGCTTATCTTGTACCATTGTTAGTTTTACGTCATTTCTTGTTAGCCAGCGGGTGGGGTATTTAACCCCGACCCAGCTGTGCTAGTGCAGTTCTGTAAAATCTCTATTTTATCCAATAACATACTTACATCCTAAACTCTGTGTAGATAGATACCTTTGGGATTGGAATCTCTCCTTGGTCGGGTAGATAAGTGCGGCAGTACTCTGGTGGCAGCTATCGTTATTACCTTTTGCCCCAACAATTGGTGGCAGTTGTGTACAAACTTTCAGCCATTCGAAGGCCTACCAACTCCATCATGGACACTAGACACACTGTTCGAGGATATAGCGAGACAGCTTCTGCCCTGTCAAGCGAGGCACAACAAGCACCCCCTGTGGAAGTGTTACAGTCGATCACTGAACAACTTCTCCATCTGCATACAGATGCTGCAGAAAGAGAGCGCCACCAAGATAATGAAGCGGCAGAAACAAGAGAACGAGAGGCTGAAGAACACAAAGAGACACTGGCTATGGAGAAGGCTAAACTAGATGCTCAGCTAAAGCTAGAAGAACATAAGATACAAGTCCAGATGGACTTGGAGAAAGCCAGGTTGGCACAGGACAAGGCACTCGCAGAACAATAGATGGCACGGGATGATGCTAGACTCAGGAGGACAGAGCTAGACCAGATTGCCAAGAACATTGCACCATGGCAAGACCATGACCAACCCGTCTCATTCCTGTGAAAATTTGAAAATGCTATGACAGCAGCTGAAATACCTCATAATCATTGGCTCAAGCGACTACTACCCTTGCTCACTTGTAAGGCTGCTACTGCTTACACTTGTCATATCCCTACAGAAGCCAAAGATGACTACCCCAAATTGCGAGCGGCCATGCTCACTGCTATGGGTAAATCAAAGGATGCGCATGCAGATGACAATTTTAGAACTACAGGAGGACGCCGCCTATCGAACTACTCACAGATATACTAAGAGAGTTGCAATGGATGACCACCAGATTGATAGAAGACTGCAAAACCGTGGAGGAAGCAGCAGAATTAATGACAACTGGAAAGTTCCTCTATTTATTTTCACTTGAAGTTGCTGACTATGTCAGTCAAAGAAAACCCACAACCACACTTGATTATGCCAATTTCATGACAGACTGGCTGGAAATGCGACAACAATCAGGAGATCCTCGACCACACCGCTACTGGCAGCCCAGACCAGATAACAGACCACCGTACTGCCAGATACAAATGCTGGAAGGAGAGAACCTCTACTCCCATATCCCGAGAGAAACTGTCAACCTCATCCATTCAAGCATGAACAGATTAGTCGACCTCTCTCTCCCACCAACAAAAGACCTGATGGCCCAAGAGGAGGTGGTCAGTACACTATAGTATGCTATGGTTGCGGGCAGAAGGGCCACAAATACCCTGACTGCCCAAGACAAGTCAGGAGGATAGCATCTCCTCAACCACCAATGGCACTGTATCTGACAGGCTCTATTGGATCAACTACATGCAAAAGTCTATTGATTGACACTGGTTCTGTTTCCACTATGGTGCATCCACGACATGTCACACCCGAAGACTATATACACCGGAGAGACCACCACCCTATCTGGCTTTGGCAGCTCCCCACAGGACTGGCCATTGGCACAAGATTCAACTACACATTGGCGACCATACAGATGACTACATAGTTACAGTTGAGATTGGATTGGTCACGATGACGCATGCCTGGGCATGGACTTGGGTCTGCTTGATTACCTCATCCATGTCAAGAGGCAGCAGAGAGCTCATTTTACCACAGTTCGAGTGATGAGAGCACAAGATGCAAGGGACCAGGCTGACCTCAAAGTGACCAGGAAGCTACGGATCAGTCAGGAGCAGAACCCATCTCACTAGGTGATATCTATGACTTTAATGACACTCTGTTTCAATCCAATTCTGTAGAACCGGCACAAGTGCAGGCTGTGCCGGATACCAGCCCACAAGAAGAAGAACCACTACCAGATCTCACTCACAGCCCCTCATACAAAGCTGAACTTATACAGCAGCAGAAGGAAGATTCCACACTAGCTCCTCTTCACTCACTTGGGGACAATAATGACAAAGGCTACAGTCGGGAAGATGGCTTACTGGTTCACAATGAAAGAGGCGATTTTGGCATGGATTACACCAGGATTGTGCTTCCCACTCAAAGAAGACAGAAGTTGGCCCACTCTTCTCTCACTGGAGGCCACTTTGGGAGGAAAAAGACTAGCTAAGATCAGGCAGCACTTTACATGGCCGGGACTCACCACTGATGTGCAGCAGTTTTGCCAGACATGTCCAGAGTGCCAGAAGGCAGCTCCACACACACATCAACGTGCACCCCTCCATCCTCTTCCCGTCATTACGACACCTTTTGCAAAGATAGCGTTCGACATTGTTGGACCTCTACCTAGGACCAAATCAGGATTCAAATACATACTAACAAGTATGTGTTATGCCTCCAAGTACCCAGAAGCCATTCCACTTAAACAGGTGACAGCGGAAGTCGTGGCAGAGGCCATGCTGGAAGTTTTCTCACACACAGGATTACCGGAACACATCTTGATGGATCAAGGGTCAGTTTTGTTGGTAGAATGATTAACCATCTTCGTCATTTATTAGGTACCCACCACATCAGGACCTCACCATACCACCCTCAATCCAATGGGATTGCTTGAGTGATGACATGCCTCGCTCAAGGCAATGTTGAAGAAAGGCTCCCAAGATAAGCAACACTGGTATTTTTTTAATCTTAAATTCTTATTGTTCTCATATAGGAATACTCTTCATACTGTGACAGGTCATGCTCCATTTGAGCTTATTTATGGCCGCAATGTGCGAGGTCCTCTGGAGGTGCTTAAGTCTACCTGGATGACAGCAGAGTATTGCAACAACTCTCAGTGATTGGATAAATGCATTGAAACACAAGATGTCCACAATGGCTGAGATTGTTGGCTCCAAAGAGTTGGTTGCAAAAGAGACCATGAAAAGAACTTATGACAGAACAGCACAGCTAAAAGAGTTCGCCCTTGGTTCCATGGTCTTGGTGAGAATACCACAGCTCACAGGAAAATTAGATGACAAATGGGAAGGCCCTTATGAAGTCTTGGAGCAGGTCTCACCACTCACTTATAGACTGGCCATTCTGGGTCGAACAAACCGTTCCAGAGTCTTGCATGTCAATATGCTGAAACTGTGACGGACAGTAGACGACCGAGTACTTCGCATCATAGTTGCAATTGAGGACAGCCAGGACCCTCATTCTCAAAACCCAGCTGATCCACTCCCAACCCTGAACAAACACCAGGCAGAGCAGTTAGCTGCATTGCTACAGTCACACAAAGGCGTCATAATGGATGCACCTGGACTCACAACTGCACTTGAACACACCATTGACACCAAAGATGCTTCACCCATTAGGACGGCTCAGTATCATTTAGCTCCCGCATGGAAGGAACAACTCCGGGAAGAAGTCTCTGCTCTTCGAGCAGCTGGTATCCTTGAGCCTTGACTGAGTTCGTGGTCGTCCCCTAACTTACCTGTTTGGAAGTAAGACGGCGGAATCCGACTTTGCATAGATTTCCATCGAATTAACACTATCACGGTGACAGATCCATACCTGATGCCATGCATCCATGCGATCATCGACACACTCGCTGATGCCAAGTTCTTATCCACATTGGACCTGAACAAAGGGTTTCATCATGTACCACTCAGAATACAAGACAAACCCAAAACGGCATTCTGCACGTCCTGGGGAAAATTTCAGTATACTCGGATGCACTTTGGTCTGTGCGGAGCACCCGCTACATTCCAGCGCTTGATGGATCAAGCCCTGATGCCCAGATGCCCACTTGGACTATTCTCGCGCATATCTCGATTATATTGTCGTGTTCAGCACATCTTGGAATCAACATCTCCATCACCTTACTGCAATCCTTGGAAGCTTAAAGGAACTCGGCTTGACGGTTAAGGCAGCCAAATGTACATGGGTGGTTGCCTCTTGGTCACACTGTGGGAAAAGGCAAGATTAGCCCTGGGGAATGCAAGGTGACAGCCATCAAACAGTTCAGGAAACCCACAGACAAAGTCCGACATCCGATCATTCCTTGGCTTGTCGGGCTATTACAGGTGGTTTGTACCAGAATTCGCACAGAACTCGGTTGAGCTCACAACAGCAACCACAAAATCAGCACTGGAGAAGACCCACTGGTCACCATAGTTGGAACTTGAGTTTGCATATCTAAAAGATGCCTTGTGCAAATTTTCTACGCTTGCTATACCCACACACACGGACAGGTTCCTGTTACAGATGGACGCTTCCATAAGAGGTCTCGGAGCTATACTTACTGTTGTGTGGGACAGAGCTGAGATACCAGCTGCCTTCTATTCCCGACGACTACCACCTGCAGAGACTCGCTATTCGGCTACTGAGCTGGAAGGTCTAGCAGTTGTTGCAGCAGTGGAGCACTTCAGCTATTACTTGGTGTGTCGCCCTTTCAAAATACAAATGGACCACCGTGCCTTGTCCTTTCTCAACACCACCAAATACCTCAATGGAAGGCTGGCAGGATGGGCACTTCATCTTCAGCACTACTCCTTCACCATCGTTTACCGTCCCGGGAAGGACAACGCTAATGCGGATGCGCTCTCCCATCAGGCATGGAAAGTTCAACCTTATGATGGCCTTTGGCCTCTAGAAGGAGGGGAGGATGTCAGGACCGGCCCTAACATCCAGGCTCCTTCCTAGCTATTAAGCACACACAAACTATTCATGCATATCATACTAAGGTATTGATTGAATTACCCATAGCATTCATTATTTAACCACATGCTTATCTTGAACCATCGCTAGTTTTACCATATGTAGTCATTTCTTGTGAGCTAGCAGGCGGGGTATTTAACCCCGACCCAGCTGGGCTAGTGCAGTTCTGTACAATCTAATCCAATAACCTACTTACAGCCTAAACTCTGTGTAGATAGATACCTTTGGGATTTGAACCTCTCCTTGGTCGGGTAGATAAGTGCGGCAGAACTCTGGTGGCAGCTATCGTTATTACCTTTTGCCCCAACAACCCCTCTCTTTGGCAGCTATCGTTATTATATTTTGCCCCAGCAACCCCTCCCTTTACTGTGCCATTGAAATAGGAGGGAATGCTCTTCACTGTACTATTGAAGTAGGAGGAAACCCTCTCCTCACTGTGCAGTTGAATTAGGAGGTGTCGGGGCCGGGACTGGATTAGGTCTCCGATCCACCAGTTAATAAGCTGCCACCAGAGATATCCTCAAGACAAGGTAGGGGTTAGTCTACCCAAGAGTCGGTTAGAGATTCAACAAGTTATCTTATGTCAAGAAAATAGGATATCTGCATCACTACTCAGGGGGTGGCTTTAAATAGTCTGTCCCCCTTTGGTTCTGACTTTACCATATCACATGTGATGATGTAATATATGACCAATTGGATCAGTCCACCTAAGCTTACAGTAAGGATTATGATAGTGTTGTTATGAATAAAGGGAACAGGTGAATATGTTCTGAATTGGATCAGTCCACCTAAGCTTACAGTAAGGATTATGATAGTGTTGTTATGAATAAAGGGAACAGGTGAATATGTATACGCACGTGGTTTATACGGTATGTGTAAATTCTCTTTGTCTTGGCTCTTCTTTGTCTCTCTCTCTCTAGGTCTCTCCTCCCCTCTCTCATGTTGGTCCAGTGGGTCCTGACAGGAGGTAATCCTCTCCTCACTGTGCTGTTGAAGTAGGAGTCTTCACTATTGTTTTGAGGTAGGAGGCAGCCCTCTCCTGACTGTACTGTTGAAGTATGAGGGAGTCCTCTCTTCACTGTGCTATTGAAGTAGGGGGGAACCTCTCCTCACTGACCTGCTGAGGTAGGAGGGAACAAATTTTCTAAATATGCTGTTGAAGGAGGAGGGAGCCATGACTTCAGTATGCTGTTGAAGTAGGAGGGAGTCCTCTGTTCTCTGTGCTATTGAAGTAGGAGGGAACTCTCTCCTCGCTGTGCTGTGGAATTAGGCGGGAACCCTCTCCTCACTGTGCTGTTGAAGTACGAGGTAGCCCTCACTTCACTATGCTGTTTAATTTGGGGGAAATGCTCCTTGCTGTGCTGTTGAAGTAGGAGGGAGTCCTCTCCTCACTGTGCTGTTGAATAGGAGGGAGCTTTCTCCTCAGTGTGCTGTTGAAGTAGGAAGGGTGTCCTCTCCTCGCTGTGCTCTTCAAGTAGGAAAGAGCCCCTCTTTTCACTGTGCTGTTGAAGTAGGACGGGGTCCACCCCTCACTGTGCTGTTGAAGTTGGAGGGAGCCCTCTCTTCACTGTGGTGTTAAAGTAGTAGAAAATCCTCTCTTCACTCTGCTGTTGAAGTAGGAGGGAATGCTCTTAACTGTAATGTTGAAGTAGGAGGGAGTCCTCTTCTCACTGTGGTGTTGAAATAGTAGGAACTCCTCTCTTTACTGTGCTACTTAAGTAAGAGGGAATGCCCTTAACTGTGCAGTTGAAGTAGGAGGGATCCTCACTTCACTGTGCTATTGAAGTAGGAAGAAACCCTCTCCTCAGTGTGCTGTTGAAGTAGAAGGAAACCCTCTACTCACTGTGATGTTGAAGTAGGACGGATATTCTTTTCACTATTGAGTAGGGGGGAGCGCTCTCCTCACTGTCCTGTTGAAGTAGGAGGGAGTTTTCTCTTCACTATCCTATTTAAGTAGGAGGGAAACCTCTCCTCACTGTGCTGTTGAAGTAGGAGGAAGCCCTACCTTCACTATGCTATTTAACCAGGAGGGAGCCCTATTTTCACTGTGCTATTGAAGTAGGAGCAAACATTCTCCTCACTCTGCTGTTGAAGAAGGAGGGAACCCTCCTTTTGCTCTGCTGTTGAAGTAAAGGGAGTCCTATCTTCACTGTGAGGTTGAAGTAGGATGAAGACTTCTCTTCACTGTGGTGTTGAAGTAGGTGGAAGCCCTCTGTTCTCTTCACTGTTCTTTTGAAGTAGAAGTAAACCCTCTACTCACTGTAATGTTGAAGTAGGATGGAGTCCTCTCTTCACTGTCCTATTAAAGTTGGAGGGAACCCTCTCCTCACTTTTCTGTAGAAGTAGGAGGGAACTCTCTCTTCACTATGCTGTGCAATTAGCAGGGAGCCCTCTCTTAACTGTGCCATTGAAGTAGGAGCGAACCCTCTCCTCTCTGTGCTATTGAAGTAGGAGGGAGCCTCTCGTCACTGTTTGCTGTTGATGTAGGAGAAAGCTCTGTCTTCACTTTGGTGTTTAAGTAGGAGAATGCCCTGTCCTCACTGCACTATTGAGGTAGGAGGGCGTCCTCTCTTCACTGTGCTTTTGAAGTAGGAGGAAGTCCTCTCTTCACTGTTCTATTTAAGTAGAAGGGAACCCTCTCGTCACTCTCTGCTGTTGAAGTAGGAGGGAACTATCTCCTCACTGTGCTGTTGAAGAAGGACGGAGCCCCCTCTTCACTATTCTGTTTAAGTATGAGGGAGCCCTCTCTTTACTGTGCTATTGAAGTAGGAGAGAACCCTCTCGTCACTGGAATGTTTAAGTAGGAGGGAGCCCTCTCCTGACTGTGCTGTTGGAGCCCACTCTTCACTGTGTTGTTGAATAAGGGGGAAGCCCTCTCCTCACTGTGCTGTTGAAGTGGGAGGGAGCCCTCTCCTTACTATGCTTTTGAAGCAGGAGGGAGTCCTCTCCTCACTTTGCTGTTGAATAGGAGGGAGCCCTCTGCTCACTGTGCTATTGAAGTAGGAGGGAATCCTCTCTAAACTGTGCTATTGAAGTAGGAGGAAACCCTCTCCTCACTGTGCTTTTGAAGTAGGAGGAAATCCGCTCTTCACTGTGCTATTGAAGTATGAGGGAACCCTCTCCTCACCTTGCTGTTTAAGTATGAGGGAGCCCTCTCTTTACTGTGCTATTGAAGTAGGAGAGAACCCTCTCGTCACTGGAATGTTTAAGTAGGAGGGAGCCCTCTCCTGACTGTGCTGTTGGAGCCCACTCTTCACTGTGTTGTTGAATAAGGGGGAAGCCCTCTCCTCACTGTGCTGTTGAAGTGGGAGGGAGCCCTCTCCTTACTATGCTTTTGAAGCAGGAGGGAGTCCTCTCCTCACTTTGCTGTTGAATAGGAGGGAGCCCTCTGCTCACTGTGCTATTGAAGTAGGAGGGAATCCTCTCTAAACTGTGCTATTGAAGTAGGAGGAAACCCTCTCCTCACTGTGCTTTTGAAGTATGAGGGAACCCTCTCCTCACCTTGCTGTTGAAGTAGGAGGGTGTCCTCTCTTCACTATGCTGTAGAGGTAGGCAGTCCTCACTGTGCTGTTTAGTAGGAGGGTACCTTCTCTTCACTATGGTGTTGAAGTAGGAGGGAGTCTTCTCTTCACTGTGCTATTGAAGTAGGAAGGAACCCTCTCCTCACTGTGCTGTTGAAGTAGGAGGAAATCCGCTCTTCACTGTGCTATTGAAGTAGTGGGAAACCTCTCTTAACTGTGATCTTGAAGTAGGACGGAACCCTCTCTTCACTGTGCTTTTGAAGTAGGAGGGAGCCTTCTCCTCACTCTTCACTGTGCTATTGAAATTTGAGAGAACTCTCTCCCTCACTGTGCTGTTGAAGTAGGAGGTAAACCTCTCCTCACTGTGCTGTTGACCTAGATAGGAGCGATCTCCGAACTGTGCTGTTGAAGTAGGAGGGAGTCCTATCTTCATTGTGGTATTGAAGAAGGAGGGAACCCACTCCTCACTGTGCTGTTGAAGTAGCAGGGAGCCCCCTCTTCACTACGCTGTTGAAGTAGGAGGGAGCCCTCTCCTCACTATGCTTTTGAAGCAGGAGGAGGGGAGTCCTCTCCTCACTTTGCTGTTGAAGTACGAGGGAGCCTTCTGCTCGATGTGCTATTGAAGTAGGAGGGAATCCTCTCTTTACTGTGCTATTGAAGTAGGAGGGAACCCTCTCCTCACAGTGCTGTTGAAGTAGGTGGGAACCCTCTCCTCACCTTGCTGTTAAAGTAGGAGGGAGCCCTCTCTTTACTAAGGAGGGAGGCCTATCCTGACTGTGCTGTTGAAGTAAGAGGTAGCCCTCTCTTCACTATGGTGTTGAAGTGGGAGGGAGCTCTCTCCTTACTGTGCTGTTCAAGGTAGTGGGAGCTCTCTCTTCAGTGTTGAAGTAAGAGGGCGTCCTCTCTTCACTTTGTTAGTGAAGTAGGAGGGAACCCTCTCCTCACTGTGCTGTTGAAGTAGGATGGAACCCTGTTGAAGTAGAAGGGAGCCTTCTCTTCACTGTGATATTAAAGTAGAAGTGAACCCTCTCTTCACTGTGCTGTTGAAGATGTATGGGGTCTGCTCTTCACCATAGGAGGGAGTCCTCTCTTCACTGTTCTATTTAAGTAGAAGGGAACCCTCTCCTTACTGTTCTGTTGAAGTAGAATTGGACCTTCTCCTCACTGTGCTGTTGAAGTAGGAGGAAGCCTTCTCTTCACTATACTGTTGAAGTAGTATGGAGCCCTCTCCTCACCATGCTGAAGTAGGAGGGAGTTTTCTCCTCACTGTGATGTTGAAGTAGGAAGGAGCCTTCTCCTCGCTGTTCTGTTGAAGTAGGAAGGAGCCACTCTCCTCACTATTCTGTTTAAGTAGGAGGAAGCCCTCTCCTCACTGAGCTGTTGAAGTAGGAGGGAGGCCTCTCCTTGCTATATGCTGTTGAAGTAGGAGGGAGCCCTCTCCTCGCTGTGCTGTTGAAGAACGAGGAAACCCTATCTTCACCATGCTGTTGAAGTAGGAGGGAGTCATATCCTCACTATACTTTTTAAGTAGGAGGGATCCCTCTACTCACTCTGCTGTTGAAGTAGGAAGGAGCCTTCTCTTCACTATGATGTTGAAGTAGGAGGTAGTCCTCTCTTCACCGTGCTATTGAAGTAGGAGGGAACCCTCTCCTCACTGTGCTATTTATGTAGGAGGGAGCCCTCTCTTCACTGAGGGGTTGAAGCAGGAGGAAGCCCTCTCATCACTATGCTGTTGAAGTAGTAGGAGGGAGTCCTCTGTTCACTGTGCTATTGAAGTAGGAGGGAACCCCATTCTCACTCTCCTGTTGAAGTTGGAGGGAGCCATTTCTTCACTGTGGGGTTGTAGGAGGGAGCCATCTCCTCACTATCTCTCCTCACTATGTTGCTGAAGTAGAAGGGAGCCATCTCTTCACTGTGCTGTTGAATTAGGAGGGTGGCCTCTCTTCACTCTGGTGTTGAAGTAGGAGTGAGCCCTCTCCTAACTATGCTTTTGTAGGTAGACCTCTCAAGAAATTTTGTGGCTTCATATACTCTAGGCATTATCATCACCAATGAATGGAAAGAGGAAAAAATTAAATGACAAGGTTATGAGAAGATAAAGGCTTACAACATTCCTCCTCGCTTTCCAAACTCTTTCACATCAATACCAAAAAAAAAGTCACACACATACACACATAAGTAATGTAACATACACCATCCAGTGGACCTCCAAATAGAGAACAATATTTGTGACTGGGCAATTTGTTCACTGTTGAGAGGTTGGCTGCTCTTAAAGGTCAACCATTACCTTTCACCTAAATATGTCATGTAAAAGGGAATTATACCATAATAATATTAATAATTATATTGGTGGGTTCGGGATCAGGAAATCATGCAGTGTGGTCCATTTCATTGCCAGTATGTTGGCAGTTGCAACCATATCCCCTGCATACCTGACAGTACCAGCTTCATCAAAATACTCTCAACCTTCCCCAAAAAACTTGACCTCATCCAGTCTTGAGTGTCTAACTAAATGTCTTCATCTTTGCCATGGGCTCTTATTCATCCATGTTATCATTTAAGTTCATTATCATCTTCATCACTCCCAGCACCCAGTTGGGACAAAAAATTTCCATCCAAGTCATCCCCATCCATATCAACACACACTAGTATATATTTGTCGTCACCATTCGAATATTCACTTGCAAAACAACTTAATTCTGAAGGTCAATAAGATTCACTCTGTGCAGTGACATTAATCATTATGCAAATACAAATTTTGGGGTGTGGTTTCTCATTGGAAATCGTTCGGCAGCATTTAGTCTGTTCACTGTAGAGAGGTCATTCGCTATTCAGAGGGTCTGCCATCAGAGGTTCCACTATATTGTGATTCTTGAAACTAAGCTGATTTTATTCACAGTAAATAATACCAAAAAATCAAATGAAGGCGAGGAAGTGGAAGTACTACAGGTATACTTATACTATAATACACATAGTATATGTCACAAATACATTTTTAATATGATAAAATGTTAGGTGAAGCATTAGTTCAATGGCGTCCTGCATAAAATAGAATTAACAAAGAGTAAAAATTAAATTTGGTACAAGTTCACTGTGTATATATATAGTTTAATGCTATGTATATACAAAGCTCGCCTGATTCAACAAGTGAGGGACCCGAGTGTGTAGAGCAATAATTCAATACTGTTTCGGTGTTTCAGGAAGGGAAATAGAGAGGGTTTGGGGGTGGAATTAAAAAAGGAGAATTTATTTATTTTATTTATTTTTATTTAATATTTATTTTTATTTTTACTAGGGGTTTGGATTGAATAATGAATAGGTAATAAATCGACCAGCAAAAGCACCAGCTACAAGCTATATGTGATACAGTTGTGTGTACAGTATACAGTACAGGATCGTGCATGGTATTTGTAATGTAGAGTGACTACATGTAGGTGTTTGTTGTGGCAGTGCCAATGTCGAGTACTGATAACTATCAGCAGAATCTAGCATTGTTTTCTCTTATTGTGCTATAGCAATCAGAATAGCTATGATTTTGAAAGAGAGAATTTTTTCCTAATTTTTTCCCCTAATTACTTCTAGCTGACATAAAATACTTTAAGGAAAAGAGAGAATCCTTAAGTTGCAATCATCTATATACTGATGCAGACAATAAATTAGGATTGTGATTTCAAGTTTATTGGCTGAGTATCCCAATATTGCATGGCGCATCTTGCCCTCTCTCTGATGAAATGGCTAGTGTTAACTCTTGTTGCCTCTTTTGCCTCCAAGACACTTTTGCCTCTAAGACACTTTTGCCTCTAAGACACTTTTGCCTCCAAGACGCTTTTACCTCCAAGACACAGCAAGTCATGTCCTCTAGGACTTGATTCTTTCCATCTCCATTCCTTCCACAGCAAGTCTTGCCCACTAAGATTTCATTCCTTCCACAGCAAGTCATGTCCTTTAGGATTCCATTCCTTCCACAACAAGTCACATTCACCTGGCTTTATTTCCCTCAGTAGAGATTCATAGCAAGTTGTGTTTGTCAAGGAACAAGGGCAGCAAATCACTTGTTAGGGAAACTTGGGCTCAGTTGCGACTTTATGAAGGCTTGAGCATCTAGTTGAATGTTATTAATGTTATTATGTCAACTGAGTGTTCATTGAGTATATATATATATAGATGGCCTGTCAAGAAGTTGCCCAGGATAACTCCCACAACTAATCTCACCAGTGAGTGTAGCTGGTGGATGTTATTGAAAGACCTGGAAAACTACTCAGTAAACAACACGGTTAATTCACTTCTTTGCAGTGATGGCTAGACTCAATATTGCATGCACACACCCCAAAGTGTTCATTGTGTTCACCATCTTGACCAATTTACGTGTTTACTGAATCGAGGAAAAATTAGTCGCTGCAAAGCATTGGACAATTTGGAGTTTTCTGGTACGAATATTGTTTCGATGGACCTATTGTACGCAAGTTATACAGGGCAGAGAGGTACATAAATATATACTCTCAATGAACTCTCAGTTGACATAATCAATAACCTTTTCAATAATCAACTTGAAATAGTACTCTCTCAATGTTTCGACTAGATTCGTGATGAAGGGTAGAGCATTTAGTCTAAATGTCGAGAGAATACATTTCAAGTTGATTATTGAGAAGTTATTGCAACATAAATATATAAATCCTCGAGGCTGACTTTCAAGGGATTTCTCCCACATTTCTATGGCATTTAGGTCATGCAGTTTAATACCCGGCAAAACATTCAAGGCACTGGGAGTATTTCTGGGTGTAACAATAGCAGTTGAAACCACCGCCTAAGAAGCTAAGAAGCAAGTGCAAGTTTCAGCCAAGATATGAGCTCCATTTTTTATGTTTGTGTTTTTGGGTAATGTTTTTGGGTAAGGGGTCGTGGTTGGGCTTTTGCTTTTGCTATTAGCCTTGATTTTTTTAATAGGGTCGAACCAATATACTGGCATATTATTACCCATCACATAATGCACTACTGTAACTGTGTCAAACATACCTGGTGACCACTTGTTTAGAGCCTGTTCCTTCAATAGACTGTGAGCAACAACAAACAGCAAACGTGAATATTCTTGAGTACATGCACCATTCCTCTTATCGAGTCGAAGCTACTTATGGTGGACAGAACAGAGCTGCTTTATATACAATGAAGAGCTCGGCAAGCTAACCAATGCATGTCCTAGCTAGCCTACCACTGCAATGCACATGCCCATAAGTGAAACCCAGCCCAGAAGAGCAGAATGGCTCAAGGACCTTCATCTGCACCCTGAGCACTAGTTGTATTTATAGATTGTTCTATATAGTCCAGAAAAAGGTGATGTATAATATGACCACATCCCCTGCAAGTCTGGGCCGGTAGCAGCCAGTGCAGCACACACTACTGCCGACCTCAACCAAGAGTGTTGAAACTAGTTGATCAATCAACCAAGGGTTTTGAAAATAATTGATCAATCAAACAAGGGTGTTGAAACTATTAGTGTCTACTCATCAATCAACCAAGAGTGTTGAAACTAGCTGGTCAATCAACCAAGGGTGTTGAAAATATTTGATCAATCAACCAAGAGTGTTGAAATAGCTGTATCTACTCATCAATCAACCAAGAATGTTGACACTAGCTATATCTACACCTCAATCAACCAAGAATATTGAAACTAGATCTACACATCAATCAACCAAGAGTTTTGAAACTAGCTGTATCCACTCATCAATCAACCAAGAGTGTTGAAACTAGCTGTATCTATTCATCAATCAACCAAGAGTGTTGACACTAGCTGTATCTATTCATCGATCAACCAAGAGTGCTGAAACTACATAGCTGTATTTACTCATTAATCAACCAAGAGGTGTTGCTTACGATCTGGTTGACATGGAAGTTGTTTTGTCGGTTGAGCGATACGTAGCATCCTGGAAAAGACACAGAATCCAGACGCATGGTACCATCACTGACTTCCATTATCCTAAAGTCGGAACTCACATTGGCCAGTCCCTGCACAGAAAATAGTTTTAAAGGCAAAGCAAAAATTGTCTTCTTTGTTGGTAACTTCCGTCGTTGTTTTTGTTGGTCAATAGTTTAATGCTCTAGTAGTAGGCAAGTTTGCATAGTCTGTGCAAAAATTAAAAATAAATTATGTGGTTAATATTCATCAAGGATGGCCTGCATGGTTCTTTCCCACACAAATTTCCTGCAGTCAAAGAATCTTTTGCCACCATGCCCCACCCATTCTTCATCTAGGATTATGTATGTAGCTATGTATGTGTGTATGTAATAGAGCACTGCAGATATTATAGCCTCACCTTTCCAGTCACGACATTATTCTCTGCCCTCAGGCGAAGGGTGATGGACTTCTTTACGTTGAGAGAGATGATGCCCATCCCCCGATCAGTGACCTCTAGGAAAGCTGGGGGAAGAGGTAGGGAGGACGGTTTAAAGTGTTAAGATGCCGACTGATATGGGAGCTTATAAGGAAGTGCCATTTATGAAGGAAAGGTCACAAGAGTGTGCGTAAAATATTTTTCTAAATATGTGAAAATTGAGTCCACATCATATAATACTGAAATAGCTGCATATTGTACATTGTACACTCTCAATGAATATACTCTCAGAATCTCTTAGCTACTCCATGAATACTCTCAGTACTCTCTCAGCTACAGCATGAATACTATCAGTACTCTCTTAGCTACTCCATGAATACTCTCAGTACTCTCTCAGTACTCCTTGAATACTATCAGTACTCTCTCAGCTACTCCATGAATACCCTCAGTACTCTCTCAGCTACTCCATGAATACTCTCAGTACTCTCTCAACTACTCCATGAATACACTCAATACTCTCTCAGCTACTCCATGAATACCCTCAGTACTTTCTCAGCTACTCCATGAATACTCTCAGTACTCTCTCAGCTACTCCATGAATGCCGTCAGTACTTTCGCAGCTATTCCATGAATACCCTCAGTACTCTCTTAGCTACTCCATGAATACTCTTAGTACTCTCTCAACTACTCCATGAATACTCTCAGTACTCTCTCAGCTACTTGTGAATATTACCAGTGATCATGAATATTCTTAAGAATGTACTTTCAACTACAACTACAGTACTAGCTGAAATAATCTCTGTTATTTAGAACGGTCACTCAACGCCCACTGTCACCAGAAATTGAACGACGAGAAAACCCCCCAAAAACTTTGTTATTTGATTTTCTTTTATTCTTTTTTCCTACTTTTTGCAAGATGATGCGCTTGACCACACAGTCCTCTGTGAATTGATGGATTAGCCCCCGACATCACAGCATCTGAGGATTAAATGAAGCATCTATGGACGTCAAAACAGGTACTGAAAGATTGATCAGACTAGCTCTTGGAGTCGCTCTCAACATCGGCACAGCTGAACGAATGTAGTTATTGCTTCCACCGACTGTGCCCTTCATTGAAACAGCTCCTGGAAATGGTGTTGATGGAGAACAGCTTGACTGGAGGTGCTTCATTATTGCCTCAGCTCACCTGCCATTCAACACTGTAGTAGATCTGGACCATCGCTCGTATGCAGTGTCCAGACATCGCTACAGTTAACTGACATTCATGGCAGTTGTATGTAGCTCTCTACATCATCATAGCTCACAGGCTGCTCGAATGGATACTGAATTAGCTCTTGGAATCCACTAATCTTACCTGCTGCTCGAATGCTGCGGCTCTGGACAGGACACAGCCATGAACCTGCACCTCCCCCTTTTCAAATTAGAATTTAAATGAATGCCTATAAAATCGGATTTCACGGAGGTTCAAGGCAATCCAATGCAATGGAAACATATTGACCTGTACTGTATTCTACAGTGGGTGGAAAAATTGGTTCAGAGGCAGGTTATTCAAACCACAGGCAATAAGTGCACCAGACCACTCACATCCACGATCGTTGTTCTTTAACGTGCTCACAATGGCTCCGTTCCTGCCAATGCTTAAGAACTGCATAGTGATCTTCAGGTAGAGCTGGATCAATATCCCCGAGCGAAGTGCATTCTAAGGAAGGAAGGAAGAGTAGGAAGGAGTGAACAACTGGTTCAACATCTGTAATAAGGTCATAGAATACAACGATGCCAAATTGTATAAGAGTTTGTTATTAAAGGTAATGAAGTTTATAGGTGTTGGAAATTACAAATACGCATTGGGAGGGGCAGATTACATGAAGTACCTATCAAGAAAGAAAACTCACTGCAATGGAAGGCCGTCCAAAAGGTGTCATGATAAGCGGTTCGTAGGCATAGTATTGTTTCTATGGATATAACACAACAAGAGTTTACCACAATACACTATTACATCACATACTAGCAGCGACTAACTTATACCATAATTGGTATGTCATTAGAGATAGGGTTACCATAAGTTTACCATTGCTTAGGGAACACTCAGAACTATCGGAATGTTTGCGATAGCACAATCCTATTTATCTGTTTGGCAATTCTGTTGGCCATGTTTACACTAGTGATGGTGGGCAATGCCAAGGATTTTGCCTCTGGAGCCGACGTTCTTCAACATGGGAGTGTCTTGAACAGCTGTGGGCATGAAGAGATACAGTGTGTAGTGGTAGGAAAGTTCACCATTTTTGGATCCACAGGGTGGTGGTTCAATCTTTCCCTAGAACTTTACTCTCTTTCCCCCCTCTTTCCTACAAAAATCTCCCAGAATTTTCTAGTCAGTAAGACCAGCACTCCAGTCAAGTATGAGGTGAAGGGTCATCCTTGAAGCAAGCGCCCACTCACCTGTCTTCAGTGATTTAGCATTGGGCAACAGGATATCGATTTTGTCAAAATTGTTCATGAAGATCATGTAATGATGACCGTCCATGGCTTGAATGGAACTGAGGTCGAGAAACTGTAGAGAACCTGAGGATGATGAACAACAACACTAGCTCAAACTGAGGCAGAAGCTGGGCTGGAAAACAACCATCAAAACAACCATCAAGTCCTCGCCTAGAGCTGCAGCGACCAGCAAACATCATAAACAACCAGCAAGTCCTCGACTAGAGCTGCAGTGATCAGCAAACATCATAAACAACCAGCAAGTCCTCGCCTAGAGTTGCAGCGACTAGCAAACATCCAAAACAGCCAGCAAATCCTAACCTAGAGCTGCAGTGATCAGCAAGCATCATAAACAACCAGCAAGTCCTCGCCTAGACCTGCAGTAACCAGCAAACATCATAAATAACCACCGAGTCCTCGCCTAGAGCTGCAGCGACCAGCAAACATCATAAACAACAAGCAAGGCCTCACCTAGAGCTGCAGCGACCAGCAAGCATCACAATAAACCAGCAAGTCCTCGCCTAGACATGCAGCAACCAGCAAACATCATAAACAACAAGCAAGTCCTCACCTAGAGCTGCAGTGATCAGCAAGCATCATAAACAACCAGCAATTCCAAGTCCTCACCTAGAGCTACAGTGGTAGAAGTTTCAGACATACAATCGCTGCCTATACGTAGCATGTGCAATTCCAGAGGTGAAAGGTTAGGCAACAATCAGGGATAGGGTCGATCATGATTTATTCCAAGGGTGATTTATTCCAGGGGTGGAGAGGGAGAGAAATGACCATTATATAGGAAATTGGAATGTTTCTATTGAATTTATACTGCACGAGTCTTATCTTTGCACCTTTTGAATTCGTTTGTTGTAAGATTGCTTATCAGTGGTCCATCACCCCTCCTCCTGTCTTCCATTATCCAGTGGTACCAAACACCTCCTCCATTATCCT
Organism: Cladorhizidae sp. MBARI D1340-BT2; assembly: GCA_028752905.1. Classification (NCBI taxonomy): domain Eukaryota; kingdom Metazoa; phylum Porifera; class Demospongiae; order Poecilosclerida; family Cladorhizidae; species Cladorhizidae sp. MBARI D1340-BT2. The sequence goes on from JAQNBH010000011.1 coordinate 13,110,643, forward strand.
GTGGTACCATACACCTCCTCCTCCATTATCCAGTGGTACCACACACACCTGCTCCTCCTCCATTATCCAGTGGTACCACTCACCTCCTCCTCCATTATCCAGTGGTTCCATACACATCTCCTCCATTATCCAGTGGTACCACACCTCTTCCTCCATTATCCAGTAGTACCACACACACCTCATCCTCCATTAATCCAGTGGTACCACACACACCTCCTCCTCCATTATCCAGTGGTACCACACACATACTCCTCCATTATCCAGTGGTACCACACACAACTCCTCCATTATCCAGTGATACCACACAAACCTCTTCCTCCTCCATTATCCAGTGGTACCACAGAAACCTCCTCCTCCATTATCCAGTGCTACCAATCACCCCCTCCCATTGCTGCCTGACATTTCAAGAATTTTGTCTTTATCTGCTTGTAATAATTTCTGTTCCTCGACTGATTCAGGCCGCACCATAACAAGCACAAGGAAACCATAGTTACGTTATCCTTAAGATCATAAATGGCACCAACGAAGCTAAATGCAAACCTCATGTTATTATGCTTAGTAACACTAATGCTGTTGTGCTTGGTAACACTAATGCTGTTGTAGTAACACTAATGCTGTCATGCTCAGTAACACCAATGCTTTCATGCTTAGTAACACTAATATTGTCATGCTTAGTCACACTAATGCTGTCATGCTTAGTATCACTAACACTGTTGTGCTTAGTATCACTAATACTGTTATTCTTAGTATCACTAAGACTCTTCTGATTAGTAACACTAACACTGTTATGCTCAGTATCACCAAACTGTTATGCTTAGTATCATTAATGCTGTTGTGCCTATTATCACTAACACTGTTATGCTTAGTATTACTAAGACTTATGATTATTATCACTAAGACTGTTATGCTTAGTATCACTAACACTGTTATGCATAATATCACTAATACTGTTATGCTTAGTACCACTGACATGGTTATGCTTAGTATCACTAATACTGTTATGCTTAGTATCACATACACTGTTGTGCTGAGTATCACTAACACTGTTATGCTTAGTATCACTAACACTGTTATGCTTAGTATCACTACTTCAGTTTCGTCTGCCAGAATAGTGCCAACATGATGTTGCCCAGCAGTGCAATATTGTTAACTGAATGGAATTCTATCATGGTTAACTATCTCCATCACCAGGACCCTCTCGCTATGGAAGTCTATCATACCTCCACCACAAGGACCCTCGGTATGGAAGTCTATCATGGTTACCTGCCTCCACCACAAGGACCCTCGGTATTATGGTTACCTACCACTCCACCACAAGGATCCTCGGAATGGAAGTCTATCATGGTTACTTACCTCCACAACAAGGACCGTCGGAATTGGAATGGAAGTATATCATGGTTACCTACCTCCACCACAGGGACCCTTGGTATGGAAGTCTATTATGCTTACCTACCTCCACCACAAGGACCCTCGGAATCGGAATGGAAGTCTATCATGGTTACCTACCTCCAGCACAAAGACCCTCGGTATGGATCTATCATGGTTACCTGCCTGCACCACAAGGACCCTCGGTGTGGAAGTCTATCATGGTTACCTGCCTCCACCACAAGAAACCTTGGTACACAGTAGTACAAAAAATACATTTATTTTTTAAAGTTAGCAAGTCTGTGGTTTTTCACCCAATTGAAGTACCTAGTTCCACTGGATATTTTATGTACGCAGCAATCAACCACAGCCGGAAACAAATTAACACTACATCTCAGAAATGAACAGTTTTGGCAGTTGCAACATGAGAGACATACATGCTCACCATCACCTCTTAACAGGTATAAGTCAAATTAACCACATCAGTGTGTAGTATGCAAGCTTCACAAGAAGCACATGAAACCATTGTTTTCAGTAATGAGCTGTTTGTTCGTCTCTCAGTTGACATAATAACATTACAATAATCTTCGCAATAATCAACTTGGTTCTCTCGACATTTCGACCCGATGCTCTAGCGTTCATCAGGAATAATGACTTAATGGGATATGCCAGTGTCCTCACTTGAGATGACTCCCTGTAGGTGTGACAAACCAAAATAAGCTAATGTTGAGAGTTGGCAGTGGTCCTCACTTGAGATGACTCCCTGTAGTAGGGGAGCCTGCTTGCTTGGGAACATGGTTGACATTTTACCTACAGTATATGTTCTTACTTCTTACATGCTTGGTTGTCTCAAAGAAGAATGATTTCAATATTTACGCTAGACCTCAGTGACATTCGTAGATTTCACCTCCACTAATGGTAGATACCGATACATCGCGTTTATCTTTGCTAGGATGGTTCACCATGCACTGGTCACACCCACTTTGTAGGAGTATGCGAATGTCTTGTCCCCAAGCATGGTTCATCCTGGTCCAAATATTTTCCCCCTTAACTGGGGAAACGTTCCTCTGGGTTCCTTTCTATCATGAAACAGAAACCAGGGTGCACCATATGGAAAGGCAGGCCTTTCATCTGCTCTTTGTTTTTTCTACTAACACAAAGACAGACACGCAATATATCAACTACGTAGACCCACTGCTTGCAAAACAAAGCCAACACTTGATCCATTTAAGCAGAAATGAAAATAGAAGAACTGTAGATCACGTATGTACAAAACACGCACCACCATGGCTACGACAATCTGGCCTCAAGTACACATCGACATGCATATGTAGCTGCACCTACCACCTGGGATTCCCTGAAGAGTTGGATGCTTCATAGCAATGACATGCTGAAAGCTACGTAGCTGAAGAACTGGAGGCTTTCAGTGAACATGAAAATGTAAACATATATGCTAGCGTTCTAACCTTCAGCAAACGAAGAACAATCTCATGACATCATTTTTATAATGATCTGAGACAACACCCATTCAGAATATGTGAGCACACACTACATGGCAAAAGGACTGCCTTAGCTTCCTCTACTATGCGATCTCAAACAGCATAGATTGCGCAGAGGACCAATTCAATCAGAGAAAGGAGATCAAAAAGGGGAGAGTAACAACAACAAAGATCCATTTTGGAGAATAATCAGATGGAGAAGCTGGAAGAATCTGATGAAAAGGGCAGAGAGTATGCTAGACACAAACAACAAACATGGTCGAGCAGTCTATGAGCATTTTATGCGTACGCTGCGACATGCCGTGGATTGAGAGACACGGGACAAATGATTTTTACGCTAGTCTTTCTAATTAAAAGCTCGCTGGGCAGAAGGTTGCTGGAGCAAGTGCCTATCCATCAAAATTTTGAGATGAAAGATTAAGCGCCCACGGGCGCTGACTGCATCATACTCAACAATATTTACAATCACTATCCAGTAGGAGCAAAATATATGATATTCCAAATATGGACATAGGCGAGGAACAATCAGAATTCATCGTCTGCTTATGATAACTTTTACTTCATCACAATTATTTTCAAAAAATTTTAATCCTACTTATCGACAATTTCACCTTGAACACTATTACTGAGAAGTGCTAACAATGTACATTACAGTATACACATAAATCTTCCCAAAACAACAACAACAACAATATAACATAACAATAGGCCACACTATAAGGCGGTATGTACTACGTACTTGGCTATTAAATAGTTTGAGAGCCTACCTCCATCCGAACAAAGAACTTGGTCCCATCATCCTGCCGCGCGCTGTCCTTGGACAGGCTCACGTGACCGTTCTTCACAAACCTCACACGGTGAGTACAATTGGTCAGAGACCTGAAGGAACAATAGTTGTCGATGTGCACCTCCAACTCAAGCTGGGAAAATACTTCCTGCTTTCCGGAGATAGTGGCCCCAATGTTGCTCAAGGCAAGGAAAATTACATGGTTTGTCATGCTCCTCAAGGAAAACCTCCCCACGGGGGCTCCGGGCTGGACCAGGACCTCCCAGCCACCTGTCAAATGGAAGAGGAGGTAACTATTAGCAACAATATGAGATGAAAGCAACAGCTCCGACTCATTGTTTGGTTTAGAGTTCTGTACGGAGAGAGAATGTTGCATGTGAATAACCAACACCTCCTGCAAAGTGCATCCTCAATCCATTACTAGACTGCCATCCGATTCGGACTCGGTACACATCCCTCAGCTGTGGGTACAATCAGTACTCAAGCTGTTAACCCATGAACAATTCGATTCCTCGCTACTATGTACACTGTGAGACAATGTTAAATCATGCTCGCATTGCCTCCTAGAAGAATGCCACTTCTAGAGGGCTAGCCTCATATTATGCATCTCCACTGATAGCGCTAGGGATAGGGACACAAGACTAGACTTGGGCTAGGAATATAGGACTCAGATTACATTTGTACTGGAGATAACCCGAGGGGTTGGTTCATCGGATATTTTTATGGGTAGAGCTCCAAGATTATTTTCTTGGTCCACCCTCCTTGTATGAGACTGTACTGATTACATCATCACTTACATCCTCCTTTCCCAAGGTAACCAATGGCTTGGAGGGCACCCTGAAAAAAGACAACAGCCAACCCGCTTGAACGGTTTATGAGATGAACTACATTTCCATTCTGAAAGGATTGCTGTAGAGAGAGTTAGAGAAATGGGGAAGGGGGGGAGAGAGGGGAAGGAAAGGAGAGAGGGAGGGGGAGAGGGGATGGAGAGAGGGGAGGGGGAGAGAGGAGGGGGAGAAGGGAGGGGGAGAGGGGAGGGGGAGAGGGGAGGGGGAGAGGGGAGGGGGAGAGGGGAGTAAACTAATGTCTAGAAGCAAGTGATGGTGCTCTGTTGTAGAACACACTGACAATGGAGCACGCCAGCCAGCCTTCACTTCGTGGCTCATATTCATGCACTTGTCCTTGCAACTCGATAACCCCTCCACCTTCCCCTCCCGCTGAGAGTAAGGGAGAAAAGATTACTTCAGAAGCAATATCATGGCTCCGTCAATTTGTCTACCTGTTTAAACCCAGTGTGATGTTGGTCTAGTGTATGTCCCCATACACTTCAATCACCCTCAAACCCAGTGTGGTGCTGGTCCAGTGTGTGCACTCATAGAGCTATAGTCAACCTACTTCAGCCTGCCTCAAGTCAGTGTGGTGTTGGTCCAGTGTGTGTCCCCATAGAGCTATAGTCAACCTGTTTCAACCTGCCTCAACTCAGTGTGATGTTGGTGCATGTATCCCCATAGAGCTATTCTTAATCTACCTCAACTTGCTTAAACCAAGTGTGGTGTTGATCCAGTGTGTGTCCACATAGAGCTATTGTCAACCTCCTTCAACATGCCTCAACTCAGTGAGGTGTTGGTCCAGTGTGTGTCCCCATAGAGCTATTGTCAACCTACCTCAACCTGCCTCAACCCAGTGTGGTGCTGGTCCAGTGTGTGTCCTCATAGAGCGATTATTAACCTCAACCCAGTGTGGAATTGGTCCAGTGTATATCCCCAAGAGCTATTGTCAACCTACTTCAACCTGCCTCAATCCAGTGTGCACAAAACTTCACTCATAATAAAACGTACTATGACATTGTACCCATACGGGAGCTGTGGTACTTTCTGCTTCGGCAGTCGCACTGCTTGCTGCGGGAGGTAGCCTCCCTGAGGAGGCAGAGGATAGCCCCCTGGAGGAGGGCAACCCTGAGGAGTAGGGTATCCCACTGGAGGAGGATAGCCCCCTGGAGGATAGCTCCCTGGAGGATAGCCGCCAGGATATTGTGCTGGATATGTTGCATCAGGATACTGCCAAAAAAACAGTAGAAGCAGTTGTTATTATTGTACACACCTCTTACACTACCAGAAGTACATTCAAGCATATGCACCCCCCACACACAACATCCTGGTCCCCTCTACTGTTACACTACCAGAAGTACATTCAAGCATATGCACCCACACACAGCACATCCTGACCCCCTCTACTCTTACACTACCAGAAGTACATTCAAGCATGGAATACACCCCCAGACACAATATCCTGGCCCCCTCCACTCTTACACTACCAGAATTGTATTCAAGCATATGCACCCCCACACACAACATCCTGGCCCCCTCCACTCTTACACCACCAGAATTGTATTCAAGCATATGCACCCCCACACACAACATCCTGGCCCCCTCTACTATTACACTACCAGAAGTACATTCGAGCATATGCACCCCCACACAGCACATCCTGACCCCCTCTACTCTTACACTACCAGAAGTACATTCAAGCATATCTGCCCACCACACACACCATCCTAGCCCGCTCTACTCTTACCAGAAGTACATACAAGCATATGCACCCCCTCACACCCATCCTGGCCCCCTCTACTAGTACACTACCTGAATTACATTCAAGCATATGCACCCTCCACACACAACATCCTGTCACCCTCTACTCTTACACTACTAGAAGTACATACAAGTACATGCACCACACACACACAACATCTTGGCCCCCTCTACTATTACACTTCTAGAAATACATACAAGCATGGAATGCACCCCCACACACAACATCCTGCGGCTCCATCTAATAGCACTCTCACCTGCTGCTGTGGTGGGGAGGAATGTTGAGCAGAGTGGTATCGCACGGGTACAAGCAGGGGAGCCACTGCTGCCGCTCCAACTATGGCAACCATATCAGACTGGTGGGCAGGTTGAATAGGAGGTGGACTTTCCTAAAAATACATAAATATAACTCTATCAGAAGTACATACAAGCACATGTACCTCACACACACAACATCCTGGCACCATCTACTATTACACTACCAGAAGTACAAACAAGCATGGAATGTACCCCCACACACAACATGCTGTGCCTCCATCTAATAGCACTCTTACCTGCTGCTGTGGTGGGCTGGAATGTTGAGCAGAGTGGTATGGCACAGGTACAGGCAGTGCTGCCGCTCCAACCATGGCAGCCATATCAGACAGGGGGGCAGTTTGAGTGGGAGGAAGACGTTCCTAAAAATACATAAATATAATTATATAATATATCTGTATAGTGAGATAGTGAGTGCAGTGTCATAACCACAGGTTGTTGAGTCACTTGATCAAAGACACTCGCAGTCAGACATACAGGCAGACAGAGAGACAGACAGACAAGAGAAAACAGACAGAGAGACAGGCAAAGAGAAGAGGGGCAGGGAGACAGACAAAGAGAGAGAGGAGATGTAGGAGAGTAACAGACTGCAGGTGGACAAACAAGCAGGCAAGCAGACAGGCAAGCAGACAGGCAGGCAAGCAGACAGGCAGGCAGGCAGGCAAGGAGACAGGCAGGCAAGCACAGGCAAGCAAGCAGACAGGCAGGCAAGTACACAGGCAGGCAAGCAGACAGGCAGGCAAGCAGACAGGCAGGCAAGCACAGAGGCAGGCAAGCAGACAGGCAGGCAAGCAGACAGGCAGGCAAGCAGACAGGCAGGCAAGTACACAGGCAGGCAAGCAGACAGGCAGGCAAGCACACAAGTAGGCAAGCAGACAGGCAGGCAAAAACAGACGGATAAACACAGACAGCTGACTGACAGGCAGACAGGCAGCACACACTGAGTGTTCTGCCATGTTGATCTGTCCCTTGACTTCATAGCTACTGCACCAACAGTGAAACACCACCTGACTGGGAGGAGTTTATACGTAACTGTATTAAACATACACATAGGTGCCGTACTTTCTTGAGTGGTTACCCTGGACACAAAAATATTTAGGTGTCCATGGATTGAACATTAGTGGGAACAAGCATTAAGTAGGGATAAACATTGAGCAGTGGCGAACATTAAGCAAGGGAAAGCATTAAGCAGTAGCGAACATAAAGCAGGGGCGACCATTAAGCAAGAACAAACATTAAGCAGTGGCGAACATTAAGCAGGGGAGAACATTAAGAAGGGGGGAACATTAAGCAGGGGCAAGCATTATAACCAGGGGTGAACAGTAAGCAGGGGCGACCATTAAGTGGGAACACGCATTAAGTAGGGGCAAACATTAAGCAGAGGCGAACATGAAGCAGGGGCATGCATTAAGCAGTGGCGACAATTAAGCAGGGGCAACCATTAGCCATTAAACAGGGCAAATATTAAGCAGGGGCAATCATTAAGCAGGGGTGAACATTAAGCAGGGGCAAACATTAAGTAGGGATGAACATTAAGCAGGGGTGAAAATTGAGAAGGGGCGAACATTAAGTAGAGGCGAACATTAAGAAGGGGCGAACATTAAGCAGTGGCAAACATTAAGCAAGGGCAAACATTAAGCAGTGGCAAGCATTACGTAGGGGCAAACATTAAACAGGGGCGAACATTAAGCAGGAGCAAGCATTAAGCAGTGGCGAACATTAAGCAGGGTCAACCATTAAGTAGGGGTAACCATTAAGCAGGGGCGACCATTAAACAGGGGCGAACATTAAGTAAGGACGCACATTAAGCAGGGACGCACATTAAGCAGGGGTGAACATTAAGCAGGGGCAAACATTAAGCACGGGCAAGCATTAAGTACGGGTAACATTAAGCATGGGTAAACATTAAGCAGGGGCGAACATTAAGCAGGGGCAAGCATTAAGCAGTGGCGAACATTAAGCAGGGGCAAGCATTAAGCAGGGGTGACCATTGAGCAGGGGCAACCATTAAGCAGGGGTGACCATTAAGCAAGGGCAAACATTAAGCAGGGTCAAGCATTACGTAGGGGCTTAAGCATTGGCGAACATTTAGCAGGGGAAAGCATTAAGCAGGGGTGAACATTAAGCAGGGGTGAACATTAAGCGGGAGCGAACATTAAGCAGGGGTGAACATTAAGCAGGTCGAATATTAAGAAGAGGCAAACATTTAAGCAGGGGCAAACATTAAGCAGGGGCAAGCATTAAGCAGGGGCAAACTCAATGGCAGGGAGAACTATATCTATCTAGCATACTTTAGCTGGCTACTGCACGCAAGCACTCCACCTGGCTGCTGCATGCAAGCACTCCACCTGGCTGCTGCATGCAAGCGCTCCACCTGGCTGACTTGGTTTAGCTCATGCTCAACACAACCACACACAGATAGAACAAATGAAGTGAAGCTCAGCTAATGCAGAAGAAAGCTACAAAGTCTTTAGTCCTTACCTGCTGGAAGTTTGGTGCACCCCAGTTCTTCTTCTCCGTCATCCCTATTGTCGAGACAGGAATAAGGCCACCAAATTTCTCTTGACACTCTAGCTCAAAGAGAAGACGTGCAAGTTGTGGTTCCGCTTCAACTGCCATCACTTCCTAGACACTACTACCTGTCTCCACTGACACCCAACAGATCCTGAATACTACACTGTTATATCTGCGCATGCGCAGACGTACCCTTCATAAATGACGAACACTAGTCAAGGGTTAGTAGTGTTGAAGGAAGTAGTCACATGGTCTGTATCCCCAGTGATGTACCGGATAATCCAGGGGTCATCTGTGGGCATCCAAAGTTGAAACGCCTTGCCTAACACTGGCTAGGGCTAGGATTGGGTGGACAACTAATCCTTGAACTGCAGACAACCAATCCTTGAACTGCAGACAACCATCAGGCTTGATGGCACTTCTGGGCCATACTGAAGCTTCGCAGACGTCAAATGTTCCTTATGAATTATGGATTGATGGCACTGCTGGGCTACCCTGCAGCTTCACACTTGTCAAATGTTCCTCAAGAATTAGGGATTGATGGCACTGCGGGGCCATCCTGCGGCTTCACACATGTCAAATGTTCCTCAATAATTAGGGATAGATGGCACTGCTGGGCCACCTTGGGGCTTCACACACGTCAAATATTCCTCATGAATTAGGGATTGATGGCACTGCTGGGCTACCATGCGGCTTTACACACATCAAATGACCCTCATGAATTATTCATGAGACTCCACACCAAAGGAGTGGAGGAAGAGGGAGAAAGGTTGCCATCGATGGACTAGACAGAGTATATGTGATATGCCAGTTCAAACACACCTCTCCAACTTTGTTGGGAAAGAACTGGCCCTCTTCATCTTTGCGTGTCTCGCTGGTGGTCTTGGGAGAGCAATCTGCCGCAACACCTACATACTCACTCGGGTAGTGTACGGACTCCAATGTCACACACTTCTCTACACAGTACAAAGTGCAAAAGAGTAAGTGTGATAATCGTATCTTAACAATGGTTCGAGGAGATGGAGGGAAGGAATAAGGGCAGAGAGAGAGAGAAGGACTATCCAGTACAGATACAACCTTCCACAGGACACCAGGGAACTTCGTGGATATTTTGGGACTCTCTCATGGTTTCCATAGTGACAGTAATTGGCTGTATAACATAGCAAAAATACTGGAATATGTAGGCACTTGAGACTATCCCCCACCTGGCTAGAACAACTTTGGCCCTAGCCCTAGAGGGCTCCTAGCCTAGCCATGGGCTTAGATCTAGACATCCATAACCTTGGAGCTGGAATAGTCTAACCCTAGAATTTCCTTAGCCCTAGGGCTGAGTCTAGGATCCATGTATTGTACAGTATGTTACCATCACGAGGGATGGACCTAGGGAAAGTTGTTGCAGTGGTGGACATGCTAGTAAGGGAGAGAGGTCAAAGACACAGAGATGACATTGACAAGCCGGTCAGGACTAGGACTATACACACTTATACAACCACACTTGCAGTATCACACTTACAGTACAGGACCACATTTGTACCCACACTTACAGTACCACACAGTACCATGCTTACAGTACCACACATGTATAGTATAGTACTACACTTAGAGTATCACACTTACCCATTTCTTCTAGCATGAATTCACGAAATGGTCTTCTGCCATCCTAAGCAGCACACATAAGATGGCGACAGAAAACATGAAACAAATATGCCTAGAAATAAATCCACCATCTCCGTGCTTCTCTAAGACCATGCTCAACTCCCCTTCCCCCCCCCCCCCCAACCGGGGTCTTAATTGTGTCAACTCACAGTTCCAATCAGCTTCCCATCGATGACGCCAAGCCATCTATCTGGTTTGTTGGCACTCTGTAAGGAGATCACACCTGGGTGCCGCACATGCACGATGAACTGTGTCTCCTTACCCGGTGTGTCCTGCACCTCTACATCATTGCTTGTGATGCAGAGGTACTTGCGGCACGACTTGGCCTCTAACGTGATGATGCTGCCTTCAGAGAAGAGGGACTGTGTGAGGGAGGAGGGAGGAAGGGAAGGAGGTAAACAGGAGATACGCAGGGAGGTAAGGAGGGAGCGAGGGAGGACAGGCTGAGTTTCATGCAGGTCAGAGTAATGCACATCTATTGTACTATATTATATGTACATATACAACTACAGTATTTGCTACTTAGAGGCTAGACAGTGAACTATTAGGAAAAGAGAATCTATAAGCCTGTAAGTCACATGTAGGCCTACATAGGTCAGAGTTAGGGCCAGGGCTTGACTTCTAGAAGCCCAGAGTTAGGATTAGGGTCCTAAGTTAGGGCACAAGAGTTAAGGCCACCCTGACTTCTAGAGCTAGGGCTAAGCCCAGAGTTAGGGCCACCCTGACTTCTAGAGCTAGGGCTAGGCCCACAGTTAGGACTGGGGCCCGAAATTAGGGCACCAGAGTTAGGGCCACCTATATTTCTAGATCTAGGGCTAGGCCCAGAGTTAGGACTGTGGCCCTAAGTTAGGACACCAGAGTTAAGGCCAACATGACTTCTAGAGCTAGGGCTAAGCCCAGAGTTAGGGCCACCGTGACTTCTAGAGCGAGGGCTAGGCCCAGAGTTAGGGCCAACCTGACTTCTAGAGCTAGCGCTAAGCCCAGAGTTAGGGCCACCCTGACTTCTAGAGCTGGTAGGCCCATTCTTCTAGAGCTTTGTTTCCCAAAGTCAGGCCCAGGGGCTGGATCCGGCCCCCGGAGGTCCTGAGTCCGGCCCTCGGACGATTATCAGAAAAGACGCATTTTTTATATACAAAATATAAATATTTAATCTGTATTTGTGGAGACACACCCTCCACATACCCTCCCCAACTGAACAGTGCCAGTCATCTTGTCTTGCATGTAGTAGCTAACACATGCACAAACTGTCTTAACACACCACATTACAAACACATGCACAAACTTCACATGTTTAACACTTACAGCATGACCGCATTAGTTGTAATTGGTCTCGGCCAAAAACCTATTTAAAGGAACTGGCCTCAAGTCCCTTCAGATTTCCCCGAGATTCACTCCAATTTGCAACATTCACATCCTGTGTTTGGACTTCTCCACCTTGGATTTGGACTCCTTGAACATTGCTGCCTGCTCCAACAGTGCAGTGTCAGGATGGCACTGCCAAAGAAGTGGATGGTGGATGCGGAAAATCGAGCCTTCGATGAAGAATGGACCAAGGAATTCTTCGACAGGAGCAAGTGTCTCTGCCTCATCTGTCAAGAAAGTCTCGCTGTTACAAAGCTATTTAACATCCGGTGACACTACCAGTCAAAGCATTCAGATAGGTAACTTCATCTTTCAGGGCAAAAACAATGCGCTAGGCTGCCTGCTTTCTGTATTACAGGTATGATGGACTGGTAGGAGAACAACGAGTTGCCATGGGGCCAAAGAGCTCAAGTCCAAGCTGTCCAGACAGCAGAACATCTTCACCAGGCAAGTCAACGAAGGCAAGGCTGCCACGAAAGCCAGCTTCATGGTGTCACAGATCATTGCCAAGCGAATGAAGCCCTTCAGAGCTGGCGAGTACATCAAGGAATGCCTGCAGGCAGTCGTTGAAGTGATGATCCCTGAGAAAGCCTCCTCCTTCACTGCTGTCAGCCTGAGCAACACGACGGTCACCAGTTGGGTGGATGATCTGTCCAAGAACCTGAAGGAGCAGCTGCACAGCCTAGCCTCGGTGTTCACAGCCTTCTCTCTTGACCTTGATGAGAGCACAGACATCACCGACACTGCAGAGCTGGCCATCTTCATTAGGGGAGTTGATGCAGAGTGCAACATCACAGAGTAGCTCTTCTCTCTCTGCCCCATGAAGAACACATGCACTGGAGAGAATGTCTTCCTTGAGCTCAACACGGCCATGCAGGAGCGAAACCTAGACTTCAAGAGGCTGGTAACAGATGGCGCACCTTCCATGCTGGGGACAAGATGAGGACTGCAAGGCTAAGTCACGGCTGAGCTGGACAGGAGGCGTCTGCCACGTGACCTGGTCTGGTGTCATTGCATCATCCACCAGGAAGCACTCTGTGCAAAGACTATTGGCTTCCAGGAAGTGATGAGCAAGGTCATCTCACATATCAACTTTATCAGAGTGCATGCCTTCAACCAAATACAGTTGAAGGAACTGTTGGAAGAGCTCGAGGCCAACTATGGAGATGTGCTCTACTTCGCTTCTTCCGTTGGCTCAGCAGGGGACGCACTCTGAAAGGTTTTTGGGAACTTGGAGAAAAGCTGGAGATGTTCCTTGGCATGAAGGGCCAGCCAGTCCAAGAGTTCTCCGATCCCCAGTGGCTGTGCGACTTGGCCTTTCTGGTGGACATTACAGAGAAGCTGAACTTGCTGAATGTCTCCTTGCAGGGCAAGGAGAAGCTCGTCCACAACCTGTTCGGGAGTGTGCAAGCATTTCAGGTGAAGCTGCAGCTCCGGCAGAATCAGTTGGAGGCTGGTAACCTCGATTACTTACCTGCCATGAAGAGTCTGCAATGTGAGGACAGAGCTGATGATTTTGATGGGCAGAGATATGCTGCAGAAGTTGGAAACCTGAAGACAGAGTTTGAGCACTGCTTTGAGCAGTTCAGGTCGAGAAACATGGACTTTGAAATCTTCTCTATGCCATTCACAACTGACCCAAGCAAAGCTCCAGTCCAGCTTCAGCTGGAGCTGATTGAGCTGCAGAGCAACATGGACATCAAGTCCCAGTTTATGGAGAAGGAGCTGAAGGAATTCTACAAGGCCCTGCCATGCAACACGTTCCCGAACCTAGCTGCCAATGGCCAGAGGTTCTTGCCATGTTTGGCAGTACATACATCTGTGAGTAGTTTTTCTCCAGGATCAAGTACGCTAAGTGAGTTTGATCTCTGATGCACACTTGGAAGATACTGTGAGAGTGGCTTCTTCCCATCCCTAGCCTGATCTCAATGTCATCATGGAACAGCAAAAGCAATTCCATGTTTCACATGATCGTGATTACTTCGTGCAACTGTCATGTATTTTCTGCTTCACATGTACCAGAAATACAGAAGCAAAATTGTTTTAGTCCTATTCCCCCCCCCCCCTCCTAATGGTCTCCGGCCCTCGACACACTCAGGGTAGTGCCCACCGGGCCCTGGGCTAAAATGTTTGGGAAACACTGTTCTATAGCTACACAGGACTAAATACATAGGTTCAGAAAGCACTAGATGCTGTTTCCCATGTCCCCCTTCAAAACATGGAGATGGTCTATCTCAGGGTGGAGATACTGCATGACCCAGTAATCTATACTAACTCCCTGTACAATCTGAGGGTGGAGATGCATGACCCAGTAATTTATACTTACTCCCTGTACAACCCAAGGGTGGAGATACTGCATGACCCAATATTCTATACAAACTTCCTGTACAATCCGAGGTTGGAGATGCATGACCCCGTAATCAATACTAACTCCCTGTACAATCTAAGGGTGGAGATACATGACCCGGTAATCTATACTAACTCCCTGTACAATCCGAGCGTGGAGATACTGCATGAACAAGTAATCTAAACAAACTCCCTGTACACACCCCTCGAAGTTCACACCCCACAAAAAACATCAGTTTCCCTCAAAATAGAATTTTAATGAGGATGATAAGCCTGCAACTAACAAGTTTTACTCGGCAACCAGCAACTAAACTACACAGAAAACACAGTGCAAACTGTTAATTTCACATTTTCTGTTGGCATTGTACAATAACACATTGGAAGAAAAAACAACTGTGGTCATGACTTTGGAGCTCCATAGATTCTGCACACTTTATCTTATGAACTTGATATATACAGTAGCTCAAAAGATAGATCTCTCTGTGTGCTCTATTTTGACAGTAGAAACTGTTGCATAGGTATAACAATATCCAAATTAGAGGCAGTCAAAGTTGGGGCCCTGAAAACCTGCATGCCCGAGTTACAACTACCTACTGGCAAGTATGCTCTTGACAAAATCCCATTACGCAAGCAAACTTGTGTTACAAGCTTAGTGGGCTAGCAATTTACAGGTCTTGTGTTGTCAACTAGGAAGCCTCGAATATTGGGTGGCCCACTTTTAAGTCAGAATTGGTCACACTTCAATACGAGTGGGTGGCCCACTTTTAAACCAGCATTGGTCACACTTCAATATGAGTGTGTGGCCCACTTTTAAGGTGGGACAGTTGCATTTTAAAGGGGAGGACTAGCCCATATATATCTTTTTTACTTGTGGCTACCACTTTATAGCTCCATAGATTCTGTAAACTTCATGGTATGGACTTGATATATAGCTCAAATAAAAAATATTTTAGTATCAAAAGAGACAGCAGAGAGACCTATCTTTTGGGCTATATATCAAGTCCATACCATGAAGTTTACAGACTCTATGGAGCTATAAAGGAAGTTTTTATTTGTTTTTATTAAGAAATGCAACTGTCCACCCCCTTACCAGCATTGATCACATTTCAATACGAGTGAGTGTCACACTTTTAAACCAGCATCGGTCAACGAGTAGGTGGCCCACTTTTAAACCAGCATTGGTCACACTTCAATATGATTGGGTGGCCCACTTTTAAACCAGCATTGGTCACACAAATATATCAGTGGGTGGCCCACTTTTGAACAGAATTGGTCAACAAGTGAGTGGCCCAATTTTAAACCATCATTGTTAAACCAGCATTGGTCACGGGGCGACCTTGTGGTCAGGAAAAAGCAAGAATGATCCTAGAAAACAAGGAGGTTTGAACTGTTAATGAGCGATGATGAGACTTAATGGAATGTGTAAATTAATGTAGTGGTTAAAGACTAAACCCACAGAACATTAGTATGTGTGTTATATAGTTAGGGTAGTGTTGGACAGTTGTGATTGGTTGTGGTTAATGGTGTTACATGGTATTGTGACCATATATGGTAAGATCCAGACTGGGCTGCAAGCAGCAGCTTGGTCGGTTTGTCAGTCAGTCCATGTGCTTGAGTTGTGAAATGTGTGATTGTATAAATATGTGTAAGGGCAACAAGAATACATGAGATTTGGGTAATTTGAATGATCTGAAATTTTCTGTTGATATAATCTAACATCTATGCTCCTTCAAATGAAAACTAAATTGGATCTAATTCATCTTTCATTCAGAGATACTGGCATCCCAAATACATCAACCTTGATGAGCTTTAATTAGAATCACGTTAATAATTTCTAACGAAGAGGACATTATAAATTAACAGACCAAAACATGCCATTTTATCGATAATTGGGGCAAGATCTAATGTTATGTCCTGTTTGTCCACAAGAAGAGTACTTTCTTGGCACTTTACAGGGCAATTCTATTACATTAGTGGAAGACGGGACTGTAGCGGATAGACGTTTCCTCTTCCTAGGCTCTTTTTGGATCGTTGCAGTACTCGTGGTGAGACCTTGTGTGGAATCGCTTGACTGAGTAGCAAACCTATCTTCCTCTGTGTTTGGTTTAGGTATTTGTGGTTCTGGACAAGTCAGGTCAGCCTGTAGGTTTGTTGGGCAGAAGGATCTAATTTGTTCATAAAGATACTACTGCCTCTTTGCATCAGAGCCTTTTGGGGAGAGTATATCTGGAAGGAGAAGTGAAGAAATTGACCTAAGTTTAGGATTTTTTAGACAGTTGATGCTGGACTCGGGAGAATCAGAATATTTCCTCATATAAACTAGTCCTGCTTTATCAGCCGACACATGAAAGCAATGATACGAAGTGATCCTGGGAATTTTTTTAAAGAATTGTGAAAGAAAAGAACTCCATCAATAAGAGGTTACCTACCTCTCATCACCTATCTGGCTAGTGATTAGTTGAGCTCTATTCTGGTGATTTCGAGTTGACTCCTTCACTACTTGTGTAATATCTGAGATAGTACCAACAATGGTCTCTTGTTGTATAGTCGCTTAAACAAACCAAAGAATCTGTCAGGTCTGAACTTAGTGTGACCCACTAACATGAAGGAAAGAGTCGCTTTCTTATGCTGACCATTCATAACTCGCCAAAGAAGGTAATATAGAGTGGTATTATCCTTGTTCTGGCCAATAAGTAAGATCACAAGGAATGCTTTGACAAAATGGCTAGAGAAAGATCATTTCGAAAAGAAGAGTTGGTAATGCTCCGAACACCGATACTTTGTCCCAAATGGACACAGAATGGACACAGAATGGGAAGGACCGTACATGATCGAGGAAAAGATTGACGACACCACATATCAACTCAACATGCCAGATCATCCAAGAAGGAAAGTACAGAGACACATTAGCCTTCTCAAGGAATTCACATCGCTGGTGACAGGATTCATGTTGGTCAGCACAAATGAAGAAGTTGATAAGTTTGGACCACTGGGAGAAGAAGAGAGGAAAGGCATGACCCTCATAAGCAAGCAAAGGATTGACGGAAGAAGAGAAAAAAGAAGTTCAAGGAGTGCTCAAGAGGCTTTAGGTTTGGTACAAAGCCCTCCTGGACTTACAACAAAAACAAACTTAAAAATAGGGATGGGAACAGCATATCCCTTCAGCAGACCACCTTACAGACTGGACATCATGAAAGCGAGGTTAATGGATGACGCAGTGAGTGAACTCCTGGAATTATGAATCGTGCATCTGTTGCAAAGCCCATGGGCTTTACTTGCCATCCTTGTTGCAAAAAAGGATGGATGCAAATGCGTATGCGTCGATTACAGATGTCACAACAGTATCACAGTGTTGGATCCGTTTCCCTTGCCACTGATCAATCATCTGCTGGACAAGCTGGGGAAGGCCACATTTATCTCAACTCTGGATCTTGAGAAGGGTTACCATCAGGTACCTGTGCATGAGGAATCTATTGGGAAAACAGCATTTATCACGCTAGGAGGTAAATGAGAACACCATTTGGGCTAAAGAATGCTCCATCAATGTTTCAAAGACTCATGAATACCATGACTGCAGACATGTTTGACTTCGCCTCCGTGTACATTGAAGGCATCGTCATTTACAGTGGCACTTTCAAGGAGCATTTGGAAATGGTTTTCGTAAGGTTGGAGGAGACAGGATTAAAACTCTAAGCAAGCAAATGTGTGTTGGCTGAGAGTCATTGCAAGTATTTGGGACATTGTGTGGGAGAAGGAAAAATTAGACCATAACAGGCAAATGTGAAAGTGGTGTTGGACTACCCGCAACCCAAAAAGAAGAAGGACATGAGAACCTTTTTAGGTCTCACTAATTATTATCAGAGATTTGTACGTGACTATGGCACTATCCCTTTCCCCCTCAATGAAGTCACGAGAAAGTGCTCAACGGACAAGATTGAGTGGACAAAAGAGAAGGTGACGGCTTTTGAGCAGCTGAAGAATGCTCTCTCGTGAGACCCGATACTGGGAAGTCCGGATGAACAGAAGCCATTCCTGTTACAAACAGATGCCTCAGGAGATGGAATTGGTGCAGTCTTGAGTCAGATGAAGGAGGACGGGAAGGAAAAACCAGTAGCATATTATTCGAGGAAGATGAAACCAGCAGAGACACGATACTCCGTTACAGCGTAAGAGTGCTTTGTGGTGGTATCCATCTGGCACTTCAATGTGTACCTAAGTGGAGGACCATTCACCATCATGGCTGACTACAGAAGCCTCATCTGCCTGCACTGGATAAAGGATGACAGCAGATGCCTAATGGGCTGGTCTCTTTCTCAACAGCTGTACCTGTTCAACATTCGTCCAGGAGTGAAACACCAGAACGCTGACGGTTTCTCCAGGCAATCCTGGAATGCAAAGACAGAGACAGTATGCAGAGTGCTCTCAGGAGAAGAAGGAAGGGATGTCACGGAGCGACCTTGTGGTCAGGGGAAAGCAAGAATGATCCTGCATTGACCTGCAAGCCCTAGAGAACAAGGAGGAGCACGAGAGACTCAATGGAATGTGTAAATTGATGTAGTGGTCAAAGACTAAACCCACAGAACATTTTTATGTGTGTTAGTTAGGGATAGTTGTGATTGGTCGTGGTTAATGGTGTTACATCGTATCGTGACCATATATGGTAAGATCCAGACTGGGCAGCAAGCCTGAAGGGCAGCAGTTATTACAGGCTGGGTGGGTCCATTCAGTTCTTGTGCTTGAGTTGTGAAGTGTGTGATTGTAATAAGGAGCATATTGTAGTGAGTACACTACTTGGTGGCAGTGTATTGAGTACCGCTAGCGAGAGAGAGTTCTGAGGGCATTTTAGAGGAGTGCCCTTGGAAAGTATTGGTCACATTTCAATACGAGTAACACTGTAAAAGGTCTGTGTAGTAGTATCTACGACTGCCAGAGGTTCCCGGCATTGCCTGGGAAAGGGTAAAACATCTACCTATTAGAGGTGCACAAAATGGGAAGTCCCTCTCCCTCCCCCAAGTGTTGAGTCTTAACATTAACCTCCCAAACTTCCTGTTAGCTCTCTAATAGCTACCTATAAAAAAGATTGTCAGAACCAGTTAAAGATCACGCTGCCCTATGTATGTAAATCTTGCCATTTCAACAACGTCATATATCTACAGAGCAGGACTAGAAGCAGCCCGCTAGTGAACTCACTGCTCTCTGTAACATGTCGCCATTTAAGCAACTATGGTGCTTTTCTAATAGAGTAAGGAGTAAGGTTAGAAACAGCCCCGCCAGTAAACTGTTTGTGTTAGTTGAGCTCTGAAACGATGATGCTAGCGTAGTTTTGTTGATAGTTTTGTTGCAATGGAGCATTATTTGTGTGCTATCGTTGCGGACGTGAATAACACATGCAGGTATAAAACAAAATGGCCAATGTTCGCAACCCATTTATGGGAGAGATGATGACTTCCAGTTAGTCTGGAGTTTAAATTAGCCAACACAACACATACGTAGCTTGTGTCTGTCTCAGTATATAACTACACCGTCCTGCTAATGTTGAGCTTCTTAGCTTCAAATCTGTAGCTCTCCATAAAGGACACACAGACAGACAGACTTTCTCAATTAGAATATATACTGCTCCCTCCTGGCATGTTCCCTTTGTCTCAGCCTATCTACATGTGGATATTGCTGCTCAGCTTTCCTGCTCCCCTGGCACGTTCAATTTGTCTCAGCCTATCTAGATATTGCACTCAGCTTTCCTGCTCTGCTGACATGTCCACTTTGTCTCAGCCTATCTAGATACTGTTGCTCAGCTTTCCTGCTCTCTCTTGACATGTCCACTTTGTCTCAGCCTATATAGATATTGCTGCTCAGCTTTCCTGCTCTCTTCTGACATTTTCACTTTGTCTCTCAGGATATATACCCTAGAGGATGCTCCATACTAAACTAGTTGCTAATCAGTAAGTTTTCATCTGTGATCTCCCTCCTTGAAGTAAGACTAAACCAATAGCAGCTGTTAGCTATAGCTTTATACAAAACACTATACAGATGCTGGTTGAGGATGTTCTGTACAAATAGTTTTCATCTGTGGTTTGTTCAGTCGGCAAAGTATCCTTGGCAAGTAACTCAGAGCTATATTTAATGAGCAATTTCTTGGTGGAGTGGCTACCCTATCTTCTGTAGTTTTTATAAGCCTTGTTTGCACTTGTTCTAGTGTATGGCATCCAGCAACAGAGCTAGATATATTCAAAGGGAACTTTCTAGAGTAGATAATGGAGCAAAAGCACCTGAACAAAAGCTAGTTACTCTATCAACTCCTGAGAGTTTCTAAGTATATATATACCCATATTAGAATAAGAACAAACAAGGCTCATAAAATCACCAGAACTTGGGTATATTAGATATATCTATATATATATATATCAAGGGGAAATCTCAAGGATAGAAATCTAGCTTTTGTTTTGCTAAAATGTCAACTAGATACTAATTCAATAAAGCTTTTTGTTTTATTTGGATATATAGCTAAGTTATATAAGCTTGGTACTCAAGCGTTCTAACTAATTCACTTACTGGGAAGAGCTAGTTATATTCAAAGGGAACTCTCAAGAGTAGATAACGAAGCAATAGCACCTGGACAAAAGCTAGTTACTCTATCGACTCCTGAGAGTTACCAAATATATATATACCCATATTAGAATAAGAACAAACAAGGTTAATTAAAGCACCAGAACTTGGGTAGATATATCTTATATATTTATATAACAAAGGGAACTCTCAATGATAGAAAACTAGCTTTTGTTTTACTAAAATGTCAACTAGATACTAATTCAATGTTTTAGTTGGATAGCTAAGTTATCTAAGCTTGGTACTCTAGCGTTATAACTAATTCACTTACTGGGAACTTTTCTCCGACTATCCATTAGTAGAGGTAATTAATGAGACCAACAGAGCATAGGATTTCAAATTTTGTCCAATAGAGCAAAATAATATGTTTTTTCCCCATTTCCCCCCCTTTTTCTCCATGTCCCCTTCACTCACATCACAATGCCCTGCATTCATTACTACTAGTTTGCTATTATATTAGTAAAGAATGGTGATGATATTAGGCTCTGCAGAGAGAGCTATGAAGATGGTGATGATATTATGCTCTGCAGAGCCAGCTATGATACTAGTATTATATATTATTAGGAAAGATTGGTGATGATATTATGCTCTGCAGAGCAAGCTATGAAGGTAGTATTATATTAGTAAAAAATGGTGATAATTATGCTTGGCAGAGATAGCTATGAAGCTAGTATTATATTAGTAAAGAATTGTGATGATTTTGCTTGGCAGAGCTAAAGAATGGTGATGATTAGGCTCTGCAGAGCCAGCTATGAAGCTAGTATTATATTAATAAAGAATGGTGATGATTATGCTTGGCATAACCAGCCTATGAAGCTAGTTATTATATTAGTAAAGAGTGGTGATGATTATGCTTGGAAGAGCAAGCTATGAAGTGAGTAAGAAAAACTTGAAATGATTTTTTTGTGGTATGAACAGGAACCCCAGGGGCTCTACACATCCTGCGTTTTATAACTATAGTCCTGCTCCCCTTCACTTGAACATCACATGCCAAACATTCTTCAAGCATGTCCATGTCAAGGAATAAATAAGGCTTCTGATGAGTTACAAGTACATGTTGTCATTCCCAAGCTGTTTGCCTGTAGACGAGCACGGCCTAAGAAAAGTTTAATTCCTCTTTCTTGGTCTTTGATTTTGCCAACAAACTTGATTGTGATGGAGACAAGTGATACCCTTTACCACATTTTAGTGAAGCCTCGACTGCAATGATTTTTGGGAGTGTGTGTAGGCAAACATCACTCTCATAACCCACATGGAGTTCCATGGCAAAGCACATGATCACTTATGGAGCTCCAAATATACTGGCCAGAGCTAGGGCCAGGGATTAGACATAGAGCTAGGGCTGGACATAGAGCTAGGGCTGGGACAAGGGATAGAGCTAGGGCTAGGACTGGGACTACGAATACAGCTAGGACTAGGGCTTGAATTAGGGATAGAGCTAGGACTAGAGCTAGGGATAGATCTAGGAATAGAGGCTGGGACTAGGGATGGGACTAGGGATAGAAATAGGAATATAGCACTAGGCCTAGGACTAGGGATAGAGCTACATGTAGAACTAGGCCTGGGACTAGGAATAGAGATAGGGATAGGATTAATTTAGATGGGTAACAACTTTTGGACAATTGACAGCAATATTTGATCCCAGGGTGGTCCATGGCACCACTGGATCAGCATGGCACGCAGGTGTGCTGCAGTCAAATGACCATTCATAGCAGAATACATATGTGCTGCATTCATGACTACTTATTCATAGCTGCATATGCTGCAGTCAGTGACCATTGCCTAATGAAATGTCACTAACTAGTTGTTGGTGGTGGTGTTGGTAAACAATCAAATGATACTAATTCGTACCCAAAAATAAGAACCTGTGAGTCATTATTAAGCTAACTTGACATCCTTTCTGTTGATGTGTTGAACACTGAGGTCAATGCAGACAATGTATTGGCTATGATGTAATTGAGATCTGTGTGTGAAGTATTATGCGACACAACACATGCATGCTGGCAGTCATGTGAGAGCATTATGGTAATAGAGTTCAGGGTTTAGTTCCAAATCAGAAGGTGTGGATGAATGATGTTAATGTCCATTCTGTCGGGTCTCTATTGAGATCACAAGCCAAGAAGTACTAGTGGCACATCAAGGAGGCAAGCTCTAGCAACTTACATAGTTATATACAAACTTCAATCGGTAAGCCAGCTCTAGAACGTAGCCCTACACCTAGCCCTAGCTCTAGATTGTAGCCCTACTCCTAGTCTTAGCTCTAGATTGTAGCCCTACTGCTAGCCCTAGACTGTTGCCCTATGATCCTAGCCCTAGCTCTAGACTATAGCCATACTCCTAGCTCTAGCTCTAGACTGTAGTCCTACTCCTATCCCTCTAGGCTATAGCCCTACCCATAACCTAACTCCCGAGTGTAGCCCTATTCCTAGCCTTAATTATAGCCCTAGTTCTGGCCTTAGCTCTAACCAGTAGCCTTAGCCACTTAGCCATACCCAAACTCTAGCTTGTAGCCCTACCCATAGCCCTAGCTCTAACCCTAGCTCTAGCCTGTAGCCCTACGTTTAAACCTAGTTTAGCCCTAGCTCTATCCTTAGCCATCTAACCTTAGCCTTATCCCTAGCCAGCCTATAACCTTAGTTATTAATAACCCTAGCCCTAGCCTGTAGCCCTATCCCTAGCCAGAACCTATAGCCAGTCTCTTGGATAGTTCAATATGCAATGCTACATACTGCATATGGTGCAACTAGTCCTATCAGTCACTGAATGCGCTCACTGATAAAACACAATGCAGCAAGCCAATGCAAGCCCTAGTTAACCCTAGCATAACTGCCCTGTCATCAGTCCTAGCTTCTACTGTAGTTAAACCTAGCATAACTGTTCTAGCATCAGTACTAGCTATAACCCTATATCTACTGCATTTAACCCTAGCCTAACTGAGCAGGCACTGCTTCATACCTGTAACCCTAACACTAGCTTCAATCATAGCCCCAGTCCTAGCTTTAACCCTGTATCTACTGCATTTAATCCTAGCCTAACTGAGCAGGCACTACTTCATACCTGTAGCCCTAGCACTAGCTTCAACCCTAGATCTAGCTTCAACCTTAGCACTAGTTTCAACCCTAGCCATAGCTTCAATCCTAGCCCCAGTCCTAGCGTTAAACCCTGTATCTACTGCATTCTTACTGAGCAGGGACTGTTTCATGAGGAGACTAGTGCACATAACAACAGAACAGGAGCCACAGGAAACACCAAACAGAACCAATGCTACAGATACATGTGTCACATTACACAGGCCTGGAGGAGCCTATAGGGCAGGTAGGGCTTCGGCCCTACCAATATTTGGCTCTTTACTTCAATTAAAAATTTTCTGATCTTGAGTTTGATTTTTAGAGTAGCCAGTGCATGCATCAAAAACTCTCAGAATGTCATGTATTACTACACTCTCAAAGTTTGAAGCATGCAAGTTAATTAACAGCCAGTCTTGTTAATTGCTTGTAAATTAATGTGCCAGCTGGCATGCAATCACTAGGATGCCAGCTGTCATTAGCTAGTTCTAGAATATTCTGGTCATGTGGTGTACCATGTGCTCTTGTTACAATGGCTGGTCCTTCATATTTCAATGAGTTCTCAGAACTTCCTACTGCTCCTCACCAGCCCGCTAATTAAATTCCCCAAGCGATCTTTTGGGGTGAAGAATGTTGTTTGTTGGTCATTTCAATCCACTTGGCTCAAGCAATGGCCATTTCTACACTACGATGAGTTGTTTACTGCCACACTTGTGTGACAGGCTTCAAAGATGGCAAAATGAGGTTTCTAAAGCTGCATCATCCTTTGTAAGTATCTCTCAATAATTTTGGTGTGAGTATTTATCATTTAGTAAATCACTAAATTTTCATTATATAGAATTTAGTAATTGGAAAAATGGAACCAGCTTATTCCAAAAACATCAACTAAGTGACTTTCATCGAGAAGCAGTTGATGTAGTCATCAGAATTCCAGCTATGACAAAGGATGTTGGGGAGCAACTTGTAAAAAAACATGCCAAAGAAAGAGAGTACAATTGCAAAACGTTTCTAAAGATTGTGTCTAGCATTCGATATTTGGCTAGACAAGGGTTAGCTCTCAGAGGTGATGGGGATGAAGTAGATGGACATTTTCTTCAACGGCTGAAGATGAATGGTGAAGATGATACTGAATGGTTGAATCGCAAGTCTTGCAAATATACTTCATATCAAATTCAGAATAACATTTTTGGTGTTATGGCTAATATTCTTCTCAGAAAAATTACAGCTTTACAGTCCCCTTTCCTCACTGTTATGATCGATGATGCAACAGACATTTCCAATAATGAGCAGGCAACTATTGTTTTCCGTTAATGAACGTTTTGAAGAATTCATAGGCTTATACCAAGTTCCACGTATTGATGCTGAAATACTGAGAAGTATTATTATGGATTCCATTGTTAGGCTGAATTTACCCTTATGCAAGCTTCAGAGCCAGTGCTATGATGGAGCTAGCACCATGAGTAAAATCTGGTGTCACAAAAAGGATCCTGGATCTGGAACCCCGTGCGGTTTTTACCCACTGCTGTGGACACTCTATTAATCTAGCAGTAAATGATTCAGTAAAACAGATGAAGCTCATCTGAGATGCATTTGATGTGAAATATGAAACTACAAAGTTAATAAATTCTCACCTGGGCATCAATGTCTATTTCGAGATTTGAAGCAGGCTAGTGATATGACTACATCAGCAGGCATTAGAGTACTTTGTCCCACTTGGTGGACTGTAAGGGCTGATTCCCTGGACAGTATCATCAACAATTACTCTGTCCTACAGTCAACATGGGATGAAGCACTTGATTTGGGAGAGATACTGAAGCAAAGGCCAGAATTATTGGAGTTTCTTCTCAGATGAAATCTTTTGACTTCCTTTTTGGTGTACACTTGGGTGAAATGCTATTTCAACATACAGACAACCTCAATGCAGCATTACAGAAGGAGACCATATCTGCTGCAGAAGGTCAGCATATTGGCAAGATGGTAATTGATACTCGAAATCCATTTCGTACAGAACAACTGTATGATTGTTTTTGGGAGAAGCTTAACAAATTTGCTCAATTAGTGGATGTGAGCAATCCACAACTTCCACGTCAACAGAAGACACCATGGCGTTATGAAATATGGACATCTAGTGGTAATTTTCACATGTCTGCTAAGCTCTATTTTTGACAGCGTACTATGAAGCTATTGACGACATTACAAATTGCTTGAATAGTCCCTTTGAACAACCTGGTTACAATGTTTACTGCAACCTGGAGAACCTTTTGAGAAAAGCTGCCTAAAAGGGAAGCTTTTGAAGATGAAATTGAATTTGTTTGCTCATTTTATAAAGATGATTTCAACCAAGTTCTCCTAAGTTCTCAACTTCTTACCTTTGCTATTGATTTTCAACGTCTGCTGAAGGAAATGGGGCTGATGTTACGATATTTGATATCAGGGACTACTTTCAATCCCTCAGTGCAGGCCAAAGAGAGCTACTCAGCCAAGTATGCAGCATCATGCAACTACTGTTGGTAATGCCAGGTCCAGAACGTTCTTTTAATGCCTTACAAAGAGTGAAAAATTACCTTCATAGCTCCAAGTCACAGAAAAGATTAAATAATCTAATGGTACGGCATGTACCCAAGGAACATACAGATTCTCTTAGTAAGATGTATATAGCTAGTGAATTTGTTGGTGATGTCATAACAGGAGAAAGATGTTTGGGAAGTTTAATAAGTTTTGTTTTTCATTCATGTATATACAGACTTTATTCTTTACCCAAGGTTGAAGTTCAGGTGGAAGGAGTAAGTCAAAATTTGGAAGTTTTGGTGATAAACAATTTGAAGCATGATGTCTGCTGGGACAGCATATGCCAGGACATTGGGAGATGGGAAAACATATTTAGAATGACACATTGATCAACATGGTCAGAATGCGGTCGGCACCGAGCAAGGAGCTACAGCCCAAAGATCACAAGGAAGGAGAAGCAGAGCTGTCTGAGAGTTCAGAAGACAGTGAAGGTGAGGATGAAGAGATAACAGAAAGATCCAAGTTGAAGAAGGATGTCCCTGATGAACACAACAGTAGGGAGGGAGAAACTGCTAGTAGAGAAGACTCAGAGTCGGATATTGAAGAGATTGACGATGATGAAGGAAGGAATGATCTCAAAGATAAGGTGTTGGAGGAAGACATAACACCACTGAAGGACAGCCAAGCTATGCGGAAACGGGCTAGAGCAGACTGCAGCAAGTTGCATGGAGACCGTCTGGATATGGACATCCAAATGCTGAGGAGTGAGCAGAAGGCAGATGAGGCTTTGAAAAGATTATGGAGATACAGGTTTTGTTGTGGAGGATGGGTTGCTATGGAAGTTGTAGGATAGAATGGCAGGTGAAATGACACAGTTGTGCTTTCCAGCATCATTTCGATCCATGATATTGTCACTAGTACATCGACCTGGACATTTAGGCAGAGATAGGACCACCCAGAGGATACTGGACGATTATTTCTGGCCAGGCGTAGATGCTGATGTCAAGTAACTGTGCAAAGCTTGTTATGACTGTCAATGTGCAGCACAACAATATCAACCACCAGCACCATTACGACCTCTGCCAGTTATCGAGACACCATTCGCTTGCATTGCGTAGGACATGATTGGTCCACTTCCAACTACAATTGAAGGGAAGAGGTTTACATTTGTCATCATGAATTATGCTACTCAGTGGCCAGAAGCATTTGCACTACGTGTTAGGACAGTGTCACAGTCGTGATGAACTAATGATTTTATTCACTCGTGTAGGAGTACCTGATGAAATCCTAACGGATTGCAGACATAAATTTTTGAGCAGGCTAATGAAAGAGCTATACAGATTACTGGGAATGAAAGCATTACTACTACCCCATACCATCCTGCTACAGACTGAATGGTAGAGTGTTTCAACACTACACTAAAAATGATGAGGAAGAAGCAAGAAATGGGATGGATAATGGGATCTGGCATTGCCTTTCCTTTAGAGGGAGTACAGAAGATCATCAAATGACAGCACTGGGTTCACTCCATCAGAACAATTGTACGGACGTCAAATACATGGACCGCTGCAAGCACTCTAATAAAAATGGACTGGAAATGCAACAACACCAAAGAATACAATTGCCTACATAACGTCGATACAAGATCGATTGGACGAAATTAAGGAATTGGCAAGAAAAAATGAAAAAACCAAAAACAAAGATCACAAGGAACGCGTACTTTCCTTCTTGGATGATCCGGCATGTTGAATTGATATGTGGTGTCGCCAATCTTTTCCTCAAACATGTACGGTCCTTCCCATTATGTGTCCATCTTGGGACCAAGTATCGGTGTTCGGAGCATTACCAACTCTCCTTTTCAAAATGTTCTTTCTCTAGCTTTTTTGTCACACATTAGCCTTCTCAAGGAATTCATATCGCCGGTGGTAGTATGCATGTTGGTCAGCACAAATGAAGAAGTTGATAAGTTTGGACCACAGGGAGAAGAAGAGAGGAAAGGCTGCCCCTCATAAGCAACGTATTGATGGAAGAAGAGGGAAAAAAAGTTCAAGGATTGGTCAAGAGGCATATGGGTTTGGTACAAAGCCCTCATGAACTTACAACGAAAACAAACATAAAAATTGAGATGGGAACAGCATATCCCATCAGCAGATCACCTTACAGACTGGACGTCATGAAAGCGAGGTTAATGGACACAGTGAGTGAACTCCTGGAATTAGGAATCATGCATCTGTCATAAAGACCATGGGCTTTACCTGCTATCCTTGTTGCAAAAAAGGGTGGAAGCAAATGCTTATGCGTCGATTAGAGACGTCTCAATGGTATCACAGTGTCGGATCCATTTCCCTTGCCACTAATCAATCATCTGCTGGACAAGCTGGGGAAGGCCACATTTATCTCAACTCTGGATCTTGAGAAGGGTTACCATCAGGTACCTGTGCATGAGGAATCTATCGAGAAACATCATTTATCATGCCAGGAGATAAATGAGAACACCTACATATGCCATTAAGGCTAAAGAATGCTCCGTCAACGTTCCAAAGACTCATGAATACCATGACTGCAGACATGGCTAACTTCGCCTCCGCATACATTGAAGACATCGTCATTTACAGTGGCACTTTCAAGGAGCATATCAAGCATTTGGAGATGGTTTTCGTAAGGTTGGAAGAGAAAGAATTAAAACTCAAAGCAAGCCAATGTGTGTTGGCTGAGAGTCATTGCAAGTATTTGGGACATTGTGTGGGAGAACGAAGAATTAGACCATTACGGGCAAAGGTGAAAGTGTTGTAGGACTACCCGCAACCCAAAAATAAGAAGGACAGGAGAACCTTTTTAGGTCACACTAATTATTATCTGAGATTTGTACCTAACTATGGCACTATCGCTATACCCCTCAATGAAGTCATGAGAAAGTGCTCACCGGACAATATTGAGTGGACAAAAAAGAAGGTGACGGCTTTTGAGCAGCTGAAGAACGCTCTCACATGAGACCCGATACTGGGAAGTCCGGATGAACAGAAACCATTCCTGTTACAAACAGATGCCTTGGGGGTTGGAATTAGTGCAGTCTTGAGTCAGATGAAGGAGGACGGGAAGGAACGATCTGTAGCATATTATTCGAGGAAGATGAAACCAGCAGAGACACGATACTCTGTTACAGAGTAAGAGTGCATGGTGGTCTATCTGGCGCTTCAAGGTATACCTAAGTGGAGGACTATTCACCATCATGGCTGACCACAAAAGCCTCATCTACCTGGACCGGATAAAGGATGACAGTGGAAGTATAATACGCTGGTCTCTCTCTCTTAAGCCGTACCTGTTCAACATCGTACACCATCCAGGAGTGAAACACCAGAACAGGCTGGGTCGATCCATTCAGTCCTTGTGTGTGAGTTGTTAAGTGTGTAATAAATATTATGAGCTAGTATTGAGGAGCATATTTGTACTGAGTGCACTACTTGGTGGCAGTGTATCGAGTACCGCTTGCGAGAGACAGTTCTGAGGGCATTTGAGAGGAGTGCCCTTGGACAGTATTGGTCACATTTTAATACGAGTAACACTGTAAAAGGTCTATGTAGTATCTACGACTGGCAGAGGTTCCCAGCATTGCCCTGGAAAGGGTAAAACATCTACCTATTAGAGGTGCACAAAATGGGAAGACCGTCTCCCTCCCCCAAGTGTTTAGTCTCAACATTAACCTCCCCAACTTCCTGTTAGCTGTCTAATAGCTACCTATTAAAAAGATTGTTAGAACCAGTTGAAAATGACGCTTCCCTCTGTATGAAAATCTTGCCATTTAAGCAACTGCATTTATCTTCAGAGCAGGGAGCAGGGCTAGAAGCAGCCCGCTAGCGAACTCAACACTGCCCTCTGTAATATGTCGCCATTTCAGCAACTATGGTGCTTTTCTAATAGAGTTAGGAGTAAGGTTAGAAGCAGCCCCACCAGCAAACTGTTTGTATTAGGTGAGCTCTGAAACGATGATGCTAGCATAGTTTTGTTGATAGTTTTGTTGCCATGGAGCATTATTTGTGTGCTATCGTCCCGGAAGTGAATAACACATGCAGGTATATACCTAAACAAAATGGCCAATGTTCGCAACCCATTTATGGGGAGGATGATGACTTCCAGTTAGTCTGGAGTTTAAATTAGCCAACACAACACATACGTAGCTTGTGTCTGTCTCAGTATATAACTACACCGTCCTGCTAATGTTGAGCTTCTTAGCTTCAAAACTGTAGCTCTCCATAAAGGACACACAGACAATCAGACTTTCTGAATTACAATATATACTGCTCTCACCTGGCATGTTCACTTTGTCTCAGCCTATCTACATGTAGATATTGCTGCCCAGCTTTCCTGCTCTCCTGGCATGTTTACTTTGTCTCAGCCTATCTAAATATTGCTGCTCAGCTAGCCTGCTCTCTGACATGTCCACTTCTTCTCAGCCTATCTAGATATTGCTGCTCAGCTTTCCTGCTCTCTCCTGACATGTCCACTTTGTCTCAGCCTATATAGCTGTTGCTGCTCAGCTTTCCTACTCTCTCCTGACATCTTCACTTTGTCTCTCAGGATATATACCCTAGAGGATGCTCCATACTGAACTAGTTGCTAATCAGTAAGTTTTCATCTGTGACCTTGAAGTAAGACTAAACCAATAGCAGCTGTTAGCTATAGCTTTTACACAAAACACTATACAGATGCATGTTCTGTACAAATAGTTTTCATCTGTGGTCTTGTTCAGTGGGAAAAGTAGCCTTGGCAAGGAACTTAGAGCTATATTGAACGAGCAATTTCTTGGTGGAGTGGCTATCCTAACTTCTGGAGTTGTTATAAGCCTTGTTTGTTCTTGTTCTAGTTTGGCATCCAGCAACAGAGCTAGATATATTCAAAGGGAAATCTCAAGAGTAGATAATGGAGCAAAAGCACCTGGACAAAAGCTAGTTACTCTATCAACTCCTGAGAGTTTCCATATACCCATATTAGAATAAGAACAAACAAGGCACCAGAACTTGGGTAGATATATCTTATATATATATATATATCAAAGGGAACTCTCAAGGATAGAAAACTAGCTTTTGTTTTGCTAAAATGTTAAACTATATACTAATTCAATAAAGCTTTTTGCATTAGTTGGATAGCTAAGTTATATAAGCTTGGTACTCAAGTGTTATAACTAACTCATTACTGGGAAGAGCTAGATATATTCAAAGGGAACTCTCAAGAGTAGAAAACTATCTTTTGTTTTGCTAAAATGTCTAATTCAATAAAGCTTTTTGTTTTAGTTGGATAGCTAAGTTATATAAGCTTGGTACTCTAGCGTTATAACTAATTCACTTACTGGGAACTTTTCTCAGACAATCCATTAGTACAGGTAATTAATGAGACCAACACAGCAAAACAAGGATAGGATTTCAAATTTTGTCCAATAGAGCATAAGGCTAAAATAATATGCTTTACCCCCTTTATTTTACCCTTTTTCTCCATGTCCCCTTCACTCACATCACAATTCCCTGCATTCATTACCACTAGTTTACTATTAGAATGGTGATGATATTAGGCTCTGCAGAGCCAGCTATGAAGATGGTGATGATATTATGCTCTGCAGAGCCAGCTATGAAGCTAGTATTATATTAGTAAAGAATGGTGATTATTATGCTCTGCAGAGCAATCTATGTAGCTAGTATTATATTAGTAAAGAATGGTGATGATTATGCTAGGCAGAGCAAGCTGTATATGAAGCTAGTATTATATTAGTAAAGAATGGTGATGATTATGCTTGTCAGAGTAAGATATGAAGTGAGTAAGAAAAACTTGAAATGATTTTTTTGTGGTATGAACAGGAACCCCAGGGACTCTACACATCCTGCGTATTCTAACGATAGTCCTACTCCCCTTCACTTGAACATCACATGCCAAACATTCTTCAAGCATATCAAGGAATAGATAAGGCTTGTGATGAGTTACAAGTACATGTTGTCATTCCCAAGCTGTTTGTCTGTAGACGACAATGGCCTAAGAAAAGATTAATTCCTCTTTCTTGGTCTGTGATTTTGCCAACAAACTTGATTGTGATGGAGACAAGTGGGACCTTTTACCACATTTTAGTGAAGCCTCGACTGCAATGATTTTTGGGAGTGTGTGTAGGAAGACATCACTCTCATGACCCACACATGCGTTCCATGGCAAAGCACTGGATCACTTATGTAGGTCCAAATATACTGGCCAGAGCTAGGTCCAGGGTTTAGACATAGAGCTAGGGCTGGACATAGAGCTAGGGCTGGGACAAGGGATAGAGCTAGGGCTAGGACTGGGACTACGAATACAGCTAGGACTAGGGCTTGAACTAGGAATAAAGCTAGGACTAGAGCCAGGGATAGAACTAGAAATAGAGGGTGGGACTAGGAAGGGGACTAGGGATAGAAATAGGAATATAGCTTGGGACTAGGGATAGAGCTACATGTAGGACTATGCCTGGGACTAGGAATAGAGCTAGGGATAGGACTACTTTAGGTGGGCAATAACTTTTGGACAATTAACAGCAATATTTGATCCCAGAGTGGTCCATGGCACCACTCACTCAGAGAGCATACATGTGCTGCAGTCACATGACCATTCATAGCAGCATACAGATGTGCTGTAATTATGACTATTCATAGCTGTATATGCTGCAGTCAGTGACCATTGCCTAATGAGGAATTTAGAACTGTCACTAACTAGTTGTTAGTGGTGGTGTTGGTACATAATCAAATGACACTAATTCATGCCCAAAAATAAGAACTTGTGAGTCATTATAATGCTAACTTGACATCCTGTATTGAACACTCAGGTCAATGCAGACAATGTATTGGCTGTGCTGTAATTGTCATCTGTGAAGTCTTATGCGACACAACACATGCATGCTGATAGTCATGTGAGAGTATTATGGTAATAGAGTTTAGGGTTTAGTTCCAAATTTTAGTTCCAAATCAAGTGTGGATGAATGATGTTAATGTCCATTCTGTCGGGTCTCTATTGAGATCACAAAAGAAGCTAGTGGCACATCAAGGAGGCAAGCTCTAGCTACTTACATAGTTGTATACAAACGTAAGCCCATGGGCCGAGCTCTAGATTGTAGCACTACTCCTAGCCCAAGCTCTAGATAGTAGCCCTATTCCTAGCCCTAGCTCTAGATTGTAGCCCTACTCCAAGCCCTAGACTGTAGCCCTACTCCCTGTAGCCCTACTCCTAGCCCTAGCTCTAGATTATAGCCATATTCCTAGCTCTAGCTCTAGACTGTAGCCCTATTCCTAGCCATCTAGCCTATAGCCCTACCCTTAGCCCTAACTCTCAAGTGTAGCCTTACTCCTAGCCCTAATTATAGCCCTTGCTCTAGCCTTAGGTCTAGCCAGTAGCCTTAGCCACTTAGCCATACCCAAACTCTAGCTTGTAGCCCTACCCATAGCCCTAGCTCTAACCCTAGCTCTAGCCTGTAGCCCTACCTCTAACCCTAACTTAGCCCTAGCTCTTTCCTTAGCCGTCTAACCTTAACCATATCCCTTGCCCTAGCTCGCCTTAGTCATTAATAACCCCAGCCCTAGCCTGTAGTCCTATCGCTAGCCATAACCTATAGCCAGTCCTGAATAGCACTATGCAATGCTACATACTGCAATATGGCACCACTAGTCCTGTAGGTCACTCAATGCACTCACTGATAAAACAAATTGCAGCAAGCCAATGTAAGATCAAACAGGAATTCAGTTAGGCCTCTTCTGCCATCAGCTGCATTCCATCAATTCACTGTTAAGTGTTTCCATGTCCATAACTAGACAAACTTAGCATTTTACAACCTGCTTAGAGAGAATTTGTCCTTGAAAGATCATTAACCTTGGATCCACGGAGAAGGTGAAGCAAGTAATTCTGCCAGGTGGACAAGATTTACATATGATTAAATTGCTAATTAGCTAGAGCTGACCTGTTATTAGCTTCTTCTTGGCTCATGTTCTCAACAGCAGCAGATGCTAGTGGAGGCAATGGTAGAGCTACACTGTGTAGTGCAGCTGTGCTTTTGCAGAGAAGTGCATACCCACTAGACTACATAAGGAGCATCATGACACCTGCCTTCCTATAGTTAAAGCCCAAGTAACTGAAGCTCCAGCTTTCCTGGCTTTATCTCTACTACTCCTAGTTTTAACTGGCCCTAGACCTGTAGCATTAGCCTTTACCCTAGCCCTAGCCCTTGCTTCAATCCTAGCCCCAGTCTTAGTGTTAACCCTGTATCCACTGCATTCTTACTGAGCAGGGACTCTTTCATGAGGAGACTATTGCACATAACAACAGTACAGGAGCCACAGGAAACACCAAACAGAACCAATGCTACAGATACATGTGTCACATTACACAGGCCCTGAGGAAGAGTCACCTACATTATCATTAAGTGAAGCAGCCAAGTTATCGAATCCACAAAACGACTTTCAAGGTGGGGCTTTGCAACTGCAAGACAAGTTGAAAGAAGCACCGTTGTGTTTGCCAAAAGAAAGGTGCCACATGCTCTTCAAACTGCCATTGTGGAACCACTTGTTATAATAATCAACCACTTTCACCCGAAAGCACATCAAAACGGTCTAGGGAACCTACATCTTACATGTCTCCCCCATCGATAAAAGCGAAGGAAATTGGCACGGTTTCAGGATCAGAGTCTGACAAGAATGAAGCCTGACCTGCAAATCTTAATATGCCTGGTGAAGAGAAAAGTACTCCAATCACTATTATCAACACTAAACCAATTCGCACTGCCAAATATTGGCTACCTCAGTTTTTCCTTACCTATGAAGACAAGAGAATTCTCGAAGGAAATGGGCATCTAAATGATAAGCACATTAATACCACACAAAAGCGGAGTTTCCAGGAGTTAATGGACTACAGAACACTCTTTTGGATCAGGCAAACAAGTGGGATGAAATGAAATCTAATGGAGTCCAAGTTCTAAATCAGAATCAGAACCACTGAGTTTGTGTTTCGACATTGAATAATCCAGACACAATACAAGTATATGAGAGTTTGAAAAAAAAGAGTCAGCAAAGGTTTGACAAAGCAACTTTGCTCAATCTTACACAGGATCTCAGATGCCATCACTGTTCAGGCAATGCCATCTCAAATTCAGAAAGGTGCGGCAGATTGTGGACTATTTTCAATTGCAACTGCAACTGCTCTATGCCATGGGTCCCTCCCAATGCTACCATTTGGGATCAGTCAAGCATGAGAAACTATCATATTAAATGCTTTGAAAAGGGGGTAATGGCACCATTTCCTGGATGAGTTCTAGATATCACAATCGATATATGTACTAAACATTTTGATATTAATATTATATATATATAGCCATGATTCATTCTCTATCATCAATTTGCCAAAGATTTATAGCTGGCGCAAATTCTTAGATAATTTTGGACAATCTGAGTATTGCACAATCTAGAAATTCATAGATTGCGCAGTACAATCTATAAACAGGCCATATTTCTAGAAAGACCAGAACATATATATATATATATATATATATATTTTTAGCTTGTGGTTACAAGTTTAGCTCTATAGATTCTGTAAACCTCAATGGACTTGATATATAGCTTAAAAGATAGGTCTTTCTGTCTGCTCCCTCTTGATAATAAAATATTTTTCACATGTATAACTATAGCCAAGTTACGGGAGCTACAAGTGAAGGAAACCTCAAAAACCTGAATGCCTGATTTTGCCACATATATCTCTCCAGATTGCCAAGTGCTAGACAGTTGAAATTAGCACCAGTCACTAGAGAAAGCTCTAATCTACATAATGAGTGTTTTCATTAGGCGCCAACAAGTAAGTACATGGTAAAGCGCACGGGTGAAAAATGAATTTCGTTAATAATCCATAAAACACATTTTTCACCCGCCGCTTCACCGCATACTTATGCTTTAGCGCCTAATGAAGGCACTCATTATGTAGAGTAGGGCTTACTCTAGACACTTGTGCTAATTTCAACTAGCACTTGGCAATCTGGAGATATTTATGTGGCAAAATCAGGCATTCAGGTTTTTGAGGTTCCCTCCACTTTAGCTCCAGTAACTTAGCTATAGTTATACCTATGACAAATATTTTAGTAACAAAAGAGAGCACACAGAGAGACCTATCTTTTTAGCGATATAGCAAGTCCATACCATGAATTTTACAAAATCTATGGAACTATAAAGGCGTAACCACAAAAAAAAAGTTTTTATTAAGAAATGCAACTGTCCTCCCCCTTACTAGCATTAGTCCATACTTCAATATGAGTGGGTGTCCACTTTTAAACAAGCATTGGTCAACGAGTGGGTAGCCCACTTTTAAACCAACATTGGTCACACTTCAATACGGGTGGCTACTTTTAAACTAGCATTGGTCACACTTCTATATGAGTGGGTGGCCCATTTTTAAACAGCATTGGTCAACAAGTGAGTGGCCCAATTTTAAACCAGCATTGATCACGGGGCGAGCTTGTGGTCAGGGAAAAGCAATGATCCTGTAAGCCCTAAAGAACTGGGAGGCTTGAACTGAGTGATGAGAGACTCAATGGAATGTGTAAATTGATGTAGTTAAACCCACAGAACATTTGTATGTGTGTTAGTTAGGGTAGTGTTGGACAGTTGTGATTGGTCGTGGTTAATGGTGTTACATCGTATTGTGACCATATATGGTGAGATCTAGACAGGGCTGCAAGCCTACTGAAGGGCAGCAGTTATTACAGGCTGAGTCGGTCCATCAGTCAGTCCTTGTGCTTGTGTTGTGAAGTGTGAGATTGTAATAATAAATATTATGAGCTTGTTATTGAGGAGCATATTGGTAGTAGGTGCATTATTTGGTGGCACTGTATTGAGTACCGCTTGTGAGAGACAGTTCTTAGGGCATTTGAGAGGAGTGCCCTTGGACAGCTGGTGGCAGCGGTGGGATAACAAGTGTTTCTACTAGCTACAGACCCGAACTACTAGCCAATAGCTTAGCTAAGCTACTTGTTGTATCGATTACAAGGTTGATTGTGTGATGAACTGTCAAATTGAATCAAGGCTTCTTCGTGTAAAAGTGCTCGGTGATAGAATGGCTGCGAAATGACAGACAATACAGACTTCCGAACTTCAGGAAATGGTGGACCAATGAGATGTGGTAATGACAACAGAAGTCATGATGCTGAACCTCCATATGAATGAACTGTTGGACAAGGAACAGAGAGGTGAGATGCAACAGAGGGATCGAGAACATGGAGAAGATGAGTAGCGTAGAGAACGACGATATAAGGAAGAGGCTGCACAGAGAAAGAGAGCATCGAGAAGAGATGGAATTGCAAGTGAGATGTTGGGAGGATCTATTGCTGAGAACTGGAGGAATGATATGGAATGGATCAAGTGAGATAACAGAGTTCTTGTCGGGAACAGACACAGGATGCAGAAAGAAGGTGGAAAGGTTTGGCCAGATGGCACCAGGAGGGGAGGCATGGACTTACTTCTCTTCTTTTCAGGCACATATTTCTACCTACTGCATGGACAAGTCGAAGTGGACCCGTTATTTGGCTCCACTGTTAGACCCACACCCCAACCGGATCTACATTAACTTGTACGAGAGTGAGCTAGTGACTATGACATTGTGAAGAAGGCACTCTTAAAACCACTTCCAGGTGACTCAGACGATCTACAGAACAAAGTTGGACCATCTTAATTAAGAGAGAGTCAGGAGAGACGTGGGTGATGGCAGGAGACTGAGGAATGTCAATTGCAAGGAAGTGGATTGCAGACTGCACGAGCATGGAGGAGGTGGCAGGGCTGATTGCTCTGGATTTGTTATTTAAGGGAATGCCCAAGCAACTTGCTACGTATGTCAGAGACCGAAATCCCAAGACAGTTGGGTAAGGAATGGAAGCAACAGCTGACTTTATGAGTATCCGAGGTTGGAACTACGACACCAGTTCAGAAGTGGAGGGACCGCTAGGAAAACAGAACAAGCCGGAGGATATAAGCCACCCACCCATTGAAAGGAGTTATTATCAAAGAGATAGAGAAGAAACCAGAGAAGTTGTTCCAAGTAAGCCTAACATGGAGAGGGAACAGGTGTCAAAGCCAGGGAAGACAGCATTCAAGTATGAAAAACAGTATAAATTAAGGTGCTTTAAGTGCAACCAACTAGGGCCAGGGTTTCATTTAGAAAATTGTCCAAGGTGGGGCAACTGGAGGAATCGGGGGGGCATGATGGTTAAAGATGTAACAAATATTCTAATGAATTTTAATAATACAATTTCCAAGGGGGGGGGGGGGGGCAAAAAGGAGCCAAGGGGGGCAGGCACCCCATCCATAATGAAACCCTGAGGGCACTTTGCCGCAGAGTGTCACACACCAATGTAATTGTAAACAAAATTAAGTAGGAAGATGCAAGAATGGTCAACTCTCTCACTCAATGCCAGGAACTAGATCTTCTTGAGACAGAGATCGATGGAAAGGCAACTGTGAGAGGGAGAGTTGGTGGAACTCAATGTCACAACATCTTGTTGGATACAGGGAATGCACAGACAGTGGTCAACCGGGATCTGGTGAAAGCAGATCAATACACTGGCAAGACAAGATATGCTGAAGCATTCAATGGCATGAGAGGAGCATTTCCGATTGCCAAGGTTGAAATGGAGGTGGATGAAGTAAGTCAAAATTTGGTGATAAAGAATTTGAAGCATGATGCCTGCTGGGACAGGATATGCCAGGATGTTAGGAGACTGGAAAACGTCTTTTGTACAACACATTGATCAACATGATTACGATGCGGTCGGAACCAAGCAAAGAGCTACAGCAGTTGCCACAAGATTACAAGGAAGGAGAAGCAGAGCTGTTTGAGAGTTCAAAAGACAGTGAAGGTGAGGATGAAGAGATAACAGAAAGATCCAAGTTGAAGAAGGATGATGTCCCTGATGAACACAACAGTAGGGACGGAGAAACTGCTAGTAGGAAAGACTCGGAGTCGGAAATTGAAGAGATTGTCGATGATGAAGGAAGGAATGATCTCACAGATAAGGTATTGAAAGAAGACATACCACCACTGAAGGACAGCCGAGCTACGAGGTGACAGGCTAGAGCTGACTACTGCAGCAAGTTGTATCGAGACCCTCAGGATATGGACATCCTAACACTGAGGAGTAAGCAGAAGGCAGATGAGGTTTTGAAAAGGTTGTGGAGGAAGGTGGAGAAGGGAGATACTAGTTTTATTGTGGAAGATGGGTTGCTATGGAAGCTGTCAAGGATAGAATGGCAGATGAATGAAACAGTTGTGTTTTCTGGCATCATT
The DNA here is from genome assembly GCA_028752905.1 of Cladorhizidae sp. MBARI D1340-BT2. Classification (NCBI taxonomy): domain Eukaryota; kingdom Metazoa; phylum Porifera; class Demospongiae; order Poecilosclerida; family Cladorhizidae; species Cladorhizidae sp. MBARI D1340-BT2. Next base: position 13,150,565 of record JAQNBH010000011.1, read on the forward strand.
TCGATCAATGATATTGTCACTTACACATCAGCCTGGACATTTAGGATAAGACAGGAACACACTGAGGATACTGGACGGTTATTTCTGGCCAGGCGTAGATGACGATGTCAAGGAACTGTGCAAAGCTTGTTATAACTGACAACATGCAACACGACAATATCAACCACCAGCATCATTATGACCTCTGCCAGTTATCGAGGCACCATTCATTCGCATTGCGATGGTATGCTTCCAACCACAATTTAAGGGAAGAGGTTTACATTAGTCCTCATGGATTATGCTATTCGGTGGCCAGAAGCGTTTGCACTACGTGTTAGGACAGTGTCACAGTGGTGATGAACTAATGATTTTATTCATTTGTGTAGGAGTACCTGATGAAAACCTAACGGATTGCAGATAGAATTTTTTGAGCAGGCTAATGAAAGAGCTGTACAGATTACTGGGAATGAAGGCAATACTACTACCCCATACTATCCTGCTACAGACGGAATGGTAGAGCATTTCAATGCTACACTAAAAATAATGAGGAACACTAGCAAGAAATGGGATGGACAATGGGATCTGGCATTGCCTTTCCTTTATGGGGAGTACAGAAGATCACTAAATGACAGCACTGGGTTCACTCCATCAGAACTATTGTATGGACATCAAATACGTGGACCGCTGCAAGCACTCAAAGAAAAATGGACTGGAAATGCAACAACACCCAAGAATATAATCGACCGATACAAGATCGATTGGACAGAATTAAGGACTTGGCAAGAAAAAATTTAGAAACCAAAAAGAAAGGTCACAAGGAACGCTTTGACAAAAACGCTAGAGAAAGAACATTTCGAAAAGGAGAGTTGGTAATGCTCCGAACACCAATACTTGGTCCCAAGATGGACACAGAATGGGAAGGACTGTATATGTTTGAGGAAAAGATTGACGACATTACATATCAACTCAACATGCCGGATCATTCAAGAAGGAAAGTACAGAGACACATTAGCCTTCTCAAGGAATTCATATCGCCGGTGGCAGAATGCTGTTGGTCTCTCCAGGCAATCCTGGAGTGGTAGGACAGAGATAGTATGCAGAGAGCTCTCGCGTAATGTTGGACAGTTGTGATTGGTCGTGGTTAATGGTGTTACATCATATTATAACCATATATGGTAAGATCCAGACTGGGCTGCAAGCCTACTGAAGGGCAGCAGTTATTACAGGCTGGGTCGGTCCATTCAGTCCTTGTGCTTGAGTTGTAAAGTGTGTGATTGTAATAATAAAATATTATGAGCTAGTATTGAGGAGCATATTTGTAGTGAGTGCACTACTTGGTGGCAGAATATTGAGTACTGCTTGCGAGAGACAGTTCTGAGGGCATTTGAGAGGAGTGCCCTTGGACAGTATTGATGACATTTCAATACGAATAACACTGTAAAAGGTCTATGTGGTATCTACGACTGGCAGAGGTTCTCGGCATTGCCTAGGAAAGGGTAAAACATCTACCTATTAGAGGTGCACAAAATGGGAAGTCCATCTCCCTCCCCCAAGTGTTGAGTCTTAACATTAACCTCCCCAACTTCCTGTTAGCTGTCTAATAGCTACCTATAAAAAAGATTGTCAGAACCAGTTGAAGATGATGCTGCCCTATGTATGTAAATCTTGCAATTTCAGCAACTGCATTTATTTTCAGGTCAGGGCTAGAAGCAGCCCGCTAGTGAACTCAACACTGCCCTCTGTAACATGTCGCCATTTCAGCAACTATGGTGCTTTTCTAATAGAGTAAGGAGTAAGGTTAGAAGCAGCCCCACCAGCAAACTGTTTGTACTAGGTGAACTCTGAAATGATGATGTTAGTGTAGTTTTGTTGTTGCCATGGAGCATTATTTGTGTGCTATCGTCGCGGATGTGAAAAACACATGCAGGTATATACCTAAACAAAATGGCCAATGTTTAGTGGACATTGGTCTAGTAGATCGCTATGTATGTATTCTCTTGTATAGGTAGACCCCTTACCCGTTATACGTATTCATACATGTACGCATGCGCAGACACACACTATGCTCAGTTGATGCACACATTGTCAAAGACAGGTTCTGATTCATATCCAGTGTGATCTGCGACAAAGGCGTAGCTGCGCTATCATTTATGTGTGCATCAACTCGGCATAGTGTGTGTCCTTTGACTATTGTGGCATCGTTTGCAACACTGTGGAGGATCCTTAAGGAAACTATAATAGGTGACCCCATTTAACGCCCATCAAGATGGAAGCGGTCAGATGCCCCTTCCCTGGATGTACCTACAGCACCCCGGCTGATCTGGATCCGGCAGTAACAGCAGTCGTCCAGTCCACCCATGATATGGGACACAGCCGAGCGACCAAGGCTAAACCTGCGCCCGTGAAGAGACCGGAGATGACATCGGGAGATACCACGGAGAATTGGACGTATTTTCTGATTTGGTGGAAGGCCTATACTGGGGCAGTACAGCTCACAGAACAAGACATCGCGGTGCAACTCCTCGAGTGCTGTGATAGTAAACTCAGACGTGACATCACTCGAAATGCAGTCGGCCCGGTCAAACTGGAGGACATGAGCGAGAGGGACCTACTGGGAGCGATGAGAGCCCTAGCGGTGAAGGAGGAAAACCCCAAGGTGGCCAGGGTTGGTTCTGAGCCGGATGGTTCAGGACAGGGGCGAACCAGTGAGGGCATATGTGGCCAGACTCCGAGGCCAGGCCGAGGTATGCTGTTTCACTAAGAAATGTACTAACTGCGAGGCCATCTCCAATCAAGGTGAGGAGAGGGTGGCGGATCAGTTATGTATTGGGTTAGCTGATGGAGAAATCCAAGAGGATCTCCTTAAACACCCAGACCAGAACATGGGGGTGGAAGAGACCATTAGATTTGTGGAGGTGAGGGCAGCTGGTAAAAGGTCGGCAGTATCAATGACCACACCCACCTCCACTAGCGCCATCGATGATGATGAGGGTATGGAGGCGGTGAGCAGCACGTACAGGCACCAGCAGCGACGCCCCCCCTCACGACCGAGGCTGGGACCAGGTAAGGTCACGCCCACCCGACAACATGCTCCACCCCCCAACCACACACTCCACCCCCCAACCACACACCCCACCGAGAACCCGGCTACCCCAACCAGAGAACGACACCAACTAGGGGACAGAGCCTGCCACCTCAACGCGCCACCAGACACCCATCAAGCGAGGTGTGTGTAACTTTTGTGGCCTTCCAGGTCACGGAGAACAGGAACGAACAGCTCACAGGCGCATACATTGCCCGGCCTTCGGAACCACCTGCCCCTCCTGCGGACGACAGAATCATACAGCCCAGATGTGCTGGCAAGGATCCATAGAACAGGAGAGCGCCATCTACGAACAGGTAGACACAATGGTTGAGGGGACCCTCGACCACCAGCAGTGGAACCCAGACACCCGTCGCTGGACCCAGGAGAAGTCCCAACCACAGCCCCACATTGATGTCATCATCTGTGCTATGGCAGATACTGGCTGCCAGAGTTGCCTGGCTGGTCCACAACTCATGACTAAGCTCCGGTTGACAGCAGATGACCTCATCCCTGTCAATCTAGTCATGCACTCTGCAAGTGGCAACAACCTACCTATCTTGGGAGCTGCTATTCTGAGAATCAAGGCCAACATCACCGGCCTCGAGTCCAGACAGATGGTAAACTTTTCAGGCATTGCAAACAAGCTATACCTGAGTCTGGCTACCTGTGTCGACCTGCGGCTTCTCCCCAGGGACTCCCCCCACAGCACGCCTATGCTACCTTTGGGAAACAACAAGGCTGGCGGGGAGCCCAAACCGGACCAACACAACACTCCTACCATGCAGACCTGCAGACCAGAACGCTCCTGCAGACCAGAACCACCACGCCCGGCGTGGTTGCGACCACGCCACCCAGACCTCTCAAGGCGACGTCATTACCTCCACCTCATGTGAGTCCACAAACCCTCTCTAAGACTTGCTCATGCCCCACTAGAGCACAAGCCCCTACCCGACCTACAAGCCTACCATTCCCGGTGACTGAGGCCAATAGGGGTAGGCTGTAACTACACCTCAGGGACCTGTACAAGGCGAGCAGCTTTAACACCTGTGAGCACCAGCTGTTACCAATGATGTCTGGCCCACCACTCCGGCTCAACATTGACCCACATGCTGTCCCTAAACCCTGCCACACCCCTATTGCCACCCCCATCCACTGGCAGGAGGAAGTGAAGGCTGGACTGGACCGCGACGTCTGCCTAGGAGTGCTGGAACAAGTCCCCCTGGGGACCCCAGACACTTGGTGCCATCGGATGGTTATTTGCACTAAAAAGAATGGGTCCCTCGGGAGGACAATTGATTTCCAGGAATTGAACCGCCATGCCACACGCGTAACTCATCACACCCAATCACCCTTCCATCAAGCCAGAGCTGTCCCGACCCGATCGAAGAAGACCATTTTCGATGCATGGAATGGGTACCATTCCGTTGCCCTCGCGGAGCCCGACCGTCACTACACCACGTTTATAACCCCGTCGGGTCGATATAGATACTGCTCTGCCCCCCAGGGATACATTGCCTCTGGTGACGCGTACACGGCCAGGTACGTCAGCCTGGTCGCGGAGATACCAAATAAAACCAAGTGCATAGACGCCGCCCTCCTGTGGTCGGAGTCCATAGAGGATGCCTTCCACCAGGCAACGGAGTGGCTCAATGTCTGCGCTAGGAATGGTATCACGCTGAACCCGGACAAGTTCCGGTTCGCACAGGACGAGGTGGAATTTGCCGGTTTCCTCATAACAACGGACAAATTCAAGCCCTGCAGCAGGTACATCCGAGCAATCACTGACTTCCGACACCCATGGCGATAACGGACATTCGCGCCTGTTTCGGTCTCGTGAACCAGGTAGCCTTCGCATTCTCCATGAAGTCGGTGATGTCCCCGTTCCGGTCCCTACTCAAAACCTCCACCACCTTTGCATGGACCCAGGACTTCTAACTCGCTTTTTACGCGTCGAAGAAGGAGATCACCACACGGATCCAAGAGGGCATGAGAATTTTTGACAAGGAGCGCCCAACTTGCCTGGCGACGGACTGGAGCAAGGACGGGGTAGGGTACTGCCTATTTCAGAAGCACTGCCAGTGCCCATCCCAGGAGATCTTCTGTTGCCAGGAGGGTTGGAAGGTCACCCTGGTCGGCTCCAGGTTCACACATGCAACGGAGTCGAGATACGCACCGATCGAGAAAGAGGCCCTAGCGGTCGCTGATGCCCTGGACAAGGCCCGCCACTTTGTTCTCGGATGCTCCAACCTGGTCATAGCCGTTGACCACAAACCCTTGGTGAAACTGTTCGGGGAACGATCCCTTGAGGACATCCCCAACACGCGTCTCAGAAACCTTAAGGAGAAAACGCTAAGGTACCGATTCACCATGGTGCACATACCCGGAGTTCGCAACCGAACCAGCGATGCCCTGTCACGCCACCCCACCGGCATCCCCAGCCCAGCGAGAATGGCTCTGCAGGACGACAGCACAGCGCCCGACACTGCGTGCCCCCACATAGGCCTCAAGATCCCCTCCGCCCTGCTTGCGGGCATCTCGATCGCGCCCCCGCCCGAGGACGACGATGTGGGCCTTTCCACGGCCATTTGCGCAGCCATCACTGCCATCCCCCTCAGCTGGGAGGCCATCCAGATCGCCACAGCAGCGGACGACAGCCTGCAGGACTTTGCCCTCACCATAGAGGAAGGGCCACCGGACAAATGGCACCTGATGTCCCCGGCAACCCGGGACTTCTTTCCCTACCGAGACTCCCCCTCAGCAGTAGATGGCGTCATAACGTACGGAGACCGAATCGTCATCCCAACCAAGCTCCGTCGCACCTGTCTGGACGCCTTACACGCCGCTCACCAAGGCACGAGCAAGATGACCACCCGAGCGGAATCATCCATCTTCTGGCCTGGCATATCCAAGGACATCACTGCAACATGGTGGCAATTGCAGTGTCTGCAACGGCAATGCTCCATCCCAGCCGGCCATGCCCTCAGTCACACCGGAAACCCCAGCATACCCCTTCCAGCACGTATGTGGGGACTTCTTCCACCACCTCGGACTGGTATACCTGGTCCTTGTCGACAGGTACTCCAACTGGACCATCGTCACCCCATCCAGGGACGGTGCAGCTGGATTAACCCAAACCCTCCGTGATACCTTTGCGACGTACGGCATACCAGACACGCTCACCTCCGACGGCGGCCCAGAATTATGGCACACAAGACAAGATCGTTCCTTACTAACTGGGGCGTACAGCATCGAACATCCTCGGCGTACCACCTCCACGCTAACTGCAGAGCCGAAGTAGCAGTGAAGGCCATGAAGAGGCTAATCGCAGGGAACACTGGCCCCAACGGCACCCTGTCCGATGCCTTCCACAAGGCCCTACTGATTTATCGCAACTGCCCGGACGCAGACACCAAGATGTCCCCAGCGACATGCGTCTTTGGCCGACCAATGCATGATCTCCTCCCCGGCCTACCAGGCAGATACCTGCCCCACACAGAATGGACCGACCAGCTCGACCTCAGGGAGAGAGCTCTCTCCAAGCGAGCCGTGGCAGGTCACGCGAGATGGGATGAGCACACCAAGGGCCTTTCCCCCCTCAAGAACGGTGACACCGTGCTCATCTAAAACCAGACAGGACGACACCCGACCAAATGGGACAAGTCGGGGACGGTAGTGGAAGTGTTACAATACCATCAGTACGGCGTACGGACCGACGGCTCCGGCCGCCTCACAACCCGCAACCGCCGGTTCCTGCGCCGATACACCCCCCACGCAACCGAGGAACTACCACCACTCCCACTTGCCGACACACCCTACCCCAACAACACACCGACCGTCATCCATCCGGAGCCAGAGCCGATCATTGACTACCCGCCAACCAACGCTCACACCGAGGCCCACACCATGCCAGAGCCCACCATAGCCACCACCCCGGGACCTCCAACCAACCCCAATCCCTTGAGTATCACCCCGGCCACCCCACACACGGGACGCTCCTACGCCACCGTCGCCCGGGATCCACCGCCGACCCAGGCCACCCGACCTGTGACCAGTCCGCCCTCCACACCTGCCTTGAACAGGCCGGCAGCACCAAGGTTCATCATTACTCCCAGGTCACCTCGTCATCCACCTGCTCAGAGCAGCCTGACCGCGAAGCCACCACCCCCCCGACACAGCAAACGCGGGCCAAAGCCCATTGACCGCTACAGCCACAACTGATCTACTAACTTCAGCAGGCACCAGTGCCAACTTGGGGGGAGGTAGTGTACATTGGTCTAGTAGATCGCTATGTATGTATTCTCTTGTATAGGTAGACCCCTTACCCGTTATACGTATTCATACATGTACGCATGCGCAGACACACACTATGCTCAGTTGATGCACACATTGTCAAAGACAGGTTCTGATTCATATCCAGTTTGATCTGCGACAAAGGCGTAGCAGTGCTATCATTTAATGTTCGTAACCCATTTATGGGGGAGATGATGACTTCCAGTTAGTCTGGAGTTTAAATTAGCCAACACAACACATACGTAGCTTGTGTCTGTCTCAGTGAGTATATAACTACACCGCCCTGCTAATGTTGAGCTTCTTAGCTTCAAAACTGTAGCTGTCCATAAAGGACACACAGACAGACAGACTTTCTCAATTAGAATATATACTGCTCTCTCCTGGCATGTTCCCTATGTTTCAGCCTATCTACATGTAGATATTGCTGCTCAGCTTTCCTACTCTCCTGGTATGTTCACTTTGTCTCAGCCTATCTAGATATTGCTGCTTAGCTTTCCTGCTCTCCTGACATGTCCACTTTGTCTCAGCCTATCTAGATATTGCTGCTCAGCTTTCCTGCTCTCTCCTGACATGTCCACTTTGTGTCAGCCTATATAGATGTTGCTGGCTTTCCTGCTCTCCCCTGACATTTTCACTTTGTATCTCAGGATATATACCCTAGAGGATGATCCATACTAAACTAGTTGTTAATCAGTAAGTTTTCATCTGTGATCTCCCTCCTTGAAGTAAGACTAAACCAATAGCAGCTGTTAGCTATAGCTTTTACCAAAACACTATACAGATGCTGGTTGAGGATGTTCTGTACAAATCATCTGTGGTCTTGTTCAGTGGGAAAAGTAGCCTTGGCAAGGAACTCAGCTATATTGAATGAGCACTTTCTTGGTGGAGTGGCTACCCTACTTCTGGAGTTTTTATACGCCTTGTTTGAACTTGTTCTAGTATGGTATCCAGCAACAGAGCTAGATATATTCAAAGGGAACTCTCAAGAGTAGATAATGGAGCAAAAGCACCTGAACAAAAGCTAGTTACTCTATCAACTCCTGAGAGTTTCCAAATATATGTATACCCATATTAGAATAAGAACAAACAAGGCTCATAAAATCACAAGAATTTGGGTAGATATATCTATATATATAATATATATATCAAAGGGAAATCTCAAGGATAGAAAACTAGCTTTTGTTTTGCTAAAATGTCAACTAGATACTAATTCAATAAAGCTTTTTGTTTTAGTTGGATAGCTAAGTTATATAAGCTTGGTACTCAAGCGTTATAACTAATTCACTTACTGGGAAGAGCTAGTTATATTCAAAGGGAACTCTCAAGAGTAGATAACGAAGTAAAAGCACCTGCTAGTTACTCTATCAACTCCTGAGAGTTTCCAAATACATATTAGAATAAGAACAAACAAGGCTCATAAAAACACCAGAACTTGATAGATATATCTTATATATTTATATATCAAAGGGAACTCTCAAGGATAGCTTTTGTTTTGCTAAAATGTCAACTAGATACTAATTCAATGTTTTAGTTGGATAGCTAAGTTATCTAAGCTTGGTACTCTAGCATTATAACTAATTCACTTACTGGGAACTTTTCTCCGACTTTCCATTAGTAGAGGTAATTAATGAGACCAACAGAGCAATACAAGCATAGGATTTCAAATTTTGTCCAATAGAGCATAAGGCTAAAATAATATGCTTTTTTGGCCTTTCCCCCCCCCTTTTTCTCCATGTCCCCTTCGCTCACATCACAATGCCCTGCATTCATTACTACTAGTTTGCTATTATATTAGTAAAGAATGGTGATGATATTAGGCTCTGCAGAGACAGCTATGAAGAAGATGATGATATTATGCTCTGCAGAGCCAGCTATGATAGTAGTATTATATTAGGAAAGATTGGTGATGATGTTATGCTCTGCAGAGCAAGTTATGAAGATAGTATTATATTAGTAAAAAATGGTGATGATTATGCTTGGTAGAGACAGCTATGAAGCTAGTATTATATTAGTAAAGAATGATGATGATTATGCTTAGTAGAACCAGCTATGAAGCTAGTTAGTAAAGAATGGTGATGATTATGCTTGGCGGAACCAGCTATGAAGCTAGTATTATATTAGTAAAGAATGGTGATGATTATGCTCTGCAGAGCAAGCTATGAAGCTAGTATTATATTAGTAAAGAATGGTGATGATTATGCTTGGCAGAGCAAGCTATGAAGTGAGTAAGAAAAACTTGAAATGATTTTTTTGTGGTATGAACAGGAACCCTATGGGCTCTACACATCCTGCATGTTCACACTATAGTCCTACTCCCCTTCACTTGAACATCACATGCCAAACATTCTTCAAGAATGTCAAGGAATAGATAAGGCTTAATCCTTTCACTGGCAGATTTACGGAGGAGTTTTTACAAAAATTGACACAATTTCACATTTATTTATTTATAGAGGACCACATGAAGACAATACCCAACAACTATATATCAGGTGATAGCTAATGCATGAAGGGACGTTATGGTAAATTTTAGTTGCTTAGCAACAAACCACAGAAATGTGAATATTGTTATAAGAGACAGGAAGTAAAATAAAAGGGTTTATATCGGGTTTATATCATCTCAATTTGAAACCAGCAATGTTAGCCGGTCAACTTTTGGTCAACAACAACTACTGTTTGTCAACAACAATTTTTTGGTTGATTATAACAAACCACACAGATATGAATATCATTATAAGTTGAAGAAAAGGGCTATTTCAGCTCGGTTTCATACACATGAAATCAGCAATGTTAGCTAGTCAACGTTTGGTCAACAACAACTATTTGTCAACAACATTTTTATATCAAACCACAAAGATGTGAATAGCATAACAAAGAGGAAGTAAGGGCCAGGGTCCATAGTACTGAAAAATAAATAAAAGTATGTGCAAAGTGTGCATAACATAATTATGAATAAATATAGATAAAAATAAAAGGGCAATGCTTGGCACTGTGAAGGTCTGCATGTTCAGCATAACTCAGACAAACACATAATGCTACATTATAAAAAATATATATATATATATAAATAATAACCTCTCCTCCAACCCTGTCTTCTCCTCTGCTGTTTCCTCCTCCTCCTCCTCCAGGTCCATGAGTGAAACTACCTTCCAAGGAGAAATAGTTCTTATTATTATGCTAGTTACTAGGCTTTACTATACAACTCTTATCTATTCTTACCTTGGGGGAAGTCTTCATGATCATCACTATCGTCTGAAGCTTCGCTTGGTAGAGTAGGTCGACCTATACTTTGAAAACTTGCTTCGTGGTCGGTGCCAACAGCTTCTGTTATAGCTGCCATAGCATCACCGTCAACTACGCCACTTCCCAGGTAAGCACAGGCACCTTCTTCCTCTTCTTCACTAACGTCAATCTCGAACAGGCTGAAGTCATCCTCAAATAGGAAGTCTTAACGCTTCGTCTCTACTAAAGCGGGTCGCCATTTCTTCTTCGAGACCGGGAATGAACCGGAAGTGATGTTTGCTGGCACGTTTACTTCCCTTTCCTCATTTCATATTTTCCTGATATTCAGGGGTATATTAGAGGCATGCTTTAGGCATATTCGTGCAATGTTTTAAGTTAATACAGCGAACGGTTAATTTTTTACGAATTTTTTCGTCGCGACTAATCAGTTTTCGCGACTTAAGTCGCTTATGCCAGTGAAAGGGTTAAGGCTTCTGATGAGTTACAAGTACATGCTTGCATTCCCAAGCTGTTTGCCTGTAGATGAGCACGGCCTAAGAAAAGCTAAATACCTCTTTCTTGGTCTTTGATTTTGCCGACAAACTTGATTGTGATGGAGACAAGTGAAACCCTTTACCACATTTTAGTGAAGCCTCGACTGCAATGATTTTTGGGAGTGTGTGTAGGCATACATCACTCTCATGACCCACATGGAGTTCCATGGCAAAGCACAGCATCACTTATGGATGTCCAAATAAACTGGCTAGAGCTAAGGCCAGGGATTAGACATAGAGTTAAGGCTGGGACTAGGGATAGAGCTAGGGATAGGATTACTTTAGGTGGATAAAAACTTTTGGACAATTGACAGCAATATTTGATCCCAGGGTGGTCCATGGCAACACTGGATCAGCATGGCACTCAGAGAGCATACATGTGCTGCAGTCAAATGACCATTCATAGCAGAATACATATGTGCTACATTCATGACTATTCATAGCTGCATATGCTGCAGTCAGTGACCATTGCCTAATGAACTGACACTAACTAGTTGTTGGTAGTGGGGTACACAATCAAATGACACTAATTCATGCCCAAAAATAAGAACCTGTGAGTCATTATTATGCTAACTTGCCATCCTTTCTGTTGATGTGTTGAACACTCAAGTCAATGCAGACAATGTATTTGCTATGATGTAATTGTGATCTGTGTGTGAAGTCTTATGCGACACAACACATGCGTGCTGGCAGTCATGTGAGAGCATTATGGTAATAGAGTTCAGGGTTTAGTTCCAAATCAGAAGGTATGGATGAATGATGTTAATGTCCATTCTGTCGGGTCTCTATTGAGATCACAAGCCAAGAAGTACTAGTGGCACATCAAGGAGGCAAGCTCTAGCTCCTTACATAGTACTTCAATCGCTAAGCCCATGGGTTCAGCTCTAGATTGTAGCCCTACTCCTAGCCCTAACTCTAGATTGTGGCCCTACTCCTAGCCTTAGTTCTAGATTGTAGCCCTATGGCTAGCCCCAGACTGTAGCCCTATGATCCTAGCCCTAGCTCTAGACTATAGCCATACTCCTAGCTCTAGCTCTAGACTGTAGCCCTACTCCTATCCCTGTAGCCTATAGCCCTACCCTTAACCCTAACTCTCGAGTGTAGCGCTACTCCTAGCCTTAATTATAGCCCTCGTTCTGGCCTTAGCTCTAACCAGTAGCCTTAGCCACTTAGCTATAAAACTCTAGCTTGTAGCCCTACCCATAGCCCTAGCTCTAACCCTAGCTCTAGCCTGTAGCCCTACCTTTAAACCTAGTTTAGCCCTAGCTCTATCCTTAGCCATCTAACCTTAGCCATATTCCTAGCCAGCCTATAACCTTAGTTATTAATAACCCTAGCCCTAGCCTGTAGCCCTATCCCTAGCCAGAACCTATAGCCAGTCTCTTGGATAGTTCAATATGCAATGCTACATACTGCATATGGTGCAACTAGTCCTATCAGTCACTGAATGCGCTCACTGATAAAACACAATGCAGCAAGCCAATGCAAGCCCTAGTTAACCCTAGCATAACTGCCCTGTCATCAGTCCTAGCTTCTACTGTAGTTAAACCTAGCATAACTGCTCTAGCATCAGTACTAGCTATAACCCTATATCTACTGCATTTAACCCTAGCCTAACTGAGCAGGCACTGCTTCATACCTGTAACCCTAACACTAGCTTCAATCCTAGCCCTAGCCCTAGCTTCAATCCTAGCCCGAGTCCTAACTTTAACCCTGTATCTACTGCATTTAATCCTAGCCTAACTGAGCAGGCACTACTTCATACCTGTAGCCCTAGCACTAGCTTCAACCCTAGCACTAGCTTCAACCTTAGCACTAGTTTCAACCCTAGCCCTAGCTTCAATCCTAGCCCCAGTCCTAGTGTTAACCCTGAATCTACTGCATTCTTACTGAGCAGGGACTGTTTCATGAGGAGACTAGTGCACATAACAACAGTACAGGAGCCACAGGAAACACCAAACAGAACCAATGCTACAGATATATGCGTCACATTACACAGGCCTGGCGGTTTATATTTTGCTGATCTTGAGTTTGAATTTTTAGAGTAGCCATTGCATGCATCAAAAACTCTCAGAATGTCATGTATTACTACACTCCCAAAGTTTGAAGCATGCAAACTAATTAACAGCCAGCCTTGTTAATTGCTTGTAAATTAATGTGCCAGCTGGCATACAATCACTAGGATGCCAGCTGTCATTAGCTAGTTCTAGAATATTCTGGTCATGTGCTGTACCATGTGCTCTTGTTACTATGGCTGCTCCTTCAAGTTTCACAGATGTCCCAAAACTTCCTACTGCTCCTCACCAGCCCACAAATTTTAAATTCCCCAGCGATCTTTTGGGGGTGAAGAGTGTTGTTTGTCGGTCATTTCAATCCACTTGGCTCAAGCAATGGCACACTACGATCAGTTAAAAGATGTTGTTTACTGCCACACTTGTGTGACAGGCTTCAAACAGGAAAATGAGGTCTTCTAAAGCTGCATCAGCCTTTGTAAGTATCTTTCAATATTTTGGTGTGCGTGTGTATCATTTAGTAAATCACTAAATTTTCATTATACAGACATCCACAGGATTTAGTAATTGGAAAAATGGAACCAGTTCATTCCAAAAACATCAACGGGAGCAACTTCTAAAAAAACATGCCAAAGAAAGAGAGTACAATCGCAAAACGTTTCTAAAGATTGTGTCTAGCAATCGATATTTGGCTAGACAAGGGTTAGCTCTGAGAGGTGATGGGGATGAAGGAGATGGAAATTTTCTTCAACTGCTGAAGATGAATGGTGAAGATGATACTGAAATGATTGAATGGTTGAATCGCAAGTCTTGCAAATATACTTCATATCAAATTCAGAATGACATTCTTGGTGTTATGGCTGATAATATTCTCAGAAAAATTACAGCTTTACAGTCCCCTTTCCTCACTGTTATGATCGATGACGCAACAGACATTTCCAATAATGAGCAGGCAACTATTGTTTTCTGTCATGTTAATGAATGGTTCGTGGTTTTTGAAGAATTCATAGGCTTATACCAAGTTCCACGTATTGATGCTTGAAACACTGACAAGTATTATTATGGATTCCATGGTTAGGCTGAATTTACCCTTATGCAAGCTTCAGGCTCAGTGCTATGATGGAGCTAGCACCATGAGGGGAGAAAAATCTGGTGTCACAAAAAGGATCCTGGATCTAGAACCCTGTGTGGTTTTTATCCACTGCTATGGACACTCTATTAATCTAGCAGTAAGTGATTCAGTAAAACAGACGAAGCTCATGTGAGATGCACTTGATGTGACATATGAAACTACAAAGTTAATAAATTCTTACCTGGGCATGAATATCTATTTCGAGATTTGAAGCAAGCTAGTGATATGACTACATAAGCAGGCATTAGAGTACTTTGTCTCACTTAGTGGACTGTAAGGGCTGATTCCATGGATAATATCATCAACAATTACTCTGTCAAACAGTCAACATGGGATGAAGCACTTGATTTGGCGAGGGATACTGAAACAAAAGCCAGAATTATTGGAGTTTCTTCACAGATGAAATCTTTTGACTTCCTTTTGGTGTACACTTGGGTGAAATGATATTTCGACATACAAACAACCTGAGAGCAGCATTACAGAAGGAGACCATATATTCTGCAGAAGGTCAGCATATTGGCAAGATGGTAATTGATACTCTAAATTCATTTCGTACAGAACAACTGTATGATTGTTTTTGGGAGAAAGTTAACAAATTTGCTCAATTAGAGGATGTGAGTGATCCTCCATAACTTCCACCAGAAGACACCATGGCGTTATGAAATTGTGGAATCTAGTGGTGATTTTCACATGTCTGCTAAGCTCTATTTTCGACAGCAGTACTATGAAGCTATTGACGACATCACAAATTGTTTGAGGAGTCGCTTTGAACAACCTGGTTACAATGTTTACTGCAACCTGGAGAAGCTTTTGAGAAAAGCAGCTAAAAGGGAAGCTTTTGAAGTTTAAATTGAATTTGTTTGCTCATTTTATAAAGGTGATTTCAACTAAGTTCTCCTAAGTTCTCAACTTCTTACCTTTACTATTGATTTTGAACGTCTGCTGAAGGAAATGGGGCTGATGTTACGATATTTGATATCAGGGACTACTTTCAATCCCTCAGTGCAGGCCAAAGAGAGCTACTCAGCCAAGTATGCCGCATCACGCAACTCCTGTTGGTAATGCCTGCAACAAATACTACTTCAGAATGTTCTTTTAGTGCTTTATGAAGAGTAAAAAATTACCTTCGTAGCTCCAAGACACAGAAAAGATTAAATAATCTAATGGTACTGCATGTACACAAGGAACATACAGATTCTCTTAGTAAGATTTATATAGCTAGTGAATTTGTTGGTGAGTGTGATAACAGGAGAAAGATGTTTGGGAAGTTACATCTTTACCACAAAACATGACATTGTATTATACTCTTGGCTTTGTAACCCATTTTGGCCCTACCAATAATTTTTAGCTTCCTCTGGGCCTGTTACACTTGGTTACTTGTAGACTGATTCTGATTAGTGCTTCTGAAGGGGAAGCTCTTGCAAAGGCATATTCATGTAGAGACTAGTCAAGAAATTAACTATTTCTGTGTGACTGTCAGTCTGAACCCAACCGAAATAATCTTCAAGGTTTCAAAGAGAGTTTAGGAAAATATACTGATCAGTGCCAAGATGAACTTATTAGCAGCTGTTGGTTTACTTCATTCTTGTTAGCAGCTGCACTTATGCAATCACCTGGGAATTCCCCTGAGCCTATACAGGGACAATCTATCTACTCCAGCTATCTATTACAGCTATCTACTCCATACTCCAGCTATCATGTACACAAGGCACCTAGGCATCTTGGGGGTCGACTTTTCCTGCAAACTTTGAACGCCCATCCTGGAAACAGAACTAGGAGATAAAAGCCTCCTTGAACCTTGAAGAGGAAGCTAGAATAAGACATAGAGGACTCACTTCATGAACACTGCCTACGAGACATCCTCATAGAACCAAGTCACATGCAAGGAAAAGTGTCATCCATCACCAAACATTTATTTCAGCAACGGTTTGGAAAATTCTTTAACAAAACTTCCAAGTGTAGACTGAGCTTACCCCAAAAAAAGGTACGCACAGAAGATGTGAGCCTGTCAAACAGAAGACACACAGCTACCATAATAAAATGACAGTCCATCCTAGCCATTAATAAATCAAACACTAAAAGGGTTCCCCCACCTCAAACCTCACCAATCCCTCCCTCTCCACATGTGTAATACCATGATTATAAACATCAGGATGGACACAAGTATGGTCCTACCTCACAAACCCAAGGAATATATGCACAGACCTAAACGTGTCATCTCCAAACATTCTTCTCGCTATCCAACTTTTATTCAACCATGTACTGTAGCTATGGAACTGCCATGTGCAAAGCAATCACAAAATGGTCCTCATTCTAGATTATTCTTACCAAAACAGCAGTATCTCCAGCCCTTGCTTTCAAGCTCATGCCTTCAATTCCAGGCGCCAACTATAAATATCGAAGAAGAAAAACAACATGATCACACTCGAGCCATTTGTTGGTTGCTATCATTGTCATAGTTGTTGCCATTGTGTTGTTGTTGTTGTTGGTGTTTATAGGAGAGGAGAGCTGTGTCTGAGTTTTATGAAAAAGGCCTTTGCTAGGGCTAGGACTCACTTGTAAAGGCTCTGAAGAGGTCAAAAAAAAGTTTAATCATAGGCAGCACAGAGGGTCTGGCAGACTGGTGAAAGCCGTTACCACTTCTTAGAAGTGCTGCAAAAGAGCTGTACCACATTTTCTCCTCCTCTAGCTAATATTAAGATTTGGGCTAGGACAATTTAAGATTGGGGCTAGGACTAAGTTTGTACATGCAAGTAGCTGCTTTTATACAGTAGCAAGTACAGACTCATTAACAACTACAAGTGATAACACGATCACATTCTGGTCTAAACAACACAATCTACCACATGGTTTGGTTTGTTGTTTGCACACATGAATATATGATAGGTGGGCTTTGTTTCAAACTGAAATGGCTAGCAAAAGACACAAGCAGCAGCTACTTTGGGAAATATTTAAGTCTTCATCTGAAACATCTTCCCAAGGAAGATGGTGCTAGACAGAGGAAATAGTAACAGAAGAAAATGCTTCTCTACTTGATAGTGAAGAAACTTTACCTGTCACTACTGAAATGGAGTTTAAGTTTTGATGAAACCTCATCAACCAAAGTCTCAGGATATGTTTCCTAAGACTGGATTTGGAAGTAAGAAAACAGAGTACCGTTCTTTTTGAGCCACATGGTTTGACAATCCACAGTAGTCAACCTGGCTTCATTGGGAAACCAAAAACGAAAGAGCATATTGCATAATTTGTCGTAACACTCATGCCTTAAAACAGCTAACAATATCTAAGCTTCATTTATTACGACTGGCTACAGTAACTGGAAGGATGCGACCAGACGATTTGATCGGCATAAAAGCAGTGCATGCCACAAGGAAGCAGTTATGAAATGGGCTCACCATGTTAGAGGGATTGATATAATGTTAGCTTACAATACCAACTGAAAGCTGAGCAGGAAAAAGCAAGGATTTGCCTTATGAAGCTGTTTACATCTCTCGAATACCTGGGCTGGCAAGGACTTGCTATATATAAGAGGGCATACAGAGGATAATGGAAATTACTCCCATCTGTTACAACTTCGTGCTCAAGATTTTGATTATTTACAATCATTGCACAGGCATACACTTCTCATGAGATCCAGAATGAAATGTTGAAGATCATGTCCCACCAGATACTTCGATCTATCTTAAAGGATGTTGGGCTGGTATTGTGTCAGTGCTGACGAAACAGTAGATGCATCTCTGTGTGAGCAGGTATGATATTATAATAATTATATGAATTTTGACATTCTTACACAAATAATTAGTTTACATATGTACTTTTGTGTTTTATAGTTGACTGTTTGCATCCGTTATGTCTGCCCCCAAAAACGTTTGAAGTGTACGAGGATTGCATTGGTGTTTACCCTACATATTAAACAAATGCTAGTCAACTCATTGTCTTAATTAAAGATGTCTTGATGCATTCTAACCTACTTTTGAGCAACTGTCGAGGTCAGTGTTATGACGGTGCTGCCAACAAGTCTGGCAGATGCTCTGGTGTAGCCACTCTCTGCAAGAGGAACCAAGAGCCCTTTATCTTCATTGCATGGCACACTCTCTAAACTTTGCAGTACAAGAATCTTGTCACACTATTAAAATCATGAGTGATTGTTTCGACACCGTGTTGGCACATCAAAAAATGTCAAGTATAGTGCCAAGAAAAAGGCTATGCTACTAAAACTTCTTTCCCCTGAGAGTCCTGGGTTAAGACCCCTCTGTCCTACTTGCTGGACAGTAAGGACAGCATTGATGAAGTCAGTTAAAGAAACTACCATGTAATTATTTCTGTGTTGAAGGAAATCATTGAAGAGTACAGGGAAAACACAGAGGCAACATAATCAGCACGAGGTGTTGTGGCTACCATAGAAAAATTTGCATTCTTATTTGGTATAGTTATAGCTGATAAGATTTTTTCTGTCATGGATACTCTCAGCAAAGCTCTTCAGGCAAAACTAATATGTGGATTGGAAGCACAAGGTTATGCATCTGTCACTCTTTCTAAATTAAAATAATTTACAACTGATGAAGAGTTTTCTAACTTCTGGGATAAGCTTCAAGAAAAAAGTAAAGAATTGGATGTGAATAAGCCTGAGCTACCCCGTAAATGACGGGGACATGTGCAAGATATAACAAAAATGCTGCAACTACTTATTTTGATCACTCTCCAAGGAGTGTGTGCTTCAATATGGTTACAGGTGACTTACGCCATCTCCTTCATAAGGTGGCAATGTAGGGCTAGGTTGTCCGGGAGCACTGTCTGTAGGAAGGTGGCTCTCTTGGGGCGGCGACTTGTCCGACATGGCGACGATACCTACTATGTCTTTAGCGCAAGTATTTATAGTCGCGGTACGCGGGTCAATGGGTTGGTGACGTATCGGCAGCCGTCCCCTCATATTTTTGTGTGTGTACGAGACGAGAATATACCTTTACTCCATAAAAGGCTACTGAAACAAGCATGCATATGAGTGAAGTAATATGCAGGATGATAAAGGTTGTTTTTCTATGCATGGCCATTTTTGTGATGTATGTGGCTAAGTGTCAACTTGTTTTGCCTTGCCCCGGTTTTCTATTCACCAATGCTAGCCTTGTTTGGTGAATAAACCTCAATAAAGAAACTGGAAAAATAAGAGTCTAATTCATCTACGTCACCTCACTGCACACCAAAAAGCTAGACCCTACTATTACTGGCCCTTCATTTACTGTTGATAGGATAGATTGTTATGTGTTAGTTACTGTTATATAGTTACAAAGTTTCACAGTGTGCTGTAATATGTGTTTTTTCTGTTCTTAATCGACAAGAAAACCAGTGCTGAATAAGAGATTTTCATAATATAATGCATTCTCGTGCAAAATTCATCTTTTTCTATTCTGCTGAATGGGAGAAAAGAAGTAGTTACTATCAGACAAGTCAGATGAAGAGGGAGCTATGGCCTCTCAACCAAACATTATGATCTTCACTCGAAATCAATATCATCTTTTGGACAATGTTCACAACAGCGTTGCCAAAGATGAGAACAATCCTTGCAACAGGTAGGCTATTGATATCCTTCACATGCCGAATGTAACTGTTTGGCACATTTGTATTGAACTATCTGATGAACAGCTTGATATATATAAATGTTGAGCCTGTCAATGGCTGGCAGTTGTGATCAATGGCCCTTTTTTCATTTTCTTTTCTTTCCTTCTCACTCATTCCATCAAACTGAAGTAAAACTGGTACCATTTTATAATGATAATGCAATTGGCCTACTGGGTTATTCCTTCTTCAACACACAGCATTCTTTAAAATAATTTTTGTGAACAATATCCAGCTTTCCTATTGAAATGTTCTTCCCTTACCAAATCATTTGTATGAAAATAAATCCACAGTCAGGCATTGATGGCTTGACTCGAAGAATGAAACAAGTACAATGAGCAATAGAACAGCTCCGTGCACTTCAATTTTCATTCCTTTGAATGAAGCATTGAACCTAGCTGTTTATGTAGCTTATGAACTTCTTTACTAGTGGTAACTTTAGACACACACACACAGACACATAACCCATAACTCTCCTCACTGAGCTGTTGAAGTAGGAGGGGACCCTCTCTTCACTGTGCTGTTGAAGTATGAGGGAACACTCTCCTTACTGTGCTGTTGAAGAAGGAGGGAGTTCTCTCCTCACTGTGCTGTTGAAGTAGGAGGGAACACTCTCCCCATTATGCTGTTCAAGTAGGAGGGACCCCTCTCCTTGCTATATTCTGTTCATATAGGAGTGGGCCTTCTCCTCGCTGTGCTGTTTAAACTAAGAGGGAGCAATCTCTTCAACATGCCGTTGTAGTAGCAGAGAGCCCTCTCCTCACTGTGCTGTTGAAGTAGGTGGCCCTCTATTCACTGTGCTTTTGAAGTAGGAGAAAACCCTCTCTTCACTGTGGTGTTGAATTAGGATGAAGCCCTCACTTTACCGTGCTGTTGAAGAAGGAGGAAGCCTTCTCTTCACTGTACTATTCAAGTAGGAGGGAATCCTCTCTTCACTGTGCTGTTGAAGTAGGAGAAAGTCCTCTCTTCACTGTGCAATTGAAGTAGGAGTTAATTCTCTCTTCACTGTGCTGTTTAAATAGGTGGAAATCCTCCCGTCACTGTGCTGTTAAATTAGGATGGATAGTGTTGAGGTTGCAGGGTGCCCTCTCCTCACTGTGCCGTTGAAGTAGGAGGAAACCTTCTCCTAATGGTGCTGTTGAAGTAGGAGGGAGCCCTCTCTTCACTATGTTGATGAAGTAGGAGGGAACCCTCTCTAGACGGTGCTGTTGAAGTAGGAGGGAGTCCTCTTTTCACTGTGCTATTGATGTAGGAAGGAACCCTCTCCTCACTGTGCTTCTGAAGTAGTAGGGTACCCTCTCCTCACTGTACTGTTGAAGGTAAAGGTAGTCCTCTCTTCACTATGCTGTTTAAGTAGGAGGGAGTCCTCTCTTCAATCTGCTATTGAAGTCGGAAAGAACCCTCTCCAGACTGTGCTGTTGAAGTAGGAGCGAACCTTCTCCACACTGTGTTGTTGAATTAGGAGGGAACCCTCTCTTCAATATGCTGTTGAAGTAGGAGGGAGCCCTCTCTTCACTGTGCTTTGGAAATAAGAACGAACCATCTCATTACTGTTCTGATGAAGTAGGAGGGAGCCCTCTCCCCACTGCACTGATGAAGTAGGAGGGAGCCCTATCCTCACTCTGATTTTGAAGTAGAAAAAGCGCTCTCTTCACTGTGGTGTTGAAGTAGGAGAGAGAGCCCTTTGTTCACTGTGCTATTGAAGTAGGAGCATACCCTCTACTCACTCTGCTGTTCAAGTAGGAGGTAGCCCTCTATTCACTGTGCTTTTGAAGTCGGAGAAAGCCCTCTCTTCACTGTGGTGTTGAATTAGGATGAGGCCTTCCCTTCACCATGCTATTGAAGTATGGGGAAGCCTTCTCTTCACAGTGTATTCATGTAGGAGGGAATCCTTTCTTCACTGTCCTGTTGAAGTAGGATGAAGTCATCTCTTTTATGGTGGTATTGAAGTAGGAGTGAATGCTCTCCTCACTGTGCCGTTTAAGTAGGTGGAAAGCCTCTCATCACTGTACCTGTTAAAATTAGGAGGGACTACCCTCTTCACTATAGTGTTTAGGTAGAAGGGTGCCCTCTCCTCATTGAGCTATTGAAGTAGGAGGAAGCCTTCTCCTAACTGTGCTGTTGAAGTAGGAGGGTAGTCCTCTCTTCACTGTGCTTTTGAAGTAGAAGGGAACCCACTACTCACTGTGCATCTGAAGTAGTAGTGAACCCTCTCCTACAGTAAGGTGAAGGGAGCCCTCTCTTCACTATGCTGTTTAAGCAGGAGGGAGACCTATCTTTACTCTGTTATTGAAGTTGGAAGGAACCCTCTACAAACTGTGCAGTTGAAGTAGGAGGGAACCATCTCCTCACTGTGCTGTTGAATTAGGAGGGAACCATCTCCTCACTGTGCTGTAGAAGTAGGATGGAGCTCTCTCTTCAATGTGGTGTTGAAGTAGGAGGGAGCCTTCTCTTCACTGTGGTATTGAAGTAGAAGCGTACCCTCTATTTACTGTGCTGATGAATTAGGAGGAAGCCATCTCCTCACTGTGCTGTTGAAGTAGAAAAAAGGCCTCTCTTCACTGTGGTGTTGAAATACGAGGAAGCCCTCTCCTTACTGTGCTCATGAGTTAGGAGGGAGTCCTCTCTTTACTGTGCTATTAAAGTTGGAGAGAACCCTATCCTAACTTTGCTGTTGAAGTGGGAAGGAACCCTCACCATGATGTGCTGTTGAAGTAGGAAGGAGCCCTCTATTTACTGTGCTGTTAAAGTAGGAGGTAGCCTTCTCTTCACTTTACTGTTGAAGTAGGAGGGCACCCTCTCCTTGTTGTGCTGTTTGTTGTGCTGTTGATGTAGGAAGGATCCCTCTTTTCACTGTGCTGTTGAAGTAGGAGGAAATCCTCTCTTCACTGTGGTGTTGAAGTAGGAGGAAGCCCTCTCTTCAGCGTTCTGTTGGAGTAGCAGGGAGGCTTATTTTCGCTGTGCTATTGAAGTAGGAGGGAACCCTCTCCTAACTGTGCTGTTTGAGTAGGTCGGAACCCTCTCCTCACTGTGCTGTTGAATTATGAAGGAGCCTTCTCTTCACTATGGTGTTGAGATAGGAGAGATTCCTCTCTACACTGTGGTTTAGAAGTCAGATGAAGCCCTCTTCTCACTGTGTTGTCGAGGTAGGAGGGTGTCCTCTCTTTACTGTGCCATTGAAGTAGGAGGGAACCCTCTTCTCACTGTGCTGTTGAAGTAGGAGGTATCCCTCTCTTCACTAAGCTGTTGAAGTACAAGGGAATTCTCTCCTCCCTTATGCTGTTTAAGTAGGAGGGAGTCGCCTCCTCACTTTTTTTTTAAGTAGGAGGGAGTTCTCTCCTCACTGTGCTATTGAAGTAGGAGGGAGCCCTCTCCTCATTATACTGTTTAAATAAGAGGGAGCCCGCTCCTTGCTATATGCTGTTGAAGAAGGAGGGAGACCTCTCCTCGCTGTGATGTTGAAGTAAGAGGGAGCAATATCTTCAACGTGCTGTTCAAGTACGAGGGAGCCCTCTCCTCACTATGCTGTTGAAGTTGGAGGGAGTGCCCCCCTCGCTGTTTTGTTGAAGAAGAAGGGAGTTCTCTCCTTGCTGTGCTATTGAAGTAGGAGGGAGTACTCTCCCCATTATACTGTTCAAGTAGGAGGGACCCCTCTCCTTGCTATATTCTGTTCATGTAGGAGTGGGCCTTCTCCTCGCTGTGCTGTTAAAGTAAGAGGGAGCAATCTCTTCAACATACCGTTGAAGTAGGAGGGAGCCCTCTCCTCACTGTGCTGTTGAAGTAGGAGGTGGCCCTCTATTCACTGTGCTTTTGAAGTAGGAGAAAACCCTCTCTTCACTGTGGTGTTGTATTAGGATGAAGACACCATTCTGTTGAAGACGGAGGAAGCCTTCTCTTCAGTATGCTATCCAATTAGGAGGGAATCCTATCCTCACCGTGCTGTTTAAAGAGGTGGGAACCCTCCCGTCACTGTGCTGTTGAACTAGGATGGACTACCCTCTTAACTATAGTGTTGAGGTAAGAGGCTGCCCTCTCCTCATTTAGCTATTGAAGTAGGAGGAAGCCTTCTCCTAACTGTGCTGTTGAAGTAGGAGGGTAGTTCTCTCTTCTCTGTGCTTTTGAAGGAGAAGAGAACCTACTCCTCACAGTGTGTCTGAAGTAGTAGTGAACCCTCTCCTCACTGTACTGTAAGGTGAAGGGAGCCCACTTTTCACTATGCTGTTTAAGCAGGAGGGAGTCCTATCTTTACTCTGCTATTGAAGTTGGAAAGGAACCCTCTCCACACTGTGCATTTGAAGTAGGAGGGAACCATCTCTTCACTGTGCTGTTGAATTAGGAGGGAACCCTGTCTTCACTATGCTATTAAAGTAGGAGGCAGCTCTCTATTCAATGTGCTATAGAAGTAGGAGCAAAACCTCTCCTCACTGTGCTGATGAAGTAGGAGGGAGCCCTCTCCCCACTGTGATGTTGAAGTCGGATGGAGCTTTCTCTTCACTGTGGTGTTGAAGTAGGAGGAAGCCTTCTCTTCACTGTGGTATTGAAGTAGAAGCGTTCCCTCTATTTACTGTGCTGATGAAGTAGGAGGGAGCCCTATCCTCACTGTGCTGTTGAAGTAGAAAAAAGGCCTGTCTTCACTGTGGTGTTGAAGTACGAGGAAGTCCTCTACTTTCTGTGCTCAAGAGTTAGGAGGCAGTCCTCTCTTCACTGTGCTATTGAAGTTGGAGAGAACCCTATCCTCACTTTGCTGTTGAAGTGGAAGGGAACCCTCACCATGATGTGCTGTTGAAGTAGTAGGAAGGAGCCTTCTTTTTACTGTGCTGTTAAAGTAGGAGGGGAGTCCTCTCTTCACTCTGCTTTTGAAGTAGGAAGGAACCCTCTCCTCACTGTGTGTCTGAAGTAGTAGGGAACCCTCTCCTCATTGTACTGTTGAAGGTGAAGGGAGCCCTCTCTTCACTATTCTGTTTAAGTAGGAGGGAATCCTATCTTTACTCTGCTATTGAAGTTGGAAGTAACCCTCTCCACACTGTGCTGTTGAAATAGGAGGGAGCACTCTCCTCACTATGCTTGAAGTAGGAGGGAGCACTCTCCTTAATATGCTATTGAAGTAGGAAGGAGTCACATTCTCGCTGTGCTATTCAAGTAGGAGGGAGCCCTCTTCTCTCTGTTCTGTTTATGTACGAGGGATCCATCCCTTCACTATGGTGTTGAAGTACAAGGGAATCCTCTCCTCACTATGCTCTTAAAAACAGAAGGAGTCCTTTCCTTACTGTACTGCTGAAGTAGGAGGAAGCCCTCTACTTGGTAAATGCTGTTGAATTAAGAGAGATTCCTATTCTCACTGTACTGTTGAAGTAGGAGGGAGCCATCTCCTCACTATGGTTTTGAAGTAGAAGTGAGCCCTCCCTCACTGTGCTGTTGAAGTAGGAGGGAACCCTCTCCTTAATGTGCTGTTGAAGTAGGAAGGAGCCCTCTATTCACTACACTGTTCAAGTAGAGGGAGTCTTCAATTCACTTTACTGTTGAAGTAGGAGAGAGTCCTCTCTTCACTGTGCTGTTGAAGTAGGAGGGAACCTTCTCCTCTCTGTGCTGTTGAAGTAGGAGGTAGGCCTCTCTTCTCTAAGCTGTTGAAGTAGGAGAGAGCACACTCCTTACTATGCTGTTGAAGTAGGAGGGAGTCCCCTCCTCGCTGTTTTGTTGAAATAGGAGGGAGTTCTCTCCTCGCTGTGCTATTGAATTAGGAGGGAATCTCCTCCTCGCTGTGCTACTGAAATAGGAGGGAGCCCTCCCCACACTTTGCTGTTGAAGTAGGAGGGAGTCCTCTCTTTTCTATATCTGTTGAAATAGGAGGTCATCCGCTCCTTGCTATGCTGTTGATGTAGGAAGGAGACCTCCCTTTATTGTGCTGTTGAAGTAGGAGGGAGGCGTATCTTCACAGTGGTTTTGAAGTGGGAGGAAGCCTTCTCTTCAGCGTGCTGTTGAAGTAGGAGGGAATTCACTTGTCACTGTGCTATTAAAGTGGGATGGAACCCTCTCCTCACTGTGCTGTTGAAGTAGGAGGGAACCTTCTCCTCACCTGAAGAAGGAGGGAGCCCTCTCTTCACTATGCTGTTGAAGTTGGAGGGAGCTCTCTCCTCAATATGCTGTTTGAGTAGGATGGAACCCTCTCCTCACTGTGCTGTTGAATTAGGAAGGAGCCCTCTCTTCACTATGGTGTCGAGATAGGAGGGATTCCACTCTACACTGGTGTTTAGAAGTCAGATGAAGCCCTCTACTCACTGTGTTGTCGAGGCAGGAGGAAGTCCTCTCTTCACTGTCGTATTGAAGTAGGAGGGAACCCTCTTCTCACTTTTCTGTTGAAGTTGGAGGTAGCCCTTCTTCACTATGGTGTTGAATTAGGATGAAACTCCCTCTTCACCATGCTGTTGAAGGAGGAGTAATCCTTCTCTTCACTGTGCTATTCAAGTAGGATGGAATCATCTCTTCACTGAGCTGTTGAAGTAGGAGGGAACCCTCTCGTCACTGTGCTGTTGAATTAGGATGGAGTATTCTCTTCACTATGATGTTGATAGAAGGGTGCCCTCACCTGACTGCGCTATTGAAGTAGGGGGTAGCCTTCTCCTAACTGTGCTGTTAATGTAGGAGGGAGACCTTTCTTCACTATGTTGTTGTAATAGGAGAGAGTCCTCTCCTCACTGTGCTGTCCAAGCAGGAGGGAGCCCTCTCTTCACTCTACTGTTGAAGTAGAAAAAAAGCACTCTCTTCACTCTGCTGTTGAAGTAGGAGGGAACACTCTCCTTGCTGTTGTTGTTGAAGTAGGAAGGAGACCTCTATTCACTATGGTGTTGAAGTTGGAGAGAGCCCTCTCCTCACTGTGTTGTTCAAGTTGGACGGAATCCTCTCTTTACTGTGCTATAGGAGCGAACGATCTACTCACTGTGCTTCTGAAGTATTAGGGAACCCTCTACTCACTGTACTTTTGAAGGTAAAGGGAGCCCTCTCTTCACTATACTGTTTAAGTAGGAGGGAGTCCTGTCTTAACTATGCTATTGAAGTTGGAAGGAATCCTCTCCTCACTTTACTGTTGAAGTAGGAGGAAACCTTCCCTTCACCGTGCTTTTGAAGTAGGAGGAAGTCTTCTCTTCACTGTGCTATGGAAGTAGGTGGGAAACTTCGTTTCACTGTGTTGTTGAAATAGGAGGCTCTCCTCTATTCACTGTGCTATTGATGTAGGAGGGAATCCTCTCCGCACTGTGCTATTTAAGAGGAGGGAACCCTCTCGTTACTGTGTTGTTGAATTAGGAGGGATTACTCTCTTCACTATGGGGTTGAGGTAGATGGGTGCCTCACCTCACTGCTCTGTTCAAGTAGGAGGAAGCCTTCTGCTAACTGTACTTTTGAAGTAGGAGGGGGACCTCTCTTCACTATGGTGTTGTACTAGGAGAGGGACCTCTCCTCACTGTGCTGTTTAAATAGGAGGGAATCCTCTCTTGACTGTGCTATTGAAGTAGGAGCGAACCCTCTACTCTCTGTGCTTCTGAAGTATTAGGGAACCCTCTACTCACTGTACTTTTGAAAGTAAAGGGAGCCCTCTCTTCACTATGCTGTTTAAGTAGGAGGTAGTCCTCTTTTCACTCTGCTGTTGAAGTTGGAAGGAATCCTCTCTTCACTTTGATGTTGGAGTAGGAGGAAACCTTCTCCTCACTGTGCTGTTGAATTAGGAGGGAACCCTCTCTTCACTCTGCTGTTGAAGTAGGAAGGAGTCCTCTCTTCTCTATGGTGTTGAGGTAGGAAGGTTTATTACTCTCTACACTGTGGTTTAGAAGTTGGATGAAGCCCTCTGCTCAGTGTGCTGTCGAGGTAGGAGAGAGTCCTCTCTTTACTTTGCTATTGAAGTAAGGAGTGAACCCTATTCTCACTGTGCTGTTTAAGTAGGAGATAGCCCTCTCTTCATTAAGCTGTTGAAGTACGAGGGATCCATCTGCTCACTATGCTGTTCAAGTTGGAGGGAGTCCCTTCCTCGCAGTTTTGTTGAAGTAGGTGGGAGTTCTCTCCTCGCTGTGCTGTTGAAGTAGGAGGGACTCTTCTCCTTGCTGTGCTATATAGTAGGAGGGAGCCTCACTTCACTCTGCTATTGAAGTTGGAAAAACCCTCTCCATACTGTGCTGTTGAAGTAAGACGGAACCTACTCCTCAATGTGCTGTTGAATTAGGAGCAGACCCTCTCTTCACTATGCTGTTGAAGTAGGAGGCAGCACTCTATTCAGTGTGCTACTTAAGTAGGAGCGAAACCTCACCTCACTGTGCTGATGAAGTAGGAGGGAGCTCTCTCTTCACTGTGCTGTTAAAGTAGAAAAAAGCCCCCTCTTCAATGTGGTGTTGAAGTAGGAGGGAGCCTTCTCTTCACTGAGGTATTGAAGTATAACTGCACCCTCTACTCACTGTGCTGATGAAGTAGGAGGGAGCCCTCTCCTCACTGTGCTGCTATTGAAGTAGAAAAAAGGCCTCTTACTGTGGTGTTGAAGTAGAAGGGAATACTCTCCCCACTGTGCTGTTGTAGTAGGAAGGAGACCTCTCCTTGCTATATGCAGTTGACATAGAAGGGAGCCCTCTCCTTGCTCTCCTGTTGAAGTATGATGGAGTCCTCTGTTCACCATGCGGTTGAAATAGGAGGTAGCCCTCTCCTCACTATGCTGTTGAAGTTGGATGGAGCCATCTCCTTGCTATATGTTGTTGAAGTAGGAGGGCATCTTCTCCTCCCTGTGATGTTGAAGTAGGAGTGTGCCCTCTCCTCACTGTGCAGTTGAAAGTAGGAGGTAGATGTCTCCTTTCAATATGTTGTTAATGTAAGAAAGAGATTTCTCCTCGCTGTGCTGTTGAAGTAGGATGGAGCCCTCTGTTCACCATGCTTTTTAAGTAGTATGGAGCTCTCTACTCACTGTGCTGTTGAAGTAGGAGGGAGAACTATCTTCACTGTGCTGTTGAAGTAGGAGGGAACCCTCTACACTCTGTGCTGTAGAAGTAGGTAGGAGCTCTCTCTTCACTATGATCTTGAAGTAGAAGGGAGCCCTCTCCTCATTGTGCTGTTTAGGTATGAGGGAGTCCTTTCTTCACTTAGCTATTGAAGTAGGAGGGAACCTTCTCCTCACTGTGCTTTTGAAGGTGGAGGGAACCCACTCTTCATTATGCTATTGAAGTAGGAGGTAGTTGTTGAAGCAAGAGGGAGTACTCTCCTCACTATGCTGTTGAAGTTCAATGGAGCCATCTCCTGGCTATATGCTGTTGAAGTAGGAGGGTTTCCTCTCCTTCCTGTGATGTAGAAGTAGGAGTGCGCCCTCTCCTCAATATGCTGTTGCAGTAGGAGGGTGCCTTCTCCCAACAGTGCTGTTGGAAGTAAGAGGGAGATCTCTACTTGCTATATGCTGTTGACGTAAAAGGGAGACTTCTCCGTGCTGTGTTGTTGAAGTAGAATGGAGCCCTCTGTTCACCATGCTGTTGAGGGAGCTCTCTCCTCATTGTTCTATTGAAGTAGGAGGTAGAACTGTCTTCACTGTACTGTTGAAGTAGGAGAGAATCCTCTGCTTTGTGTGCTGAAATAGTAGGGAGCCCTCTCCTCACTTTGC
This sequence comes from Cladorhizidae sp. MBARI D1340-BT2, assembly GCA_028752905.1. Taxonomy (NCBI): domain Eukaryota; kingdom Metazoa; phylum Porifera; class Demospongiae; order Poecilosclerida; family Cladorhizidae; species Cladorhizidae sp. MBARI D1340-BT2. The sequence goes on from JAQNBH010000011.1 coordinate 13,180,068, forward strand.
TGTTGAAGTAGGAGGGAGATATATCTTCACTGTTGTGTTGAAGAAGTTGAAAGCCCTCCCTTTACTACTGTTGAAGTGGGAGGGAGCCTTCTATTCACTGAGCTATTGAAGTAGGAGGGAACCTTCTAATTACTGTGCTGTTGAAGTAAGAGGAAGTCTCACCTTCACTGTGCTATGAAGTAGAATGGAACCCTCTACTGACTGTGCTGTTGAAGTAGGGGGGAACCCTCTCCTCACTGTGCTGTTTAAGTAGGAGGGAGACCTCTCTTCACTATGATGATGAAGAAGGAGGGAGCCCTCTCTTCATTGTGCTGTTGAAGGTGGAGGGAGCAAACTCTTCACTTTGCGGTTGAAGTAGGAGGGAGTCCTCTTTCACTGTGCTAGTGAAGTAGGAGCGAACCCTCTCCTCACTTTCTGTTGAAGTAGGAGGGAACCCTCTCCCTACTGTACTGTTGAAGTAGGAGGGAGCCGTATATTCACTGTTCTCTTGAAGTAGGAGGGTAACCTCTCTTCACTGTAGTGTTGAAGTAGGAAGAAGCCCTCTCTTCACTGTGCTGTTGAAGTAGGAGGGAGCCTTCTCTTCACTATGCTATTGAAGTAAGAGGGAACGCTCTCCTCACTGTGCTGTTGAAGTAGAAAAAAGTCCTCTCTTCCATGTGATGTTGAAGTAGGAGGAAGTTCTCTTCTTACTGCGCTGTTGAAGTAGGAGGGAATCCTCTCCCCACTGTGCTGTTGAAGTGCAAGGGAGCCCTCTCTTTACTATGGTATTGAAGTAGGAAGGAGCCCTCTCCTCACTGTGCTGTTGAAGAAGGAGGGAGCATTCTCTTTACTGTGGTATTGAAGTAGAAAGGAGCCGTCTCTTCACTGTGCTGTTGAAGTAGGAGATAACCCTCATCTGAGTGTGCTGTTGAAGTAGGAGGAAGCCTTTATTCACTGTACTGTTGAAGTAGGTGAGAGTTCTCTCTTCACTGTGGTATTTAAATAGGAGGGAATGCTCTCCTCACTGTACTGTAGGAGTAGGAGGCTGCCCTCTCCTTGCTATATGCTGTTGATGTAGGAGGGAGATCTCTCCACTCTGTGGTGTTGAAGTAGGAGAGCACCCTCTCCTCAATATCCTGTTGAAGGAGGAAGGTGCCCTATCCACACTGTGCTTTTGGAAGTAGAAGGTAGACCTCTCCTTGCTATACACTGTTGATGTAAGAGGGAACATTCTCCTTGCTGTGCCGTTGAAGAAGAATGGCACCATGCTGTTGAAGTATGAGGGAACCCTCTCCTCACTATGCTGTTGAAGTAGGAGGGAGCACTCTCCTCACTGTACTGGTGAAGTAGGAGGGAGCTCTCTCTTCACTGTGCTGTTGAAATGGAAGGGAGCCTTCTCTTCACTGTGCAATTGAAGTAGAAGGGAACCCTCTATTCGCTGTGCTGTTTAAGTAGGAGGAAGTTCTCCCTTCACTTTGCTATTGAAGTAGGAGGGAACCCTCTCCTGACTGTGCTGTTGAAGTAGGAGGGAGCATTCGCTTCACTATGGTGTTGAAGTAGGAGGGAGCCCTCTCTTCACTCTGCTGTATGAATAGGAGGGAGTATTCTCTTCACTCTGGTATTGAAATAGGAGGAAACCCTCTCCTCACTGTGCTGTTGAGGTAGGATGGAGCCAACTCTTCACTGAGCTATTGAAGTAGGAGGTAACCCTCTCCTCACAGTTCTTTTGAATTTGGAGGCAACCCTCTCCTCACTATGCTGTTGCAGTAGGAGGGAGCCCTCTGCTCACTGTGCTGTTGAAGCAGGAGGAAGCCATCTCCTCACAGTGCTGTTGAAGTAGGAGGGAGCATTCTCTTCGCTGTCATGCTGAAGTAGGAGGGAGCCCTCTCTTCACTCTGCTGTATGAGTAGGAGGGAGTCCTCTCTTCACTGTGCTTTTGAAGTAGGAGGGAGACCTCTCTTCACTATGTTGTTGAAGATGGAGGGAACCCTCTTCTCACTGTGCTGTTGAAGTAGGAGAGAATACTCTCCCCACTGTGCTGTTGAAGTAGGAGGGAGCCCTCTCTTCACTATGGTGTTGAAGTAGTAAGGAGCCCTCTCCTGAATGTGCTGTTGAAGCAGGAGGAACCATCTCCTCACTGTGCTGTTGAAGTAGGAGGGAGCGCGTTCTCTTCACTGTGTTGTTGAAGTAGGAGGGAGACCTCTCTTCACTATACTGTATGAGTAGGTGGGAGAACTCTCTTCACTCTGGTATTGAAGTAGGAGGGAACCCTCTTATCACTGTTCTATTGAATTAGGTGGAAACCCTCGCCTCAAAGTGCTGTTGCAGTAGGAGGGAACCCTCTCCTGACTGTGCTGTTGAAGTGGGAGGGAGCGCTCTCCTCACTGTTGTGTTGAAGAAGGAGGGAATCCTCTCCACAATGTGCAGTTTATGTAGGATGGAGCCTTCTCGCTATATGCTGTTGAAGTAGGAGGGAGCCCTCTCCTCACTCTGCTGTTGAACTAAGAGGTAGCCCTCTCCTCAATTTGCTGTTGAACTAGGAGGGAACCTCCTCCACACTGTGCTGTTGAAGTAGGAGGGAGCCTTCTCCTTGCTATATGCTTTTGAAGAAGGAGGGAGCCCGCTCTTCATTATGCTGTTGAAGTAGGAGGGAGCCCTCTCTTACCTGTGCTTTTGAAGTAGGAGAGAGCCCTCTCTTCACTATGGCATTGAAGTAGGAGGGAGACCTCTCTTCACTATGCTGTTGTAGGGAGACTTCTCAAGAAATTGTGTGACTTTCAAATTTTCCAGACAAACTCAGCACCAATGAATGAAAAGAGCAAAAAATAAATGACAAAGTTATGAGAAGATAAAGGCTTACAACATTCCTCCTCGCTTTCCAAACTCTTTCACATCATTACAAAAAAAATCACACACATATATACACACATAAGTAATGTACACATACACCATCCAGTGCAACCTCTGAATAGAGAACAATTTGGGACTCTACACTTTTTAACTGTTCAGAGGTTGGCTGCACTTAGAGGCCAACCATTATCTTGCACCAACTATTTCATGTAAAAGGATGTAATAATACAGTTACGAAAATTATACCGTAATAATATTAATAATTATATTGGTGGATTCGGGATCAGGAAATCATGCAGTGTGGTCTGCTTCTTTGCCACTACGTGGACAGATACAACCACACACCCTGCATAGCTGGCTTCATGAAAATACCCTCAATCTTTCCCCAAAAACTTGACCTCATCCAGTCTCGAGTGCTCTTCTTCATCCACCTCATCATCAGAAAGTTCATTATCATCTTCATCACTCCTAGCACCCAGTTGGACAAAAAGTTGCCATCCCAGCCATCCCCATCCATAACAACATACACTGATATATATTTGTCTTCACCATTCGAATATTCACTTGCAGAACAACTTAATTCAGAAGGTCAATAAGATTCACTCTGTGCAGTGACAATAATCATTATGCAAATACAATTTTTGGGGGTGTGGTTTCTCATTAGGAATCGTTCGGGGGCATTTCGTCTGTTCACTGTAGAGAGGTCATTTGCAATTCGGAGGGTCCACTATCGGAGGTTCCACTGTATTGTGTATTGTGATTCTTGAAACTAAGCTGATTTTATTCAGTGTAAATAATACAAAAAAATTAAATGAAGAACAAGAAGTGGAAGTGCTACAGGTATACTTACACATGGTATATGTCACAAATACAATTATATAATGTTAGGTGAAGCATTAGTTCAGTGGCTTCCTGCATAAAATAGAATTAACAAAGAGTAAAAATTAAATTTGGTACAAGTTCACTGTGTATATATATAATGCTGTGTACAAAGCTCGCCTCATTCAACAACTGAGGGACCCGAATGTGTAGAGCAGTATTTCAATACTGTATTGGTGTTTAAGTTTCGGTGTTTCAGAGAAGGAAACAGAGTGGGCTTGGGGGTGGAATTAAAAAAAGGAGAAGTTATTTATTTTTTAATTTTATTTTTTATTATTATTAAAAATATTTATTTATTTTTACTACAGTTTGCATTTTTGCTAAATCGACCAGCAAAAGCACCAGCTACAAAATTATATAGCCATATGTGATACAGTTGTGTGTACAGTATACAGTATACAGGATCGTGCATGCATGTAAACTAGTATTTGTAAATGTAGAGTGACTATATGTAGGTGTTTGTTGTGGCAGTGCCAATGTCGGGTACTGATAACTATCAGCAGAATCTAGCATAGTTTGCTCTTATTGTGCTATAGCAATCAGAATAGCTATGATTTTGAAAGAGAGAATTTTTTCCTAGTTTTTTTCATTTTAACTTTCAATTACTTCTAGCTGACATCAAATATCTTTAAAAAGAGAGAATCCTTAAGGTTTAAGTTGGAATCACCTATATACTGATGCAGAAAATTCAATAAATTAGGATTGTGATTTCAAATTTATTGCTTGGGTATCCCAATATCGCAGGGCACATCTTACCCTCTCTCTGATGAAATGGCTAGTGTTAACCCTTGTTGCCTCCAAGACTGTTTTGCCTAAAGACTCTTTTGCCTCTAAGAAACTTTTGCCTCCAAGACTCTTTTACTATCAAGACTCAGCAAGTCATGTCCTCTACGACTTGATTCATTCCACAGCAAGTCATGTCCTCTAGGATTCCATTCCTTACAGCAAGTCATGCCCACTAAGATTTCATTCCTTCCACAACAAGTCATCTCCTCTAGGACTTGATTCCTTCCCAGCAAGTCATGTCCTCTAGGTCTCCATTTCTTCAACAACAAGTCACATACACATGGCTTCATTTCCCTCAGTAGAGGTTCATAGCAAGTTGTGTTTGTCAAGGAACAAGAGCAGCAGATCACTTGTTAGGGGAAGTCGGGCTCAGTTGCGACAATTTTTTCTGCAATTTATCACTTACTTGAGAATGAGTCACAATGACACACACATACACACACAAGCTGATTTGGCATGCTGAACAGAAAGGGTCAATTGGCTCACATTTTTACAATAATTATTAACACGAGACTTTTATTTAAAGATAAATTTTTTTGGGATAGACTTGTCAAACAAAAAAAGAAAGGCAACAAGTCGACTACAAAACATCTAGATGACCCATTACCTAAAACATCTAGAGGACCTTACCTAAAACATCTAGAGGACCCTTTACCTAAAACATCCATTATCTAGAGGACCCATTACCTAACACATCAAGATGACCTTTACCTAAACATATAGATGACCCTTTACCTAAAATATTTAGATGACCCTTTACCTAAAACATAGAGATTGACCATTACCTAAAACATATAGTATACAGTCCCTTTACCTAAAACATCTAGAGGATTCTTTACCCTTACAAAACATCTAGACCCTTTACCCTTACAAAACATTTAGAGTACACTTTACCCTTACAAGGATTAAAACAATGTGCACCAAATATTATAAAATGTTTAATACAGATATATATGCATTGTTTAATAGGTAAAGGGTCCTGTGAATGTTTGTAGTTATTTGTTAATTTAGTTTCCTTTCTTTTTTTGGCAAGTCAAAAATGTTTTCCCTTGTTTTTGTTGTTCTTGTGTTGTTTCATCCCAATATATGTGTGTATGTTATATATATACATATACATACACATATATATATACAATCACTTCAATAATCGGCTTCAAATTGTATACACTCGACGTTTCGACTAGATGCTCTAGCCTTCACCAGGAATAATTATTCCTGGTGAAGGCTTGAGCATCTAGTCGAATGTTATTAATGTTATTATGTCAACTGAGAGTTCATTGAGTATACAATATATATATAGCATAAGTCTTACAGCCTGTCAAGAAGTTGCTCAGGATAACTCCCACAACTAACCAAACCTGTGTAGCTGCTGGATGATATTGAAAGACCTGGAAAGCTACTCAGTAAACAACACGGTTAATTCACTTATTTGCAGTGACGGCTAGACTCAATATTGCACGCACACACACCAAAGTGTTCATTGTGTTCACCATCTTGACCAATTTACATGTTTACTGAATCGAGGAAAAATTAGTCACTGCAGAGCATTGGACAATTTGGAGTCTTCTGGTATGAAAATTGTTTCGGATGGACCTATTGTACGCAAGTTATACAGGGCAGAGAGGTACATAAATATATACTCTCAATTAATTCTCAGTTGACAATATCATTACAAAAACCTTTTTCATAATCAACTTGAAATAGTATTCTCTCGACGTTTCGACTAGATTCCTGATGAAGGCTAGAGCATCTAGTCGAAACGTCGAGAGAATACATTTCAAGTTGATTATTGAGAAGGTTATTGCAACACAAATATATAAATCCTTGAGTCTGACTTTCAAGGGATTTCTTCCACATTTCTATGGCATTTAGGTCATGAGTTTAATACCCGGCAAAACATTCAAGGCACTGGGAGTATTTCTGGATGTAGCAATAGCAGTAGTTGAAACCACCGCTTAAGAAGCTAAGAAGCAAATGCAAGTTTCAGCCAAGATATGAGCTCCATTTTTGGTGTGTGTGTTATGGGAAAAGGGGGAGGGAGGGGTGGGGCAGTTTGCTTTTGCTATTGGCCTTGAATTCTTGTTTTTTTAATAGGTTCGAACCAATATAGGCATATTATTACCCATCGCATAATGCACTACTGTAAATGTGTCAAACATACCTGGTGACCACTTGTTTAGAGCCTGCTCCTTCAATAGACTGTGAGCAACAACAAACAGCAAACATGAATATTCTTGAGTACATTCACCATTCCTCTTATCAAGTCGAAGCTACTTATGGTGGACAGAACAGAGCTGCTTTATATACAATGAAGAGCTCGGCAAGCTAACCAATGCATGTCCTAGCTAGCCTACCACTGCAATGCACATGCCCATAAGTGAAACCCAGCCCAGAAGAGCAGAATGGCTCAAGGACCTTCATCTGCACCCTGATCATTAGTTGTATTTATAGGTTGTTCTAGTCCATAAAAAGGTGATGTGGGCCGGTAGCAGCCAGTACGGCACACACTACTGCCGACCTCAACCAAGGGTGTTGAAACTAGTCGATCAATCAACCAAGGGTGTTGAAAATAATTGATCAATCAACCAAGGGTGTTGAAACTAGCTGAATCCACTCATCAATCAACCAAGAGTGTTGAAACTAGCTGTATCTACTCATCAATCAACCAAGAGTGTTGACACTAGCTGTATCTACTCATCAATTAACCAAGAGTGTTGAAACTAGCTGTATCCACTCATCAATCAACCAAGAGTGTTGAAACTACATAGCTGTATTTACTCATTAATCAACTAAAAGGTGTTGCTTACGATCTGGTTGACGTGGAGGTTGTTTTGTTGGCCTGCATCAACCTTGAGCCCTACGTAGCATCCTGGGAAAGACACAGACTCCAGACACATGCTACCGTCACTGATGTCCATTATCCTGAAGTCGGAACCCACGTTGGCCAGTCCCTACACAGAAAATAGTTTTAAAAGGCAGGACAAAAGTGGTCTTCTTTGTTGTTAACTTCCGTCGTTGTTGTTGTTGGTCAATAGTTTAATGCTCTAGTAATAGATAAGTTTGCATAGTCTGTGCATTTATTATATATATATATATATATAATCATATACACACACACATGAATTAAATTATGTGGTTAATATTCATCAAGGATGGCCTGCTGGTTCTCTCCCACACAAATTTCCTGCAGTCCCAGAAGCTTTTGCCACCATGCCCCACCCACTCTTCTGCTCAGATTACGTATGTAGCTATGTATGTGTGTATGTAATAGAGCACTGCAGATATTATAACCTCACCTTTCCAGTCACTGCATTATTCTCTGCCCTCAGGCGAAGGGTGATGGACTTGTTAACGTTGAGAGAGATGATGCCCATCCCCCGGTCGGTGACCTCTAGGAAAGCTGGAGGAAGAGGGAGGGAGGACGGTATAATGTGTTAGATGCCGACTGATATGGGAGCTTATAAGGGAGTGCCATTTATCAAGGACAGGTCACAAGAGCGTGTGTAAAATATTCTTCTAAATATTCCACCATTTTTGTGCGAATTGAATCCTCATCATATATACTGAAATGGCTGCTTATTGTACATTGTACACTCTCAATGAATACTCTCAGAATCTAAGAATAGCTCTTAGCTACTCCATGAATACTCTCAGTACTCTCTCAGCTACTCCATGAATACCCTCAGTAACTCTCTCAGCTACTCCATGAATAATCTCAGTACTCTCTCAGCTACTCCATGAATACTCTCAGTACTCTCTCAACTACTCCATGAATGCTCTCAGTACTCTCTCTACTCCATGAATACTCTCAGTACTATCTCAGCAACTCCATGAATACTCTCAGTACTCTCTCAGTAACTCCATGAATACCCTCAGTACTCTCTCAACTACTCCATGTAAACCCCTCAGTACTCTCTCAGCTACTCCATGAATACTCTCAGTACTCTCTCTACTCCATGAATACTCTCAGTACTCTCTCCATGAATACTCTCAGTACTCTCTCCATGAATACTCTCAGTATTCTCTCAGCAACTCCATGAATACCCTCAGTACTCTCTCAACTACTCCATGAATACCCTCAGTACTCTCTCAACTACTCCATGAATACCCTCAGTACTCGCTCAGCTACTCCATGAATGCACTCAGTACTCACTCAGCTACTCCATGAATGCGCTCAGTACTCTCTCAGCTACTCCATGAATACTCTCAGTACTCTCTCAGCTACTCCATGAATACCCTCAGTACTCTCTCAACTACTCCATGAATACCCTCAGTACTCGCTCAGCTACTCCATGAATGCTCTCAGTACTCTCTCAGCTACTTGTGAATATTCCCAGTGATCATGAATATTCTTAAGAATATACTTTCAACTGCAGTACTAGCCAAAATAAACTTTTACTTTTCTGTTATTTAGAACAGTCACTCAATGCCCACCGTCACCAGAAATAGAACGATGAGAAAAACACCAAAAAAAATTTGTATTTGGTTTTGATGTTTTCTTTTTTTCCTACTTTTTGCAAGATGATGCTTGACCGCACGGTCCTCTGAGAATTGATGGATTAGCCATCGACATCACAGCATCTGAGGATTAAATAAAGCATCTATGGATGTCAAAACAGCTACTGAAAGATTGACCAGACAAGCTCTCAGAGTCGCTCTCAACATCGGCACAGCTGACGAACGTACAGTTATTTCTTCCGCCAACTCGGCCCTTCATTGAACCAGCTTCTGGAAATGGTGCGGATGGAGAACAGCTCGACTGGAGGTGCTTCATCATCGCCTCAGCTCACCTGCCACTCGACACTGTAGTAGATCTGGATCATCGCTTGTGCTACAGTTAACTGATGCTCAGGGCAGAAGTATGCAGCTCTCTACATCACCACAGCTCACAGGCCGCTTGACTGGATACTGAATTAGCTCTTGGAATCCACTAAGCTTATCTGCTGCTCGAATGCTGTGGCTCTAGGCAGGACACAGCCATGAACCTGCCCCTCCCACCTTTTCCAATTAGAATTTAAATTAATGCCGTTAAAAACGGATTTCTCAGAGGATCAATGCAATCCAATGCAATGGTAACATAACATTTATTTTGACCTGTACTATATTCTACAGTGGGTGGAAAAATTGGTTCGGAGACAGGTTATTCACACCACAGGCAATAAGCACACCAGACCACTCACATCCAGGATCGTTGTTGTTTAACGTGCTCACAATGGCTCCGTTCCTGCCAATGCTCAAGAACTGCTTAGTGATCTTCAGGTAGAGCTGGATCAATGTCCCCGAGCGAAGAGCGTTCTAAGGAAGGAAGGAAGAGCAGGATTCAACATGTGTAATAAGGTCATAGAATACAATGATGCCAAATTGTATACGAGTTTGTTATTAAAGGTAATGATTATATTTATAGTCTATAGGCATTAGAATTTACAAATACGCATTGGGAGGGGCAGATTACATGAAGTACGTGTCAAGAAAGAAAACTCACTGCAATGGAAGGCCGTCCAAAAGGTGTCATGATAAGTGGGTTGTAGGCATAGCATTGTTTCTATGGATACAATACAACAATAGTTTACCACAATACAGTATTACATCACATAACTTATAGCATAACTTATAGCATAATTGGTGGTTACCATAAGTTTATCAGTGCTTTGGGAACCCTCGGAACTATCAGAACGCTTGCGATAGCGCAGTCCTATTTATCTGTTTGGCAATTCTATTGGCCATGTATACACTAGTGATGGTGGGCAATGCCAAGGATTTTGCCTCTGGATCAGACGTTCTCCCACATGGAAGTGTCTTGAACAGCTGGGCATGAAGAGGTACAGTGTATAGTGGTAGGAAAGTTCACCCATTTTTGGAGTCACAGGGTGGTGGTTCAATCCTTCCTTAGAACTTTATTCCCCCCCCCCCTCCTATAAAAATCTCCAGGAATTTTCTAGTCAGTAAGACCAGCATGTTGTTACTACTACAGTCAAGTATGAGGTAAAGGGTCGTCCTTGTAGTGAGTGCCCACTCACCTTTTCTGTAGAGAACTCGAGGATGAAAACAACAACACAAGCTCAAACAGAGGCAGAAGCTGGGCTGAAAAACAACCAGCAAGTCCTCACTTAGAGATACAGCGAACAGCAAACATCATAAACAGCCAGCAAGTCCTCGCCTAGACCAGCAGCGACCAGCAAGCATCATAAACAACCAGCAAGTCCTCGCCTAGACCTGCAGCAACCAGCAAACGTCATAAACAACCAGCAAGTCCTCGCCTAGAGCCACAGCAATAGAAGTTTCATAGATACAATCATTAGCTATATGTAGCAATTGCCAACCCATAGGTGAAAGGTTAGGCACCAATCAGGGTTGGGGTCGATCATGATTTATTCCAGGGGTGGAGAGGGAGAGAAATGACCATTATATATATAGGAAATTGGAATGTTTCTATTGTAAACTCTAAGACTTATTTATTCCACAAGTCTTATCTTGGCACCTTTTGAATTAGTTTGTTGTAAGGTTGCTTATCAGTGGTCCTTCAACCCTCCACCGGTCTTTCATTATCCAGTGATACCACACACCTCCTCCATTATCCATTGGTACACACACCGCCTCCTCCATTATCTAGTGATACCACACACCTCCTCCTCCATTATCCAGTGTACCACACACACCTCCTACTCCATTATCTAGTGGTACCACACACCTCCTCTTCCATTATCCAGTGATATCACACACATACCTACTCCTCCATTATCCAGTGGTACTCCTCCTCCATTATCCAGTGGTACCACACACCTCCTCCTCCATTATCCAGTGGTACCACACACCTCCTCCCCCATAAACTAGTGGTACCACACACCTCCTCCTCCATTATCCAGTGTACCACACACACCTCCTCCTCCATTATCTAGTGGTACCACATACCTCCTCCTCCATTAACTAGTGGGTACCACACACCTCCTCCTCCATTATCCAGTGTACCACACACACCTCCTCCTCCATTATCCAGTGGTACCACACACCTCCTCCTCCATTATCCAGTGTACCACACACCTACTCCTCCATTATCCAGTGGTACCACACACACACAACTCCTCCATCATCCAGTGGTACCACACACCTCCTCCATTATCCAGTAGTACCAACCAGCCCCTCCCATTGCTGCCTGACATTTCAAGAATTTTGTCTTTATCTGCTTCCAATAATTTCTGTTCCTGTACTGATTCAGGCCACACCTTAACCAGCACAAGGAAACCATAGTTACGTTATCCGATCGCAAAAGCCACAAACGAAGCTAAATGCAAACCTCATGTTATTATGCTTAGTAACACTAATGCTGTTATGCTTAGTAACATATATGCTGTCATGCATAGTAAAACTAATGCTGTCGTGCTTAATAACACTAATGCTGTTGTGCTTAGTATCACTAATGCTGTTGTACTTCGTTTCACTAACACTGTTGTGCTTAGTATCACTAACAGTTGTGCGTAGTATCACTAACACTGTTGTGCTTAGTATAACTAACACTGTTGTGCTTAGTATCACTAACACGTTTATACTTAGTATCACTAAAACTGTTATGCTCAGTATCACTAACACTGTTATACTCAGTATCACTAATGCTGTTGTGCCTATTATCACTAACTCTGTTATGCATAGTATCACTAAGACTGTTATGATTAGTATCACTAAGACTGTTATGCTTAGTATCACTAACACGGTTATGCTTAGTATCACTAACACTGTTATGCACTAATACAGTTATGCTTAGTGTCACCAACACTGTTGTGCTTAGTATCACTAATCACTAACACTGTTGTGCTTAGTATCACTAACACTGTTGTGCTTAGTATCACTAACACTGTCATGCTTAGTATCACTACTTCGGTTTGGTCTGCCAGAATAGTGCCCAACATGACGTTGCCTATATAGTAGTCAATATTGTTAACTGAATGGAAGTCTATCATGGTTACCTATCTCCACCATGAGGACCCTCGGGGTATGGAAGTCTATCATGGTTACCTACCTCCACCATGAGGACCCTCGGTATGGAAGTCTATCATGGTTACCTACCTCCACCATGAAGACTCTCGGTATCTATCATGGTTACCTACCTCCACCATGAGGACCCTCGGTATGGAAGTCTATCATGGTTACCTACCTCCACCATGAGGACCCTCGGTATGGAAATCTATCAAGGTTACCTACCTTCACCATGAGGACCCTCGGTGTGGTCTATCATGGTTCCTACCTCCACCACAAGGACCATCGGTATACAGTACAAAAATATATTTCATTAGCAAGTCTGTGGTTTTTCACCTAATTTGAGTACCTAATTCCACTGAATATTTTATTGACACAGCAATGAACCACAGCCGGAAATAACTTAATGCCACATCTCAGAAATGAACAGTTTCAGCAGTTGCAACATGAGAGGCATACATGCTCACCATCACCTCTTAAGGGGGTGCTCCATTGAAGACTGGCTAAATACATTGTTGACTTTTGACTGCCCATAACATTTATTGTAATTGTTATGTGTGCATAATTTTATGCTCAAATTGTTGCTTGTTCTATGTGCTTTCCAATGATATATAAAATATCTCTAGAGGCATGTTTTATCAGAAGATGCATGTAGAAACATCCAAGGAAGGACCCTCCTCCGTTTGGCAGACCCCCACAACTCATTTAAAAAATCAAAAGCTGTAAATTGGTTTGTAGCTTGTCAAAGCTAACAGCTGTGATTGGAGTGAAACCATATTGCAATAACTAAAGTGGTTGTTGAATGGCAACGTGCCGTATTTGATTACTCGCTAAAAATTGATGGGATATGGCAGTGTCCTCACTTGAGATGACTCCCTGTAGTAAGGGAGCCTGCTTGCTTGGGAATATGGTCAGCATTCTACCTACAGTATACATGTGTCCTTACTTCTGATATGTTCGGTAGTCTCAAAGAAGAATGATTTCAATTTTTACACAAGACCTCAGATACGTAGATTTCACTTCCACTAATGGTGGACACCAAAACATCGCGTTTATCTTTGCTGGATGGTTCATCGTACACTGGTCACACCCAATTTGGAAGAGTACGCGAATGTCTTGACCCCAAGCATGGTTCGTCCTGGTCCAAATATAGACCATCTCCATGATTTGAAGGGGGATGTGGGAAACAGCATCTAGTGATATCTGTACCTATGTATTTAGTCCTGTGTAGCTCTAGAAGAGTGGGCCTACCAGCTCTAGAAGTTAGGGTGGCCCCAACTCTGCTGTCATAACTTAGGGCCCCAGTCCTAACTCTAGGCCTAGCACTTGCTCTAGAAGTCATTGAGGACTAACTCTGGTGCCCTGACTCTGGGTTTAGCCCTAGCTCTAGAAGTCAGGTTACCCTAACTCTGGTGCCCTAACTACTGGCGACAGTCCTAACTCTGGTCCTAGCCCTAGCTCTAGAAGTCAGGGTGGCCCCAGCTCTGGTGCCCTAACTTAGGACCCCAGTCCTCTGGGCCTAGCCCTAGCTCTAGAAGTTAGGGTAGCCATAACTCTGCAGCCATAAATTAGGGCCCCAGTCCTAACTCTGGGCCTAGCCCTAGCTCTAGAAGTCAGGGCCCTCATCACTCTGGTGCCCTAACTCTGGGCATAGCCCTAGCTCTAGAAGTCATATTCTGGCCCACCACAACAGCAGGAGAGAGTGCTATTTGATGGAGCCGCAGGATGTTGTGCGTGGGGCTCATATTCTTGAAGGTACTTCTGTTAGTGTAAGAGTAGAGGGGGCCAGGATGTAGTGTGTGGGGTGGGCATATGCTTGTATATACTTCTCGTAGTGTAAGAGTTGAGTATAACAACAGCTGCTTCAACTGTGTTTTTTTGCAGTATCCTAATGCAAAATATTCAGCACAAAATCCTGGCAGCTCTCCACCCCCTGCAGGGGGCTATCCTCCAGAAGTTTGCCCTCCTCCAAGGGGCTATCCTCCTCCTCAGGGTTGCCCTCCTCCAGGGGGCTATCCTCTTCCAAATATGGTCCAAATATCTTCCCCCATTAATTGGGGACATGTTCCTCTTGGGTTCCTTCTATCATGAAACAGAAACTAGGGTGCGCCATATGGAAAGGCAGGCTTTTCATCTGCTCCTTGTTTTTTCTACTTACACACAGACACACATGCAATATATCAACTACGTAGACCCACTGCTTGCACAACAAAGCCAACACTTGATCCAGTTATGCAGAGATGAAAATAGAAGTACTGTAGATTACGTATGTATGTAGGAAAACCCCACCACCATGGCTACGACGATCTGGACTCTAGTACACATCGATGTACGAATGTAGCCACACCCACCACTCAGGATTCCTAGCCTGTATCGGTCGATGACCTGGAGAAAGCTGAAGAGTTGGATACTTCATAGCGATGACATGCTGAAAGCTACGTAGCTGAAGAACTGGAGGCTTTCAGTGAACCTGAAAATGTAAACATAAACGCTAGCATTCAAACCTTCAGCAAACAAAGAACAATCTCATGACATCATTTTTATAACGATCTGAGACCACACCCATTCAGAATATGTGAGCACATACCACATGGCAAAAGGACTGCCTTAGCTTCCTCTACTGTGTGATCTCAAACAGCGTAGATTGCTCAGAGGACCAAGGCATCAGGGAAAGCTTCCTCTACTGTGGGATCTCAAACAGCGTAAATTGCTCAGAGGACCAATTCCACCAGAGAAAGTGTTTCCAAAGGATCAAAAAGGGGAGAGTAACAACAAAGAAAATCCATTTTGCAGATCCATCAGATAGAGAAGCAGGAAGAATCTGATGACAAGGGCGGAGATTATGCTAGGCACAAACAACAACCATGGTCGAGCACAGCAATACACATTTCATGTGTACTCTGCGACATGCCCTGGATTGAGAGACACAGGACAAATAATTTTTACGCTAGTCTTTCTAATTAAAAGCTTGCTGGGCAGCAGGTTGCTGGAGCAAGTGCCTATCCATCAAAATTTTGAGATGAAAGGTTAAGCACCCATGGGCGCTGACTGCATTATACTCAATGGTATTTCAAATCACTACCCAGTAGGAGCAAAATATATGATATTCCAAATATGTACATAGGCGAGGAACAGTCAGAATTCATCGTCTGCTTATGATAACTTTTAATTCAACACGATTATTTTCAAAAAAATTTAATCCTACTTATGATCAATTGCACCTTGAAGTCTGGCACTGAGAAGTGCTAACAATGAACATTATGGTATATGCATAATTCTTCCCGAAACAACAACAACAACAACAACAATAATAACATAACAGTAGGCCACACTACAAGGTGGGACAAACATCCTTATATGTATGTACTACGTACTCTGCTACTAAATGGTTTGAGAGCTTACCTCCATCCGAACTAAGAACTTGGTCCCATTGTCCTGCTGCATACTTTCCTTGGGCAGGCCCACGTGACCGTTCTTCACAAACCTAACGCGGTAAGCACCATTGGTCAGAGACTTGAAGGAACAATAGTTGTCGGCATGCACCTCCAACTCAAGCTGGGAAAAATCTTGCTGCTTGCCAGAGATTGTGCCCCCAATCTTGCTCACGGCAAGGAAGATCCCGTGGCCTGTGGTGCTCCTCAAGGAGAAGCTCACCTGGGGGGCTCTGGGCTGGACCAGGACCTCCCAGCCACCTGTCAAAAGGAAGAAGAGGTAACTATTAGCAACAATAAGAGATGAAAGCAAAAGCTCCGACTCATTGTTTGGTTTAGAGTACTGTACGGAGAGAGAATGTTGCATGTGAATAACCAACACCTCTTGCAACGTGCATCCTCAATCCATTACTAGACTGCCATCCGACTTGGACTCAGTACACTTCTATCAGCTGTGGATATAATCAGTGCTCAAGCTGTCAACCCATGAACACTTTCATTCCTGAACCTCGGCTTGCTACTATGTACACTGTAAGACAATGTTCATCATGCTCGCATTGTCTCCTAGAAGAAAGCATGCCACTTCTAGAGAGCTAGCCTCATATTATGCATCTCCACTGATAGCGCTAGAGCTAGGAAGACAGGACCTAGGGACACAGGACTAGGCTTGGGCTAGGAATATAGGACTCAGATTACATTTGCACTGGGGATAACCCGAGGGGTTGGTTTATCGGATATTTTTATGTGTAGGGCTCCAAGATTATTTTCTTGGTCCACCCTCTTTGTATGTGACTGTGCTGATTACATCATCACTCACATCCTACTTTTCCAAGGTAACCAGTGGCTTTGAGGGCACCTTGGAAGAAGGTGACAGCCAACCCGCTTGACCGGTTTATGAGCTGGACTACATTTCCATTCTGAAAAGCTTGCTGTAGAGAGAGTGAGAGAAATGGAGAGGTGGGGAGGGAGGGAGAGAGGGGAGGGAGAGAGAGGAGGGAGAGAGGGGAGGGAGAGAGGGGAGGGAGAGAGGGGAGCAAGAGAGGGGAGGGAGAGAGCGGAGGGAGAGAGGGGAGGGAGAGAGAGGAGGGAGAGAGAGATTGTAACACCTAGTTCTTTGTTTACATACTTGTATTATTGTTTACCAGTTCCCACCACTCGTCAACCAGTTTCAATATTTCTACCTTTTTATTCTGACCATTAAAATACTATGTAAACTAATGTCTAGAAGCAAGTGATGGTGCTGTGTTGTAGAACACTGACAATGGAGCACGCCATCCAGCCCTCACTTCATGGCTCATATTCATGCACATGTCGTTGCAACTCGATAACCCCTCCCCCTTCCCCTCCCGCTGAGAGCAAGGGAGAGAAGATTACTTCAGGAGCCATAGCATGACTCCATCAACTTGTCAACATGCTTCAACCCAGTGTGATGTTGGTCTAGTGTATGTTCCAATAGTCAACCTTAAACCTCCCTCAACCTAGTGTGGTGCTGGTCCACTCATAGAGCTACATAGTCAACCAACTTCAAACTGCCTCAACCCAGCATGCACAAAACTTCACTCGTAATAAAACGTACTGAGACGTTGTACCCATATGGGAGCTGTGGTCCTGTGGGCATTGGCGGTGGTGCTGCTTGTTGTGGGAGGTAGCCCCACTGAGGAGGAAGAGGATAGCCCCCTGGAGGAGGGCAACCCTGAGGTGGAGGATAGCCCCCTGGAGGAGGGCAAACTTCTGGAGGATAGCCCCCTGCATGGGGTTGAGAGCTGCCAGGATTTTGTGCTGAATATTTGGCATTAGGATACTGCAAAAAAAAACAGCTGTTGTTATACTCAACTCTTACACTATGAGAAGTACATACAAGCATATGCCCACCCCACACATAACATCCTGGCCCACTCTACTCTTACACTACCAGAAGTACATACAAGCATATGAACCCCCACATACAACATCCTGGCCCCCTCTACTCTTACACTACCAGAGGTACATTCAAGCATATGCACCACCCCACACACAACATCTTGGGCCCCCTCTAATCTTACACTACCAAAAGTACATTCAAACAATGCAACCCTGCACACAACATCCTAGTCCCCTCTACTCTTACACTACCAGAAGTACATTCAAGCATATGCCCCCCACACACAACATCCTGGCCCCCTCTACTCTTACACTAACAGAAGTACATTCAAGCATATGAACCCCACGCACAACATCTTGCGGCTCCATCTAATAGCACTCTCTCCTGCTGTTGTGGTGGGCCAGAATATGACTTCTAGAGCTAGGGCTAGGCCCAGAGTTAGGGCACCAGAGTGAGGGCCACCCTGACTTCTAGAGCTAAGGCTAGGCCCAGAGTTAGGACTGGGGCCCTAAGTTACGGCAGCAGAGTTATGGCTACCCTAACTTCTAGAGCTAGGGCTAGGCCCAGAGGACTGTGGCTCTAAGTTAGGGCACCAGAGCAGGGGCCACCCTGACTTCTAGAGCTAGGGCTAGGACCAGAGTTAGGACTGTGGCCAGTAGTTAGGGCACCAGAGTTAGGGTAACCTGACTTCTAGAGCTAGGGCTAAACCCAGAGTCAGGGCACCAGAGTTAGTCCACAATGACTTCTAGAGCAAGTGCTAGGCCTAGAGTTAGGACTGGGGCCCTAAGTTATGACAGCAGAGTTGGGGCCACCCTAACTCCTAGAGCTGGTAGGCCCATTCTTCTAGAGCTACACAGGACTAAATACATAGGTACAGAAATCACTAGATGCTGTTTCCCACATCCCCCTTCAAATCATGGAGATGGTCTATCTCAGGGTAGAGATATTGCATATTGCATGACCCAGTAATCTACACTAACTCCCTGTACAATCTGAGTGTGGAGGTACTTGCATGACCCACTAATCTATACTAACTCCCTGTACAATGCGAGGGTGGAGATACTGCATGACCCAGTAATCTATACTAACTCCCTGTACAATCTAAGGATGGAGATACTGCTAACTCCCTGTACAATCTGAGCATGGAGATACTGCATGACCCAGTAATCTATACAAACTCCTTGTAAAATACAAGGGTGGAGAGGCATAACCCAGTAATCAATCAGGCCTGGAGGAGCCTATAGGGCAGGTAGGGCTTCGGCCCTACCAATATTTGGCTCTTTACTTCAATTAAAAAATTTCTGATCTTGAGTTTGATTTTTAGAGTAGCCAGTGCATGCATCAAAAACTCTCAGAATGTCATGTATTACTACACTCTCAAAGTTTGAAGCATGCAAGTTAATTAACAGCCAGTCTTGTTAATTGCTTGTAAATTAATGTGCCAGCTGGCATGCAATCACTAGGATGCCAGCTGTCATTAGCTAGTTCTAGAATATTCTGGTCATGTGGTGTACCATGTGCTCTTGTTACAATGGCTGGTCCTTCATATTTCAATGAGTTCTCAGAACTTCCTACTGCTCCTCACCAGCCCGCTAATTAAATTCCCCAAGCGATCTTTTGGGGTGAAGAATGTTGTTTGTTGGTCATTTCAATCCACTTGGCTCAAGCAATGGCCATTTCTACACTACGATGAGTTGTTTACTGCCACACTTGTGTGACAGGCTTCAAAGATGGCAAAATGAGGTTTCTAAAGCTGCATCATCCTTTGTAAGTATCTCTCAATAATTTTGGTGTGAGTATTTATCATTTAGTAAATCACTAAATTTTCATTATATAGAATTTAGTAATTGGAAAAATGGAACCAGCTTATTCCAAAAACATCAACTAAGTGACTTTCATCGAGAAGCAGTTGATGTAGTCATCAGAATTCCAGCTATGACAAAGGATGTTGGGGAGCAACTTGTAAAAAAACATGCCAAAGAAAGAGAGTACAATTGCAAAACGTTTCTAAAGATTGTGTCTAGCATTCGATATTTGGCTAGACAAGGGTTAGCTCTCAGAGGTGATGGGGATGAAGTAGATGGACATTTTCTTCAACGGCTGAAGATGAATGGTGAAGATGATACTGAATGGTTGAATCGCAAGTCTTGCAAATATACTTCATATCAAATTCAGAATAACATTTTTGGTGTTATGGCTAATATTCTTCTCAGAAAAATTACAGCTTTACAGTCCCCTTTCCTCACTGTTATGATCGATGATGCAACAGACATTTCCAATAATGAGCAGGCAACTATTGTTTTCCGTTAATGAACGTTTTGAAGAATTCATAGGCTTATACCAAGTTCCACGTATTGATGCTGAAATACTGAGAAGTATTATTATGGATTCCATTGTTAGGCTGAATTTACCCTTATGCAAGCTTCAGAGCCAGTGCTATGATGGAGCTAGCACCATGAGTAAAATCTGGTGTCACAAAAAGGATCCTGGATCTGGAACCCCATGCGGTTTTTACCCACTGCTGTGGACACTCTATTAATCTAGCAGTAAATGATTCAGTAAAACAGATGAAGCTCATCCGAGATGCATTTGATGTGAAATATGAAACTACAAAGTTAATAAATTCTCACCTGGGCATCAATGTCTATTTCGAGATTTGAAGCAGGCTAGTGATATGACTACATCAGCAGGCATTAGAGTACTTTGTCCCACTTGGTGGACTGTAAGGGCTGATTCCCTGGACAGTATCATCAACAATTACTCTGTCCTACAGTCAACATGGGATGAAGCACTTGATTTGGCGAGAGATACTGAAGCAAAGGCCAGAATTATTGGAGTTTCTTCTCAGATGAAATCTTTTGACTTCCTTTTTGGTGTACACTTGGGTGAAATGCTATTTCAACATACAGACAACCTCAATGCAGCATTACAGAAGGAGACCATATCTGCTGCAGAAGGTCAGCATATTGGCAAGATGGTAATTGATACACGAAATCCATTTCGTACAGAACAACTGTATGATTGTTTTTGGGAGAAGCTTAACAAATTTGCTCAATTAGTGGATGTGAGCAATCCACAACTTCCACGTCAACAGAAGACACCATGGCGTTATGAAATATGGACATCTAGTGGTAATTTTCACATGTCTGCTAAGCTCTATTTTTGACAGCAGTACTATGAAGCTATTGACGACATTACAAATTGCTTGAATAGTCCCTTTGAACAACCTGGTTACAATGTTTACTGCAACCTGGAGAACCTTTTGAGAAAAGCTGCCTAAAAGGGAAGCTTTTGAAGATGAAATTGAATTTGTTTGCTCATTTTATAAAGATGATTTCAACCAAGTTCTCCTAAGTTCTCAACTTCTTACCTTTGCTATTGATTTTCAACGTCTGCTGAAGGAAATGGGGCTGATGTTACGATATTTGATATCAGGGACTACTTTCAATCCCTCAGTGCAGGCCAAAGAGAGCTACTCAGCCAAGTATGCAGCATCATGCAACTCCTGTTGGTAATGCCAGGTCCAGAACGTTCTTTTAATGCCTTACGAAGAGTGAAAAATTACCTTCATAGCTCCAAGTCACAGAAAAGATTAAATAATCTAATGGTACTGCATGTACCCAAGGAACATACAGATTCTCTTAGTAAGATGTATATAGCTAGTGAATTTGTTGGTGATGTCATAACAGGAGAAAGATGTTTGGGAAGTTTAATAAGTTTTGTTTTTCATTCATGTATATACAGACTTTATTCTTTACCCAAGGTTGAAGTGGAGGTGGAAGGAGTAAGTCAAAATTTGGAAGTTTTGGTGATAAACAATTTGAAGCATGATGTCTGCTGGGACAGCATATGCCAGGACGTTGGGAGATGGGAAAACATATTTAGAATGACACATTGATCAACATGGTCAGAATGCGGTCGGCACCGAGCAAGGAGCTACAGCCCCAAGATCACAAGGAAGGAGAAGCAGAGCTGTCTGAGAGTTCAGAAGACAGTGAAGGTGAGGATGAAGAGATAACAGAAAGATCCAAGTTGAAGAAGGATGTCCCTGATGAACACAACAGTAGGGAGGGAGAAACTGCTAGTAGAGAAGACTCAGAGTCGGATATTGAAGAGATTGACGATGATGAAGGAAGGAATGATCTCAAAGATAAGGTGTTGGAGGAAGACATAACACCACTGAAGGACAGCCAAGCTATGCGGCAACGGGCTAGAGCAGACTGCAGAAAGTTGCATGGAGACCGTCTGGATATGGACATCCAAATGCTGAGGAGTGAGCAAAAGGCAGATGAGGCTTTGAAAAGATTATGGAGATACTGGTTTTGTTGTGGAGGATGGGTTGCTATGGAAGTTGTAGGATAGAATTGCAGGTGAAATGACACAGTTGTGTTTTCCAGCATCATTTCGATCCATGATATTGTCACTAGTACATCGACCTGGACATTTAGGCAGAGATAAGACCACCCAGAGGATACTGGACGATTATTTCTGGCCAGGCGTAGATGCTGATGTCAAGTAACTGTGCAAAGCTTGTTATGACTGTCAATGTGCAGCACAACAATATCAACCACCAGCACCATTACGACCTCTGCCAGTTATCGAGACACCATTCGCTTGCATTGCGAAGGACATGATTGGTCCACTTCCAACTACAATTGAAGGGAAGACGTTTACATTTGTCATCATGGATTATGCTACTCAGTGGCCAGAAGCATTTGCACTACGTGTTAGGACAGTGTCACAGTCGTGATGAACTAATGATTTTATTCACTCGTGTAGGATTACCTGATGAAATCCTAACGGATTGCAGACATAAATTTTTGAGCAGGCTAATAAAAGAGCTATACAGATTACTGGGAATGAAAGCATTACTACTACCCCATACCATCCTGCTACAGACTGAATGGTAGAGTGTTTCAACACTACACTAAAAATGATGAGGAAGAAGCAAGAAATGGGATGGATAATGGGATCTGGCATTGCCTTTCCTTTAGAGGGAGTACAGAAGATCATCAAATGACAGCACTGGGTTCACTCCATCAGAACAATTGTACGGACGTCAAATACATGGACCGCTGCAAGCACTCTAATAAAAATGGACTGGAAATGCAACAACACCAAAGAATACAATTGCCTACATAACGTAGATACAAGATCGATTGGACGAAATTAAGGACTTGGCAAGAAAAAATGAAAAAACCAAAAACAAAGATCACAAGGAACGCTTTGACAAAAAAGCTAGAGAAAGAACATTTTGAAAAGGAGAGTTGGTAATGCTCCGAACACCGATACTTGGTCCCAAGATGGACACATAATGGGAAGGACCGTACATGTTTGAGGAAAAGATTGGCGACACCACATATCAATTCAACATGCCGGATCATCCAAGAAGGAAAGTACAGAGACACATTAGCCTTCTCAAGGAATTCATATCGCCGGTGGTAGTATGCATGTTGGTCAGCACAAATGAAGAAGTTGATAAGTTTGGACCACAGGGAGAAGAAGAGAGGAAAGGCTGCCCCTCATAAGCAACGTATTGATGGAAGAAGAGGGGAAAAAAGTTCAAGGATTGGTCAAGAGGCATATGGGTTTGGTACAAAGCCCTCATGAACTTACAACGAAAACAAACATAAAAATTGAGATGGGAACAGCATATCCCATCAGCAGATCACCTTACAGACTGGACGTCATGAAAGCGAGGTTAATGGACACAGTGAGTGAACTCCTGGAATTAGGAATCATGCATCTGTCATAAAGACCATGGGCTTTACCTGCTATCCTTGTTGCAAAAAAGGGTGGAAGCAAATGCTTATGCGTCGATTAGAGACGTCTCAATGGTATCACAGTGTCGGATCTATTTCCCTTGCCACTAATCAATCATCTGCTGGACAAGCTGGGGAAGGCCACATTTATCTCAACTCTGGAACTTGAGAAGGGTTACCATCAGGTACCTGTGCATGATGAATCTATCGAGAAAACATCATTTATCATGCCAGGAGGTAAATGAGAACACCTACATATGCCATTAAGGCTAAAGAATGCTCCGTCAACGTTCCAAAGACTCATGAATACCATGACTGCAGACATGACTAACTTCGCCTCCGCATACATTGAAGACATCGTCATTTACAGTGGCACTTTCAAGGAGCATATCAAGCATTTGGAGATGGTTTTCGTAAGGTTGGAAGAGACAGAATTAAAACTCAAAGCAAGCCAATGTGTGTTGGCTGAGAGTCATTGCAAGTATTTGGGACATTGTGTGGGAGAACGAAGAATTAGACCATTACGGGCAAAGGTGAAAGTGGTGTTGGACTACCCGCAACCCAAAAATAAGAAGGACAGGAGAACCTTTTTAGGTCTCACTAATTATTATCTGAGATTTGTACCTAACTATGGCACTATCGCTATTGGACAAAAAAGAAGGTGACGGCTTTTGAGCAGCTGAAGAACGCTCTCACATGAGACCCGATACTGGGAAGTCCGGATGAACAGAAACCATTCCTGTTACAAACAGATGCCTTGGGGGTTGGAATTAGTGCAGTCTTGAGTCAGATGAAGGAGGACGGGAAGGAACGATCTGTAGCATATTATTCAAGGAAGATGAAACCAGCAGAGACACGATACTCTGTTACAGAGTAAGAGTGCATGGTGGTCTATCTGGCGCTTCAAGGTATACCTAAGTGGAGGACTATTCACCATCATGGCTGACCACAAAAGCCTCATCTACCTGGACCGGATAAAGGATGACAGTGGAAGTATAATACGCTGGTCTTTCTCTCTTAAGCCGTACCTGTTCAACATCGTACACCATCCAGGAGTGAAACACCAGAACAGGCTGGGTCGATCCATTCAGTCCTTGTGTGTGAGTTGTTAAGTGTGTAATAAATATTATGAGCTAGTATTGAGGAGCATATTTGTACTGAGTGCACTACTTGGTGGCAGTGTATCGAGTACCGCTTGCGAGAGACAGTTCTGAGGGCATTTGAGAGGAGTGCCCTTGGACAGTATTGGTCACATTTTAATACGAGTAACACTGTAAAAGGTCTATGTAGTATCTACGACTGGCAGAGGTTCCCAGCATTGCCCTGGAAAGGGTAAAACATCTACCTATTAGAGGTGCACAAAATGGGAAGACCGTCTCCCTCCCCCAAGTGTTTAGTCTCAACATTAACCTCCCCAACTTCCTGTTAGCTGTCTAATAGCTACCTATTAAAAAGATTGTTAGAACCAGTTGAAAATGACGCTTCCCTCTGTATGAAAATCTTGCCATTTAAGCAACTGCATTTATCTTCAGAGCAGGGAGCAGGGCTAGAAGCAGCCCGCTAGCGAACTCAACACTGCCCTCTGTAATATGTCGCCATTTCAGCAACTATGGTGCTTTTCTAATAGAGTTAGGAGTAAGGTTAGAAGCAGCCCCACCAGCAAACTGTTTGTATTAGGTGAGCTCTGAAACGATGATGCTAGCATAGTTTTGTTGATAGTTTTGTTGCCATGGAGCATTATTTGTGTGCTATCGTCCCGGAAGTGAATAACACATGCAGGTATATACCTAAACAAAATGGCCAATGTTCGCAACCCATTTATGGGGAGGATGCTGACTTCCAGTTAGTCTGGAGTTTAAATTAGCCAACACAACACATACGTAGCTTGTGTCTGTCTCAGTATATAACTACACCGTCCTGCTAATGTTGAGCTTCTTAGCTTCAAAACTGTAGCTCTCCATAAAGGACACACAGACAATCAGACTTTCTGAATTACAATATATACTGCTCTCACCTGGCATGTTCACTTTGTCTCAGCCTATCTACATGTAGATATTGCTGCCCAGCTTTCCTGCTCTCCTGGCATGTTTACTTTGTCTCAGCCTATCTAGATATTGCTGCTCAGCTAGCCTGCTCTCTGACATGTCCACTTCTTCTCAGCCTATCTAGATATTGCTGCTCAGCTTTCCTGCTCTCTCCTGACATGTCCACTTTGTCTCAGCCTATATAGCTGTTGCTGCTCAGCTTTCCTACTCTCTCCTGACATCTTCACTTTGTCTCTCAGAATATATACCCTAGAGGATGCTCCATACTGAACTAGTTGCTAATCAGTAAGTTTTCATCTGTGACCTTGAAGTAAGACTAAACCAATAGCAGCTGTTAGCTATAGCTTTTACACAAAACACTATACAGATGCTGGTTAAGGATGTTCTGTACAAATAGTTTTCATCTGTGGTCTTGTTCAGTGGGCAAAGTAGCCTTGGCAAGGAACTTAGAGCTATATTGAACGAGCAATTTCTTGGTGGAGTGGCTACCCTAACTTCTGGAGTTGTTATAAGCCTTGTTTGTTCTTGTTCTAGTTTGGCATCCAGCAACAGAGCTAGATATATTCAAAGGGAAATCTCAAGAGTAGATAATGGAGCAAAAGCACCTGGACAAAAGCTAGTTACTCTAACAACTCCTGAGAGTTTCCATATACCCATATTAGAATAAGAACAAACAAGGCACCAGAACTTGGGTAGATATATCTTATATATATATATATATCAAAGGGAACTCTCAAGGATAGAAAACTAGCTTTTGTTTTGCTAAAATGTTAAACTATATACTAATTCAATAAGGCTTTTTGTATTAGTAGGATAGCTAAGTTATATAAGCTTGGTACTCAAGTGTTATAACTAACTCATTACTGGGAAGAGCTAGATATATTCAAAGGGAACTCTCAAGAGTAGAAAACTATCTTTTGTTTTGCTAAAATGTCTAATTCAATAAAGCTTTTTGTTTTAGTTGGATAGCTAAGTTATATAAGCTTGGTACTCTAGCGTTATAACTAATTCACTTACTGGGAACTTTTCTCAGACAATCCATTAGTACAGGTAATTAATGAGACCAACACAGCAAAACAAGGATAGGATTTCAAATTTTGTCCAATAGAGCATAAGGCTAAAATAATATGCTTTACCCCCTTTATTTTACCCTTTTTCTCCATGTCCCCTTCACTCACATCACAATTCCCTGCATTCATTACCACTAGTTTACTATTAGAATGGTGATGATATTAGGCTCTGCAGAGCCAGCTATGAAGATGGTGATGATATTATGCTCTGCAGAGCCAGCTATGTAGCTAGTATTATATTAGTAAAGAATGGTGATGATTATGCTAGGCAGAGCAAGCTGTATATGAAGCTAGTATTATATTAGTAAAGAATGGTGATGATTATGCTTGTCAGAGTAAGATATGAAGTGAGTAAGAAAAACTTGAAATGATTTTTTTGTGGTATGAACAGGAACCCCAGGGACTCTACACATCCTGCGTATTCTAACGATAGTCCTACTCCCCTTCACTTGAACATCACATGCCAAACATTCTTCAAGCATATCAAGGAATAGATAAGGCTTGTGATGAGTTACAAGTACATGTTGTCATTCCCAAGCTGTTTGTCTGTAGACGACAATGGCCTAAGAAAAGATTAATTCCTCTTTCTTGGTCTGTGATTTTGCCAACAAACTTGATTGTGATGGAGACAAGTGGGACCTTTTACCACATTTTAGTGAAGCCTCGACTGCAATGATTTTTGGGAGTGTGTGTAGGAAGACATCACTCTCATGACCCACACATGCGTTCCATGGCAAAGCACTGGATCACTTATGTAGGTCCAAATATACTGGCCAGAGCTAGGTCCAGGGTTTAGACATAGAGCTAGGGCTGGACATAGAGCTAGGGCTGGGACAAGGGATAGAGCTAGGGCTAGGACTGGGACTACGAATACAGCTAGGACTAGGGCTTGAACTAGGAATAAAGCTAGGACTAGAGCCAGGGATAGAACTAGAAATAGAGGGTGGGACTAGGAAGGGGACTAGGGATAGAAATAGGAATATAGCTTGGGACTAGGGATAGAGCTACATGTAGGACTATGCCTGGGACTAGGAATAGAGCTAGGGATAGGACTACTTTAGGTGGGCAATAACTTTTGGACAATTAACAGCAATATTTGATCCCAGAGTGGTCCATGGCACCACTCACTCAGAGAGCATACATGTGCTGCAGTCACATGACCATTCATAGCAGCATACAGATGTGCTGTAATTATGACTATTCATAGCTGTATATGCTGCAGTCAGTGACCATTGCCTAATGAGGAATTTAGAACTGTCACTAACTAGTTGTTAGTGGTGGTGTTGGTACATAATCAAATGACACTAATTCATGCCCAAAAATAAGAACTTGTGAGTCATTATAATGCTAACTTGACATCCTGTATTGAACACTCAGGTCAATGCAGACAATGTATTGGCTGTGCTGTAATTGTCATCTGTGAAGTCTTATGCGACACAACACATGCGTGCTGATAGTCATGTGAGAGCATTATGGTAATAGAGTTTAGGGTTTAGTTCCAAATTTTAGTTCCAAATCAAGTGTGGATGAATGATGTTAATGTCCATTCTGTCGGGTCTCTATTGAGATCACAAAAGAAGCTAGTGGCACATCAAGGAGGCAAGCTCTAGCTACTTACATAGTTGTATACAAACGTAAGCCCATGGGCCGAGCTCTAGATTGTAGCCCTACTCCTATCCCAAGCTCTAGATAGTAGCCCTATTCCTAGCCCTAGCTCTAGATTGTAGCCCTACTCCAAGCCCTAGACTGTAGCCCTACTCCCTGTAGCCCTACTCCTAGCCCTAGCTCTAGATTATAGCCATATTCCTAGCTCTAGCTCTAGACTGTAGCCCTATTCCTAGCCATCTAGCCTATAGCCCTACCCTTAGCCCTAACTCTCAAGTGTAGCCTTACTCCTGGCCCTAATTATAGCCCTTGCTCTAGCCTTAGCTCTAGCCAGTAGCCTTAGCCACTTAGCCATACCCAAACTCTAGCTTGTAGCCCTACCCATAGCCCTAGCTCTAACCCTAGCTCTAGTAGCCTATGGCCCTACCTCTAACCCTAACTTAGCCCTAGCTCTTTCCTTAGCCGTCTAACGTTAACCATATCCCTTGCCCTAGCTCGCCTTAGTCATTAATAACCCCAGCCCTAGCCTGTAGTCCTATCGCTAGCCATAACCTATAGCCAGTCCTGAATAGCACTATGCAATGCTACATACTGCAATATGGCACCACTAGTCCTGTAGGTCACTCAATGCACTCACTGATAAAACACATTGCAGCAAGCCAATGTAAGATCAAGCAGGAATTCAGTTAGGCCTCTTCTGCCATCAGCTGCATTCCATCAATTCACTGTTAAGTGTTTCCATGTCCATAACTAGACAAACTTAGCATTTTACAACCTGCTTAGAGAGAATTTGTCCATGAAAGATCATTAACCTTGGATCCATGGAGAAGGTGAAGCAAGTAATTCTGCCAGGCGGACAAGATCTACATATGATTAAATTGCTAATTAGCTAGAGCTGACCTGTTATTAGCTTCTTCTTGGCTCATGTTCTCAACAGCAGCAGATGCTAGTGGAGGCAATGGTAGAGCTACACTGTGTAGTGCAGCTGTGCTTTTGCAGAGAAGTGCATACCCACTAGACTACATAAGGAGCATCATGACACCTGCCTTCCTATAGTTAAAGCCCAAGTAACTGAAGCTCCAGCTTTCCTGGCTTTATCTCTACTACTCCTAGTTTTAACTGGCCCTAGACCTGTAGCATTAGCCTTTACCCTAGCCCTAGCCCTTGCTTCAATCCTAGCCCCAGTCTTAGTGTTAACCCTGTATCCACTGCATTCTTACTGAGCAGGGACTCTTTCATGAGGAGACTATTGCACATAACAACAGTACAGGAGCCACAGGAAACACCAAACAGAACCAATGCTACAGATACATGTGTCACATTACACAGGCCCTGAGGAAGAGTCACCTACATTATCATTAAGTGAAGCAGCCAAGTTATCGAATCCACAAAACGACTTTCAAGGTGGGGCTTTGCAACTGCAAGACAAGTTGAAAGAAGCACCGTTGTGTTTGCCAAAAGAAAGGTGCCACATGCTCTTCAAACTGCCATTGTGGAACCACTTGTTATAATAATCAACCACTTTCACCCGAAAGCACATCAAAACGGTCTAGGGAACCTACATCTTACATGTCTCCCCCATCGATAAAAGCGAAGGAAATTGGCACGGTTTCAGGATCAGAGTCTGACAAGAATGAAGCCTGACCTGCAAATCTTCATATGCCTGGTGAAGAGAAAAGTACTCCAATCACTATTATCAACACTAAACCAATTCGCACTGCCAAATATTGGCTACCTCAGTTTTTCCTTACCTATGAAGACAAGAGAATTCTCGAAGGAAATGGGCGTCTAAATGATAAGCACATTAATACCACACAAAAGCGGAGTTTCCAGGAGTTAATGGACTACAGAACACTCTTTTGGATCAGGCAAACAAGTGGGATGAAATGAAATCTAATGGAGTCCAAGTTCTAAATCAGAATCAGAACCACTGAGTTTGTGTTTCGACATTGAATAATCCAGACACAATACAAGTATATGAGAGTTTGAAAAAAAAGAGTCAGCAAAGGTTTGACAAAGCAACTTTGCTCAATCTTACACAGGATCTCAGATGCCATCACTGTTCAGGCAATGCCATCTCAAATTCAGAAAGGTGCGGCAGATTGTGGACTATTTTCAATTGCAACTGCAACTGCTCTATGCCATGGGTCCCTCCCAATGCTACCATTTGGGATCAGTCAAGCATGAGAAACTATCATATTAAATGCTTTGAAAAGGGGGTAATGGCACCATTTCCTGGATGAGTTCTAGATATCACAATCGATATATGTACTAAACATTTTGATATTAATATTATATATATATAGCCATGATTCATTCTCTATCATCAATTTGCCAAAGATTTATAGCTGGCGCAAATTCTTAGATAATTTTGGACAATCTGAGTATTGCACAATCTATAGATTGAGCACCAATCTATAGATTGGCATGCAATCTAGAAATTCATAGATTGCGCAGTACAATCTATAAACAGGCCATATTTCTAGAAAGAGCAGAACATATATATATATATATATATATATATATATTTAGCTTGTGGTTACAAGTTTAGCTCTATAGATTCTGTAAACCTCAATGGACTTGATATATAGCTTAAAAGATAGGTCTTTCTGTCTGCTCCCTCTTGATAATAAAATATTTTTCGCCAAGTTACCGGAGCTACAAATGAAGGAAACCTCAAAAACCTGAATGCCTGATTTTGCCACATATATCTCTCCAGATTGCCAAGTGCTAGAGAGTTGAAATTAGCACCAGTCACTAGAGAAAGCTCTAATCTACATAATGAGTGTTTTCATTAGGCGCCAACAAGTAAGTACATGGTAAAGCGCACGGGTGAAAAATGAATTTCGTTAATAATCCATAAAACACATTTTTCACCCGCCGCTTGACCGCATACTTATGCTTTAGCGCCTAATGAAGGCACTCATTATGTAGAGTAGGGCTTACTCTAGACACTTGTGCTAATTTCAACTAGCACTTGGCAATCTGGAGATATTTATGTGGCAAAATCAGGCATTCAGGTTTTTGAGGTTCCCTCCACTTTAGCTCCAGTAACTTAGCTATAGTTATACCTATGACAAATATTTTAGTAACAAAAGAGAGCACACAGAGAGACCTATCTTTTTAGCTATATAGCAAGTCCATACCATGAATTTGACAAAATCTATGGAACTATAAAGGCGTAACCACAAAAAAAAGTTTTTATTAAGAAATGCAACTGTCCTCCCCCTTACTAGCATTAGTCCATACTTCAATATGAGTGGGTGTCCACTTTTAAACAAGCATTGGTCAACGAGTGGGTAGCCCACTTTTAAACCAACATTGGTCACACTTCAATACGGGTGGCTACTTTTAAACTAGCATTGGTCACACTTCTATATGAGTGGGTGGCCCATTTTTAAACAGCATTGGTCAACAAGTGAGTGGCCCAATTTTAAACCAGCATTGATCACGGGGCGACCTTGTGGTCAGGGAAAAGCATTGATCCTGTAAGCCCTAAAGAACTGGGAGGCTTGAACTGAGTGATGAGAGACTCAATGGAATGTGTAAATTGATGTAGTTAAACCCACAGAATATTTGTATGTGTGTTAGTTAGGGTAGTGTTGGACAGTTGTGATTGGTCGTGGTTAATGGTGTTACATCGTATTGTGACCATATATGGTGAGATCTAGACAGGGCTGCAAGCCTACTGAAGGGCAGCAGTTATTACAGGCTGAGTCGGTCCATCAGTCGGACCTTGTGCTTGTGTTGTGAAGTGTGAGATTGTAATAATAAATATTATGAGCTTGTTATTGAGGAGCATATTGGTAGTAGGTGCATTATTTGGTGGCACTGTATTGAGTACCACTTGTGAGAGACAGTTCTTAGGGCATTTGAGAGGAGTGCCCTTGGACAGCTGGTGGCAGCGGTGGGATAACAAGTGTTTCTACTAGCTACAGACCCGAACTACTAGCCAATAGCTTAGCTAAGCTACTTGTTGTATCGATTACAAGGTTGATTCTGTGATGAACTGTCAAATTGAATCAAGGCTTCTTCGTGTAAAAGTGCTCGGTGATAGAATGGCTGCGAAATGATAGACAATACAGACTTCCGAACTTCAGGAAATGGTGGACCAATGAGATGTGGTAATGACAACAGAAGTCATGATGCTGAACCTCCATATGAATGAACTGTTGGACAAGGAACAGAGAGGTGAGATGCAACAGAGGGATCGAGAACATGGAGAAGATGAGTAGCGTAGAGAACGACGATATAAGGAAGAGGCTGCACAGAGAAAGAGAGCATCGAGAAGAGATGGAATTGCAAGTGAGATGTTGGGAGGATCTATTGCTGAGAACTGGAGGAATGATATGGAATGGATCAACAGAGTTCTTGCCGGGAACAGACACAGGATGCAGAAAGAAGGTGGAAAGGTTTGGCCAGATGGCACCAGGAGGGGAGGCATGGACTTACTTCTCTTCTTTTCAGGCACATATTTCTACCTACTGCATGGACAAGTCGAAGTGGACCCGTTATTTGGCTCCACTGTTAGACCCACACCCCAACCGGATCTACATTAACTTGTACAAGAGTGAGCTAGTGACTATGACATTGTGAAGAAGGCACTCTTAAAACCACTTCCAGGTGACTCAGACGATCTACAGAACAAAGTTGGACCATCTTAAGAGTTGAGAGAGTCAGGAGAGACGTGGGTGATGGCAGGAGACTGAGGAATGTCAATTGCAAGGAAGTGGATTGCAGACTGCACGAGCATGGAGGAGGTGGCAGGGCTGATTGCTCTGGATTTGTTATTTAAGGGAATGCCCAAGCAACTTGCTACGTATGTCAGAGACCGAAATCCCAAGACAGTTGGGGAAGGAATGGAAGCAACAGCTAACTTTATGAGTATCCAAGGTTGGAACTACGACACCAGTTCAGAAGTGGAGGGACCGCTAGGAAAACAGAACAAGCCGGAGGATAGAAGCCACCCACCCATTGAAAGGAGTTATTATCAAAGAGATAGAGAAGAAACCAGAGAAGTTGTTCCAAGTAAGCCTAACATGGAGAGGGAACAGGTGTCAAAGCCAGGGAAGACAGCATTCAAGTATGAAAAACAGTATAAATTAAGGTGCTTTAAGTGCAACCAACTAGGGCCAGGGTTACATTTAGAAAATTGTCCAAGGTGGGGCAACTGGAGGAATCGGGGGGGCATGATGGTTAAAGATGTAACAAATATTCTAATGAATTTTAATAATACAATTTCCAAGGGGGGGGGGGGCAAAAAGGAGCCAAGGGGTGGCAGGCACCCCATCCATAATGAAACCCTGAGGGCACTTTGCCGCACACCAATGTAAATGTAAACAAAATCAAGTAGGAAGATGCAAGAATGGTCAACTCTCTCACTCAATGCCAGGAACTAGATCTTCTTGAGACAGAGATCGATGGAAAGGCAACTGTGAGAGGGAGAGTTGGTGGAACTCAATGTCACAACATCTTGTTGGATACAGGGAATGCACAGACAGTGGTCAACCGGGATCTGGTGAAAGCAGATCAATACACTGGCAAGACAAGATATGCTGAAGCATTCAATGGCATGAGAGGAGCGTTTCCGATTGCCAAGGTTGAAATGGAGGTGGATGAAGTAAGTCAAAATTTGGTGATAAAGAATTTGAAGCATGATGCCTGCTGGGACAGGATATGCCAGGATGTTAGGAGACTGGAAAACGTCTTTTGTACAACACATTGATCAACATGATTACGATGCGGTCGGAACCAAGCAAAGAGCTACAGCAGTTGCCACAAGATCACAAGGAAGGAGAAGCAGAGCTGTTTGAGAGTTCAAAAGACAGTGAAGGTGAGGATGAAGAGATAACAGAAAGATCCAAGTTGAAGAAGGATGATGTCCCTGATGAACACAACAGTAGGGACGGAGAAACTGCTAGTAGGAAAGACTCGGAGTCGGAAATTGAAGAGATTGTCGATGATGAAGGAAGGAATGATCTCACAGATAAGGTATTGAAAGAAGACATACCACCACTGAAGGACAGCCGAGCTACGAGGTGACAGGCTAGAGCTGACTACTGCAGCAAGTTGTATCGAGACCCTCAGGATATGGACATCCTAACACTGAGGAGTAAGCAGAAGGCAGATGAGGTTTTGAAAAGGTTGTGGAGGAAGGTGGAGAAGGGAGATACTAGTTTTATTGTGGAAGATGGGTTGCTATGGAAGCTGTCAAGGATAGAATGGCAGATGAATGAAACAGTTGTGTTTTCTGGCATCATTTCGATCAATGATATTGTCACTTACACATCAGCCTGGACATTTAGGATAAGACAGGAACACACTGAGGATACTGGACGGTTATTTCTGGCCAGGCGTAGATGCCGATGTCAAGGAACTGTGCAAAGCTTGTTATAACTGACAACATGCAACACGACAATATCAACCACCAGCATCATTATGACCTCTGCCAGTTATCGAGGCACCATTCATTCGCATTGCGATGGTCTGCTTCCAACCACAATTTAAGGGAAGAGGTTTACATTAGTCCTCATGGATTATGCTATTCGGTGGCCAGAAGCGTTTGCACTACGTGTTAGGACAGTGTCACAGTGGTGATGAACTAATGATTTTATTCACTTGTGTAGGAGTACCTGATGAAAACCTAACGGATTGCAGATAGAATTTTTTGGGCAGGCTAATGAAAGAGCTGTACAGATTACTGGGAATGAAGGCAATACTACTACCCTATACTATCCTGCTACAGACGGAATGGTAGAGCATTTCAATGCTACACTAAAAATAATGAGGAACACTAGCAAGAAATGGGATGGACAATGGGATCTGGCATTGCCTTTCCTTTATGGGGAGTACAGAAGATCACTAAATGACAGCACTGGGTTCACTCCATCAGAACTATTGTATGGACATCAAATACGTGGACCGCTGCAAGCACTCAAAGAAAAATGGACTGGAAATGCAACAACACCCAAGAATATAATCGACCGATACAAGATCGATTGGACAGAATTAAGGACTTGGCAAGAAAAAATTTAGAAACCAAAAAGAAAGGTCACAAGGAACGCTTTGACAAAAAAACTAGAGAAAGAACATTTCGAAAAGGAGAGTTGGTAATGCTCCGAACACCAATACTTGGTCCCAAGATGGACACAGAATGGGAAGGACTGTATATGTTTGAGGAAAAGATTGACGACATTACATATCAACTCAACATGCCGGATCATTCAAGAAGGAAAGTACAGAGACACATTAGCCTTCTCAAGGAATTCATATCGCCGGTGGCAGAATGCTGTTGGTCTCTCCAGGCAATCCTGGAGTGGTAGGACAGAGATAGTATGCAGAGAGCTCTCAGGAGAAGAAGGAAGGGATCTCACAGGGCGACCTTGCGGTCAGGGAAAAGCAAGAATGATCCGGCAAGCCCTAGAGAACAAGGAGGCTTGTGATGAGTGACGAGAGACTCAATGGAATGTGTAAATTGATGTAGTGATTAAAGACTAAACCCACAGAACATTTGTATGTGTGTTAGTTAGCGTAATGTTGGACAGTTGTGATTGGTCGTGGTTAATGGTGTTACATCATATTATGACCATATATGGTAAGATCCAGACTGGGCTGCAAGCCTACTGAAGGGCAGCAGTTATTACAGGCTGTGTCGGTCCATTCAGTCCTTGTGCTTGAGTTGTAAAGTGTGTGATTGTAATAATAAAATATTATGAGCTAGTATTGAGGAGCATATTTGTAGTGAGTGCACTACTTGGTGGCAGAATATTGAGTACTGCTTGCGAGAGACAGTTCTGAGGGCATTTGAGAGGAGTGCCCTTGGACAGTATTGTGACATTTCAATACGAATAACACTGTAAAAGGTCTATGTGGTATCTACGATTGGCAGAGGTTCTCGGCATTGCCTAGGAAAGGGTAAAACATCTACCTATTAGAGGTGCACAAAATGGGAAGTCCATCTCCCTCCCCCAAGTGTTGAGTCTTAACATTAACCTCCCCAACTTCCTGTTAGCTGTCTAATAGCTACCTATAAAAAAGATTGTCAGAACCAGTTGAAGATGATGCTGCCCTATGTATGTAAATCTTGCAATTTCAGCAACTGCATTTATTTTCAGGTCAGGGCTAGAAGCAGCCCGCTAGTGAACTCAACACTGCCCTCTGTAACATGTCGCCATTTCAGCAACTATGGTGCTTTTCTAATAGAGTAAGGAGTAAGGTTAGAAGCAGCCCCACCAGCAAACTGTTTGTACTAGGTGAACTCTGAAATGATGATGATAGTGTAGTTTTGTTGTTGCCATGGAGCATTATTTGTGTGCTATCGTCGCGGATGTGAAAAACACATGCAGGTATATACCTAAACAAAATGGCCAATGTTTAGTGGACATTGGTCTAGTAGATCGCTATGTATGTATTCTCTTGTATAGGTAGACCCCTTACCCATTATACGTATTCATACATGTACGCATGCGCAGACACACACTATGCTCAGTTGATGCACACATTGTCAAAGACAGGTTCTGATTCATATCCAGTGTGATCTGCGACAAAGGCGTAGCTGCGCTATCATTTATGTGTGCATCAACTCGGCATAGTGTGTGTCCTTTGACTATTGTGGCATCGTTTGCAACACTGTGGAGGATCCTTAAGGAAACTATAATAGGTGACCCCATTTAATGCCCATCAAGATGGAAGCGGTCAGATGCCCCTTCCCTGGATGTACCTACAGCACCCCGGCTGATCTGGATCCGGCAGTAACAGCAGTCGTCCAGTCCACCCATGCTATGGGACACAGCCGAGCGACCAAGGCTAAACCTGCGCCCGTGAAGAGACCGGAGATGACATCGGGAGGGACCACGGAGAATTGGACGTATTTTCTGACTAGGTGGAAGGCCTACACTGGGGCAGTACAGCTCACAGAACAAGACATCGCGGTGCAACTCCTCGAGTGCTGTGATAGTAAACTCAGACGTGACATCACTCGAAATGCAGTCGGCCCGGTCAAACTGGAGGACATGAGCGAGAGGGACCTACTGGGAGCGATGAGAGCCCTAGCGGTGAAGGATGAAAACCCCAAGGTGGCCAGGGTTGGTTCTGAGCCGGATGGTTCAGGACAGGGGCGAACCAGTGAGGGCATACGTGGCCAGACTCCGAGGCCAGGCCGAGGTATGCTGTTTCACTAAGAAATGTACTAACTGCGAGGCCATCTCCAATCAAGGTGAGGAGAGGGTGGCGGATCAGTTATGTATTGGGTTAGCATATGGAGAAATCCAAGAGGATCTCCTTAAACACCCAGACCAGAACATGGGGGTGGAAGAGACCATTAGATTTGTGGAGGTGAGGGCAGCTGGTAAAAGGTCGGCAGTATCAATGACCACGCCCACCTCCACTAGCGCCATCGATGATGATGAGGGTATGGAGGCGGTGAGCAGCACGTACAGGCACCAGCAGCGACGCCCCCCCTCACGACCGAGGCTGGGACCAGGTAAGGTCACGCCCACCCGACAACATGCTCCACCCCCCAACCACACACCCCACCGAGAACCCGGCTACCCCAACCAGAGAACGACACCAACTAGGGGACAGAGCCTGCCACCTCAACGCGCCACCAGACACCCATCAAGCGAGGTGTGTGTAACTTTTGTGGCCTTCCAGGTCACGGAGAACAGGAACGAACAGCTCACAGGCGCATACATTGCCCGGCCTTCGGAACCACCTGCCCCTCCTGCGGACGGCAGAATCATACAGCCCAGATGTGCTGGCAAGGATCCATAGAACAGGAGAGCGCCATCTACGAACAGGTAGACACAATGGTTGAGGGGACCCTCGACCACCAGCAGTGGAACCCAGACACCCATCGCTGGACCCAGGAGAAGTCCCAACCACAGCCCCACGTTGATGTCATCGTCTCTGCACGCTCGGAGGACTTCCGCCACCATGGCCATTCCCTGAGAATCGAGACGTTAGGCATCGCAGCCTGCGCTATGCCAGATACTGGCTGCCAGAGTTGCCTGGCTGGTCCACAACTCATGACTAAGCTCCGGTTGACAGCAGATGACCTCATCCCTGTCAATCTAGTCATGCACTCTGCAAGTGGCAACAACCTGCCTATCTTGGGAGCCGCTATTCTGAGAATCAAGGCCAACATCACCGGCCTCGAGTCCAGACAGATGGTAAACTTTTCAGGCATTGCAAACAAGCTATACCTGAGTCTGGCTACCTGTGTCGACCTGCGGCTTCTCCCCAGGGACTCCTCCCACAGCACGCCAATGCTACCTTTGGGAAACAACAAGGCTGGCGGGGAGCCCAAACCGGACCAACACAACACTCCTACCATGCAGACCTGCAGACCAGAACGCCCCTGCAGACCAGAACCACCACGCCCGGCGTGGTTGCGACCACTCCACCCAGACCTCTCAAGGCGACGTCATTACCTCCACCTCATGTGAGTCCACAAACCCTCTCTAAGACTTGCTCATGCCCCACTAGAGCACAAGCCCCTACCCGACCTACAAGCCTACCATTCCCGGTGACTGAGGCCAATAGGGGTAGGCTGTAACTACACCTCAGGGACCTGTACAAGGCGAGCAGCTTTAACACCTGTGAGCACCAGCTGTTACCAATGATGTCTGGCCCACCACTCCGGCTCAACATTGACCCACATGCTGTCCCTAAACCCTGCCACACCCCTATTGCCACCCCCATCCACTGGCAGGAGGAAGTGAAGGCTGGACTGGACCGCGACGTCTGCCTAGGAGTGCTGGAACAAGTACCCCTGGGGACCCCAGACACTTGGTGCCATCGGATGGTTATTTGCACTAAAAAGAATGGGTCCCTCAGGAGGACAATTGATTTCCAGGAATTGAACCGCCATGCCACACGCGTAACTCATCACACCCAATCACCCTTCCATCAAGCCAGAGCTGTCCCGACCCGATCGAAGAAGACCATTTTCGATGCATGGAATGGGTACCATTCCGTTGCCCTCGCGGAGCCCGACCGTCACTACACCATGTTTATAACCCCGTGGGGTCGATATAGATACTGCTCCGCCCCTCAGGGATACATTGCCTTTGGTGACGCGTACACGGCCAGGTACGACAGCCTGGTCGCGGAGATACCAAATAAAACCAAGTGCATAGACACCGCCCTCCTGTGGTCGGAGTCCATAGAGGATGCCTTCCACCAGGCAATGGAGTGGCTCAATGTCTGCGCTAGGAATGGTATCACGCTGAACCAGGACAAGTTCCGGTTCGCACAGGACGAGGTGGAATTTGCCGGTTTCCTCATAACAACGGACAAATTCAAGCCCTGCAGCAGGTACATCCGAGCAATCACTGACTTCCCGACACCCATGGCGATAACGGACATTCGCGCCTGTTTCGGTCTCGTGAACCAGGTAGCCTTCGCATTCTCCATGACGTCGGTGATGTCCCCGTTCCGGTCCCTACTCAAAACCTCCACCACCTTTGCATGGACCCAGGACCTCCAACTCGCTTTTTACGCGTCGAAGAAGGAGATCACCACACGGATCCAAGAGGGCATGAGAATTTTTGACAAGGAGCGCCCAACTTGCCTGGCGACGGACTGGAGCAAGGACGGGGTAGGGTACTGCCTATTTCAGAAGCACTGCCAGTGCCCGTCCCAGGAGATCTTCTGTTGCCAGGAGGGTTGGAAGGTCACCCTGGTCGGCTCCAGGTTCACACATGCAGCGGAGTCGAGATACGCACCAATCGAGGGAGAGGCCCTAGCGGTCGCTGATGCCCTGGACAAGGCCCGCCACTTTGTTCTCGGATGCTCCAACCTGGTCATAGCCGTTGACCACAAACCCTTGGTGAAACTGTTCGGGGACCGATCCCTTGAGGACATCCCCAACACGCGTCTCAGAAACCTTAAGGAGAAAACGCTAAGGTACCGATTCACCATGGTGCACATACCCAGAGTTCGCAACCGAACCAGCGACGCCCTGTCACGCCACCCCACCGGCATCCCCAGCCCAGCGAGAATGGCTCTGCAGGACGACAGCACAGCGCCCGACACTGCGTGCCCCCACACAGGCCTCAAGATCCCCTCCGCCCTGCTTGCGGGCATCTCGATCGCGCCCCCGCCCGAGGACGACGATGTGGGCCTTTCCACGGCCATTTGCGCAGCCATCACTGCCATCCCCCTCAGCTGGGAGGCCATCCAGATCGCCACAGCAGCGGACGACAGCCTGCAGGACTTTGCCCTCACCATAGAGGAAGGGCCACCGGACAAATGGCACCTGATGTCCCCGGCAACCCGGGACTTCTTTCCCTACCGAGACTCCCCCTCAGCAGTAGATGGCGTCATAACGTACGGAGACCGAATCGTCATCCCAACCAAGCTCCGTCGCACCTGTCTGGACCCCTTACACGCCGCTCACCAAGGCACGAGCAAGATGACCACCCGAGCGGAATCATCCATCTTCTGGCCTGGCATATCCAAGGACATCACTGCAACACGGTGGCAATTGCAGTGTCTGCAACGGCAATGCTCCATCCCAGCCGGCCATGCCCTCAGTCACAACGGAAACCCCAGCATACCCCTTCCAGCACATATGTGGGGACTTCTTCCACCACCTCGGACTGGTATACCTGGTTCTTGTCGACAGGTACTCCAACTGGCCCATCGTCACCCCATCCGGGGACGGTGCAGCTGGATTAACCCAAACCCTCCGTGATACCTTTGCGACGTACGGCATACCAGACACGCTCACCTCCGACGGCGGCCTAGAATTACGGCACACAAGACAAGATCGTTCCTTACTAACTGGGGCGTACAGCATCGAACATCCTCGGCGTACCACCCCCACGCTAACTGCAGAGCCGAAGTAGCAGTGAAGGCCATGAAGAGGCTAATCGCAGGGAACACTGGCCCCAACGGCACCCTGTCCGATGCCTTCCACAAGGCCCTACTGATTTATCGCAACTGCCCGGACGCAGACACCAAGATGTCCCCAGCGACATGCGTCTTTGGCCGACCAATGCATGATCTCCTCCCCGGCCTACCAGGCAGATACCTGCCCCACACAGAATGGACCGACCAGCTCGACCTCAGGGAGAGAGCTCTCTCCAAGCGAGCCATGGCAGGTCACGCGAGATGGGATGAGCACACCAAGGGCCTTTCCCCCCTCAAGAACGGTGACACCATGCTCATCTAAAACCAGACAGGACGACACCCGACTAAATGGGACAAGTCGGGGACGGTAGTGAAAGTGTTACAATACCATCAGTACGGCGTATGGACCGACGGCTCCGGCCGCCTCACAACCCGCAACCGCCGGTTCCTGCGCCGATACACCCCCCACCCAACCGAGGAACTACCACCACTCCCACTTGCCGACACACCCTACCCCAACAACACGCCGACCGTCATCCATCCGGAGCCAGAGCCGATCATTGACTACCCGCCAACCAACGCTCACACCGAGGCCCACACCATGCCAGAGCCCACCATAGCCACCACCCCGGGACCTCCAACCAACCCCAATCCCTTGAGTATCACCCCGGCCACCCCACACACGGGACGTTCCTACGCCACCGTCGCCCGGGATCCACCGCCGACCCAGGCCACCCGACCTGTGACCAGTCCGCCCTCTACACCTGCCTTGAACAGGCCGGCAGCACCAAGGTCCATCATTACTCCCAGGTCACCTCGTCATCCGCCTGCTCAGAGCAGCCTGACCGCGAAGCCACCACCCCCCCGACACAGCAAACGCGGACCAAAGCCATTGACCGCTACAGCCACAACTGATCTACTAACTTCAGCAGGCACCAGTGCCAACTTGGGGGGAGGTAGTGGACATTGGTCTAGTAGATCGCTATGTATGTATTCTCTTGTATAGGTAGACCACTTACCCGTTATACGTATTCATACATGTACGCATGCGCAGACACACACTATGCTCAGTTGATGCACACATTGTCAAAGACAGGTTCTGATTCATATCCAGTTTGATCTGCGACAAAGGCGTAGCAGCGCTATCATTTAATGTTCGCAACCCATTTATGGGGGAGATGATGACTTCCAGTTAGTCTGGAGTTTAAATTAGCCAACACAACACATACGTAGCTTGTGTCTGTCTCAGTGAGTATATAACTACACCGCCCTGCTAATGTTGAGCTTCTTAGCTTCAAAACTGTAGCTGTCCATAAAGGACACACAGACAGACAGACTTTCTCAATTAGAATATATACTGCTCTCTCCTGGAATGTTCCCTATGTTTCAGCCTATCTACATGTAGATATTGCTGCTCAGCTTTCCTACTCTCCTGGTATGTTCACTTTGTCTCAGCCTATCTAGATATTGCTGCTCAGCTTTCCTGCTCTCCTGACATGTCCACTTTGTCTCAGCCTATCTAGATATTGCTGCTCAGCTTTCCTGCTCTCTCCTGACATGTCCACTTTGTGTCAGCCTATATAGATGTTGCTGGCTTTCCTGCTCTCCCCTGACATTTTCACTTTGTATCTCAGGATATATACCCTAGAGGATGATCCATACTAAACTAGTTGCTAATCAGTAAGTTTTCATCTGTGATCTCCCTCCTTGAAGTAAGACTAAACCAATAGCAGCTGTTAGCTATAGCTTTTACCAAAACACTATACAGATGCTGGTTGAGGATGTTCTGTACAAATCATCTGTGGTCTTGTTCAGTGGGAAAAGTAGCCTTGGCAAGAAACTCAGCTATATTGAATGAGCACTTTCTTGGTGGAGTGGCTACCCTACTTCTGGAGTTTTTATACGCCTTGTTTGAACTTATTCTAGTATGGCATCCAGCAACAGAGCTAGATATATTCAAAGGGAACTCTCAAGAGTAGATAATGGAGCAAAAGCACCTGAACAAAAGCTAGTTACTCTATCAACTCCTGAGAGTTTCCAAATATATGTATACCCATATTAGAATAAGAACAAACAAGGCTCATAAAATCACAAGAATTTGGAGATATATCTATATATATAATATATATATCAAAGGGAAATCTCAAGGATAGAAAACTAGCTTTTGTTTTGCTAAAATGTCAACTAGATACTAATTCAATAAAGCTTTTTGTTTTAGTTGGATAGCTAAGTTATATAAGCTTGGTACTCAAGCGTTATAACTAATTCACTTACTGGGAAGAGCTAGTTATATTCAAAGGGAACTCTCAAGAGTAGATAACGAAGTAAAAGCACCTGCTAGTTACTCTATCAACTCCTGAGAGTTTCCAAATACATATTAGAATAAGAACAAACAAGGTTCATAAAAACACCAGAACTTGAGTAGATATATCTTATATATTTATATATCAAAGGGAACTCTCAAGGATAGCTTTTGTTTTGCTAAAATGTCAACTAGATACTAATTCAATGTTTTAGTTGGATAGCTAAGTTATCTAAGCTTGGTACTCTAGCATTATAACTAATTCACTTACTGGGAACTTTTCTCCGACTTTCCATTAGTAGAGGTAATTAATGAGACCAACAGAGCAATACAAGCATAGGATTTCAAATTTTGTCCAATAGAGCATAAGGCTAAAATAATATGCTTTTTTGGCCTTTCCCCCCCCCTTTTTCTCCATGTCCCCTTCGCTCACATCACAATGCCCTGCATTCATTACTACTAGTTTGCTATTACATTAGTAAAGAATGGTGATGATATTAGGCTCTGCAGAGACAACTATGAAGATGGTGATGATATTATGCTCTGCAGAGCCAGCTATGATAGTAGTATTATATTAGGAAAGATTGGTGATGATGTTATGCTCTGCAGAGCAAGTTATGAAGATAGTATTATATTAGTAAAAAATGGTGATGATTATGCTTGGTAGAGACAGCTATGAAGCTAGTATTATATTAGTAAAGAATGGTGATGATTATGCTTAGTAGAACCAGCTATGAAGCTAGTTAGTAAAGAATGGTGATGATTATGCTTGGCGGAACCAGCTATGAAGCTAGTATTATATTAGTAAAGAATGGTGATGATTATGCTCTGCAGAGCAAGCTATGAAGCTAGTATTATATTAGTAAAGAATGGTGATGATTATGCTTGGCAGAGCAAGCTATGAAGTGAGTAAGAAAAACTTGAAATGATTTTTTTGTGGTATGAACAGGAACCCTATGGGCTCTACACATCCTGCATGTTCACACTATAGTCCTACTCGCCTTCACTTGAACATCACATGCCAAACATTCTTCAAGAATGTCAAGGAATAGATAAGGCTTAAGGCTTCTGATGAGTTACAAGTACATGCTTGCATTCCCAAGCTGTTTGCCTGTAGATGAGCACGGCCTAAGAAAAGCTAAATTCCTCTTTCTTGGTCTTTGATTTTGCCAACAAACTTGATTGTGATGGAGACAAGTGAAACCCTTTACCACATTTTAGTGAAGCCTCGACTGCAATGATTTTTGGGAGTGTGTGTAGGCATACATCACTCTCATGACCCACATGGAGTTCCATGGCAAAGTACAGCATCACTTATGGATGTCCAAATACACTGGCTAGAGCTAAGGCCAGGGATTAGACATAGAGCTAAGGCTGGGACTAGGGATAGAGCTAGGGATAGGATTACTTTAGGTGGATAAAAACTTTTGGACATATGACAGCAATATTTGATCCCAGGGTGGTCCATGGCAACACTGG
This sequence comes from Cladorhizidae sp. MBARI D1340-BT2, assembly GCA_028752905.1. Lineage (NCBI taxonomy): Eukaryota > Metazoa > Porifera > Demospongiae > Poecilosclerida > Cladorhizidae > Cladorhizidae sp. MBARI D1340-BT2. The sequence goes on from JAQNBH010000011.1 coordinate 13,224,940, forward strand.
ATCAGTATGGCACTCAGAGAGCACACATGTTCTGCAGTCAAATGACCATTCATAGCAGAATACATATGTGCTACATTCATGACTATTCATAGCTGCATATGCTGCAGTCAGTGACCATTGCCTAATGAACTGACACTAACTAGTTGTTGGTAGTGGGGTACACAATCAAATGACACTAATTCATGCCCAAAAATAAGAACCTGTGAGTCATTATTATGCTAACTTGCCATCCTTTCTGTTGATGTGTTGAACACTCAAGTCAATGCAGACAATGTATTTGCTATGATGTAATTGTGATCTGTGTGTGAAGTCTTATGCGACACAACACATGCGTGCTGGCAGTCATGTGAGAGCATTATGGTAATAGAGTTCAGGGTTTAGTTCCAAATCAGAAGGTATGGATGAATGATGTTAATGTCCATTCTGTCGGGTCTCTATTGAGATCACAAGCCAAGAAGTACTAGTGGCACATCAAGGAGGCAAGCTCTAGCTCCTTACATAGTACTTCAATCGCTAAGCCCATGGGTTCAGCTCTAGATTGTAGCCCTACTCCTAGCCCTAACTCTAGATTGTGGCCCTACTCCTAGCCTTAGTTCTAGATTGTAGCCCTATTGCTAGCCCCAGACTGTAGCCCTATGATCCTAGCCCTAGCTCTAGACTATAGCCATACTCCTAGCTCTAGCTCTAGACTGTAGCCCTACTCCTATCCCTCTAGCCTATAGCCCTACCCTTAACCCTAACTCTTGGGTGTAGCGCTACTCCTAGCCTTAATTATAGCCCTCGTTCTGGCCTTAGCTCTAACCAGTAGCCTTAGCCACTTAGCTATAAAACTCTAGCTTGTAGCCCTACCCATAGCCCTAGCTCTAACCCTAGCTCTAGCCTGTAGCCCTACCTTTAAACCTAGTTTAGCCCTAGCTCTATCCTTAGCCATCTAACCTTAGCCATATCCCTAGCCAGCCTATAACCTTAGTTATTAATAACCCTAGCCCTAGCCTGTAGCCCTATCCCTAGCCAGAACCTATAGCCAGTCTCTTGGATAGTTCAATATGCAATGCTACATACTGCATATGGTGCAACTAGTCCTATCAGTCACTGAATGCGCTCACTGATAAAACACAATGCAGCAAGCCAATGCAAGCCCTAGTTAACCCTAGCATAACTGCCCTGTCATCAGTCCTAGCTTCTACTGTAGTTAAACCTAGCATAACTGCTCTAGCATCAGTACTAGCTATAACCCTATATCTACTGCATTTAACCCTAGCCTAACTGAGCAGGCACTGCTTCATACCTGTAACCCTAACACTAGCTTCAATCCTAGCCCTAGCCCTAGCTTCAATCCTAGCCCGAGTCCTAACTTTAACCCTGTATCTACTGCATTTAATCCTAGCCTAACTGAGCAGGCACTACTTCATACCTGTAGCCCTAGCACTAGCTTCAACCCTAGCACTAGCTTCAACCTTAGCACTAGTTTCAACCCTAGCCCTAGCTTCAATCCTAGCCCCAGTCCTAGTGTTAACCCTGAATCTACTGCATTCTTACTGAGCAGGGACTGTTTCATGAGGAGACTAGTGCACATAACAACAGTACAGGAGCCACAGGAAACACCAAACAGAACCAATGCTACAGATATATGCGTCACATTACACAGGCCTGGCGGTTTATATTTTGCTGATCTTGAGTTTGAATTTTTAGAGTAGCCATTGCATGCATCAAAAACTCTCAGAATGTCATGTATTACTACACTCCCAAAGTTTGAAGCATGCAAACTAATTAACAGCCAGCCTTGTTAATTGCTTGTAAATTAATGTGCCAGCTGGCATACAATCACTAGGATGCCAGCTGTCATTAGCTAGTTCTAGAATATTCTGGTCATGTGCTGTACCATGTGCTCTTGTTACTATGGCTGCTCCTTCAAGTTTCACAGATGTCCCAAAACTTCCTACTGCTCCTCACCAGCCCACAAATTTTAAATTCCCCAGCGATCTTTTGGGGGTGAAGAGTGTTGTTTGTCGGTCATTTCAATCCACTTGGCTCAAGCAATGGCACACTACGATCAGTTAAAAGATGTTGTTTACTGCCACACTTGTGTGACAGGCTTCAAACAGGAAAATGAGGTCTTCTAAAGCTGCATCAGCCTTTGTAAGTATCTTTCAATATTTTGGTGTGCGTGTGTATCATTTAGTAAATCACTAAATTTTCATTATACAGACATCCACAGGATTTAGTAATTGGAAAAATGGAACCAGTTCATTCCAAAAACATCAACTAAGTGCTGTCATCGAGAAGCAGTTGATGTAGTCATCAGAATTCCAGCTATGACAAAGGATGTTGGGGAGCAACTTCTAAAAAAACATGCCAAAGAAAGAGAGTACAATTGCAAAACGTTTCTAAAGATTGTGTCTAGCAATCGATATTTGGCTAGACAAGGGTTAGCTCTGAGAGGTGATGGGGATGAAGGAGATGGAAATTTTCTTCAACTGCTGAAGATGAATGGTGAAGATGATACTGAAATGATTGAATGGTTGAATCGCAAGTCTTGCAAATATACTTCATATCAAATTCAGAATGACATTCTTGGTGTTATGGCTAATAATATTCTCAGAAAAATTACAGCTTTACAGTCCCCTTTCCTCACTGTTATGATCGATGACGCAACAGACATTTCCAATAATGAGCAGGCAACTATTGTTTTCTGTCATGTTAATGAATGGTTCGTGGTTTTTGAAGAATTCATAGGCTTATACCAAGTTCCTCGTATTGATGCTTGAAACACTGACAAGTATTATTATGGATTCCATGGTTAGGCTGAATTTACCCTTATGCAAGCTTCAGGCCCAGTGCTATGATGGAGCTAGCACCATGAGGGGAGAAAAATCTGGTGTCACAAAAAGGATCCTGGATCTAGAACCCTGTGTGGTTTTTATCCACTGCTATGGACACTCTATTAATCTAGCAGTAAGTGATTCAGTAAAACAGACGAAGCTCATGTGAGATGCACTTGATGTGACATATGAAACTACAAAGTTAATAAATTCTTACCTGGGCATGAATATCTATTTCGAGATTTGAAGCAAGCTAGTGATATGACTACATAAGCAGGCATTAGAGTACTTTGTCTCACTTAGTGGACTGTAAGGGCTGATTCCATGGATAATATCATCAACAATTACTCTGTCAAACAGTCCACATGGGATGAAGCACTTGATTTGGCGAGGGATACTGAAACAAAAGCCAGAATTATTGGAGTTTCTTCACAGATGAAATCTTTTGACTTCCTTTTGGTGTACACTTGGGTGAAATGATATTTCGACATACAAACAACCTGAGAGCAGCATTACAGAAGGAGACCATATATTCTGCAGAAGGTCAGCATATTGGCAAGATGGTAATTGATACTCTAAATTCATTTCGTACAGAACAACTGTATGATTGTTTTTGGGAGAAAGTTAACAAATTTGCTCAATTAGAGGATGTGAGTGATCCTCCATAACTTCCACCAGAAGACACCATGGCGTTATGAAATTGTGGAATCTAGTGGTGATTTTCACATGTCTGCTAAGCTCTATTTTCGACAGCAGTACTATGAAGCTATTGACGACATCACAAATTGTTTGAGGAGTCGCTTTGAACAACCTGGTTACAATGTTTACTGCAACCTGGAGAAGCTTTTGAGAAAAGCAGCTAAAAGGGAAGCTTTTGAAGTTTAAATTGAATTTGTTTGCTCATTTTATAAAGGTGATTTCAACTAAGTTCTCCTAAGTTCTCAACTTCTTACCTTTACTATTGATTTTGAACGTCTGCTGAAGGAAATGGGGCTGATGTTACGATATTTGATATAAGGGACTACTTTCAATCCCTCAGTGCAGGCCAAAGAGAGCTACTCAGCCAAGTATGCCGCATCACGCAACTCCTGTTGGTAATGCCTGCAACAAATACTACTTCAGAATGTTCTTTTAGTGCCTTATGAAGAGTAAAAAATTACCTTCGTAGCTCCAAGACACAGAAAAGATTAAATAATCTAATGGTACTGCATGTACACAAGGAACATACAGATTCTCTTAGTAAGATTTATATAGCTAGTGAATTTGTTGGTGAGTGTGATAACAGGAGAAAGATGTTTGGGAAGTTACATCTTTACCACAAAACATGACATTGTATTATACTCTTGGCTTTGTAACCCATTTTGGCCCTACCAATAATTTTTAGCTTCCTCTGGGCCTGTTACACTTGGTTACTTGTAGACTGATTCTGATTAGTGCTTCTGAAGGGGAAGCTCTTGCAAAGGCATATTCATGTAGAGACTAGTCAAGAAATTAACTATTTCTGTGTGACTGTCAGTCTGAACCCAACCGAAATAATCTTCAAGGTTTCAAAGAGAGTTTAGGAAAATATACTGATCAGTGCCAAGATGAACTTATTAGCAGCTGTTGGTTTACTTCATTCTTGTTAGCAGCTGCACTTATGCAATCACCTGGGAATTCCCCTGAGCCTATACAGGGACAATCTATCTACTCCAGCTATCTATTACAGCTATCTACTCCATACTCCAGCTATCATGTACACAAGGCACCTAGGCATCTTGGGGGTCGACTTTTCCTGCAAACTTTGAACGCCCATCCTGGAAACAGAACTAGGAGATAAAAGCCTCCTTGAACCTTGAAGAGGAAGCTAGAATAAGACATAGAGGACTCACTTCATGAACACTGCCTACGAGACATCCTCATAGAACCAAGTCACATGCAAGGAAAAGTGTCATCCATCACCAAACATTTATTTCAGCAACGGTTTGGAAAATTCTTTAACAAAACTTCCAAGTGTAGACTGAGCTTACCCCAAAAAAAGGTACGCACAGAAGATGTGAGCCTGTCAAACAGAAGACACACAGCTACCATAATAAAATGACAGTCCATCCTAGCCATTAATAAATCAAACACTAAAAGGGTTCCCCCACCTCAAACCTCACCAATCCCTCCCTCTCCACATGTGTAATACCATGATTATAAACATCAGGATGGACACAAGTATGGTCCTACCTCACAAACCCAAGGAATATATGCACAGACCTAAACGTGTCATCTCCAAACATTCTTCTCGCTATCCAACTTTTATTCAACCATGTACTGTAGCTATGGAACTGCCATGTGCAAAGCAATCACAAAATGGTCCTCATTCTAGATTATTCTTACCAAAACAGCAGTATCTCCAGCCCTTGCTTTCAAGCTCATGCCTTCAATTCCAGGCGCCAACTATAAATATCGAAGAAGAAAAACAACATGATCACACTCGAGCCATTTGTTGGTTGCTATCATTGTCATAGTTGTTGCCATTGTGTTGTTGTTGTTGTTGGTGTTTATAGGAGAGGAGAGCTGTGTCTGAGTTTTATGAAAAAGGCCTTTGCTAGGGCTAGGACTCACTTGTAAAGGCTCTGAAGAGGTCAAAAAAAAGTTTAATCATAGGCAGCACAGAGGGTCTGGCAGACTGGTGAAAGCCGTTACCACTTCTTAGAAGTGCTGCAAAAGAGCTGTACCACATTTTCTCCTCCTCTAGCTAATATTAAGATTTGGGCTAGGACAATTTAAGATTGGGGCTAGGACTAAGTTTGTACATGCAAGTAGCTGCTTTTATACAGTAGCAAGTACAGACTCATTAACAACTACAAGTGATAACACGATCACATTCTGGTCTAAACAACACAATCTACCACATGGTTTGGTTTGTTGTTTGCACACATGAATATATGATAGGTGGGCTTTGTTTCAAACTGAAATGGCTAGCAAAAGACACAAGCAGCAGCTACTTTGGGAAATATTTAAGTCTTCATCTGAAACATCTTCCCAAGGAAGATGGTGCTAGACAGAGGAAATAGTAACAGAAGAAAATGCTTCTCTACTTGATAGTGAAGAAACTTTACCTGTCACTACTGAAATGGAGTTTAAGTTTTGATGAAACCTCATCAACCAAAGTCTCAGGATATGTTTCCTAAGACTGGATTTGGAAGTAAGAAAACAGAGTACCGTTCTTTTTGAGCCACATGGTTTGACAATCCACAGTAGTCAACCTGGCTTCATTGGGAAACCAAAAACGAAAGAGCATATTGCATAATTTGTCGTAACACTCATGCCTTAAAACAGCTAACAATATCTAAGCTTCATTTATTACGACTGGCTACAGTAACTGGAAGGATGCGACCAGACGATTTGATCGGCATAAAAGCAGTGCATGCCACAAGGAAGCAGTTATGAAATGGGCTCACCATGTTAGAGGGATTGATATAATGTTAGCTTACAATACCAACTGAAAGCTGAGCAGGAAAAAGCAAGGATTTGCCTTATGAAGCTGTTTACATCTCTCGAATACCTGGGCTGGCAAGGACTTGCTATATATAAGAGGGCATACAGAGGATAATGGAAATTACTCCCATCTGTTACAACTTCGTGCTCAAGATTTTGATTATTTACAATCATTGCACAGGCATACACTTCTCATGAGATCCAGAATGAAATGTTGAAGATCATGTCCCACCAGATACTTCGATCTATCTTAAAGGATGTTGGGCTGGTATTGTGTCAGTGCTGACGAAACAGTAGATGCATCTCTGTGTGAGCAGGTATGATATTATAATAATTATATGAATTTTGACATTCTTACACAAATAATTAGTTTACATATGTACTTTTGTGTTTTATAGTTGACTGTTTGCATCCGTTATGTCTGCCCCCAAAAACATTTGAAGTGTACGAGGATTGCATTGGTGTTTACCCTACATATTAAACAAATGCTAGTCAACTCATTGTCTTAATTAAAGATGTCTTGATGCATTCTAACCTACTTTTGAGCAACTGTCGAGGTCAGTGTTATGACGGTGCTGCCAACAAGTCTGGCAGATGCTCTGGTGTAGCCACTCTCTGCAAGAGGAACCAAGAGCCCTTTATCTTCATTGCATGGCACACTCTCTAAACTTTGCAGTACAAGAATCTTGTCACACTATTAAAATCATGAGTGATTGTTTCGACACCGTGTTGGCACATCAAAAAATGTCAAGTATAGTGCCAAGAAAAAGGCTATGCTACTAAAACTTCTTTCCCCTGAGAGTCCTGGGTTAAGACCCCTCTGTCCTACTTGCTGGACAGTAAGGACAGCATTGATGAAGTCAGTTAAAGAAACTACCATGTAATTATTTCTGTGTTGAAGGAAATCATTGAAGAGTACAGGGAAAACACAGAGGCAACATAATCAGCACGAGGTGTTGTGGCTACCATAGAAAAATTTGCATTCTTATTTGGTATAGTTATAGCTGATAAGATTTTTTCTGTCATGGATACTCTCAGCAAAGCTCTTCAGGCAAAACTAATATGTGGATTGGAAGCACAAGGTTATGCATCTGTCACTCTTTCTAAATTAAAATAATTTACAACTGATGAAGAGTTTTCTAACTTCTGGGATAAGCTTCAAGAAAAAAGTAAAGAATTGGATGTGAATAAGCCTGAGCTACCCCGTAAATGACGGGGACCTGTGCAAGATATAACAAAAATGCTGCAACTACTTATTTTGATCACTCTCCAAGGAGTGTGTGCTTCAATATGGTTACAGGTGACTTACGCCATCTCCTTCATAAGGTGGCAATGTAGGGCTAGGTTGTCCGGGAGCACTGTCTGTAGGAAGGTGGCTCTCTTGGGGCGGCGACTTGTCCGACATGGCGACGATACCTACTATGTCTTTAGCGCAAGTATTTATAGTCGCGGTACGCGGGTCAATGGGTTGGTGACGTATCGGCAGCCGTCCCCTCATATTTTTGTGTGTGTACGAGACGAGAATATACCTTTACTCCATAAAAGGCTACTGAAACAAGCATGCATATGAGTGAAGTAATATGCAGGATGATAAAGTTTGTTTTTCTATGCATGGCCATTTTTGTGATGTATGTGGCTAAGTGTCAACTTGTTTTGCCTTGCCCCGGTTTTCTATTCACCAATGCTAGCCTTGTTTGGTGAATAAACTTCAATAAAGAAACTGGAAAAATAAGAGTCTAATTCATCTACGTCACCTCACTGCACACCAAAAAGCTAGACCCTACTATTACTACCTATAATTGGCCCTTCATTTACTGTTGATAGGATAGATTGTTATGTGTTAGTTACTGTTATATAGTTACAAAGTTTCACAGTGTGCTGTAATATGTGTTTTTTCTGTTCTTAATCGACAAGAAAACCTGTGCTGAATAAGAGATTTTCATAATATAATGCATTCTCGTGCAAAATTCATCTTTTTCTATTCTGCTGAATGGGAGAAAAGAAGTAGTTACTATCAGACAAGTCAGATGAAGAGGGAGCTATGGCCTCTCAACCAAACATTATGATCTTCACTCGAAATCAATATCATCTTTTGGACAATGTTCACAACAGCGTTGCCAAAGATGAGAACAATCCTTGCAACAGGTAGGCTATTGATATCCTTCACATGCCGAATGTAACTGTTTGGCACATTTGTATTGAACTATCTGATGAACAGCTTGATATATATAAATGTTGAGCCTGTCAATGGCTGGCAGTTGTGATCAATGGCCCTTTTTTCATTTTCTTTTCTTTCCTTCTCACTCATTCCATCAAACTGAAGTAAAACTGGTACCATTTTATAATGATAATGCAATTGGCCTACTGGGTTATTCCTTCTTCAACACACAGCATTCTTAAAAATAATTTTTGTGAACAATATCCAGCTTTCCTATTGAAATGTTCTTCCCTTACCAAATCATTTGTATGAAAATAAATCCACAGTCAGGCATTGATGGCTTGACTCGAAGAATGAAACAAGTACAATGAGCAATAGAACAGCTCCGTGCACTTCAATTTTCATTCCTTTGAATGAAGCATTGAACCTAGCTGTCTCCTCACTGTGCTGTTGAAGTAGGAGGGAACACTCTCCCCATTATGCTGTTCAAGTAGGAGGGACCCCTCTCCTTGCTATATTCTGTTCATATAGGAGTGGGCCTTCTCCTCGCTGTGCTGTTTAAACTAAGAGGGAGCAATCTCTTCAACATGCCGTTGTAGTAGCAGAGAGCCCTCTCCTCACTGTGCTGTTGAAGTAGGTGGCCCTCTATTCACTGTGCTTTTGAAGTAGGAGAAAACCCTCTCTTCACTGTGGTGTTGAATTAGGATGAAGCCCTCACTTTACCGTGCTGTTGAAGAAGGAGGAAGCCTTCTCTTCACTGTACTATTCAAGTAGGAGGGAATCCTCTCTTCGCTGTGCTGTTGAAGTAGGAGAAAGTCCTCTCTTCACTGTGCAATTGAAGTAGGAGTTAATTCTCTCTTCACTGTGCTGTTTAAATAGGTGGAAATCCTCCCGTCACCGTGCTGTTAAATTAGGATGGATAGTGTTGAGATTGCAGGGTGCCCTCTCCTCACTGTGCCGTTGAAGTAGGAGGAAACCTTCTCCTAATGGTGCTGTTGAAGTAGAAGGGAGCCCTCTCTTCACTATGTTGATGAAGTAGGAGGGAACCCTCTCTAGACGGTGCTGTTGAAGTAGGAGGGAGTCCTCTTTTCACTGTGCTATTGATGTAGGAAGGAACCCTCTCCTCACTGTGCTTCTGAAGTAGTAGGGTACCCTCTCCTTACTGTACTGTTGAAGGTAAAGGTAGTCCTCTCTTCACTATCCTGTTTAAGTAGGAGGGAGTCCTCTCTTCAATCTGCTATTGAAGTCGGAAAGAACCCTCTCCAGACTGTGCTGTTGAAGTAGGAGCGAACCTTCTCCTCACTGTGTTGTTGAATTAGGAGGGAACCCTCTCTTCAATATGCTGTTGAAGTAGGAGGGAGCCCTCTCTTCACTGTGCTTTGGAAATAAGAACGAACCATCTCATTACTGTTCTGATGAAGTAGGAGGGAGCCCTCTCCCCACTGCACTGATGAAGTAGGAGGGAGCCCTATCCTCACTCTGATTTTGAAGTAGAAAAAGCGCTCTCTTCACTGTGGTGTTGAAGTAGGAGAGAGAGCCCTTTGTTCACTGTGCTATTGAAGTAGGAGCATACCCTGTACTCACTCTGCTGTTCAAGTAGGAGGTAGCCCTCTATTCACTGTGCTTTTGAAGTCGGAGAAAGCCCTCTCTTCACTGTGGTGTTAAATTAGGATGAGGCCTTCCCTTCACCATGCTATTGAAGTATGGGGAAGCCTTCTCTTCACAGTGTATTCATGTAGGAGGGAATCCTTTCTTCACTGTCCTGTTGAAGTAGGATGAAGTCATCTCTTTTATGGTGGTATTGAAGTAGGAGTGAACGCTCTCCTCACTGTGCCGTTTAAGTAGGTGGAAAGCCTCTCATCACTGTACCTGTTAAAATTAGGAGGGACTACCCTCTTCACTATAGTGTTTAGGTAGAAGGGTGCCCTCTCCTCATTGAGCTATTGAAGTAGGAGGAAGCCTTCTCCTAACTGTGCTATTGAAGTAGGAGGGTAGTCCTCTCTTCACTGTGCTTTTGAAGTAGAAGGGAACCCACTACTCACTGTGCATCTGAAGTAGTAGTGAACCCTCTCCTACAGTAAGGTGAAGGGAGCCCTCTCTTCACTATGCTGTTTAAGCAGGAGGGAGACCTATCTTTACTCTGCTATTGAAGTTGGAAGGAACCCTCTACAAACTGTGCAGTTGAAGTAGGAGGGAACCATCTCCTCAGTGTGCTGTTGAATTAGGAGGGAACCATCTCCTCACTGTGCTGTAGAAGTAGGATGGAGCTCTCTCTTCAATGTGGTGTTGAAGTAGGAGGGAGCCTTCTCTTCACTGTGGTATTGAAGTAGAAGCGTACCCTCTATTTACTGTGCTGATGAATTAGGAGGAAGCCATCTCCTCACTGTGCTGTTGAAGTAGAAAAAAGGCCTCTCTTCACTGTGGTGTTGAAATACGAGGAAGCCCTCTCCTTACTGTGCTCATGAGTTAGGAGGGAGTCCTCTCTTTACTGTGCTATTAAAGTTGGAGAGAACCCTATCCTAACTTTTCTGTTGAAGTGGGAGGGAACCCTCACCATGATGTGCTGTTGAAGTAGGAAGGAGCCCTCTATTTACTGTGCTGTTAAAGTAGGAGGTAGCCTTCTCTTCACTTTACTGTTGAAGTAGGAGGGCACCCTCTCCTTGTTGTGCTGTTTGTTGTGCTGTTGATGTAGGAAGGAGCCCTCTTTTCACTGTGCTGTTGAAGTAGGAGGAAATCCTCTCTTCACTGTGGTGTTGAAGTAGGAGGAAGCCCTCTCTTCAGCGTTCTGTTGGAGTAGCAGGGAGGCTTATTTTCGCTGTGCTATTGAAGTAGGAGGGAACCCTCTCCTAACTGTGCTGTTTGAGTAGGTCGGAACCCTCTCCTCACTGTGCTGTTGAATTATGAAGGAGCCTTCTCTTCACTATGGTGTTGAGATAGGAGAGATTCCTCTCTACACTGTGGTTTAGAAGTCAGATGAAGCCCTCTTCTCACTGTGTTGTCGAGGTAGGAGGGTGTCCTCTCTTTACTGTGCCATTGAAGTAGGAGGGAACCCTCTTCTCACTGTGCTGTTGAAGTAGGTGGTATCCCTCTCTTCACTAAGCTGTTGAAGTACAAGGGAATTCTCTCCTCACTTATGCTGTTTAAGTAGGAGGGAGTCGCCTCCTCACTTTTTTTTTAAGTAGGAGGGAGTTCTCTCCTCACTGTGCTATTGAAGTAGGAGGGAGCCCTCTCCTCATTATACTGTTTAAATAAGAGGGAGCCCGCTCCTTGCTATATGCTGTTGAAGAAGGAGGGAGACCTCTCCTCGCTGTGATGTTGAAGTAAGAGGGAGCAATATCTTCAACGTGCTGTTCAAGTACGAGGGAGCCCTCTCCTCACTATGCTGTTGAAGTTGGAGGGAGTGCCCCCCTCGCTGTTTTGTTGAAGAAGAAGGGAGTTCTCTCCTTGCTGTGCTATTGAAGTAGGAGGGAGTACTCTCCCCATTATACTGTTCAAGTAGGAGGGACCCCTCTCCTTGCTATATTCTGTTCATGTAGGAGTGGGCCTTCTCCTCGCTGTGCTGTTAAAGTAAGAGGGAGCAATCTCTTCAACATACCGTTGAAGTAGGAGGGAGCCCTCTCCTCACTGTGCTGTTGAAGTAGGAGGTGGCCCTCTATTCACTGTGCTTTTGAAGTAGGAGAAAACCCTCTCTTCACTGTGGTGTTGTATTAGGATGAAGACACCATTCTGTTGAAGACGGAGGAAGCCTTCTCTTCACTATGCTATCCAATTAGGAGGGAATCCTATCCTCACCGTGCTGTTTAAAGAGGTGGGAACCCTCCCGTCACTGTGCTGTTGAACTAGGATGGACTACCCTCTTAACTATAGTGTTGAGGTAAGAGGCTGCCCTCTACTCATTTAGCTATTGAAGTTGGAGGAAGCCTTCTCCTAACTGTGCTGTTGAAGTAGGAGGGTAGTTCTCTCTTCTCTGTGCTTTTGAAGGAGAAGAGAACCTACTCCTCACAGTGTGTCTGAAGTAGTAGTGAACCCTCTCCTCACTGTACTGTAAGGTGAAGGGAGCCCACTCTTCACTATGCTGTTTAAGCAGGAGGGAGTCCTATCTTTACTCTGCTATTGAAGTTGGAAAGGAACCCTCTCCACACTGTGCATTTGAAGTAGGAGGGAACCATCTCTTCACTGTGCTGTTGAATTAGGAGGGAACCCTGTCTTCACTATGCTATTAAAGTAGGAGGCAGCTCTCTATTCAATGTGCTATAGAAGTAGGAGCAAAACCTCTCCTCACTGTGCTGATGAAGTAGGAGGGAGCCCTCTCCCCACTGTGATGTTGAAGTCGGATGGAGCTTTCTCTTCACTGTGGTGTTGAAGTAGGAGGAAGCCTTCTCTTCACTGTGGTATTGAAGTAGAAGCGTTCCCTCTATTTACTGTGCTGATGAAGTAGGAGGGAGCCCTATCCTCACTGTGCTGTTGAAGTAGAAAAAAGGCCTGTCTTCACTGTGGTGTTGAAGTACGAGGAAGTCCTCTCCTTTCTGTGCTCAAGAGTTAGGAGGCAGTCCTCTCTTCACTGTGCTATTGAAGTTGGAGAGAACCCTATCCTCACTTTGCTGTTGAAGTGGAAGGGAACCCTCACCATGATGTGCTGTTGAAGTAGTAGGAAGGAGCCTTCTTTTTACTGTGCTGTTAAAGTAGGAGGGGAGTCCTCTCTTCACTCTGCTTTTGAAGTAGGAAGGAACCCTCTCCTCACTGTGTGTCTGAAGTAGTAGGGAACCCTCTCCTCATTGTACTGTTGAAGGTGAAGGGAGCCCTCTCTTCACTATTCTGTTTAAGTAGGAGGGAATCCTATCTTTACTCTGCTATTGAAGTTGGAAGTAACCCTCTCCACACTGTGCTGTTGAAATAGGAGGGAGCACTCTCCTCACTATGCTTGAAGTAGGAGGGAGCACTCTCCTTAATATGCTATTGAAGTAGGAAGGAGTCACATTCTCGCTGTGCTATTCAAGTAGGAGGGAGCCCTCTTCTCTCTGTTCTGTTTATGTACGAGGGATCCATCCCTTCACTATGGTGTTGAAGTACAAGGGAATCCTCTCCTCACTATGCTCTTAAAAACAGAAGGAGTCCTTTCCTTACTGTACTGCTGAAGTAGGAGGAAGCCCTCTACTTGGTAAATGCTGTTGAATTAAGAGAGATTCCTATTCTCACTGTACTGTTGAAGTAGGAGGGAGCCATCTCCTCACTATGGTTTTGAAGTAGAAGTGAGCCCTCCCTCACTGTGCTGTTGAAGTAGGAGGGAACCCTCTCCTTAATGTGCTGTTGAAGTAGGAAGGAGCCCTCTATTCACTACACTGTTCAAGTAGAGGGAGTCTTCAATTCACTTTACTGTTGAAGTAGGAGAGAGTCCTCTCTTCACTGTGCTGTTGAAGTAGGAGGGAACCTTCTCCTCTCTGTGCTGTTGAAGTAGGAGGTAGGCCTCTCTTCTCTAAGCTGTTGAAGTAGGAGAGAGCACACTCCTTACTATGCTGTTGAAGTAGGAGGGAGTCCCCTCCTCGCTGTTTTGTTGAAATAGGAGAGAGTTCTCTCCTCGCTGTGCTACTGAAATAGGAGGGAGCCCTCCCCACACTTTGCTGTTGAAGTAGGAGGGAGTCCTCTCTTTTCTATATCTGTTGAAATAGGAGGTCATCCGCTCCTTGCTATGCTGTTGATGTAGGAAGGAGACCTCCCTTTATTGTGCTGTTGAAGTAGGAGGGAGGCGTATCTTCACAGTGGTTTTGAAGTGGGTGGAAGCCTTCTCTTCAGCGTGCTGTTGAAGTAGGAGGGAATTCACTTGTCACTGTGCTATTAAAGTGGGATGGAACCCTCTCCTCACTGTGCTGTTGAAGTAGGAGGGAACCTTCTCCTCACCTAAAGAAGGAGGGAGCCCTCTCTTCACTATGCTGTTGAAGTTGGAGGGAGCTCTCTCCTCAATATGCTGTTTGAGTAGGATGGAACCCTCTCCTCACTGTGCTGTTGAATTAGGAAGGAGCCCTCTCTTCACTATGGTGTCGAGATAGGAGGGATTCCACTCTACACTGGTGTTTAGAAGTCAGATGAAGCCCTCTACTCACTGTGTTGTCGAGGCAGGAGGAAGTCCTCTCTTCACTGTCGTATTGAAGTAGGAGGGAACCCTCTTCTCACTTTTCTGTTGAAGTTGGAGGTAGCCCTTCTTCACTATGGTGTTGAATTAGGATGAAACTCCCTCTTCACCATGCTGTTGAAGGAGGAGTAATCCTTCTCTTCACTGTGCTATTCAAGTAGGATGGAATCATCTCTTCACTGAGCTGTTGAAGTAGGAGGGAACCCTCTCATCACTGTGCTGTTGAATTAGGATGGAGTATTCTCTTCACTATGAGGTTGAAGTAGAAGGGTGCCCTCACCTGACTGCGCTATTGAAGTAGGGGGTAGCTTTCTCCTAACTGTGCTATTAATGTAGGAGGGAGACCTTTCTTCACTATGTTGTTGTAATAGGAGAGAGTCCTCTCCTCACTGTACTGTCCAAGCAGGAGGGAGCCCTCTCTTCACTCTACTGTTGAAGTAGAAAAAAGCACTCTCTTCACTCTGCTGTTGAAGTAGGAGGGAACACTCTCCTTGCTGTTGTTATTGAAGTAGGAAGGAGACCTCTATTCACTATGGTGTTGAAGTTGGAGAGAGCCCTCTCCTCACTGTGTTGTTCAAGTTGGACGGAATCCTCTCTTTACTGTGCTATAGGAGCGAACGATCTACTCACTGTGCTTCTGAAGTATTAGGGAACCCTCTACTCACTGTACTTTTGAAGGTAAAGGGATCCCTCTCTTCACTATACTGTTTAAGTAGGAGGGAGTCCTGTCTTAACTATGCTATTGAAGTTGGAAGGAATCCTCTCCTCACTTTACTGTTGAAGTAGGAGGAAACCTTCCCTTCACCATGCTTTTGAAGTAGGAGGAAGTCTTCTCTTCACTGTGCTATGGAAGTAGGTGGGAAACTTCGTTTCACTGTGTTGTTGAAATAGGAGGCTCTCCTCTCTTCACTGTGCTATTGATGTAGGAGGGAATCCTCTCCGCACTGTGCTATTTAAGACGAGGGAACCCTCTCGTTACTGTGTTGTTGAATTAGGAGGGATTACTCTCTTCAGTATGGGGTTGAGGTAGATGGGTGCCTCACCTCACTGCTCTGTTCAAGTAGGAGGAAGCCTTCTCCTAACTGTACTTTTGAAGTAGGAGGGGGACCTCTCTTCACTATGGTGTTGTACTAGGAGAGGGACCTCTCCTCACTGTGCTGTTTAAATAGGAGGGAATCCTCTCTTGACTGTGCTATTGAAGTAGGAGCGAACCCTCTACTCTCTGTGCTTCTGAAGTATTAGGGAACCCTCTACTCACTGTACTTTTGAAAGTAAAGGGAGCCCTCTCTTCACTATGCTGTTTAAGTAGGAGGTAGTCCTCTTTTCACTCTGCTGTTGAAGTTGGAAGGAATCCTCTCTTCACTTTGATGTTGGAGTAGGAGGAAACCTTCTCCTCACTGTGCTGTTGAATTAGGAGGGAACCCTCTCTTCACTCTGCTGTTGAAGTAGGAAGGAGCCCTCTCTTCTCTATGGTGTTGAGGTAGGAAGGTTTATTACTCTCTATACTGTGGTTTAGAAGTTGGATGAAGCCCTCTGCTCAGTGTGCTGTCGAGGTAGGAGAGAGTCCTCTCTTTACTTTGCTATTGAAGTAAGGAGTGAACCCTATTCTCACTGTGCTGTTTAAGTAGGAGATAGCCCTCTCTTCATTAAGCTGTTGAAGTACGAGGGATCCATCTGCTCACTATGCTGTTCAAGTTGGAGGGAGTCCCTTCCTCGCAGTTTTGTTGAAGTAGGTGGGAGTTCTCTCCTCGCTGTGCTGTTGAAGTAGGAGGGACTCTTCTCCTTGCTGTGCTATATAGTAGGAGGGAGCCTCACTTCACTCTGCTATTGAAGTTGGAAAGAACCCTCTCCAGTTGCTGTTGAAGTAAGACGGAACCTACTCCTCAATGTGCTGTTGAATTAGGAGCAGACCCTCTCTTCACTATGCTGTTGAAGTAGGAGGCAGCACTCTATTCAGTGTGCTACTTAAGTAGGAGCGAAACCTCACCTCACTGTGCTGATGAAGTAGGAGGGAGCTCTCTCTTCACTGTGCTGTTAAAGTAGAAAAAAGCCCCCTCTTCAATGTGGTGTTGAAGTAGGAGGGAGCCTTCTCTTCACTGAGGTATTGAAGTATAACTGCACCCTCTACTCACTGTGCTGATGAAGTAGGAGGGAGCCCTCTCCTCACTGTGCTATTGAAGTAGAAAAAAGGCCTCTCACTGTGGTGTTGAAGTAGAAGGGAATACTCTCCCCACTGTGCTGTTGTAGTAGGAAGGAGACCTCTCCTTGCTATATGCAGTTGACATAGAAGGGAGCCCTCTCCTTGCTCTCCTGTTGAAGTACGATGGAGTCCTCTGTTCACCATGCGGTTGAAATAGGAGGTATCCCTCTCCTCACTATGCTGTTGAAGTTGGATGGAGCCATCTCCTTGTTATATGTTGTTGAAGTAGGAGGGCATCTTCTCCTCCCTGTGATGTTGAAGTAGGAGAGCGACCGCTCCTCAATATGCTGTTGAAGTAAGAGTGTGCCCTCTCCTCACTGTGCAGTTGAAAGTAGGAGGTAGATGTCTCCTTTCAATATGTTGTTAATGTAAGAAAGAGATTTCTCCTCGCTGTGTTGTTGAAGTAGGATGGAGCCCTCTGTTCACCATGCTTTTTAAGTAGTAGGGAGCTCTCTACTCACTGTGCTGTTGAAGTAGGAGGGAGCACTATCTTCACTGTGCTGTTGAAGTAGGAGGGAACCCTCTACACTCTGTGCTGTAGAAGTAGGTAGGAGCTCTCTCTTCACTATGATCTTGAAGTAGAAGGGAGCCCTCTCCTCATTGTGCTGTTTAGGTATGAGGGAGTCCTTTCTTCACTTAGCTATTGAAGTAGGAGGGAACCTTCTCCTCACTGTGCTTTTGAAGGTGGAGGGAACCCACTCTTCATTATGCTATTGAAGTAGGAGGTAGTTGTTGAAGCAAGAGGGAGTACTCTCCTCACTATGCTGTTGAAGTTCAATGGAGCCATCTCCTGGCTATATGCTGTTGAAGTAGGAGGGTTTCCTCTCCTTCCTGTGATGTAGAAGTAGGAGTGCGCCCTCTCCTCAATATGCTGTTGCAGTAGGAGGGTGCCATCTCCCAACAGTGCTGTTGGAAGTAAGAGGGAGATCTCTACTTGCTATATGCTGTTGACGTAAAAGGGAGACTTCTCCGTGCTGTGTTGTTGAAGTAGAATGGAGCCCTCTGTTCACCATGCTGTTGAGGGAGCTCTCTCCTCATTGTTCTATTGAAGTAGGAGGTAGAACTGTCTTCACTGTACTGTTGAAGTAGGAGAGAATCCTCTGCTTTGTGTGCTGAAATAGTAGGGAGCCCTCTCCTCACTTTGCTGTTGAAGTAGGAGGGAGATATATCTTCACTGTTGTGTTGAAGAAGTTGAAAGCCCTCCCTTTACTACTGTTGAAGTGGGAGGGAGCCTTCTATTCACTGAGCTATTGAAGTAGGAGGGAACCTTCTAATTACTGTGCTGTTGAAGTAGGAGGAAGTCTCACCTTCACTGTGCTATGAAGTAGAATGGAACCCTCTACTGACTGTGCTGTTGAAGTAGGGGGGAACCCTCTCCTCACTGTGCTGTTTAAGTAGGAGGGAGACCTCTCTTCACTATGATGATGAAGAAGGAGGGAGCCCTCTCTTCATTGTGCTGTTGAAGGTGGAGGGAGCAAACTCTTCACTTTGCGGTTGAAGTAGGAGGGAGTCCTCTTTTCACTGTGCTAGTGAAGTAGGAGCGAACCCTCTCCTCACTTTCTGTTGAAGTAGGAGGGAACCCTCTCCCTACTGTACTGTTGAAGTAGGAGGGAGCCGTATATTCACTGTTCTCTTGAAGTAGGAGGGTAACCTCTCTTCACTGTAGTGTTGAAGTAGGAAGAAGCCCTCTCTTCACTGTGCTGTTGAAGTAGGAGGGAGCCTTCTCTTCACTATGCTATTGAAGTAAGAGGGAACGCTCTCCTCACTGTGCTGTTGAAGTAGAAAAAAGTCCTCTCTTCCATGTGATGTTGAAGTAGGAGGAAGTTCTCTTCTTACTGCGCTGTTGAAGTAGGAGGGAATCCTCTCCCCACTGTGCTGTTGAAGTGCAAGGGAGCCCTCTCTTTACTATGGTATTGAAGTAGGAAGGAGCCCTCTCCTCACTGTGCTGTTGAAGAAGGAGGGAGCATTCTCTTTACTGTGGTATTGAAGTAGAAAGGAGCCGTCTCTTCACTGTGCTGTTGAAGTAGGAGATAACCCTCCTCTGAGTGTGCTGTTGAAGTAGGAGGAACCCTTTATTCACTGTATTGTTGAAGTAGGTGAGAGTTCTCTCTTCACTGTGGTATTTAAATTGGAGGGAATGCTCTCCTCACTGTACTGTTGGAGTAGGAGGCTGCCCTCTCCTTGCTATATGCTGTTGATGTAGGAGGGAGATCTCTCCACTCTGTGATGTTGAAGTAGGAGAGCACCCTCTCCTCAATATCCTGTTGAAGGAGGAAGGTGCCCTATCCACACTGTGCTTTTGGAAGTAGAAGGTAGACCTCTCCTTGCTATACACTGTTGATGTAAGAGGGAACATTCTCCTTGCTGTGCCGTTGAAGAAGAATGGCACCATGCTGTTGAAGTATGAGGGAACCCTCTCCTCACTATGCTGTTGAAGTAGGAGGGAGCACTCTCCTCACTGTACTGGTGAAGTAGGAGGGAGCTCTCTCTTCACTGTGCTGTTGAAATGGAAGGGAGCCTTCTCTTCACTGTGCAATTGAAGTAGAAGGGAACCCTCTATTCGCTGTGCTGTTTAAGTAGAAGGAAGTTCTCCCTTCACTTTGCTATTGAAGTAGGAGGGAACCCTCTCCTGACTGTGCTGTTGAAGTAGGAGGGAGCATTCGCTTCACTATGGTGTTGAAGTAGGAGGGAGCCCTCTCTTCACTCTGCTGTATGAATAGGAGGGAGTATTCTCTTCACTCTGGTATTGAAATAGGAGGAAACCCTCTCCTCACTGTGCTGTTGAGGTAGGATGGAGCCAACTCTTCACTGAGCTATTGAAGTAGGAGGTAACCC
Source organism: Cladorhizidae sp. MBARI D1340-BT2 (assembly GCA_028752905.1). NCBI lineage: Eukaryota > Metazoa > Porifera > Demospongiae > Poecilosclerida > Cladorhizidae > Cladorhizidae sp. MBARI D1340-BT2. The sequence goes on from JAQNBH010000011.1 coordinate 13,244,550, forward strand.
TCTCCTCACAGTTCTTTTGAATTTGGAGGCAACCCTCTCCTCACTATGCTGTTGCAGTAGGAGGGAGCCCTCTGCTCACTGTGCTGTTGAAGCAGGAGGAAGCCATCTCCTCACAGTGCTGTTGAAGTAGGAGGGAGCATTCTCTTCACTCTGCTGTATGAGTAGGAGGGAGTCCTCTCTTCACTGTGCTTTTGAAGTAGGAGGGAGACCTCTCTTCACTATGTTGTTGAAGATGGAGGGAACCCTCTTCTCACTGTGCTGTTGAAGTAGGAGAGAATACTCTCCCCACTGTGCTGTTGAAGTAGGAGGGAGCCCTCTCTTCACTATGGTGTTGAAGTAGTAAGGAGCCCTCTCCTGAATGTGCTGTTGAAGCAGGAGGAAGCCATCTCCTCACTGTGCTGTTGAAGTAGGAGGGAGCGCATTCTCTTCACTGTGTTGTTGAAGTAGGAGGGAGACCTCTCTTCACTATACTGTATGAGTAGGTGGGAGAACTCTCTTCACTCTGGTATTGAAGTAGGAGGGAACCCTCTTATCACTGTTCTATTGAATTAGGTGGAAACCCTCACCTCACAGTGCTGTTGCAGTAGGAGGGAACCCTCTCTTGACTGTGCTGTTGAAGTGGGAGGGAGCGCTCTCCTCACTGTTGTGTTGAAGAAGGAGGGAATCCTCTCCACAATGTGCAGTTTAAGTAGGATGGAGCCTTCTCGCTATATGCTGTTGAAGTAGGAGGGAGCCCTCTCCTCACTCTGCTGTTGAACTAAGAGGTAGCCCTCTCCTCAATTTGCTGTTGAACTAGGAGGGAACCTCCTCCACACTGTGCTGTTGAAGTAGGAGGGAGCCTTCTCCTTGCTATATGCTTTTGAAGAAGGAGGGAGCCCGCTCTTCATTATGCTGTTGAAGTAGGAGGGAGCCCTCTCTTACCTGTGCTTTTGAAGTAGGAGAGAGCCCTCTCTTCACTATTGCATTGAAGTAGGAGGGAGACCTCTCTTCACTATGCTGTTGTAGGGAGACTTCTCAAGAAATTGTGTGACTTTCAAATTTTCCAGACAAACTCAGCACCAATGAATGAAAAGAGCAAAAAATAAATGACAAAGTTATGAGAAGATAAAGGCTTACAACATTCCTCCTCGCTTTCCAAACTCTTTCACATCATTACCAAAAAAATCACACACATATATACACACATAAGTAATGTACACACACACCATCCAGTGCAACCTCTGAATAGAGAACAATTTGGGACTCTACACTTTTTAACTGTTCAGAGGTTGGCTGCACTTAGAGGCGAACCATTATCTTGCACCAACTATTTCATGTAAAAGGATGTAATAATACAGTTACTAAAATTATACCATAATAATATTAATAATTATATTGGTGGATTCGGGATCAGGAAATCATGCAGTGTGGTCTGCTTCTTTGCCACTACGTGGACAGATACAACCACATCCCCTGCATAGCTGGCTTCATGAAAATACCCTCAATCTTTCCCAAAAAACTTGACCTCATCCAGTCTCGAGTACTCTTCTTCATCCACCTCATCATCAGAAAGTTCATTATCATCTTCATCACTCCTAGCACCCAGTTGGACAAAAAGTTGCCATCCCAGCCATCCCATCCATAACAACATACACTGATATATATTTGTCTTCACCATTCGAATATTCACTTGCAGAACAACTTAATTCAGAAGGTCAATAAGATTCACTCTGTGCAGTGACAATAATCATTATGCAAATACAATTTTTGGGTGTGTGGTTTCTCATTAGGAATCGTTCGGGGGCATTTCGTCTGTTCACTGTAGAGAGGTCATTTGCTATTCGGAGGGTCCACTATCGGAGGTTCCACTGTATTGTGTATTGTGATTCTTGAAACTAAGCTGATTTTATTCAGTGTAAATAATACCAAAAAATTAAATGAAGAACAAGAAGTGGAAGTGCTACAGGTATACTTACACATGGTATATGTCACAAATACAATTATATAATGTTAGGTGAAGCATTAGTTCAGTGGCTTCCTGCATAAAATAGAATTAACAAAGAGTAAAAATTAAATTTGGTACAAGTTCACTGTGTATATATATAATGCTGTGTACAAAGCTAGCCTCATTCAACAACTGAGGGACCCGAATGTGTAGAGCAGTATTTCAATACTGTATTGGTGTTTAAGTTTCGGTGTTTCAGAGAAGGAAACAGAGTGGGCTTGGGGGTGGAATTAAAAAAAGGAGAAGTTATTTATTTTTTAATTTTATTTTTTATTATTATTAAAAATATTTATTTATTTTTACTACAGTTTGCATTTTTGCTAAATCGACCAGCAAAAGCACCAGCTACAAAATTATATAGCTATATGTGATACAGTTGTGTGTACAGTATACAGTATACAGGATCGTGCATGCATGTAAACTAGTATTTGTAAATGTAGAGTGACTATATGTAGGTGTTTGTTGTGGCAGTGCCAATGTCGGGTACTGATAACTATCAGCAGAATCTAGCATAGTTTGCTCTTATTGTGCTATAGCAATCAGAATAGCTATGATTTTGAAAGAGAGAATTTTTTCCTAGTTTTTTTTCATTTTAACTTTCAATTACTTCTAGCTGACATCAAATATCTTTAAAAAGAGAGAATCCTTAAGGTTTAAGTTGGAATCACCTATATACTGTTCAATAAATTAGGATTGTGATTTCAAATTTATTGCTTGGGTATCCCAACATCGCAGGGCACATCTTACCCTCTCTCTGATGAAATGGCTAGTGTTAACTCTTGTTGCCTCCAAGACTGTTTTGCCTAAAGACTCTTTTGCCTCTAAGAAACTTTTGCCTCCAAGACTCTTTTACTATCAAGACTCAGCAAGTCATGTCCTCTACGACTTGATTCATTCCACAGCAAGTCATGTCCTCTAGGATTCCATTCCTTACAGCAAGTCATGCCCACTAAGATTTCATTCCTTCCACAACAAGTCATCTCCTCTAGGACTTGATTCCTTCCCAGCAAGTCATGTCCTCTAGGTCTCCATTTCTTCAACAACAAGTCACATACACATGGCTTCATTTCCCTCAGTAGAGGTTCATAGCAAGTTGTGTTTGTCAAGGAACAAGAGCAGCAGATCACTTGTTAGGGGAAGTCGGGCTCAGTTGCGACAATTTTTTCTGCAATTTATCACTTACTTGAGAATGAGTCACAATGACACACACATACACACACAAGCTGATTTGGCATGCTGAACAGAAAGGGTCAATTGGCTCACATTTTTACAATAATTATTAACACGAGACTTTTATTTAAAGATAAATTTTTTTTGGATAGACTTGTCAAACAAAAAAAGAAAGGCAACAAGTCGACTACAAAACATCTAGATGACCCATTACCTAAAACATCTAGAGGACCTTACCTAAAACATCTAGAGGACCCTTTACCTAAAATATCCATTACCTAGAGGACCCATTACCTAACACATCAAGATGACCTTTACCTAAACATATAGATGACCCTTTACCTAAAATATTTAGATGACCCTTTACCTAAAACATAGAGATTGACCTTTACCTAAAACATATAGTATATAGTCCCTTTACCTAAAACATCTAGAGGACTCTTTACCCTTACAAAACATCTAGACCCTTTACCCTTACAAAACATTTAGAGTACCCTTTACCCTTACAAGGATTAAAACAATGTGCACCAAATATTATAAAATGTTTAATACAGATATATATGCATTGTTTAATAGGTAAAGGGTCCTGTGAATGTTTGTAGTTATTTGTTAATTTAGTTTCCTTTCTTTTTTTGGCAAGTCAAAAATGTTTTCCCTTGTTTTTGTTGTCCTTGTGTTGTTTCATCCCAATATATGTGTGTATGTTATATATATACATATACATACACATATATATATATACAATCACTTCAATAATCGGCTTCAAATTGTATACACTCGACGTTTCGACTAGATGCTCTAGCCTTCATCAGGAATAATTATTCCTGGTGAAGGCTTGAGCATCTAGTCGAATGTTATTAATGTTATTATGTCAACTGAGAGTTCATTGAGTATACAGTATATATATAGCATAAGTCTTACAGCCTGTCAAGAAGTTGCTCAGGATAACTCCCACAACTAACCAAACCTGTGTAGCTGCTGGATGATATTGAAAGACCTGGAAAGCTACTCAGTAAACAACACGGTTAATTCACTTATTTGCAGTGACGGCTAGACTCAATATTGCACGCACACACACCAAAGTGTTCATTGTGTTCACCATCTTGACCAATTTACATGTTTACTGAATCGAGGAAAAATTAGTCACTGCAGAGCATTGGACAATTTGGAGTCTTCTGGTATGAAAATTGTTTCGGATAGACCTATTGTATGCAAGTTATACAGGGCAGAGAGGTACATAAATATATACTCTCAATTAATTCTCAGTTGACAATATCATTACAAAAACCTTTTTCATAATCAACTTGAAATAGTATTCTCTCGACGTTTCGACTAGATTCCTGATGAAGGCTAGAGCATCTAGTCGAAACGTCGAGAGAATACATTTCAAATTGATTATTAAGAAGGTTATTGCAACACAAATATATAAATCCTTGAGTCTGACTTTCAAGGGATTTCTCCCACATTTCTATGGCATTTAGGTCATGAGTTTAATACCCGGCAAAACATTCAAGGCACTGGGAGTATTTCTGGATGTAGCAATAGCAGTAGTTGAAACCACCGCTTAAGAAGCTAAGAAGCAAATGCAAGTTTCAGCCAAGATATGAGCTCCATTTTTGGTGTGTGTGTTATGGGAAAAGGGGGAGGGAGGGGTGGGGCAGTTTGCTTTTGCTATTGGCCTTGAATTCTTGTTTTTTTAATAGGTTCGAACCAATATAGGCATATTATTACCCATCGCATAATGCACTACTGTAAATGTGTCAAACATACCTGGTGACCACTTGTTTAGAGCCTGCTCCTTCAATAGACTGTGAGCAACAACAAACAGCAAACATGAATATTCTTGAGTACATGCACCATTCCTCTTATCAAGTCGAAGCTACTTATGGTGGACAGAACAGAGCTGCTTTATATACAATGAAGAGCTCGGCAAGCTAACCAATGCATGTCCTAGCTAGCCTACCACTGCAATGCACATGCCCATAAGTGAAACCCAGCCCAGAAGAGCAGAATGGCTCAAGGACCTTCATCTGCACCCTGATCATTAGTTGTATTTATAGGTTGTTGTAGCCCAGAAAAAGGTGATGTGGGCCGGTAGCAGCCAGTACAGCACACACTACTGCCGACCTCAACCAAGAGTGTTGAAACTAGTCGATCAATCAACCAAGGGTGTTGAAAATAATTGATCAATCAACCAAGGGTATTGAAACTAGCTGTATCCACTCATCAATCAACCAAGAGTGTTGAAACTAGCTGTATCTACTCATCAATCAACCAAGAGTGTTGACACTAGCTGTATCTACTCATCAATTAACCAAGAGTGTTGAAACTAGCTGTATCCACTCATCAATCAACCAAGAGTGTTGAAACTACATAGCTGTATTTACTCATTAATCAACTAAAAGGTGTTGCTTACGATCTGGTTGACGTGGAGGTTGTTTTCTTGGCCTGCATCAACCTTGAGCCCTACGTAGCATCCTGGGAAAGACACAGACTCCAGACACATGCTACCGTCACTGATGTCCATTATCCTGAAGTCGGAACCCACGTTGGCCAGTCCCTACACAGAAAATAGTTTTAAAAGGCAGGACAAAAGTGGTCTTCTTTGTTGTTAACTTCCGTCGTTGTTGTTGTTGGTCAATAGTTTAATGCTCTAGTAATAGATAAGTTTGCATAGTCTGTGCATTTATTATATATATATATATATATATAATGCATATACACACACACATGAATTAAATTATGTGGTTAATATTCATCAAGGATGGCCTGCATGGTTCTCTCCCACACAAATTTCCTGCAGTCCCAGAAGCTTTTGCCACCATGCCCCACCCACTCTTCTGCTCAGATTACGTATGTAGCTATATATGTGTGTATGTAATAGAGCACTGCAGATATTATAGCCTCACCTTTCCAGTCACTGCATTATTCTCTGCCCTCAGGCGAAGGGTAATGGACTTGTTAACGTTGAGAGAGATGATGCCCATCCCCCGGTCGGTGACCTCTAGGAAAGCTGGAGGAAGAGGGAGGGAGGACGGTATAATGTGTTAGATGCCGACTGATATGGGAGCTTATAAAGGAGTGCCATTTATCAAGGACAGGTCACAAGAGCGTGTGTAAAATATTCTTCTAAATATTCCACCATTTTTGTGCGAATTGAATCCTCATCATATATACTGAAATGGCTGCTTATTGTACATTGTACACTCTCAATGAATACTCTCAGAATCTAAGAATAGCTCTTAGCTACTCCATGAATACTCTCAGTACTCTCTCAGCTACTCCATGAATACCCTCAGTAACTCTCTCAGCTACTCCATGAATAATCTCAGTACTCTCTCAGCCACTCCATGAATACTCTCAGTACTCTCTCAACTACTCCATGAATGCTCTCAGTACTCTCTCTACTCCATGAATACTCTCAGTACTCTCTCAGCAACTCCATGAATACTCTCAGTACTCTCTCAGTAACTCCATGAATACCCTCAGTACTCTCTCAACTACTCCATGTAAACCCCTCAGTACTCTCTCAGCTACTCCATGAATACTCTCAGTACTCTCTCTACTCCATGAATACTCTCAGTACTCTCTCCATGAATACTCTCAGTACTCTCTCCATGAATACTCTCAGTATTCTCTCAGCAACTCCATGAATACCCTCAGTACTCGCTCAGCTACTCCATGAATGCCCTCAGTACTCACTCAGCTACTCCATGAATGCGCTCAGTACTCTCTCAGCTACTCCATGAATACTCTCAGTACTCTCTCAGCTACTCCATGAATACCCTCAGTACTCTCTCAACTACTCCATGAATACCCTCAGTACTCGCTCAGCTACTCCATGAATGCTCTCAGTACTCTCTCAGCTACTTGTGAATATTCCCAGTGATCATGAATATTCTTAAGAATATACTTTCAACTGCAGTACTAGCCAAAATAAACTTTTACTTTTCTGTTATTTAGAACAGTCACTCAATGCCCACCGTCACCAGAAATAGAACGATGAGAAAAACACAAAAAAAAATTTGTATTTGTTTTGATTTTTTCTTTTCCCCCTACTTTTTGCAAGATGATGCTTGACCGCACGGTCCTCTGAGAATTGATGGATTAGCCATCGACATCACAGCATCTGAGGATTAAATAAAGCATCTATGGATGTCAAAACAGCTACTGAAAGATTGACCAGACAAGCTCTCAGAGTCGCTCTCAACATCGGCACAGCTGACGAACGTACAGTTATTTCTTCCGCCAACTCGGCCCTTCATTGAACCAGCTTCTGGAAATGGTGCGGATGGAGAACAGCTCGACTGGATGTGCTTCATCATCGCCTCAGCTCACCTGCCACTCGACACTGTAGTAGATCTGGATCATCGCTTGTGCTACAGTTAACTGATGCTCAGGGCAGTAGTATGCAGCTCTCTACATCACCACAGCTCACAGGCCGCTTGACTGGATACTGAATTAGCTCTTGGAATCCACTAAGCTTATCTGCTGCTCGAATGCTGTGGCTCTAGGCAGGACACAGCCATGAACCTGCCCCTCCCACCTTTTCCAATTAGAATTTAAATTAATGCCGTTAAAAACGGATTTCTCAGAGGATCAATGCAATCCAATGCAATGGTAACATAACATTTATTTTGACCTGTACTATATTCTACAGTGGGCGGAAAAATTGGTTCGGAGACAGGTTATTCACACCACAGGCAATAAGCACACCAGACCACTCACATCCAGGATCGTTGTTGTTTAACGTGCTCACAATGGCTCCGTTCCTGCCAATGCTCAAGAACTGCTTAGTGATCTTCAGGTAGAGCTGGATCAATGTCCCCGAGCGAAGTGCGTTCTAAGGAAGGAAGGAAGAGCAGGATTCAACATGTGTAATAAGGTCATAGAATACAATGATGCCAAATTGTATACGAGTTTGTTATTAAAGGTAATGATTATATTTATAGTCTATAGGCATTAGAATTTACAAATACGCATTGGGAGGGGCAGATTACATGAAGTACGTGTCAAGAAAGAAAACTCACTGCAATGGAAGGCCGTCCAAAAGGTGTCATGATAAGTGGGTTGTAGGCATAGCATTGTTTCTATGGATACAATACAACAATAGTTTACCACAATAGAGTATTACATCACATAACTTATAGCATAACTTATAGCATAATTGGTGGTTACCATAAGTTTATCAGTGCTTTGGGAATCCTCGGAACTATCTGAACGCTTGCGATAGCGCAGTCCTATTTATCTGTTTGGCAATTCTATTGGCCATGTATACACTAGTGATGGTGGGCAATGCCAAGGATTTTGCCTCTGGATCAGACGTTCTCCCACATGGAAGTGTCTTGAACAGCTGGGCATGAAGAGGTACAGTGTATAGTGGTAGGAAAGTTCACCCATTTTTGGAGTCACAGGGTGGTGGTTCAATCCTTCCTTAGAACTTTATTCCCCCCCCCCCTCCTATAAAAATCTCCAGGAATTTTCTAGTCAGTAAGACCAGCATGTTGTTACTACTACAGTCAATTATGAGGTAAAGGGTCGTCCTTGTAGTGAGTGCCCACTCACCTTTTCTGTAGAGAACTCGAGGATGAAAACAACAACACTAGCTCAAACAGAGGCAGAAGCTGGGCTGAAAAACAACCAGCAAGTCCTCACTTAGAGATACAGCAAACAGCAAACATCATAAACAGCCAGCAAGTCCTCGCCTAGACCAGCAGCGACCAGCAAGCATCATAAACAACCAGCAAGTCCTCGCCTAGACCTGCAGCAACCAGCAAACGTCATAAACAACCAGCAAGTCCTCGCCTAGAGCCACAGCAATAGAAGTTTCAGAGATACAATCATTAGCTATATGTAGCAATTGCCAACCCATAGGTGAAAGGTTAGGCACCAATCAGGGTTGGGGTCGATCATGATTTATTCCAGGGGTGGAGAGGGAGAGAAATGACCATTATATATATAGGAAATTGGAATGTTTCTATTGTAAACTCTAAGACTTATTTACTCCACAAGTCTTATCTTGGCACCTTTTGAATTAGTTTGTTGTAAGGTTGCTTATCAGTGGTCCTTCAACCCTCCACCGGTCTTTCATTATCCAGTGATACCACACACCTCCTCCATTATCCATTGGTACACACACCTCCTCCTCCATTATCTAGTGATACCACACACCTCCTCCTCCATTATCCAGTGTACCACACACACCTCCTACTCCATTATCCAGTGGTACCACACACCTCCTCCTCCATTATCCAGTGGTACCACACACCTCCTCCCCCATAAACTAGTGGTACCACACACCTCCTCCTCCATTATCCAGTGTACCACACACACCTCCTCCTCCATTATCTAGTGGTACCACATACCTCCTCCTCCATTAACTAGTGGGTACCACACACCTCCTCCTCCATTATCCAGTGTACCACACACACCTCCTCCATTATCCAGTGGTACCACACACCTCCTCCTCCATTATCCAGTGTACCACACACCTACTCCTCCATTATCCAGTGGTACCACACACACACAACTCCTCCATCATCCAGTGGTACCACACACCTCCTCCATTATCCAGTAGTACCAACCAGCCCCTCCCATTGCTGCCTGACATTTCAAGAATTTTGTCTTTATCTGCTTCCAATAATTTCTGTTCCTGTACTGATTCAGGCCACACCTTAACCAGCACAAGGAAACCATAGTTACGTTATGCGATCGCAAAAGCCACAAACGAAGCTAAATGCAAACCTCATGTTATTATGCTTAGTAACACTAATGCTGTTATGCTTAGTAACATATATGCTGTCATGCATAGTAAAACTAATGCTGTCGTGCTTAATAACACTAATGCTGTTATGCTTAGTATCACTAATGCTGTTGTACTTCGTTTCACTAACACTGTTGTGCTTAGTATCACTAACACAGTTGTGCGTAGTATCACTAACACTGTTGTGCTTAGTATCACTAACACTGTTGTGCTTAGTATCACTAACACGTTTATACTTAGTATCACTAAAACTGTTATGCTCAGTATCACTAACACTGTTATACTCAGTATCACTAATGCTGTTGTGCCTATTATCACTAACTCTGTTATGCATAGTATCACTAAGACTGTTATGATTAGTATCACTAAGACTGTTATGCTTAGTATCACTAACAAGGTTATGCTTAGTATCACTAACACTGTTATGCTTAGTATCACTAACACTGTTATGCACTAATACAGTTATGCTTAGTGTCACCAACACTGTTGTGCTTAGTATCACTAATCACTAACACTGTTGTGCTTAGTATCACTAACACTGTCATGCTTAGTATCACTACTTCGGTTTGGTCTGCCAGAATAGTGCCCAACATGACATTGCCTATATAGTAGTCAATATTGTTAACTGAATGGAAGTCTATCATGGTTATCTATCTCCACCATGAGGACCCTCGGGGTATGGAAGTCTATCATGGTTACCTACCTCCACCATGAGGACCCTCGGTATGGAAGTCTATCATGGTTACCTACCTCCACCATGAAGACTCTCGGTATCTATCATGGTTACCTACCTCCACCATGAGGACCCTCGGTATGGAAGTCTATCATGGTTACCTACCTCCACCATGAGGACCCTCGGTATGGAAATCTATCATGGTTACCTACTTCCACCATGAGGACCCTCGGTGTGGAAGTCTATCATGGTTACCTACCTCCACCATGAGGACCCTCGGTATGGAAGTCTATCATGGTTACCTACCTCCACCACAAGGACCCTCGGTGTGGAAATCTATCAAGGTTACCTACTTTCACCATGAGGACCCTCGGTGTGGTCTATCATGGTTCCTACCTCCACTACAAGGACCATCGGTATACAGTACAAAAATATATTTCATTAGCAAGTCTGTGGTTTTTCACCTTATTTGAGTACTAATTCCACTGAATATTTTATTGACACAGCAATGAACCACAGCCGGAAATAACTTAATGCCACATCTCAGAAATGAACAGTTTCAGCAGTTGCAACATGAGAGGCATACATGCTCACCATCACCTCTTAAGGGGGTGCTCCATTGAAGACTGGCTAAATACATTGTTGACTTTTGACTGCCCATAACATTTATTTTAATTGTTTTGTGTACATAATTTTATGCTTAAATTGTTGCTTGTTCTATGTGCTTTCCAATGATATATAAAATATCTCTAGAGGCATGTTTTATCAGAAGATGCATGCAGAAACATCCAAGGCAGGACCCTCCTCCGTTTGGCAGACCCCCACAACTCATTAAAAAAATCAAAAGCTGTAAATTGGTTTGTAGCTTGTCAAAGCTAACAGCTGTGATTGGAGTGAAACCATATTGCAATAACTAAAGTGGTTGTTGAATGGCAACGTGCCGTATTTGATTACTCGCTAAAAATTGATGGGATATGGCAGTGTCCTCACTTGAGATGACTCCCTGTAGTAAGGGAGCCTGCTTGCTTGGGAATATGGTCAGCATTCTACCTACAGTATACATGTGTCCTTACTTCTGACATGTTCGGTAGTCTCAAAGAAGAATGATTTCAATTTTTACACAAGACTTCAGATACGTAGATTTCACTTCCACTAATGGTGGACACCAAAATATCGCGTTTATCTTTGCTGGATGGTTCATCGTGCACTGGTCACACCCAATTTGGAAGAGTACGCGAATGTCTTGACCCCAAGCATGGTTCGTCCTGGTTCAAATATAGACCATCTCCATGATTTGAAGGGGGATGTGGGAAACAGCATCTAGTGATATCTGTACCTATGTATTTAGTCCTGTGTAGCTCTAGAAGAGTGGGCCTACCAGCTCTAGAAGTTAGGGTGGCCCCAACTCTGCTGTCATAACTTAGGGCCCCAGTCCTAACTCTAGGCCTAGCACTTGCTCTAGAAGTCATTGAGGACTAACTCTGGTGCCCTGACTCTGGGTTTAGCCCTAGCTCTAGAAGTCAGGTTACCCTAACTCTGGTGCCCTAACTACTGGCGACAGTCCTAACTCTGGTCCTAGCCCTAGCTCTAGAAGTCAGGGTGGCCCCAGCTCTGGTGCCCTAACTTAGGACCCCAGTCCTCTGGGCCTAGCCCTAGCTCTAGAAGTTAGGGTAGCCATAACTCTGCAGCCGTAAATTAGGGCCCCAGTCCTAACTCTGGGCCTAGCCCTAGCTCTAGAAGTCAGGGCCCTCATCACTCTGGTGCCCTAACTCTGGGCATAGCCCTAGCTCTAGAAGTCATATTCTGGCCCACCACAACAGCAGGAAAGAGTGCTATTTGATGGAGCCGCAGGATGTTGTGCGTGGGGTTCATATGCTTGAAGGTACTTCTGTTAGTGTAAGAGTAGAGGGGGCCAGGATGTAGTGTGTGGTGTGGGCATATGCTTGTATATACTTCTCGTAGTGTAAGAGTTGAGTATAACAACAGCTGCTTCAACTGTGTTTTTTTGCAGTATCCTAATGCAACATATTCAGCACAAAATCCTGGCAGCTCTCCACCCCCTGCAGGGGGCTATCCTCCAGAAGTTTGCCCTCCTCCAAGGGGCTATCCTCCTCCTCAGGGTTGCCCTCCTCCAGGGGGCTATCCTCTTCCAAATATGGTCCAAATATCTTCCCCCATTAATTGGGGACATGTTCCTCTTGGGTTCCTTCTATCATGAAACAGAAACTAGGGTGCGCCATATGGAAAGGCAGGCTTTTCATCTGCTCCTTGTTTTTTCTACTTACACACAGACACACATGCAATATATCAACTACGTAGACCCACTGCTTGCACAACAAAGCCAACACTTGATCCAGTTATGCAGAAATGAAAATAGAAGTACTGTAGATTACGTATGTATGTAGGAAACACCCACCACCATGGCTACGACGATCTGGACTCTAGTACACATCGATATATAAATGTAGCCACACCCACCACTCAGGATTCCTAGCCTGTATCGGTCGATGACATGGAGAAAGCTGAAGAGTTGGATGCTTCATAGCGATGACATGCTGAAAGCTACGTAGCTGAAGAACTGGAGGCTTTCAGTGAACCTGAAAATGTAAACATAAACGCTAGCATTCAAACCTTCAGCAAACAAGAACAATCTCATGACATCATTTTTATAATGATCTGAGACCACACCCATTCAGAATATGTGAGCACATACCACATGGCAAAAGGACTGCCTTAGCTTCCTCTACTGTGTGATCTCAAACAGCGTAGATTTCTCAGAGGACCAAGGCATCAGGGAAAGCTTCCTCTACTGTGGGATCTCAAACAGCGTAGATTGCTCAGAGGACCAATTCCACCAGAGAAAGTGTTTCCAAAGGATCAAAAAGGGGAGAGTAACAACAAAGAAAATCCATTTTGGAGATCCATCAGATAGAGAAGCAGGAAGAATCTGATGACAAGGGCGGAGATTATGCTAGGCACAAACAACAAACATGGTCGAGCACAGCAATACACATTTCATGTGTACTCTGCGACATGCCCTGGATTGAGAGACACAGGACAAATAATTTTTACGCTAGTCTTTCTAATTAAAAGCTTGCTGGGAAGCAGGTTGCTGGAGCAAGTGCCTATCCATCAAAATTTTGAGATGAAAGGTTAAGCACCCATGGGCGCTGACTGCATTATACTCAATGGTATTTCAAATCACTACCCAGTAGGAGCAAAATATATGATATTCCAAATATGTACATAGGCGAGGAACAGTCAGAATTCATCGTCTGCTTATGATAACTTTTAATTCAACACGATTATTTTCAAAAAAATTTAATCCTACTTATGATCAATTGCACCTTGAAGGCTGGCACTGAGAAGTGCTAACAATGAACATTATGGTATATGCGTAATTCTTCCCAAAACAACAACAACAACAACAATAATAACATAACAGTAGGCCACACTACAAGGCGGGACAAACATCCTTATATGTATGTACTACGTACTCTGCTACTAAATGGTTTGAGAGCTTACCTCCATCCGAACTAAGAACTTGGTCCCATTGTCCTGCTGCATACTGTCCTTGGGCAGGCCCACGTGACCGTTCTTCACAAACCTAACGCGGTAAGCACCATTGGTCAGAGACTTGAAGGAACAATAGTTGTCGGCATGCACCTCCAACTCAAGCTGGGAAAAATCTTGCTGCTTGCCGGAGATTGTGCCCCCAATCTTGCTCACGGCAAGGAAGATCCCGTGGCCTGTGGTGCTCCTCAAGGAGAACCTCCCCTGGGGGGCTCTGGGCTGGACCAGGACCTCCCAGCCACCTGTCAAAAGGAAGAAGAGGTAACTATTAGCAACAATAAGAGATGAAAGCAAAAGCTCCGACTCATTGTTTGGTTTAGAGTTCTGTACGGAGAGAGAATGTTGCATGTGAATAACCAACACCTCTTGCAACGTGCATCCTCAATCCATTACTAGACTGCCATCCGACTTGGACTCAGTACACTTATATCAGCTGTGGATATAATCAGTGCTCAAGCTGTCAACCCATGAACACTTTCATTCCTGAACCTCGGCTTGCTACTATGTACACTGTAAGACAATGTTCATCATGCTCGCATTGTCTCCTAGAAGAAAGCATGCCACTTCTAGAGGGCTAGCCTCATATTATGCATCTCCACTGATAGCGCTAGAGCTAGGAAGACAGGACCTAGGGACACAGGACTAGGCTTGAGCTAGGAATATAGGACTCAGATTACATTTGCACTGGGGATAACCCGAGGGGTTGGTTTATCGGATATTTTTATGTGTAGGGCTCCAAGATTATTTTCTTGGTCCACCCTCTTTGTATGTGACTGTGCTGATTACATCATCACTCACATCCTACTTTTCCAAGGTAACCAGTGGCTTTGAGGGCACCTTGGAAGAAGGTGACAGCCAACCCGCTTGACCGGTTTATGAGCTGGACTACATTTCCATTCTGAAAAGCTTGCTGTAGAGAGAGTGAGAGAAATGGAGAGGGGGGGGAGGGAGGGAGAGAGGGGAGGGAGAGAGGGGAGGGAGAGAGGGGAGGGAGAGAGGGGAGGGAGAGAGGGGAGGGAGAGAGGGGAGCAAGAGAGGGGAGGGAGAGAGGGGAGGGAGAGAGCGGAGGGAGAGAGGGGAGGGAGAGAGAGGAGGGAGAGAGAGATTGTAACACCTAGTTCTTTGTTTACATACTTGTATTATTGTTTACCAGTTCCCACCACTCGTCAACCAGTTTCAATATTTCTACCTTTTTATTCTGACCATTAAAATACTATGTAAACTAATGTCTAGAAGCAAGTGATGGTGCTGTGTTGTAGAACACACTGACAATGGAGCACGCCATCCAGCCCTCACTTCATGGCTCATATTCATGCACATGTCGTTGCAACTCGATAACCCCTCCCCCTTCCCCTCCCGCTGAGAGCAAGGGAGAGAAGATTACTTCAGGAGCCATAGCATGACTCCATCAACTTGTCAACATGCTTCAACCCAGTGTGATGTTGGTCTAGTGTATGTTCCAATAGTCAACCTTCAACCTCCCTCAACCCAGTGTGGTGCTGGTCCACTCATAGAGCTATATAGTCAACCTACTTCAAACTGCCTCAACCCAGCATGCACAAAACTTCACTCATAATAAAACGTACTGAGACGTTGTACCCATATGGGAGCTGTGGTCCTGTGGGCATTGGCGGTGGTGCTGCTTGTTGTGGGAGGTAGCCCCACTGAGGAGGAAGAGGATAGCCCCCTGGAGGAGGGCAACCCTGAGGTGGAGGATAGCCCCCTGGAGGAGGGCAAACTTCTGGAGGATAGCCCCCTGCAGGGGGTGGAGAGCTGCCAGGATTTTGTGCTGAATATTTTGCATTAGGATACTGCAAAAAAAAACAGCTGTTGTTATACTCAACTCTTACACTACGAGAAGTACATACAAGCATATGCCCATCCCACACACAACATCCTGACCCATTCTACTCTTACACTACCAGAAGTACATACAAGCATATGAACCCCCACACACAACATCCTGGCCCCCTCTACTCTTACACTACCAGAGGTACATTCAAGCATATGCACCACTCCACACACAACATCTTGGGCCCCCTCTAATCTTACACTACCAAAAGGACATTCAAACAATGCAACCCTGCACACAACATCCTAGCCCCCCCTACTCTTACACTACCAGAAGTACATTCAAGCATATGCCCCCCACACACAACATCCTGGCCCCCTCTACTCTTACACTAACAGAAGTACATTCAAGCATATGAACCCCACGCACAACATCTTGCGGCTCCATCTAATAGCACTCTCTCCTGCTGTTGTGGTGGGCCAGAATATGACTTCTAGAGCTAGGGCTAGGCCCAGAGTTAGGGCACCAGAGTGAGGGCCACCCTGACTTCTAGAGCTAAGGCTAGGCCCAGAGTTAGGACTGGGGCCCTAAGTTACGGCAGCAGAGTTATGGCTACCCTAACTTCTAGAGCTAGGGCTAGGCCCAGAGGACTGTGGCCCTAAGTTAGGGCATCAGAGCAGGGGCCACCCTGACTTCTAGAGCTAGGGCTAGGACCAGAGTTAGGACTGTGGCCAGTAGTTAGGGTACCAGAGTTAGGGTAATCTGACTTCTAGAGCTAGGGCTAAATCCAGAGTCAGGGCACCAGAGTTAGTCCACAATGACTTCTAGAGCAAGTGCTAGGCCTAGAGTTAGGACTGGGGCCCTAAGTTATGACAGCAGAGTTGGGGCCACCCTAACTCCTAGAGCTGGTAGGCCCATTCTTCTAGAGCTACACAGGACTAAATACATAGGTACAGAAATCACTAGAAGCTGTTTCCCACATCCCCCTTCAAATCATGGAGATGGTCTATCTCAGGGTAGAGATATTGCATGACCCAGTAATCTACACTAACTTCCTGTACAATCTGAGGGTGGAGGTACTTGCATGACCCACTAATCTATACTAACTCCCTGTACAATGCGAGGGTGGAGATACTGCATGACCCAGTAATCTATACTAACTTCCTGTACAATCTAAGGATGGAGATACTGCTAACTCCCTGTACAATCTGAGCATGGAGATACTGCATGACCCAGTAATCTATACAAACTCCTTGTAAAATACAAGGGTGGAGAGGCATAACCCAGTAATCAATCAGGCCTGGAGGAGCCTATAGGGCAGGTAGGGCTTCGGTCCTACCAATATTTGGCTCTTTACTTCAATTAAAATTTTTCTGATCTTGAGTTTGATTTTTAGAGTAGCCAGTGCATGCATCAAAAACTCTCAGAATGTCATGTATTACTACACTCTCAAAGTTTGAAGCATGCAAGTTAATTAACAGCCAGTCTTGTTAATTGCTTGTAAATTAATGTGCCAGCTGGCATGCAATCACTAGGATGCCAGCTGTCATTAGCTAGTTCTAGAATATTCTGGTCATGTGGTGTACCATGTGCTCTTGTTACAATGGCTGGTCCTTCATATTTCAATGAGTTCTCAGAACTTCCTACTGCTCCTCACCAGCCCGCTAATTAAATTCCCCAAGCGATCTTTTGGGGTGAAGAATGTTGTTTGTTGGTCATTTCAATCCACTTGGCTCAAGCAATGGCCATTTCTACACTACGATGAGTTGTTTACTGCCACACTTGTGTGACAGGCTTCAAAGATGGCAAAATGAAGTTTCTAAAGCTGCATCATCCTTTGTAAGTATCTCTCAATAATTTTGGTGTGAGTATTTATCATTTAGTAAATCACTAAATTCATTATATAGAATTTAGTAATTGGAAAAATGGAACCAGCTTATTCCAAAAAACATCAACTAAGTGACTGTCATCGAGAAGCAGTTGATGTAGTCATCAGAATTCCAGCTATGACAAAGGATGTTGGGGAGCAACTTGTAAAAAAACATGCCAAAGAAAGAGAGTACAATTGCAAAACGTTTCTAAAGATTGTGTCTAGCATTCGATATTTGGCTAGACAAGGGTTAGCTCTGAGAGGTGATGGGGATGAAGGAGATGGACATTTTCTTCAACGGCTGAAGATGAATGGTGAAGATGATACTGAATGGTTGAATCGCAAGTCTTGCAAATATACTTCATATCAAATTCAGAATGACATTTTTGGTGTTATGGCTAATATTCTTCTCAGAAAAATTACAGCTTTACAGTCCCCTTTCCTCACTGTTATGATCGATGACGCAACAGACATTTCCAATAATGAGCAGGCAACTATTGTTTTCTGTTAATGAACGTTTTGAAGAATTCATAGGCTTATACCAAGTTCCACGTATTGATGCTGAAATACTGAGAAGTATTATTATGGATTCCATTGTTAGGCTGAATTTACCCTTATGCAAGCTTCAGAGCCAGTGCTATGATGGAGCTAGCACCATGAGTAAAATCTGGTGTCACAAAAAGGATCCTGGATCTGGAACCCCGTGCGGTTTTTACCCACTGCTGTGGACACTCTATTAATCTAGCAGTAAATGATTCAGTAAAACAGATGAAGCTCATCCGAGATTCATTTGATGTGAAATATGAAACTACAAAGTTAATAAATTCTCACCTGGGCATCAATGTCTATTTCGAGATTTGAAGCAGGCTAGTGATATGACTACATCAGCAGGCATTAGAGTACTTTGTCCCACTTGGTGGACTGTAAGGGCTGATTCCCTGGACAGTATCATCAACAATTACTCTGTCCTACAGTCAACATGGGATGAAGCACTTGATTTGGCGAGAGATACTGAAGCAAAGGCCAGAATTATTGGAGTTTCTTCTCAGATGAAATCTTTTGACTTCCTTTTTGGTGTACACTTGGGTGAAATGCTATTTCAACATACAGACAACCTCAATGCAGCATTACAGAAGGAGACCATATCTGCTGCAGAAGGTCAGCATATTGGCAAGATGGTAATTGATACTCGAAATCCATTTCGTACAGAACAACTGTATGATTGTTTTTGGGAGAAGCTTAACAAATTTGCTTAATTAGTGGATGTGAGCAATCCACAACTTCCACGTCAACAGAAGACACCATGGCGTTATGAAATATGGACATCTAGTGGTAATTTTCACATGTCTGCTAAGCTCTATTTTTGACAGCAGTACTATGAAGCTATTGACGACATTACAAATTGCTTGAATAGTCCCTTTGAACAACCTGGTTACAATGTTTACTGCAACCTGGAGAACCTTTTGAGAAAAGCTGCCTAAAAGGAAAGCTTTTGAAGATGAAATTGAATTTGTTTGCTCATTTTATAAAGATGATTTCAACCAAGTTCTCCTAAGTTCTCAACTTCTTACCTTTGCTATTGATTTTCAACGTCTGCTGAAGGAAATGGGGCTGATGTTACGATATTTGATATCAGGGACTACTTTCAATCCCTCAGTGCAGGCCAAAGAGAGCTACTCAGCCAAGTATGCAGCATCATGCAACTCCTGTTGGTAATGCCAGGTCCAGAACGTTCTTTTAATGCCTTACGAAGAGTGAAAAATTACCTTCATAGCTCCAAGTCACAGAAAAGATTAAATAATCTAATGGTACTGCATGTACCCAAGGAACATACAGATTCTCTTAGTAAGATGTATATAGCTAGTGAATTTGTTGGTGATGTCATAACAGGAGAAAGATGTTTGGGAAGTTTAATAAGTTTTGTTTTTCATTCATGTATATACAGACTTTATTCTTTACCCAAGGTTGAAGTGGAGGTGGAAGGAGTAAGTCAAAATTTGGAAGTTTTGGTGATAAACAATTTGAAGCATGATGTCTGCTGGGACAGCATATGCCAGGACGTTGAGAGATGGGGAAACATATTTAGAATGACACATTGATCAACATGGTCAGAATGCGGTCGGCACCGAGCAAGGAGCTACAGCCCCAAGATCACAAGGAAGGAGAAGCAGAGCTGTCTGAGAGTTCAGAAGACAGTGAAGGTGAGAATGAAGAGATAACAGAAAGATCCAAGTTGAAGAAGGATGTCCCTGATGAACACAACAGTAGGGAGGGAGAAACTGCTAGTAGAGAAGACTCAGAGTCGGATATTGAAGAGATTGACGATGATGAAGGAAGGAATGATCTCAAAGATAAGGTGTTGGAGGAAGACATAACACCACTGAAGGACAGCCAAGCTATGCGGCAACGGGCTAGAGCAGACTGCAGCAAGTTGCATGGAGACCGTCTGGATATGGACATCCAAATGCTGAGGAGTGAGCAGAAGGCAGATGAGGCTTTGAAAAGATTATGGAGATACTGGTTTTGTTGTGGAGGATGGGTTGCTATGGAAGTTGTAGGATAGAATGGCAGGTGAAATGACACAGTTGTGTTTTCCAGCATCATTTCGATCCATGATATTGTCACTAGTACATCGACCTGGACATTTAGGCAGAGATAGGACCACCCAGAGGATACTGGACGATTATTTCTGGCCAGGCGTAGATGCTGACGTCAAGTAACTGTGCAAAGCTTGTTATGACTGTCAATGTGCAGCACAACAATATCAACCACCAGCACCATTACGACCTCTGCCAGTTATCGAGACACCATTCGCTTGCATTGCGAAGGACATGATTGGTCCACTTCCAACTACAATTGAAGGGAAGAGGTTTACATTTGTCATCATGGATTATGCTACTCAGTGGCCAGAAGCATTTGCACTACGTGTTAGGACAGTGTCACAGTCGTGATGAACTAATGATTTTATTCACTCGTGTAGGAGTACCTGATGAAATCCTAACGGATTGCAGACATACATTTTTGAGCAGGCTAATGAAAGAGCTATACAGATTACTGGGAATGAAAGCATTACTACTACCCCATACCATCCTGCTACAGACTGAATGGTAGAGTGTTTCAACACTACACTAAAAATGATGAGGAAGAAGCAAGAAATGGGATGGATAATGGGATCTGGCATTGCCTTTCCTTTAGAGGGAGTACAGAAGATCATCAAATGACAGCACTGGGTTCACTCCATCAGAACAATTGTACGGACGTCAAATACATGGACCGCTGCAAGCACTCTAATAAAAATGGACTGGAAATGCAACAACACCAAAGAATACAATTGCCTACATAACGTAGATACAAGATCGATTGGACGAAATTAAGGACTTGGCAAGAAAAAATGAAAAAACCAAAAACAAAGATCACAAGGAACGCTTTGACAAAAAAGCTAGAGAAAGAACATTTTGAAAAGGAGAGTTGGTAATGCTCCGAACACCGATACTTGGTCCCAAGATGGACACATAATGGGAAGGACCGTACATGTTTGAGGAAAAGATTGGCGACACCACATATCAATTCAACATGCCGGATCATCCAAGAAGGAAAGTACAGAGACACATTAGCCTTCTCAAGGAATTCATATCGCCGGTGGTAGTATGCATGTTGGTCAGCACAAATGAAGAAGTTGATAAGTTTGGACCACAGGGAGAAGAAGAGAGGAAAGGCTGCCCCTCATAAGCAACGTATTGATGGAAGAAGAGGGAAAAAAAGTTCAAGGATTGGTCAAGAGGCATATGGGTTTGGTACAAAGCCCTCATGAACTTACAACGAAAACAAACATAAAAATTGAGATGGGAACAGCATATCCCATCAGCAGATCACCTTACAGACTGGACGTCATGAAAGCGAGGTTAATGGACACAGTGAGTGAACTCCTGGAATTAGGAATCATGCATCTGTCATAGAGACCATGGGCTTTACCTGCTATCCTTGTTGCAAAAAAGGGTGGAAGCAAATGCTTATGCGTCGATTAGAGACGTCTCAATGGTATCACAGTGTCAGATCCATTTCCCTTGCCACTAATCAATCATCTGCTGGACAAGCTGGGGAAGGCCACATTTATCTCAACTCTGGATCTTGAGAAGGGTTACCATCAGGTACCTGTGCATGAGGAATCTATCGAGAAAACATCATTTATCATGCCAGGAGGTAAATGAGAACACCTACATATGCCATTAAGGCTAAAGAATGCTCCGTCAACGTTCCAAAGACTCATGAATACCATGACTGCAGACATGGCTAACTTCGCCTCCGCATACATTGAAGACATCGTCATTTACAGTGGCACTTTCAAGGAGCATATCAAGCATTTGGAGATGGTTTTCGTAAGGTTGGAAGAGACAGAATTAAAACTCAAAGCAAGCCAATGTGTGTTGGCTGAGAGTCATTGCAAGTATTTGGGACATTGTGTGGGAGAACGAAGAATTAGACCATTACGGGCAAAGGTGAAAGTGGTGTTGGACTACCCGCAACCCAAAAATAAGAAGGACAGGAGAACCTTTTTAGGTCTCACTAATTATTATCTGAGATTTGTACCTAACTATGGCACTATCGCTATCCCCCTCAATGAAGTCATGAGAAAGTGCTCACCGGACAATATTGAGTGGACAAAAAAGAAGGTGACGGCTTTTGAGCAGCTGAAGAACGCTCTCACATGAGACCCGATACTGGGAAGTCCGGATGAACAGAAACCATTCCTGTTACAAACAGATGCCTTGGGGGTTGGAATTAGTGCAGTCTTGAGTCAGATGAAGGAGGACGGGAAGGAACGATCTGTAGCATATTATTCGAGGAAGATGAAACCAGCAGAGACACGATACTCTGTTACAGAGTAAGAGTGCATGGTGGTCTATCTGGCGCTTCAAGGTATACCTAAGTGGAGGACTATTCACCATCATGGCTGACCACAAAAGCCTCATCTACCTGGACCGGATAAAGGATGACAGTGGAAGTATAATACGCTGGTCTCTCTCTCTTAAGCCGTACCTGTTCAACATCGTACACCATCCAGGAGTGAAACACCAGAACAGGCTGGGTCGATCCATTCAGTCCTTGTGTGTGAGTTGTTAAGTGTGTAATAAATATTATGAGCTAGTATTGAGGAGCATATTTGTACTGAGTGCACTACTTGGTGGCAGTGTATCGAGTACTGCTTGCGAGAGACAGTTCTGAGGGCATTTGAGAGGAGTGCCCTTGGACAGTATTGGTCACATTTTAATACGAGTAACACTGTAAAAGGTCTATGTAGTATCTACGACTGGCAGAGGTTCCCAGCATTGCCCTGGAAAGGGTAAAACATCTACCTATTAGAGGTGCACAAAATGGGAAGACCGTCTCCCTCCCCCAAGTGTTTAGTCTCAACATTAACCTCCCCAACTTCCTGTTAGCTGTCTAATAGCTACCTATTAAAAAGATTGTTAGAACCAGTTGAAAATGACGCTTCCCTCTGTATGAAAATCTTGCCATTTAAGTAACTGCATTTATCTTCAGAGCAGGGAGCAGGGCTAGAAGCAGCCCGCTAGCGAACTCAACACTGCCCTCTGTAATATGTCGCCATTTCAGCAACTATGGTGCTTTTCTAATAGAGTTAGGAGTAAGGTTAGAAGCAGCCCCACCAGCAAACTGTTTGTATTAGGTGAGCTCTGAAACGATGATGCTAGCGTAGTTTTGTTGATAGTTTTGTTGCCATGGAGCATTATTTGTGTGCTATCGTCCCGGAAGTGAATAACACATGCAGGTATATACCTAAACAAAATGGCCAATGTTCGCAACCCATTTATGGGGAGGATGATGACTTCCAGTTAGTCTGGAGTTTAAATTAGCCAACACAACACATACGTAGCTGTCTCAGTATATAAACTACACCGTCCTGCTAATGTTGAGCTTCTTAGCTTCAAAACTGTAGCTCTCCATAAAGGACACACAGACAATCAGACTTTCTGAATTACAATATATACTGCTCTCACCTGGCATGTTCACTTTGTCTCAGCCTATCTACATGTAGATATTGCTGCCCAGCTTTCCTGCTCTCCTGGCATGTTTACTTTGTCTCAGCCTATCTAGATATTGCTGCTCAGCTAGCCTGCTCTCTGACATGTCCACTTCTTCTCAGCCTATCTAGATATTGCTGCTCAGCTTTCCTGCTCTCTCCTGACATGTCCACTTTGTCTCAGCCTATATAGCTGTTGCTGCTCAGCTTTCCTACTCTCTCCTGACATCTTCACTTTGTCTCTCAGGATATATACCCTAGAGGATGCTCCATACTGAACTAGTTGCTAATCAGTAAGTTTTCATCTGTGACCTTGAAGTAAGACTAAACCAATATATAGCAGCTGTTAGCTATAGCTTTTACACAAAACACTATACAGATGCTGGTTAAGGATGTTCTGTACAAATAGTTTTCATCTGTGGTCTTGTTCAGTGAGCAAAGTAGCCTTGGCAAGGAACTTAGAGCTATATTGAACGAGCAATTTCTTGGTGGAGTGGCTACCCTAACTTCTGGAGTTGTTATAAGCCTTGTTTGTTCTTGTTCTAGTTTGGCATCCAGCAACAGAGCTAGATATATTCAAAGGGAAAGCTCAAGAGTAGATAATGGAGCAAAAGCACCTGGACAAAAGCTAGTTACTCTATCAACTCCTGAGAGTTTCCATATACCCATATTAGAATAAGAACAAACAAGGCACCAGAACTTGGGTAGATATATCTTATATATATATATATATCAAAGGGAACTCTCAAGGATAGAAAACTAGCTTTTGTTTTGCTAAAATGTTAAACTATATACTAATTCAATAAAGCTTTTTGTATTAGTTGGATAGCTAAGTTATATAAGCTTGGTACTCAAGTGTTATAACTAACTCATTACTGAGAAGAGCTAGATATATTCAAAGGGAACTCTCAAGAGTAGAAAACTATCTTTTGTTTTGCTAAAATGTCTAATTCAATAAAGCTTTTTGTTTTAGTTGGATAGCTAAGTTATATAAGCTTGGTACTCTAGCGTTATAACTAATTCACTTACTGGGAACTTTTCTCAGACAATCCATTAGTACAGGTAATTAATGAGACCAACACAGCAAAACAAGGATAGGATTTCAAATTTTGTCCAATAGAGCATAAGGCTAAAATAATATGCTTTACCCCCTTTATTTTACCCTTTTTCTCCATGTCCCCTTCACTCACATCACAATTCCCTGCATTCATTACCACTAGTTTACTATTAGAATGGTGATGATATTAGGCTCTGCAGAGCCAGCTATGAAGATGGTGATGATATTATGCTCTGCAGAGCCAGCTATGAAGCTAGTATTATATTAGTAAAGAATGGTGATTATTATGCTCTGCAGAGCAATCTATGTAGCTAGTATTATATTAGTAAAGTATGGTGATGATTATGCTAGGCAGAGCAAGCTGTATATGAAGCTAGTATTATATTAGTAAAGAATAGTGATTATGCTTGTCAGAGCAAGATATGAAGTGAGTAAGAAAAACTTGAAATGATTTTTTTGTGGTATGAACAGGAACCCCAGGGACTCTACACATCCTGCGTGTTCTAACGATAGTCCTACTCCCCTTCACTTGAACATCACATGCCAAACATTCTTCAAGCATATCAAGGAATAGATAAGGCTTGTGATGAGTTACAAGTACATGTTGGCATTCCCAAGCTGTTTGCCTGTAGACGAGAATGGCCTAAGAAAAGATTAATTCCTCTTTCTTGGTCTGTGATTTTGCCAACAAACTTGATTGTGATGGAGACAAGTGGGACCTTTTACCACATTTTAGTGAAGCCTCGACTGCAATGATTTTTGGGAGTGTGTGTAGGAAGACATCACTCTCATGACCCACACATGCGTTCCATGGCAAAGTACTGGATCACTTATGTAGGTCCAAATATACTGGCCAGAGCTAGGTCCAGGGTTTAGACATAGAGCTAGGGCTGGACATAGAGCTAGGGCTGGGACAAGGGATAGAGCTAGGGCTAGGACTGGGACTACGAATACAGCTAGGACTAGGGCTTGAACTAGGAATAAAGCTAGGACTAGAGCCAGGGATAGAACTAGAAATAGAGGGTGGGACTAGGAAGGGGACTAGGGATAGAAATAGGAATATAGCTTGGGACTAGGGATAGAGCTACATGTAGGACTATGCCTGGGACTAGGAATAGAGCTAGGGATAGGACTACTTTAGGTGGGCAATAACTTTTGGACAATTAACAGCAATATTTGATCCCAGAGTGGTCCATGGCACCACTCACTCAGAGAGCATACATGTGCTGCAGTCACATGACCGTTCATAGCAGCATACAGATGTGCTGTAATTATGACTATTCATAGCTGCATATGCTGCAGTCAGTGACCATTGCCTAATGAGGAATTTAGAACTGTCACTAACTAGTTGTTAGTGGTGGTGTTGGTACATAATCAAATGACACTAATTCATGCCCAAAAATAAGAACTTGTGAGTCATTATAATGCTAACTTGACATCCTGTATTGATTGAACACATCAGGTCAATGCAGACAATGTATTGGCTGTGCTGTAATTGTCATCTGTGAAGTCTTATGTGACACAACACATGCGTGCTGATAGTCATGTGAGAGCATTATGGTATTAGAGTTTAGAGTTAAGTTCCAAATTTTAGTTCCAAATCAAGTGTGGATGAATGATGTTAATGTCCATTCTGTCGGGTCTCTATTGAGATCACAAAAGAAGCTAGTGGCACATCAAGGAGGCAAGCTCTAGCTACTTACATAGTTGTATACAAACGTAAGCCCATGGGCCGAGCTCTAGATTGTAGCCCTACTCCTAGCCCAAGCTCTAGATAGTAGCCCTATTCCTAGCCCTAGCTCTAGATTGTAGCCCTACTCCAAGCCCTAGACTGTAGCCCTACTCCCTGTAGCCCTACTCCTAGCCCTAGCTCTAGATTATAGCCATATTCCTAGCTCTAGGTCTAGACTGTAGCCCTATTCCTAGCCCTCTAGCCTATAGCCCTACCCTTAGCCCTAACTCTCAAGTGTAGCCTTACTCCTAGCCCTAATTATAGCCCTTGCTCTAGCCTTAGCTCTAGCCAGTAGCCTTAGCCACTTAGCCATACCCAAACTCTAGCTTGTAGCCCTACCCATAGCCCTAGCTCTAACCCTAGCTCTAGCCTGTAGCCCTACCTCTAACCCTAACTTAGCCCTAGCTCTTTCCTTAGCCGTCTAACCTTAACCATATCCCTTGCCCTAGCTCGCCTTAGTCATTAATAACCCCAGCCCTAGCCTGTAGTCCTATCGCTAGCCATAACCCATAGCCAGTCCTGAATAGCACTATGCAATGCTACATACTGCAATATGGCACCACTAGTCCTGTAGGTCACTCAATGCACTCACTGATAAAACACATTGCAGCAAGCCAATGTAAGATCAAGCAGGAATTCAGTTAGGCCTCTTCTGCCATCAGCTGCATTCCATCAATTCACTGTTAAGTGTTTCCATGTCCATAACTAGACAAACTTAGCATTTTACAACCTGCTTAGAAAGAATGTGTCCTTGAAAGATCATTAACCTTGGATCCATGGAGAAGGTGAAGCAAGTAATTCTGCCAGGCGGACAAGATTTACATATGATTAAATTGCTAATTAGCTAGAGCTGACCTGTTATTAGCTTCTTCTTGGCTCATGTTCTCAACAGCAGCAGATGCTAGTGGAGGCAATGGTAGAGCTACACTGTGTAGTGCAGCTGTGCTTTTGCAGAGAAGTGCATACCCACTAGACTACATAAGGAGCATCATGACACCTGCCTTCCTATAGTTAAAGCCCAAGTAACTGAAGCTCCAGCTTTCCTGGCTTTATCTCTACTACTCCTAGTTTTAACTGGCCCTAGACCTGTAGCATTAGCCTTTACCCTAGCCCTAGCACTTGCTTCAATCCTAGCCCCAGTCTTAGTGTTAACCCTGTATCCACTGCATTCTTACTGAGCAGGGACTCTTTCATGAGGAGACTATTGCACATAACAACAGTACAGGAGCCACAGGAACACCAAACAGAACCAATGCTACAGATACATGTGTCACATTACACAGGCCCTGAGGAAGAGTCACCTACATTATCATTAAGTGAAGCAGCCAAGTTATCGAATCCACAAAACGACTTTCAAGGTGGGGCTTTGCAACTGCAAGACAAGTTGAAAGAAGCACCGTTGTGTTTGCCAAAAGAAAGGTGCCACATGCTCTTCAAACTGCCATTGTGGAACCACTTGTTATAATAATCAACCACTTTCACCCGAAAGCACATCAAAACGGTCTAGGGAACCTACATCTTACGTGTCTCACCCATCGATAAAAGCGAAGGAAATTGGCACGGTTTCAGGATCAGAGTCTGACAAGAATGAAGCCTGACCTGCAAATCTTCATATGCCTGGTGAAGAGAAAAGTACTCCAATCACTATTATCAACACTAAACCAATTCGCACTGCCAAATATTGGCTACCTCAGTTTTTCCTTACCTATGAAGACAAGAGAATTCTCGAAGGAAATGGGCGTCTAAATGATAAGCACATTAATACCCCACAAAAGCGGAGTTTCCAGGAGTTAATGGACTACAGAACACTCTTTTGGATCAGGCAAACAAGTGGGATGAAATGAAATCTAATGGAGTCCAAGTTCTAAATCAGAATCAGAACCACTGAGTTTGTGTTTCGACATTGAATAATCCAGACACAATACAAGTATATGAGAGTTTGAAAAAAAAGAGTCAGCAAAGGTTTGACAAAGCAACTTTGCTCAATCTTACACAGGATCTCAGATGCCATCACTGTTCAGGCAATGCCATCTCAAATTCAGAAAGGTGCGGCAGATTGTGGACTATTTTCAATTGCAACTGCAACTGCTCTATGCCATGGGTCCCTCCCAATGCTACCATTTGGGATCAGTCAAGCATGAGAAACTATCATATTAAATGCTTTGAAAAGGGGGTAATGGCACCATTTCCTGGATGAGTTCTAGATATCACAATCGATATATGTACTAAACATTTTGATATTAATATTATATATATATAGCCATGATTCATTCTCTATCATCAATTTGCCAAAGATTTATAGCTGGCGCAAATTCTTAGATAATTTTGGACAATCTGAGTATTGCACAATCTATAGATTGAGCACCAATCTATAGATTGGCATGTAATCTAGAAATTCATAGATTGCGCAGTACAATCTATAAACAGGCCATATTTCTAGAAAGAGCAGAACATATATATATATATATATTTTTTTTTAGCTTGTGGTTACAAGTTTAGCTCTATAGATTCTGTAAACCTGAATGGACTTGATATATAGCTTAAAAGATAGGCCTTTCTGTCTGCTCCCTCTTGATAATAAAATATTTTTCACATGTATAACTATAGCCAAGTTACGGGAGCTACAAGTGAAGGAAACCTCAAAAACCTGAATGCCTGATTTTGCCACATATATCTCTCCAGATTGCCAAGTGCTAGAGAGTTGAAATTAGCACCAGTCACTAGAGAAAGCTCTAATCTACATAATGAGTGTTTTCATTAGGCGCCAACAAGTAAGTACATGGTAAAGCGCAAGGGTGAAAAATGAATTTCGTTAATAATCCATAAAACACATTTTTCACCCGCCGCTTGACCGCATACTTATGCTTTAGCGCCTAATGAAGGCACTCATTATGTAGAGTAGGGCTTACTCTAGACACTTGTGCTAATTTCAACTAGCACTTGGCAATCTGGAGATATTTATGTGGCAAAATCAGGCATTCAGGTTTTTGAGGTTCCCTCCACTTTAGCTCCAGTAACTTAGCTATAGTTATACCTATGACAAATATTTTAGTAACAAAAGAGAGCACACAGAGAGACCTATCTTTTTAGCGATATAGCAAGTCCATACCATGAATTTTACAAAATCTATGGAACTATAAAGGCGTAACCACAAAAAAAAGGTTTTATTAAGAAATGCAACTGTCCTCCCCCTTACTAGCATTAGTCCATACTTCAATATGAGTGGGTGTCCACATTTAAACAAGCATTGGTCAACGAGTGGGTAGCCCACTTTTAAACCAACATTGGTCACACTTCAATACGGGTGGCTACTTTTAAACTAGCATTGGTCACACTTCTATATGAGTGGGTGGCCCATTTTTAAACAGCATTGGTCAACAAGTGAGTGGCCCAATTTTAAACCAGCATTGATCACGGGGCGAGCTTGTGGTCAGGGAAAAGCAATGATCCTGTAAGCCCTAAAGAACTGGGAGGCTTGAACTGAGTGATGAGAGACTCAATGGAATGTGTAAATTGATGTAGTTAAACCCACAGAACATTTGTATGTGTGTTAGTTAGGGTAGTGTTGGACAGTTGTGATTGGTCGTGGTTAATGGTGTTACATCGTATTGTGACCATATATGGTGAGATCTAGACAGGGCTGCAAGCCTACTGAAGGGCAGCAGTTATTACAGGCTGAGTCGGTCCATCAGTCAGTCCTTGTGCTTGTGTTGTGAAGTGTGAGATTGTAATAATAAATATTATGAGCTTGTATTGAGGAGCATATTGGTAGTAGGTGCATTATTTGGTGGCACTGTATTGAGTACCGCTTGTGAGAGACAGTTCTTAGGGCATTTGAGAGGAGTGCCCTTGGACAGCTGGTGGCAGCGGTGGGATAACAAGTGTTTCTACTAGCTACAGACCCGAACTACTAGCCAATAGCTTAGCTAAGCTACTTGTTGTATCGATTACAAGGTTGATTGTGTGATGAACTGTCAAATTGAATCAAGGCTTCTTCGTGTAAAAGTGCTCGGTGATAGAATGGCTGCAAAATGACAGACAATACAGACTTCCGAACTTGAGGAAATGCTGGACCAATGAGATGTGGTAATGACAACAGAAGTCATGACGCTGAACCTCCATATGAATGAACTGTTGGACAAGGAACAGAGAGGTGAGATGCAACAGAGGGATCGAGAACATGGAGAAGATGAGTAGCGTAGAGAACGACGATATAAGGAAGAGGCTGCACAGAGAAAGAGAGCATCGAGAAGAGATGGAATTGCAAGTGTGATGTTGGGAGGATCTATTGCTGAGAAGTGGAGGAATGATATGGAATGGATCAAGTGAGATAACAGAGTTCTTGCCGGGAACAGACACAGGATGCAGAAAGAAGGTGGAAAGGTTTGGCCAGATGGCACCAGGAGGGGAGGCATGGACTTACTTCTCTTCTTTTCAGGCACATATTTCTACCTACTGCATGGACAAGTCGAAGTGGACCCGTTATTTGGCTCCACTGTTAGACCCACACCCGAACCGGATCTACATTAACTTGTACGAGAGTGAGCTAGTGACTATGACATTGTGAAGAAGGCACTCTTAAACCACTTCCAGGTGACTCAGACGATCTACAGAACAAAGTTGGACCATCTTAAGAGAGAGTCAGGAGAGACGTGGGTGATGGCAGGAGACTGAGGAATGTCAATTGCAAGAAAGTGGATTGCAGACTGCACGAGCATGGAGGAGGTGGCAGGGCTGATTGCTCTGGATTTGTTATTTAAGGGAATGCCCAAGCAACTTGCTACGTATGTCAGAGACCGAAATCCCAAGACAGTTGGGTAAGGAATGGAAGCAACAGCTGACTTTATGAGTATCCGAGGTTGGAACTACGACACCAGTTCAGAAGTGGAGGGACCGCTAGGAAAACAGAACAAGCCGGAGGATATAAGCCACCCACCCATTGAAAGGAGTTATTATCAAAGAGATAGAGAAGAAACCAGAGAAGTTGTTCCAAGTAAGCCTAACATGGAGAGGGAACAGGTGTCAAAGCCAGGGAAGACAGCATTCAAGTATGAAAAACAGTATAAATTAAGGTGCTTTAAGTGCAACCAACTAGGGCCAGGGTTTCATTTAGAAAATTGTCCAAGGTGGGGCAACTGGAGGAATCGGGGGGGCATGATGGTTAAAGATGTAACAAATATTCTAATGAATTTTAATAATACAATTTCCAAGGGGGGAGGGGGGCAAAAAGGAGCCAAGGGGGGGCAGGCACCCCATCCATAATGAAACCCTGAGGGCACTTTGCCGCAGATTGTCACACACCAAGGTAAATGTAAACAAAATCAAGTAGGAAGATGCAAGAATGGTCAACTCTCTCACTCAATGCCAGGAACTAGATCTTCTTGAGACAGAGATCGATGGAAAGGCAACTGTGAGGGGAGAGTTGGTGGAACTCAATGTCACAACATCTTGTTGGATACAGGGAATGCACAGACAGTGGTCAACCGGGATCTGGTGAAAGCAGATCAATACACTGGCAAGACAAGATATGCTGAAGCATTCAATGGCATGAGAGGAGCGTTTCCGATTGCCAAGGTTGAAATGGAGGTGGATGAAGTAAGTCAAAATTTGGTGATAAAGTATTTGAAGCATGATGCCTGCTGGGACAGGATATGCCAGGATGTTAGGAGACTGGAAAACGTCTTTTGTACAACACATTAATCAACATGATTACGATGCGGTCGGAACCAAGCAAAGAGCTACAGCAGTTGCCACAAGATCACAAGGAAGGAGAAGCAGAGCTGTTTGAGAGTTCAAAAGACAGTGAAGGTGAGGATGAAGAGATAACAGAAAGATCCAAGTTGAAAAAGGATGATGTCCCTGATGAACACAACAGTAGGGAGGGAGAAACTGCTAGTAGGAAAGACTCGGAGTCGGAAATTGAAGAGATTGTCGATGATGAAGGAAG
This sequence comes from Cladorhizidae sp. MBARI D1340-BT2, assembly GCA_028752905.1. NCBI lineage: Eukaryota > Metazoa > Porifera > Demospongiae > Poecilosclerida > Cladorhizidae > Cladorhizidae sp. MBARI D1340-BT2. The sequence continues at coordinate 13,277,151 of JAQNBH010000011.1, forward strand.
GAATGATCTCACAGATAAGGTATTGAAAGAAGACATACCACCACTGAAGGACAGCCGAGCTACGAGGTGACAGGCTAGAGCTGACTACTGCAGCAAGTTGTATCGAGACCCTCAGGATATGGACATCCTAACACTGAGGAGTAAGCAGAAGGCAGATGAGGTTTTGAAAAGGTTGTGGAGGAAGGTGGAGAAGGGAGATACTAGTTTTATTGTGGAAGATGGGTTGCTATGGAAGTTGTCAAGGATAGAATGGCAGATGAATGAAACAGTTGTGTTTTCTGGCATCATTTCGATCAATGATATTGTCACTTACACATCAGCCTGGACATTTAGGATAAGACAGGAACACACTGAGGATACTGGACGGTTATTTCTGGCCAGGCGTAGATGCCGATGTCAAGGAACTGTGCAAAGCTTGTTATAACTGACAACATGCAACACGACAATATCAACCACCAGCATCATTATGACCTCTGCCAGTTATCGAGGCACCATTCATTCGCATTGCGATGGTCTGCTTCCAACCACAATTTAAGGGAAGAGGTTTACATTAGTCCTCATGGATTATGCTATTCGGTGGCCAGAAGCGTTTGCACTACGTGTTAGGACAGTGTCACAGTGGTGATGAACTAATGATTTTATTCACTTGTGTAGGAGTACCTGATGAAAACCTAACGGATTGCAGATAGAATTTTTTGAGCAGGCTAATGAAAGAGCTGTACAGATTACTGGGAATGAAGGCAATACTACTACCCCATACTATCCTGCTACAGACGGAATGGTAGAGCATTTCAATGCTACACTAAAAATAATGAGGAACACTAGCAAGAAATGGGATGGACAATGGGATCTGGCATTGCCTTTCCTTTATGGGGAGTACAGAAGATCACTAAATGACAGCACTGGGTTCACTCCATCAGAACTATTGTATGGACATCAAATACGTGGACCGCTGGAAGCACTCAAAGAAAAATGGACTGGAAATGCAACAACACCCAAGAATATAATCGACCGATACAAGATCGATTGGACAGAATTAAGGACTTGGCAAGAAAAAATTTAGAAACCAAAAAGAAAGGTCACAAGGAACGCTTTGATAAAAAAGCTAGAGAAAGAACATTTCGAAAAGGAGAGTTGGTAATGCTCCGAACACCAATACTTGGTCCCAAGATGGACACAGAATGGGAAGGACTGTATATGTTTGAGGAAAAGATTGACGACATTACATATCAACTCAACATGCCGGATCATTCAAGAAGGAAAGTACAGAGACACATTAGCCTTCTCAAGGAATTCATATCGCCGGTGGCAGAATGCTGTTGGTCTCTCCAGGCAATCCTGGAGTGGTAGGACAGAGATAGTATGCAGAGAGCTCTCAGGAGAAGAAGGAAGGGATCTCACAGGGCGATCTTGTGGTCAGGGAAAAGCAAGAATGATCCGGCAAGCCCTAGAGAACAAGGAGGCTTGTGATGAGCGACGAGAGACTCAATGGAATGTGTAAATTGATGTAGTGATTAAAGACTAAACCCACAGAACATTTGTATGTGTGTTAGTTAGCGTAATGTTGGACAGTTGTGATTGGTCGTGGTTAATGGTGTTACATCATATTATGACCATATATGGTAAGATCCAGACTGGGCTGCAAGCCTACTGAAGGGCAGCAGTTATTACAGGCTGGGTCGGTCCATTCAGTCCTTGTGCTTGAGTTGTGAAGTGTGTGATTGTAATAATAAAATATTATGAGCTAGTATTGAGGAGCATATTTGTAGTGAGTGCACTACTTGGTGGCAGAATATTGAGTACTGCTTGCGAGAGACAGTTCTGAGGGCATTTGAGAGGAGTGCCCTTGGACAGTATTGGTGACATTTCAATACGAATAACACTGTAAAAGGTCTACGTGGTATCTACGACTGGCATAGGTTCTCGGCATTGCCTAGGAAAGGGTAAAACATCTACCTATTAGAGGTGCACAAAATGGGAAGTCCATCTACCTCCCCCAAGTGTTGATTCTTAACATTAACCCCCCCAACTTCCTGTTAGCTGTCTAATAGCTACCTATAAAAAAGATTGTCAGAACCAGTTGAAGATGATGCTGCCCTATGTATGTAAATCTTGCAATTTCAGCAACTGCATTTATTTTCAGGTCAGGGCTAGAAGCAGCCCGCTAGTGAACTCAACATTGCCCTCTGTAACATGTCGCCATTTCAGCAACTATGGTGCTTTTCTAATAGAGTAAGGAGTAAGGTTAGAAGCAGCCCCACCAGCAAACTGTTTGTACTAGGTGAACTCTGAAATGATGATGATAGTGTAGTTTTGTTGTTGCCAAGGAGCATTATTTGTGTGCTATCATCGCGGATGTGAAAAACACATGCAGGTATATACCTAAACAAAATGGCCAATGTTTAGTGGACATTGGTCTAGTAGATCGCTATGTATGTATTCTCTTGTATAGGTGGACCCCTTACCCGTTATACGTATTCATACATGTACGCATGCGCAGACACACACTATGCTCAGTTGATGCACACATTGTCAAAGACAGGTTCTGATTCATATCCAGTGTGATCTGCGACAAAGGCGTAGCTGCGCTATCATTTATATGTGCATCAACTCGGCATAGTGTGTGTCCTTTGACTATTGTGGCATCGTTTGCAACACTGTGGAGGATCCTTAAGGAAACTATAATAGGTGACCCCATTTAACGCCCATCAAGATGGAAGCGGTCAGATGCCCCTTCCCTGGATGTACCTACAGCACCCCGGCTGATCTGGATCCGGCAGTAACAGCAGTCGTCCAGTCCACCCATGCTATGGGACACAGCCGAGCGACCAAGGCTAAACCTGCGCCCGTGAAGAGACCGGAGATGACATCGGGAGGGACCACGGAGAATTGGACGTATTTTCTGACTAGGTGGAAGGCCTACACTGGGGCAGTACAGCTCACAGAACAAGACATCGCGGTACAACTCCTCGAGTGCTGTGATAGTAAACTCAGACGTGACATCACTCGAAATGCAGTCGGCCCGGTCAAACTGGAGGACATGAGCGAGAGGGACCTACTGGGAGCGATGAGAGCCCTAGCGGTGAAGGAGGAAAACCCCAAGGTGGCCAGGGTTGGTTCTGAGCCGGATGGTTCAGGACAGGGGCGAACCAGTGAGGGCATACGTGGCCAGACTCCGAGGCCAGGCCGAGGTATACTGTTTCACTAAGAAATGTACTAACTGCGAGGCCATCTCCAATCACGGTGAGGAGAGGTTGGCGGATCAGTTATGTATTGGGTTAGCTGATGGAGAAATCCAAGAGGATCTCCTTAAACACCCAGACCAGAACATGGGGGTGGAAGAGACCATTAGATTTGTGGAGGTGAGGGCAGCTGGTAAAAGGTCGGCAGTATCAATGACCACGCCCACCTCCACTAGCGCCATCGATGATGATGAGGGTATGGAGGCGGTGAGCAGCACGTACAGGCACCAGCAGCGACGCCCCCCCTCACGACCGAGGCTGGGACCAGGTAAGGTCACGCCCACCCGACAACATGCTCCACCCCCCAACCACACACCCCACCGAGAACCCGGCTACCCCAACCAGAGAACGACACCAACTAGGGGACAGAGCCTGCCACCTCAACGCGCCACCAGACACCCATCAAGCGAGGTGTGTGTAACTTTTGTGGCCTTCCAGGTCACGGAGAACAGGAACGAACAGCTCACAGGTGCATACATTGCCCGGCCTTCGGAACCACCTGCCCCTCCTGCGGACGGCAGAATCATACAGCCCAGATGTGCTGGCAAGGATCCATAGAACAGGAGAGCGCCATCTATGAACAGGTAGACACAATGGTGGAGGGGACCCTCGACCACCAGCAGTGGAACCCAGACACCCGTCGCTGGACCCAGGAGAAGTCCCAACCACAGCCCCACGTTGATGTCATCGTCTCTGCACGCTCGGAGGACTTCCACCACCATGGCCATTCCCTGAGAATCGAGACGTTAGGCATCGCAGCCTGCGCTATGGCAGATACTGGCTGCCAGAGTTGCCTGGCTGGTCCACAACTCATGACTAAGCTCCGGTTGACAGCAGATGACCTCATCCCTGTCAATCTAGTCATGCACTCTGCAAGTGGCAACAACCTGCCTATCTTGGGAGCCGCTATTCTGAGAATCAAGGCCAACATCACCGGCCTCGAGTCCAGACAGATGGTAAACTTTTCAGGCATTGCAAACAAGCTATACCTGAGTCTGGCTACCTGCATCGACCTGCGGCTGCTCCCCAGGGACTTCCCCCACAGCACGCCTATGCTACCTTTGGGAAACAACAAGGCTGGCGGGGAGCCCAAACCGGACCAACACAACACTCCTACCATGCAGACCTGCAGACCAGAACGCCCCTGCAGACCAGAACCACCACGCCCGGCGTGGTTGCGACCACGCCATCCAGACCTCTCAAGGCGACGTCATTACCTCCACCTCATGTGAGTCCACAAACCCTCTCTAAGACTTGCTCATGCCCCACTAGAGCACAATCCCCTACCCGACCTACAAGCCTACCATTCCCGGTGACTGAGGCCAATAGGGGTAGGCTGGAACTACACCTCAGGGACCTGTACAAGGCGAGCAGCTTTAACACCTGTGAGCACCAGCTGTTACCAATGATGTCTGGCCCACCACTCCGGCTCAACATTGACCCACATGCTGTCCCTAAACCCTGCCACACCCCTATTGCCACCCCCATCCACTGGCAGGAGGAAGTGAAGGCTGGACTGGACCACGACGTCTGCCTAGTAGTGCTGGAACAAGTCCCCCTGGGGACCCCAGACACTTGGTGCCATCGGATGGTTATTTGCACTAAAAAGAATGGGTCCCTTAGGAGGACAATTGATTTCCAGGAATTGAACCGCCATGCCACACGCGATACTCATCACACCCAATCACCCTTCCATCAAGCCAGAGCTGTCCCGACCCGATCGAAGAAGACCATTTTCGATGCATGGAATGGGTACCATTCCGTTGCCCTCGCGGAGCCCGACCGTCACAACACCACGTTTATAACCCAGTGGGGTCGATATAGATACTGCTCCGCCCCCCAGGGATACATTGCCGCTGGTGACGCGTACACGGCCAGGTACGACAGCCTGGTCGCGGAGATACCAAATAAAACCAAGTGCATAGACGCCGCCCTCCTGTGGTCGGAGTCCATAGAGGATGCCTTCCACCAGGCAACGGAGTGGCTCAATGTCTGCGCTAGGAATGGTATCACGCTGAACCCGGACAAGTTCCGGTTCGCACAGGACGAGGTGGAATTTGCCGGTTTCCTCATAACAACGGACAAATTCAAGTCCTGCAGCAGGTACATCCGAGCAATCACTGACTTCCCGACACCCATGGCGATAACGGACATTCGCGCCTGTTTCGGTCTCGTGAACCAGGTAGCCTTCGCATTCTCCATGACGTCGGTGATGTCCCCGTTCCGGTCCCTACTCAAAACCTCCACCACCTTTGCATGGACCCAGGACCTCCAACTCGCTTTTTACGCGTCGAAGAAGGAGATCACCACACGGATCCAAGAGGGCATGAGAATTTTTGACAAGGAGCGCCCAACTTGCCTGGCGACGGACTGGAGCAAGGACGGGGTAGGGTACTGCCTATTTCAGAAGCACTGCCAGTGCCCGTCCCAGGAGATCTTCTGTTGCCAGGAGGGTTGGAAGGTCACCCTGGTCGGCTCCAGGTTCACACATGCAGCGGAGTCGAGATACGCACCAATCGAGGGAGAGGCCCTAGCGGTCGCTGATGCCCTGGACAAGGCCCGCCACTTTGTTCTCGGATGCTCCAACCTGGTCATAGCCGTTGACCACAAACCCTTGGTGAAACTGTTCGGGGACCGATCCCTTGAGGACATCCCCAACACGCGTCTCAGAAACCTTAAGGAGAAAACGCTAAGGTACCGATTCACCATGGTGCACATACCCAGAGTTCGCAACCGAACCAGCGACGCCCTGTCACGCCACCCCACCGGCATCCCCAGCCCAGCGAGAATGGCTCTGCAGGACGACAGCACAGCGCCCGACACTGCGTGCCCCCACACAGGCCTCAAGATCCCCTCCGCCCTGCTTGCGGGCATCTCGATCGCGCCCCCGCCCGAGGACGACGATGTGGGCCTTTCCACGGCCATTTGCGCAGCCATCACTGCCATCCCCCTCAGCTGGGAGGCCATCCAGATCGCCACAGCAGCGGACGACAGCCTGCAGGACTTTGCCCTCACCATAGAGGAAGGGCCACCGGACAAATGGCACCTGATGTCCCCGGCAACCCGGGACTTCTTTCCCTACCGAGACTCCCCCTCAGCAGTAGATGGCGTCATAACGTACGGAGACCGAATCGTCATCCCAACCAAGCTCCGTCGCACCTGTCTGGACGCCTTACACGCCGCTCACCAAGGCACGAGCAAGATGACCACCCGAGCGGAATCATCCATCTTCTGGCCTGGCATATCCAAGGACATCACTGCAACACGGTGGCAATTGCAGTGTCTGCAACGGCAATGCTCCATCCCAGCCGGCCATGCCCTCAGTCACACCGGAAACCCCAGCATACCCCTTCCAGCACGTATGTGGGGACTTCTTCCACCACCTCGGACTGGTATACCTGGTCCTTGTCGACAGGTACTCCAACTGGCCCATCGTCACCCCATCCAGGGACGGTGCAGCTGGATTAACCCAAACCCTCCGTGATACCTTTGCGACGTACGGCATACCAGACACGCTCACCTCCGACGGCGGCCCAGAATTACGGTACACAAGACAAGATCGTTCCTTACTAACTGGGGCGTACAGCATCGAACATCCTCGGCATACCACCTCCACGCTAACTGCAGAGCCGAAGTAGCAGTGAAGGCCATGAAGAGGCTAATCGCAGGGAACACTGGCCCCAACGGCACCCTGTCCGATGCCTTCCACAAGGCCCTACTGATTTATCGCAACTGCCCGGTCGCAGACACCAAGACGTCCCCAGCGACATGCGTCTTTGGCCGACCAATGCATGATCTCCTCCTCGGCCTACCAGGCAGATACCTGCCCCACACAGAATGGACCGACCAGCTCGACCTCAGGGAGAGAGCTCTCTCCAAGCGAGCCGTGGCAGGTCACGCGAGATGGGATGAGCACACCAAGGGCCTTCCCCCCCTCAAGAACGGTGACACCGTGCTCATCTAAAACCAGACAGGACGACACCCGACCAAATGGGACAAGTCGGGGACGGTAGTGGAAGTGTTACAATACCATCAGTACGGCGTACGGACCGACGGCTCCGGCCGCCTCACAACCCGCAACTGCCGGTTCCTGCGCCGATACACCTACCACGCAACCGAGGAACTACCACCACTCCCACTTGCCGACACACCCTACCCCAACAACACGCCGACCGTCATCCATCCGGAGCCAGAGCCGATCATTGACTACCCGCCAACCAACGCTCACACCGAGGCCCACACCATGCCAGAGCCCACCATAGCCACCACCCCGGGACCTCCAACCAACCCCAATCCCTTGAGTATCACCCCGGCCACCCCACACATGGGACGCTCCTACGCCACCGTCGCCCGGGATCCACCGCCGACCCAGGCCACCCGACCTGTGACCAGTCCGCCCTCCACACCTGCCTTGAACAGGCCGGCAGCACCAAGGTCCATCATTACTCCCAGGTCACCTCGTCATCCGCCTGCTCAGAGCAGCCTGACCGCGAAGCCACCACCCCCCCAACACAGCAAACGCGGGCCAAAGCCCATTGACCGCTACAGCCACAACTGATCTACTAACTTCAGCAGGCACCAGTGCCAACTTGGGGGGCGGTAGTGGACATTGGTCTAGTAGATCGCTATGTATGTATTCTCTTGTATAGGTAGACCCCTTACCCGTTATATGTATTCATACATGTACGCATGCGCAGACACACACTATGCTCAGTTGATGCACACATTGTCAAAGACAGGTTCTGATTCATATCCAGTTTGATCTGCGACAAAGGCGTAGCAGCGCTATCATTTAATGTTCGCAACCCATTTATGGGGGAGATGATGACTTCCAGTTAGTCTGGAGTTTAAATTAGCCAACACAACACATACGTAGCTTGTGTCTGTCTCAGTGAGTATATAACTACACCGCCCTGCTAATGTTGAGCTTCTTAGCTTCAAAACTGTAGCTGTCCATAAAGGACACACAGAGAGACAGACTTTCTCAATTAGAATATATACTGCTCTCTCCTGGCATGTTCCCTATGTTTCAGCCTATCTACATGTAGATATTGCTGCTCAGCTTTCCTACTCTCCTGGTATGTTCACTTTGTCTCAGCCTATCTAGATATTGCTGCTCAGCTTTCCTGCTCTCCTGACATGTCCACTTTGTCTCAGCCTATCTAGATATTGCTGCTCAGCTTTCCTGCTCTCTCCTGACATGTCCACTTTGTGTCAGCCTATATAGATGTTGCTGGCTTTCCTGCTCTCCCCTGACATTTTCACTTTGTATCTCAGGATATATACCCTAGAGGATGATCCATACTAAACTAGTTGCTAATCAGTAAGTTTTCATCTGTGATCTCCCTCCTTGAAGTAAGACTAAACCAATAGCAGCTGTTAGCTATAGCTTTTACCAAAACACTATACAGATGCTGGTTGAGGATGTTCTGTACAAATCATCTGTGGTCTTGTTCAGTGGGAAAAGTAGCCTTGGCAAGGAACTCAGCTATATTGAATGAGCACTTTCTTGGTGGAGTGGCTACCCTACTTCTGGAGTTTTTATACGCCTTGTTTGAACTTGTTCTAGTATGGCATCCAGCAACAGAGCTAGATATATTCAAAGGGAACTCTCAAGAGTAGATAATGGAGCAAAAGCACCTGAACAAAAGCTAGTTACTCTATCAACTCCTGAGAGTTTCCAAATATATGTATACCCATATTAGAATAAGAACAAACAAGGCTCATAAAATCACAAGAATTTGGGTAGATATATCTATATATATAATATATATATCCAAGGGAAATCTCAAGGATAGAAAACTAGCTTTTGTTTTGCTAAAATGTCAACTAGATACTAATTCAATAAAGCTTTTTGTTTTAGTTGGATAGCTAAGTTATATAAGCTTGGTACTCAAGCGTTATAACTAATTCACTTACTGGGAAGAGCTAGTTATATTCAAAGGGAACTCTCAAGAGTAGATAACGAAGTAAAAGCACCTGCTAGTTACTCTATCAACTCCTGAGAGTTTCCAAATACATATTAGAATAAGAACAAACAAGGTTCATAAAAACACCAGAACTTGAGTAGATATATCTTATATATTTATATATCAAAGGGAACTCTCAAGGATAGCTTTTGTTTTGCTAAAATGTCAACTAGATACTAATTCAATGTTTTAGTTGGATAGCTAAGTTATCTAAGCTTGGTACTCTAGCATTATAACTAATTCACTTACTGGGAACTTTTCTCCGACTTTCCATTAGTAGAGGTAATTAATGAGACCAACAGAGTAATACAAGCATAGGATTTCAAATTTTGTCCAATAGAGCATAAGGCTAAAATAATATGCTTTTTTGGCCTTTCCCCCCCCTTTTTCTCCATGTCCCCTTCGCTCACATCACAATGCCCTGCATTCATTACTACTAGTTTGCTATTATATTAGTAAAGAATGGTGATGATATTAGGCTCTGCAGAGACAGCTATGAAGATGGTGATGATATTATGCTCTGCAGAGCCAGCTATGATAGTAGTATTATATTAGGAAAGATTGGTGATGATGTTATGCTCTGCAGAGCAAGTTATGAAGATAGTATTATATTAGTAAAAAATGGTGATGATTATGCTTGGTAGAGACAGCTATGAAGCTAGTATTATATTAGTAAAGAATGGTGATGATTATGCTTAGTAGAACCAGCTATGAAGCTAGTTAGTAAAGAATGGTGATGATTATGCTTGGCGGAACCAGCTATGAAGCTAGTATTATATTAGTAAAGAATGGTGATGATTATGCTCTGCAGAGCAAGCTATGAAGCTAGTATTACATTAGTAAAGAATGGTGATGATTATGCTTGGCAGAGCAAGCTATGAAGTGAGTAAGAAAAACTTGAAATGATTTTTTTGTGGTATGAACAGGAACCCTATGGGCTCTACACATCCTGCATGTTCACACTATAGTCCTACTCCCCTTCACTTGAACATCACATGCCAAACATTCTTCAAGAATGTCAAGGAATAGATAAGGCTTAAGGCTTCTGATGAGTTACAAGTACATGCTTGCATTCCCAAGCTGTTTGCCTGTAGATGAGCACGGCCTAAGAAAAGCTAAATTCCTCTTTCTTGGTCTTTGATTTTGCCAACAAACTTGATTGTGATGGAGACAAGTGAAACCCTTTACCACATTTTAGTGAAGCCTCGACTGCAATGATTTTTGGGAGTGTGTGTAGGCATACATCACTCTCATGACCCACATGGAGTTCCATGGCAAAGCACAGCATCACTTATGGATGTCCAAATACACTGGCTAGAGCTAAGGCCAGGGATTAGACATAGAGCTAAGGCTGGGACTAGGGATAGAGCTAGGGATAGGATTACTTTAGGTGGATAAAAACTTTTGGACAATTGACAGCAATATTTGATCCCAGAGTGGTCCATGGCAACACTGGATCAGCATGGCACTCAGAGAGCATACATGTGCTGCAGTCAAATGACCATTCATAGCAGAATACATATGTGCTACATTCATGACTATTCATAGCTGCATATGCTGCAGTCAGTGACCATTGCCTAATGAACTGACACTAACTAGTTTTTGGTAGTGGGGTACACAATCAAATGAAACTAATTCATGCCCAAAAATAAGAACCTGTGAGTCATTATTATGCTAACTTGCCATCCTTTCTGTTGATGTGTTGAACACTCAAGTCAATGCAGACAATGTATTTGCTATGATGTAATTGTGATCTGTGTGTGAAGTCTTATGCGACACAACACATGCGTGCTGGCAGTCATGTGAGAGCATTATGGTAATAGAGTTCAGGGTTTAGTTCCAAATCAGAAGGTATGGATGAATGATGTTAATGTCCATTCTGTCGGGTCTCTATTGAGATCACAAGCCAAGAAGTACTAGTGGCACATCAAGCAAGCTCTAGCTCCTTACATAGTACTTCAATCGCTAAGCCCATGGGTTCAGCTCTAGATTGTAGCCCTACTCCTAGCCCTAACTCTAGATTGTGGCTCTACTCCTAGCCTTAGTTCTAGATTGTAGCCCTATTGCTAGCCCCAGACTGTAGCCCTATGATCCTAGCCCTAGCTCTAGACTATAGCCATACTCCTAGCTCTAGCTCTAGACTGTAGCCCTACTCCTATCCCTGTAGCCTATAGCCCTACCCTTAACCCTAACTCTCGAGTGTAGCGCTACTCCTAGCCTTAATTATAGCCCTCGTTCTGGCCTTAGCTCTAACCAGTAGCCTTAGCCACTTAGCTATAAAACTCTAGCTTGTAGCCCTACCCATAGCCCTAGCTCTAACCCTAGCTCTAGCCTGTAGCCCTACCTTTAAACCTAGTTTAGCCCTAGCTCTATCCTTAGCCATCTAACCTTAGCCATATCCCTAGCCAGCCTATAACCTTAGTTATTAATAACCCTAGCCCTAGCCTGTAGCCCTATCCCTAGCCAGAACCTATAGCCAGTCTCTTGGATAGTTCAATATGCAATGCTACATACTGCATATGGTGCAACTAGTCCTATCAGTCACTGAATGCGCTCACTGATAAAACACAATGCAGCAAGCCAATGCAAGCCCTAGTTAACCCTAGCATAACTGCCCTGTCATCAGTCCTAGCTTCTACTGTAGTTAAACCTAGCATAACTGCTCTAGCATCAGTACTAGCTATAACCCTATATCTACTGCATTTAATCCTAGCCTAACTGAGCAGGCACTGCTTCATACCTGTAACCCTAACACTAGCTTCAATCCTAGCCCTAGCCCTAGCTTCAATCCTAGCCCGAGTCCTAACTTTAACCCTGTATCTACTGCATTTAATCCTAGCCTAACTGAGCAGGCACTACTTCATACCTGTAGTCCTAGCACTAGCTTCAACCCTAGCACTAGCTTCAACCTTAGCACTAGTTTCAACCCTAGCCCTAGCTTCAATCCTAGCCCCAGTCCTAGTGTTAACCCTGAATCTACTGCATTCTTACTGAGCAGGGACTGTTTCATGAGGAGACTAGTGCACATAACAACAGTACAGGAGCCACAGGAAACACCAAACAGAACCAATGCTACAGATACATGCGTCACATTACACAGGCCTGGCGGTTTATATTTTGCTGATCTTGAGTTTGAATTTTTAGAGTAGCCATTGCATGCATCAAAAACTCTCAGAATGTCATGTATTACTACACTCCCAAAGTTTGAAGCATGCAAACTAATTAACAGCCAGCCTTGTTAATTGCTTGTAAATTAATGTGCCAGCTGGCATACAATCACTAGGATGCCAGCTGTCATTAGCTAGTTCTAGAATATTCTGGTCATGTGCTGTACCATGTGCTCTTGTTACTATGGCTGCTCCTTCAAGTTTCACAGATGTCCCAAAACTTCCTACTGCTCCTCACCAGCCCACAAATTTTAAATTCCCCAGCGATCTTTTGGGGGTGAAGAGTGTTGTTTGTCGGTCATTTCAATCCACTTGGCTCAAGCAATGGCACACTACGATCAGTTAAAAGATGTTGTTTACTGCCACACTTGTGTGACAGGCTTCAAACAGGAAAATGAGGTCTTCTAAAGCTGCATCAGCCTTTGTAAGTATCTTTCAATATTTTGGTGTGCGTGTGTATCATTTAGTAAATCACTAAATTTTCATTATACAGACATCCACAGGATTTAGTAATTGGAAAAATGGAACCAGTTCATTCCAAAAACATCAACTAAGTGCTGTCATCGAGAAGCAGTTGATGTAGTCATCAGAATTCCAGCTATGACAAAGGATGTTGGGGAGCAACTTGTAAAAAAACATGCCAAAGAAAGAGAGTACAATCGCAAAACGTTTCTAAAGATTGTGTCTAGCAATCAATATTTGGCTAGACAAGGGTTAGCTCTGAGAGGTGATGGGGATGAAGGAGATGGAAATTTTCTTCAACTGCTGAAGATGAATGGTGAAGATGATACTGAAATGATTGAATGGTTGAATCGCAAGTCTTGCAAATATACTTCATATCAAATTCAGAATGACATTCTTGGTGTTATGGCTAATAATATTCTCAGAAAAATTACAGCTTTACAGTCCCCTTTCCTCACTGTTATGATCGATGACGCAACAGACATTTCCAATAATGAGCAGGCAACTATTGTTTTCTGTCATGTTAATGAATGGTTCGTGGGTTTTGAAGAATTCATAGGCTTATACCAAGTTCCACGTATTGATGCTTGAAACACTGACAAGTATTATTATGGATTCCATGGTTAGGCTGAATTTACCCTTATGCAAGCTTCAGGCCCAGTGCTATGATGGAGCTAGCACCATGAGGGGAGAAAAATCTGGTGTCACAAAAAGGATCCTGGATCTAGAACCCTGTGTGGTTTTTATCCACTGCTATGGATACTCTATTAATCTAGCAGTAAGTGATTCAGTAAAACAGACGAAGCTCATGTGAGATGCACTTGATGTGACATATGAAACTATAAAGTTAATAAATTCTTACCTGGGCATGAATATCTATTTCGAGATTTGAAGCAAGCTAGTGATATGACTACATAAGCAGGCATTAGAGTACTTTGTCTCACTTAGTGGACTGTAAGGGCTGATTCCATGGATAATATCATCAACAATTACTCTGTCAAACAGTCAACATGGGATGAAGCACTTGATTTGGCGAGGGATACTGAAACAAAAGCCAGAATTATTGGAGTTTCTTCACAGATGAAATCTTTTGACTTCCTTTTGGTGTACCCTTGGGTGAAATGATATTTCGACACACAAACAACCTGAGTGCAGCATTACAGAAGGAGACCATATATTCTGCAGAAGGTCAGCATATTGGCAAGATGGTAATTGATACTCTAAATTCATTTCGTACAGAACAACTGTATGATTGTTTTTGGGAGAAAGTTAACAAATTTGCTCAATTAGAGGATGTGAGTGATCCTCCATAACTTCCACCAGAAGACACCATGGCATTATGAAATTGTGGAATCTAGTGGTGATTTTCACATGTCTGCTAAGCTCTATTTTCGACAGCAGTACTATGAAGCTATTGACGACATCACAAATTGTTTGAGGAGTCGCTTTGAACAACCTGGTTACAATGTTTACTGCAACCTGGAGAAGCTTTTGAGAAAAGCAGCTAAAAGGGAAGCTTTTGAAGTTTAAATTGAATTTGTTTGCTCATTTTATAAAGGTGATTTCAACTAAGTTCTCCTAAGTTCTCAACTTCTTACCTTTACTATTGATTTGGAACGTCTGCTGAAGGAAATGGGGCTGATGTTACGATATTTGATATCAGGGACTACTTTCAATCCCTCAGTGCAGGCCAAAGAGAGCTACTCAGCCAAGTATGCCGCATCACGCAACTCCTGTTGGTAATGCCTGCAACAAATACTACTTCAGAATGTTCTTTTAGTGCCTTATGAAGAGTAAAAAATTGCCTTCGTAGCTCCAAGACACAGAAAAGATTAAATAATCTAATGGTACTGCATGTACACAAGGAACATACAGATTCTCTTAGTAAGATTTATATAGCTAGTGAATTTATTGGTGAGTGTGATAACAGGAGAAAGATGTTTGGGAAGTTACATCTTTACCACAAAACATGACATTGTATTATACTCTTGGCTTTGTAACCCATTTTGGCCCTACCAATAATTTTTAGCTTCCTCTGGGCCTGTTACACTTGGTTACTTGTAGACTGATTCTGATTAGTGCTTCTGAAGGGGAAGCTCTTGCAAAGGCATATTCATGTAGAGACTAGTCAAGAAATTAACTATTTCTGTGTGACTGTCAGTCTGAACCCAACAGAAATAATCTTCAAGGTTTCAAAGAGAGTTTAGGAAAATATACTGATCAGTGCCAAGATGAACTTATTAGCAGCTGTTGGTTTACTTCATTCTTGTTAGCAGCTGCACTTATGCAATCACCTGGGAATTCCCCTGAGCCTATACAGGGACAATCTATCTACTCCAGCTATCTATTACAGCTATCTATTCCATACTCCAGCTATCATGTACACAAGGCACCTAGGCAACTTGGGGGTCGACTTTTCCTGCAAACTTTGAACGCCCATCCTGGAAACAGAACTAGGAGATAAAAGCCTCCTTGAACCTTGAAGAGGAAGCTAGAATAAGACATAGAGGACTCACTTCATGAACACTGCCTACGAGACATCCTCATAGAACCAAGTCACATGCAAGGAAAAGTGTCATCCATCACCAAACATTTATTTCAGCAACGGTTTGGAAAATTCTTTAACAAAACTTCCAAGTGTAGACTGAGCTTACAAAAAAAAAAGTACGCACAGAAGATGTGAGCCTGTCAAACAGAAGACACACAGCTACCATAATAAAATGACAGTCCATCCTAGCCATTAATAAATCAAACACTAAAAGGGTTCCCCCACCTCAAACCTCATCAATCCCTCCCTCTCCACATGTGTAATACCATGATTATAAACATCAGGATGGACACAAGTATGGTCCTACCTCACAAACCCAAGGAATATATGCACAGACCTAAATGTGTCATCTCCAAACATTCTTCTCGCTATCCAACTTTTATTCAACCATGTACTGTAGCTATGGAACTGCCATGTGCAAAGCAATCACAAAATGGTCCTCATTCTAGATTATTCTTACCAAAACAGCAGTATCTCCAGCCCTTGCTTTCAAGCTCATGCCTTCAATTCCAGGCGCCAACTATAAATATCGAAGAAGAAAAACAACATGATCACACTCGAGCCATTTGTTGGTTGCTATCATTGTCATAGTTGTTGCCATTGTGTTGTTGTTGTTGGTGGTGTTTATAGGAGAGGAGAGCTGTGTCTGAGTTTTATGAAAAAGGCCTTTGCTAGGGCTAGGACTCACTTGTAAAGGCTCTGAAGAGGTCAGAAAAATGGTTAATCATAGGCAGCACAGAGGGTCTGGCAGACTGGTGAAAGCCGTTACCACTTCTTAGAAGTGCTGCAAAAGAGCTGTACCACATTTTCTCCTCCTCTAGCTAATATTAAGATTTGGGCTAGGACAATTTAAGATTGGGGCTAGGACTAAGTTTGTACATGCAAGTAGCTGCTTTTATACAGTAGCAAGTACAGACTCATTAACAACTACAAGTGATAACACTATCACATTCTGGTCTAAACAACACAATCTACCACATGGTTTGGTTTGTTGTTTGCACACATGAATATATGATAGGTGGGCTTTGTTTCAAACTGAAATGGCTAGCAAAAGACACAAGCAGCAGCTACTTTGGGAAATATTTAAGTCTTCATCTGAAACATCTTCCCAAGGAAGATGGTGCTAGACAGAGGAAATAGTAACAGAAGAAAATGCTTCTCTACTTGATAGTGAAGAAACTTTACCTGTCACTACTGAAATGGAGTTTAAGTTTTGATGAAACCTCATCAACCAAAGTCTCAGGATATGTTTCCTAAGACTGGATTTGGAAGTAAGAAAACAGAGTACCGTTCTTTTTGAGCCACATGGTTTGACAATCCACAGTAGTCAACCTGGCTTCATTGGGAAACCAAAAACGAAAGAGCATATTGCATAATTTGTCGTAACACTCATGCCTTAAAACAGCTAACAATATCTAAGCTTCATTTATTACGACTGGCTACAGTAACTGGAAGGATGCGACCAGACGATTTGATCGGCATAAAAGCAGTGCATGCCACAAGGAAGCAGTTATGAAATGGGCTCACCATGTTAGAGGGATTGATATAATGTTAGCTTACAATACCAACTGAAAGCTGAGCAGGAAAAAGCAAGGATTTGCCTTATGAAGCTGTTTACATCTCTCGAATACCTGGGCTGGCAAGGACTTGCTATATATAAGAGGGCATACAGAGGATAATGGAAATTACTCCCATCTGTTACAACTTCGTGCTCAAGATTTTGATTATTTACAATCATTGCACAGGCATACACTTCTCATGAGATCCAGAATGAAATGTTGAAGATCATGTCCCACCAGATACTTCGATCTATCTTAAAGGATGTTGGGCTGGTATTGTGTTAGTGCTGACGAAACAATAGATGCATCTCTGTGTGAGCATGTATGATATTATAATAATTATATGAATTTTGACATTCTTACACAAATAATTAGTTTACATATGTACTTTTGTGTTTTATAGTTGACTGTTTGCATCCGTTATGTCTGCCCCCACAAAAGTTTGAAGTATACGAGGATTGCATTGGTGTTTACCCTACATATTAAACAAATGCTAGTCAACTCATTGTCTTAATTAAAGATGTCTTGATGCATTCTAACCTACTTTTGAGCAACTGTCGAGGTCAGTGTTATGACGGTGCTGCCAACAAGTCTGGCAGATGCTCTGGTGTAGCCACTCTCTGCAAGAGGAACCAAGAGCCCTTTATCTTCATTGCATGGCACACTCTCTAAACTTTGCAGTACAAGAATCTTGTCACACTATTAAAATCATGAGTGATTGTTTCGACACCGTGTTGGCGCATCAAAAAATGTCAAGTATAGTGCCAAGAAAAAGGCTATGCTACTAAAACTTCTTTCCCCTGAGAGTCCTGGGTTAAGACCCCTCTGTCCTACTTGCTGGACAGTAAGGACAGCATTGATGAAGTCAGTTAAAGAAACTACCATGTAATTATTTCTGTGTTGAAGGAAATCATTGAAGAGTACAGGGAAAACACAGAGGCAACATAATCAGCACGAGGTGTTGTGGCTACCATAGAAAAATTTGCATTCTTATTTGGTATAGTTATAGCTGATAAGATTTTTTCTGTCATGGATACTCTCAGCAAAGCTCTTCAGGCAAAACTAATATGTGGATTGGAAGCACAAGGTTATGCATCTGTCACTCTTTCTAAATTAAAATAATTTAGAACTGATGAAGAGTTTTCTAACTTCTGGGATAAGCTTCAAGAAAAAAGTAAAGAATTGGATGTGAATAAGCCTGAGCTACCCCGTAAATGACGGGGACCTGTGCAAGATATAACAAAAATGCTGCAACTACTTATTTTGATCACTCTCCAAGGAGTGTGTGCTTCAATATGGTTACAGGTGACTTACGCCATCTCCTTCATAAGGTGGCAATGTAGGGCTAGGTTGTCCGGGAGCACTGTCTGTAGGAAGGTGGCTCTCTTGGGGCGGCGACTTGTCCGACATGGCGACGATACCTACTATGTCTTTAGCGCAAGTATTTATAGTCGCGGTACGCGGGTCAATGGGTTGGTGACGTATCGGCAGCAAGGCAGGCCGTCCCCTCATATTTTTGTGTGTGTACGAGACCAGAATATACCTTTACTCCATAAAAGGCTACTGAAACAAGCATGCATATGAGTGAAGTAATATGCAGGATGATAAAGTTTGTTTTTCTATGCATGGCCATTTTTGTGATGTATGTGGCTAAGTGTCAACTTGTTTTGCCTTGCCCCGTTTTTCTATTCACCAATGCTAGCCTTGTTTGGTGAATAAACCTCAATAAAGAAACTGGAAAAATAAGAGTCTAATTCATCTACGTCACCTCACTGCACACCAAAAAGCTAGACCCTACTATTACTACCTATAATTGGCCCTTCATTTACTGTTGATAGGATAGATTGTTATGTGTTAGTTACTGTTATATAGTTACAAAGTTTCACAGTGTGCTGTAATATGTGTTTTTTCTGTTCTTAATCGACAAGAAAACCAGTGCTGAATAAGAGATTTTCATAATATAATGCATTCTCGTGCAAAATTCATCTTTTTCTATTCTGCTGAATGGGAGAAAAGAAGTAGTTACTATCAGACAAGTCAGATGAAGAGGGAGCTATGGCCTCTCAACCAAACATTATGATCTTCACTCGAAATCAATATCATCTTTTGGACAATGTTCACAACAGCGTTGCCAAAGATGAGAACAATCCTTGCAACAGGTAGGCTATTGATATCCTTCACATGCCGAATGTAACTGTTTGGCACATTTGTATTGAACTATCTGATGAACAGCTTGATATATATAAATGTTGAGCCTGTCAATGGCTGGCAGTTGTGATCAATGGCCCTTTTTTCATTTTCTTTTCTTTCCTTCTCACTCATTCCATCAAACTGAAGTAAAACTGGTACCATTTTATAATGATAATGCAATTGGCCTACTGGGTTATTCCTTCTTCAACACACAGCATTCTTTAAAATAATTGTTGTGAACAATATCCAGCTTTCCTATTGAAATGTTCTTCCCTTACCAAATCATTTGTATGAAAATAAATCCACAGTCAGGAATTGATGGCTTGACTCGAAGAATGAAACAAGTACAATGAGCAATAGAACAGCTCCGTGCACTTCAATTTTCATTCCTTTGAATGAAGCATTGAACCTAGCTGTTTATGTAGCTTATGAACTTCTTTACTAGTGGTAACTTTAGACACACACACACAGACACATAACCCATAACTCTCCTCACTGAGCTGTTGAAGTAGGAGGGGACCCTCTCTTCACTGTGCTGTTGAAGTATGAGGGAACACTCTCCTTACTGTGCTGTTGAAGAAGGAGGGAGTTCTCTCCTCACTGTGCTGTTGAAGTAGGAGGGAACACTCTCCCCATTATGCTGTTCAAGTAGGAGGGACCCCTCTCCTTGCTATATTCTGTTCATATAGGAGTGGACCTTCTCCTCGCTGTGCTGTTTAAACTAAGAGGGAGCAATCTCTTCAACATGCCGTTGTAGTAGCAGAGAGCCCTCTCCTCACTGTGCTGTTGAAGTAGGTGGCCCTCTATTCACTGTCCTTTTGAAGTAGGAGAAAACCCTCTCTTCACTGTGGTGTTGAATTAGGATGAAGCCCTCACTTTACCGTGCTGTTGAAGAAGGAGGAAGCCTTCTCTTCACTGTACTATTCAAGTAGGAGGGAATCCTCTCTTCACTGTGCTGTTGAAGTAGGAGAAAGTCCTCTCTTCACTGTGCAATTGAAGTAGGAGTTAATTCTCTCTTCACTGTGCTGTTTAAATAGGTGGAAATCCTCCCGTCACTGTGCTGTTAAATTAGGATGGATAGTGTTGAGGTTGCAGGGTGCCCTCTCCTCACTGTGCCATTGAAGTTGGAGGAAACCTTCTCCTAATGGTGCTGTTGAAGTAGGAGGGAGCCCTCTCTTCAATATGTTGATGAAGTAGGAGGGAACCCTCTCTAGACGGTGCTGTTGAAGTAGGAGGGAGTCCTCTTTTCACTGTGCTATTGATGTAGGAAGGAACCCTCTCCTCACTGTGCTTCTGAAGTAGTAGGGTACCCTCTCCTCACTGTACTGTTGAAGGTAAAGGTAGTCCTCTCTTCACTATGCTGTTTAAGTAGGAGGGAGTCCTCTCTTCAATCTGCTATTGAAGTCGGAAAGAACCCTCTCCAGACTGTGCTGTTGAAGTAGGAGCGAACCTTCTCCTCACTGTGTTGTTGAATTAGGAGGGAACCCTCTCTTCAATATGCTGTTGAAGTAGGAGGGAGCCCTCTCTTCACTGTGCTTTGGAAATAAGAACGAACCATCTCATTACTGTTCTGATGAAGTAGGAGGGAGCCCTCTCCCCACTGCACTGATGAAGTAGGAGGGAGCCCTATCCTCACTCTGATTTTGAAGTAGAAAAAGCGCTCTCTTCACTGTGGTGTTGAAGTAGGAGAGAGAGCCCTTTGTTCACTGTGCTATTGAAGTAGGAGCATACCCTCTACTCACTCTGCTGTTCAAGTAGGAGGTAGCCCTCTATTCACTGTGCTTTTGAAGTCGGAGAAAGCCCTCTCTTCACTGTGGTGTTGAATTAGGATGAGGCCTTCCCTTCACCATGCTATTGAAGTATGGGGAAGCCTTCTCTTCACAGTGTATTCATGTAGGAGGGAATCCTTTCTTCACTGTCCTGTTGAAGTAGGATGAAGTCATCTCTTTTATGGTGGTATTGAAGTAGGAGTGAACGCTCTCCTCACTGTGCCGTTTAAGTAGGTGGAAAGCCTCTCATCACTGTACCTGTTAAAATTAGGAGGGACTACCCTCTTCACTATAGTGTTTAAGTAGAAGGGTGCCCTCTCCTCATTGAGCTATTGAAGTAGGAGGAAGCCTTCTCCTAACTGTGCTGTTGAAGTAGGAGGGTAGTCCTCTCTTCACTGTGCTTTTGAAGTAGAAGGGAACCCACTACTCACTGTGCATCTGAAGTAGTAGTGAACCCTCTCCTACAGTAAGGTGAAGGGAGCCCTCTCTTCACTATGCTGTTTAAGCAGGAGGGAGACCTATCTTTACTCTGCTATTGAAGTTGGAAGGAACCCTCTACAAACTGTGCAGTTGAAGTAGGAGGGAACCATCTCCTCACTGTGCTGTTGAATTAGGAGGGAACCATCTCCTCACTGTGCTGTAGAAGTAGGATGGAGCTCTCTCTTCAATGTGGTGTTGAAGTAGGAGGGAGCCTTCTCTTCACTGTGGTATTGAAGTAGAAGCGTACCCTCTATTTACTGTGCTGATGAATTAGGAGGAAGCCATCTCCTCACTGTGCTATTGAAGTAGAAAAAAGGCCTCTCTTCACTGTGGTGTTGAAATACGAAGAAGCCCTCTCCTTACTGTGCTCATGAGTTAGGAGGGAGTCCTCTCTTTACTGTGCTATTAAAGTGGAGAGAACCCTATCCTAACTTTGCTGTTGAAGTGGGAGGGAACCCTCACCATGATGTGCTGTTGAAGTAGGAAGGAGCCCTCTATTTACTGTGCTGTTAAAGTAGGAGGTAGCCTTCTCTTCACTTTACTGTTGAAGTAGGAGGGCACCCTCTCCTTGTTGTGCTGTTTGTTGTGCTGTTGATGTAGGAAGGAGCCCTCTTTTCACTGTGCTGTTGAAGTAGGAGGAAATCCTCTCTTCACTGTGGTGTTGAAGTAGGAGGAAGCCCTCTCTTCAGCGTTCTGTTGGAGTAGCAGGGAGGCTTATTTTCGCTGTGCTATTGAAGTAGGAGGGAACCCTCTCCTAACTGTGCTGTTTGAGTAGGTCGGAACCCTCTCCTCACTGTGCTGTTGAATTATGAAGGAGCCTTCTCTTCACTATGGTGTTGAGATAGGAGAGATTCCTCTCTACACTGTGGTTTAGAAGTCAGATGAAGCCCTCTTCTCACTGTGTTGTCGAGGTAGGAGGGTGTCCTCTCTTTACTGTGCCATTGAAGTAGGAGGGAACCCTCTTCTCACTGTGCTGTTGAAGTAGGAGGTATCCCTCTCTTCACTAAGCTGTTGAAGTACAAGGGAATTCTCTCCTCACTTATGCTGTTTAAGTAGGAGGGAGTCGCCTCCTCACTTTTTTTTTAAGTAGGAGGGAGTTCTCTCCTCACTGTGCTATTGAAGTAGGAGGGAGCCCTCTCCTCATTATACTGTTTAAATAAGAGGGAGCCCGCTCCTTGCTATATGCTGTTGAAGAAGGAGGGAGACCTCTCCTCGCTGTGATGTTGAAGTAAGAGGGAGCAATATCTTCAACGTGCTGTTCAAGTACGAGGGAGCCCTCTCCTCACTATGCTGTTGAAGTTGGAGGGAGTGCCCCCCTCGCTGTTTTGTTGAAGAAGAAGGGAGTTCTCTCCTTGCTGTGCTATTGAAGTAGGAGGGAGTACTCTCCCCATTATACTGTTCAAGTAGGAGGGACCCCTCTCCTTGCTATATTCTGTTCATGTAGGAGTGGGAATTCTCCTCGCTGTGCTGTTAAAGTAAGAGGGAGCAATCTCTTCAACATACCGTTGAAGTAGGAGGGAGCCCTCTCCTCACTGTGCTGTTGAAGTAGGAGGTGGCCCTCTATTCACTGTGCTTTTGAAGTAGGAGAAAACCCTCTCTTCACTGTGGTGTTGTATTAGGATGAAGACACCATTCTGTTGAAGACGGAGGAAGCCTTCTCTTCACTATGCTATCCAATTAGGAGGGAATCCTATCCTCACCGTGCTGTTTAAAGAGGTGGGAACCCTCCCGTCACTGTGCTGTTGAACTAGGATGGACTACCCTCTTAACTATAGTGTTGAGGTAAGAGGCTGCCCTCTCCTCATTTAGCTATTGAAGTAGGAGGAAGCCTTCTCCTAACTGTGCTGTTGAAGTAGGAGGGTAGTTCTCTCTTCTCTGTGCTTTTGAAGGAGAAGAGAACCTACTCCTCACAGTGTGTCTGAAGTAGTAGTGAACCCTCTCCTCACTGTACTGTAAGGTGAAGGGAGCCCACTCTTCACTATGCTGTTTAAGCAGGAGGGAGTCCTATCTTTACTCTGCTATTGAAGTTGGAAAGGAACCCTCTCCACACTGTGCATTTGAAGTAGGAGGGAACCATCTCTTCACTGTGCTGTTGAATTAGGAGGGAACCCTGTCTTCACTATGCTATTAAAGTAGGAGGCAGCTCTCTATTCAATGTGCTATAGAAGTAGGAGCAAAACCTCTCCTCACTGTGCTGATGAAGTAGGAGGGAGCCCTATCCCCACTGTGATGTTGAAGTCGGATGGAGCTTTCTCTTCACTGTGGTGTTGAAGTAGGAGGAAGCCTTCTCTTCACTGTGGTATTGAAGTAGAAGCGTTCCCTCTATTTACTGTGCTGATGAAGTAGGAGGGAGCCCTATCCTCACTGTGCTGTTGAAGTAGAAAAAAGGCCTGTCTTCACTGTGGTGTTGAAGTACGAGGAAGTCCTCTCCTTTCTGTGCTCAAGAGTTAGGAGGCAGTCCTCTCTTCACTGTGCTATTGAAGTTGGAGAGAACCCTATCCTCACTTTGCTGTTGAAGTGGAAGGGAACCCTCACCATGATGTGCTGTTGAAGTAGTAGGAAGGAGCCTTCTTTTTACTGTGCTGTTAAAGTAGGAGGGGAGTCCTCTCTTCACTCTGCTTTTGAAGTAGGAAGGAACCCTCTCCTCACTGTGTGTCTGAAGTAGTAGGGAACCCTCTCCTCATTGTACTGTTGAAGGTGAAGGGAGCCCTCTCTTCACTATTCTGTTTAAGTAGGAGGGAATCCTATCTTTACTCTGCTATTGAAGTTGGAAGTAACCCTCTCCACACTGTGCTGTTGAAATAGGAGGGAGCACTCTCCTCACTATGCTTGAAGTAGGAGGGAGCACTCTCCTTAATATGCTATTGAAGTAGGAAGGAGTCACATTCTCGCTGTGCTATTCAAGTAGGAGGGAGCCCTCTTCTCTCTGTTCTGTTTATGTACGAGGGATCCATCCCTTCACTATGGTGTTGAAGTACAAGGGAATCCTCTCCTCACTATGCTCTTAAAAACAGAAGGAGTCCTTTCCTTACTGTACTGCTGAAGTAGGAGGAAGCCCTCTACTTGGTAAATGCTGTTGAATTAAGAGAGATTCCTATTCTCACTGTACTGTTGAAGTAGGAGGGAGCCATCTCCTCACTATGGTTTTGAAGTAGAAGTGAGCCCTCCCTCACTGTGCTGTTGAAGTAGGAGGGAACCCTCTCCTTAATGTGCTGTTGAAGTAGGAAGGAGCCCTCTATTCACTACACTGTTCAAGTAGAGGGAGTCTTCAATTCACTTTACTGTTGAAGTAGGAGAGAGTCCTCTCTTCACTGTGCTGTTGAAGTAGGAGGGAACCTTCTCCTCTCTGTGCTGTTGAAGTAGGAGGTAGGCCTCTCTTCTCTAAGCTGAAGAAGTAGGAGAGAGCACACTCCTTACTATGCTGTTGAAGTAGGAGGGAGTCCCCTCCTCGCTGTTTTGTTGAAATAGGAGGGAGTTCTCTCCTCGCTGTGCTATTGAATTAGGAGGGAATCTCCTCCTCGCTGTGCTACTGAAATAGGAGGGAGCCCTCCCCACACTTTGCTGTTGAAGTAGGAGGGAGTCCTCTCTTTTCTATATCTGTTGAAATAGGAGGTCATCCGCTCCTTGCTATGCTGTTGATGTAGGAAGGAGACCTCCCTTTATTGTGCTGTTGAAGTAGGAGGGAGGCGTATCTTCACAGTGGTTTTGAAGTGGGTGGAAGCCTTCTCTTCAGCGTGCTGTTGAAGTAGGAGGGAATTCACTTGTCACTGTGCTATTAAAGTGGGATGGAACCCTCTCCTCACTGTGCTGTTGAAGTAGGAGGGAACCTTCTCCTCACCTAAAGAAGGAGGGAGCCCTCTCTTCACTATGCTGTTGAAGTTGGAGGGAGCTCTCTCCTAACTGTGCTGTTTGAGTAGGTCGGAACCCTCTCCTCACTGTGCTGTTGAATTATGAAGGAGCCTTCTCTTCACTATGGTGTTGAGATAGGAGAGATTCCTCTCTACACTGTGGTTTAGAAGTCAGATGAAGCCCTCTTCTCACTGTGTTGTCGAGGTAGGAGGGTGTCCTCTCTTTACTGTGCCATTGAAGTAGGAGGGAACCCTCTTCTCACTGTGCTGTTGAAGTAGGAGGTATCCCTCTCTTCACTAAGCTGTTGAAGTACAAGGGAATTCTCTCCTCACTTATGCTGTTTAAGTAGGAGGGAGTCGCCTCCTCACTTTTTTTTTAAGTAGGAGGGAGTTCTCTCCTCACTGTGCTATTGAAGTAGGAGGGAGCCCTCTCCTCATTATACTGTTTAAATAAGAGGGAGCCCGCTCCTTGCTATATGCTGTTGAAGAAGGAGGGAGACCTCTCCTCGCTGTGATGTTGAAGTAAGAGGGAGCAATATCTTCAACGTGCTGTTCAAGTACGAGGGAGCCCTCTCCTCACTATGCTGTTGAAGTTGGAGGGAGTGCCCCCCTCGCTGTTTTGTTGAAGAAGAAGGGAGTTCTCTCCTTGCTGTGCTATTGAAGTAGGAGGGAGTACTCTCCCCATTATACTGTTCAAGTAGGAGGGACCCCTCTCCTTGCTATATTCTGTTCATGTTGGAGTGGGCATTCTCCTCGCTGTGCTGTTAAAGTAAGAGGGAGCAATCTCTTCAACATACCGTTGAAGTAGGAGGGAGCCCTCTCCTCACTGTGCTGTTGAAGTAGGAGGTGGCCCTCTATTCACTGTGCTTTTGAAGTAGGAGAAAACCCTCTCTTCACTGTGGTGTTGTATTAGGATGAAGACACCATTCTGTTGAAGACGGAGGAAGCCTTCTCTTCACTATGCTATCCAATTAGGAGGGAATCCTATCCTCACCGTGCTGTTTAAAGAGGTGGGAACCCTCCCGTCACTGTGCTGTTGAACTAGGATGGACTACCCTCTTAACTATAGTGTTGAGGTAAGAGGCTGCCCTCTCCTCATTTAGCTATTGAAGTAGGAGGAAGCCTTCTCCTAACTGTGCTGTTGAAGTAGGAGGGTAGTTCTCTCTTCTCTGTGCTTTTGAAGGAGAAGAGAACCTACTCCTCACAGTGTGTCTGAAGTAGTAGTGAACCCTCTCCTCACTGTACTGTAAGGTGAAGGGAGCCCACTCTTCACTATGCTGTTTAAGCAGGAGGGAGTCCTATCTTTACTCTGCTATTGAAGTTGGAAAGGAACCCTCTCCACACTGTGCATTTGAAGTAGGAAGGAACCATCTCTTCACTGTGCTGTTGAATTAGGAGGGAACCCTGTCTTCACTATGCTATTAAAGTAGGAGGCAGCTCTCTATTCAATGTGCTATAGAAGTAGGAGCAAAACCTCTCCTCACTGTGCTGATGAAGTAGGAGGGAGCCCTCTCCCCACTGTGATGTTGAAGTCGGATGGAGCTTTCTCTTCACTGTGGTGTTGAAGTAGGAGGAAGCCTTCTCTTCACTGTGGTATTGAAGTAGAAGCGTTCCCTCTATTTACTGTGCTGATGAAGTAGGAGGGAGCCCTATCCTCACTGTGCTGTTGAAGTAGAAAAAAGGCCTGTCTTCACTGTGGTGTTGAAGTACGAGGAAGTCCTCTCCTTTCTGTGCTCAAGAGTTAGGAGGCAGTCCTCTCTTCACTGTGCTATTGAAGTTGGAGAGAACCCTATCCTCACTTTGCTGTTGAAGTGGAAGGGAACCCTCACCATGATGTGCTGTTGAAGTAGTAGGAAGGAGCCTTCTTTTTACTGTGCTGTTAAAGTAGGAGGGGAGTCCTCTCTTCACTCTGCTTTTGAAGTAGGAAGGAACCCTCTCCTCACTGTGTGTCTGAAGTAGTAGGGAACCCTCTCCTCATTGTACTGTTGAAGGTGAAGGGAGCCCTCTCTTCACTATTCTGTTTAAGTAGGAGGGAATCCTATCTTTACTCTGCTATTGAAGTTGGAAGTAACCCTCTCCACACTGTGCTGTTGAAATAGGAGGGAGCACTCTCCTCACTATGCTTGAAGTAGGAGGGAGCACTCTCCTTAATATGCTATTGAAGTAGGAAGGAGTCACATTCTCGCTGTGCTATTCAAGTAGGAGGGAGCCCTCTTCTCTCTGTTCTGTTTATGTACGAGGGATCCATCCCTTCACTATGGTGTTGAAGTACAAGGGAATCCTCTCCTCACTATGCTCTTAAAAACAGAAGGAGTCCTTTCCTTACTGTACTGCTGAAGTAGGAGGAAGCCCTCTACTTGGTAAATGCTGTTGAATTAAGAGAGATTCCTATTCTCACTGTACTGTTGAAGTAGGAGGGAGCCATCTCCTCACTATGGTTTTGAAGTAGAAGTGAGCCCTCCCTCACTGTGCTGTTGAAGTAGGAGGGAACCCTCTCCTTAATGTGCTGTTGAAGTAGGAAGGAGCCCTCTATTCACTACACTGTTCAAGTAGAGGGAGTCTTCAATTCACTTTACTGTTGAAGTAGGAGAGAGTCCTCTCTTCACTGTGCTGTTGAAGTAGGAGGGAACCTTCTCCTCTCTGTGCTGTTGAAGTAGGAGGTAGGCCTCTCTTCTCTAAGCTGAAGAAGTAGGAGAGAGCACACTCCTTACTATGCTGTTGAAGTAGGAGGGAGTCCCCTCCTCGCTGTTTTGTTGAAATAGGAGGGAGTTCTCTCCTCGCTGTGCTATTGAATTAGGAGGGAATCTCCTCCTCGCTGTGCTACTGAAATAGGAGGGAGCCCTCCCCACACTTTGCTGTTGAAGTAGGAGGGAGTCCTCTCTTTTCTATATCTGTTGAAATAGGAGGTCATCCGCTCCTTGCTATGCTGTTGATGTAGGAAGGAGACCTCCCTTTATTGTGCTGTTGAAGTAGGAGGGAGGCGTATCTTCACAGTGGTTTTGAAGTGGGTGGAAGCCTTCTCTTCAGCGTGCTGTTGAAGTAGGAGGGAATTCACTTGTCACTGTACTATTAAAGTGGGATGGAACCCTCTCCTCACTGTGCTGTTGAAGTAGGAGGGAACCTTCTCCTCACCTAAAGAAGGAGGGAGCCCTCTCTTCACTATGCTGTTGAAGTTGGAGGGAGCTCTCTCCTAACTGTGCTGTTTGAGTAGGTCGGAACCCTCTCCTCACTGTGCTGTTGAATTATGAAGGAGCCTTCTCTTCACTATGGTGTTGAGATAGGAGAGATTCCTCTCTACACTGTGGTTTAGAAGTCAGATGAAGCCCTCTTCTCACTGTGTTGTCGAGGTAGGAGGGTGTCCTCTCTTTACTGTGCCATTGAAGTAGGAGGGAACCCTCTTCTCACTGTGCTGTTGAAGTAGGAGGTATCCCTCTCTTCACTAAGCTGTTGAAGTACAAGGGAATTCTCTCCTCACTTATGCTGTTTAAGTAGGAGGGAGTCGCCTCCTCACTTTTTTTTTAAGTAGGAGGGAGTTCTCTTCTCACTGTGCTATTGAAGTAGGAGGGAGCCCTCTCCTCATTATACTGTTTAAATAAGAGGGAGCCCGCTCCTTGCTATATGCTGTTGAAGAAGGAGGGAGACCTCTCCTCGCTGTGATGTTGAAGTAAGAGGGAGCAATATCTTCAACGTGCTGTTCAAGTACGAGGGAGCCCTCTCCTCACTATGCTGTTGAAGTTGGAGGGAGTGCCCCCCTCGCTGTTTTGTTGAAGAAGAAGGGAGTTCTCTCCTTGCTGTGCTATTGAAGTAGGAGGGAGTACTCTCCCCATTATACTGTTCAAGTAGGAGGGACCCCTCTCCTTGCTATATTCTGTTCATGTAGGAGTGGGCATTCTCCTCGCTGTGCTGTTAAAGTAAGAGGGAGCAATCTCTTCAACATACCGTTGAAGTAGGAGGGAGCCCTCTCCTCACTGTGCTGTTGAAGTAGGAGGTGGCCCTCTATTCACTGTGCTTTTGAAGTAGGAGAAAACCCTCTCTTCACTGTGGTGTTGTATTAGGATGAAGACACCATTCTGTTGAAGACGGAGGAAGCCTTCTCTTCACTATGCTATCCAATTAGGAGGGAATCCTATCCTCACCGTGCTGTTTAAAGAGGTGGGAACCCTCCCGTCACTGTGCTGTTGAACTAGGATGGACTACCCTCTTAACTATAGTGTTGAGGTAAGAGGCTGCCCTCTCCTCATTTAGCTATTGAAGTAGGAGGAAGCCTTCTCCTAACTGTGCTGTTGAAGTAGGAGGGTAGTTCTCTCTTCTCTGTGCTTTTGAAGGAGAAGAGAACCTACTCCTCACAGTGTGTCTGAAGTAGTAGTGAACCCTCTCCTCACTGTACTGTAAGGTGAAGGGAGCCCACTCTTCACTATGCTGTTTAAGCAGGAGGGAGTCCTATCTTTACTCTGCTATTGAAGTTGGAAAGGAACCCTCTCCACACTGTGCATTTGAAGTAGGAGGGAACCATCTCTTCACTGTGCTGTTGAATTAGGAGGGAACCCTGTCTTCACTATGCTATTAAAGTAGGAGGCAGCTCTCTATTCAATGTGCTATAGAAGTAGGAGCAAAACCTCTCCTCACTGTGCTGATGAAGTAGGAGGGAGCCCTCTCCCCACTGTGATGTTGAAGTCGGATGGAGCTTTCTCTTCACTGTGGTGTTGAAGTAGGAGGAAGCCTTCTCTTCACTGTGGTATTGAAGTAGAAGCGTTCCCTCTATTTACTGTGCTGATGAAGTAGGAGGGAGCCCTATCCTCACTGTGCTGTTGAAGTAGAAAAAAGGCCTGTCTTCACTGTGGTGTTGAAGTACGAGGAAGTCCTCTCCTTTCTGTGCTCAAGAGTTAGGAGGCAGTCCTCTCTTCACTGTGCTATTGAAGTTGGAGAGAACCCTATCCTCACTTTGCTGTTGAAGTGGAAGGGAACCCTCACCATGATGTGCTGTTGAAGTAGTAGGAAGGAGCCTTCTTTTTACTGTGCTGTTAAAGTAGGAGGGGAGTCCTCTCTTCACTCTGCTTTTGAAGTAGGAAGGAACCCTCTCCTCACTGTGTGTCTGAAGTAGTAGGGAACCCTCTCCTCATTGTACTGTTGAAGGTGAAGGGAGCCCTCTCTTCACTATTCTGTTTAAGTAGGAGGGAATCCTATCTTTACTCTGCTATTGAAGTTGGAAGTAACCCTCTCCACACTGTGCTGTTGAAATAGGAGGGAGCACTCTCCTCACTATGCTTAAAGTAGGAGGGAGCACTCTCCTTAATATGCTATTGAAGTAGGAAGGAGTCACATTCTCGCTGTGCTATTCAAGTAGGAGGGAGCCCTCTTCTCTCTGTTCTGTTTATGTACGAGGGATCCATCCCTTTACTATGGTGTTGAAGTACAAGGGAATCCTCTCCTCACTATGCTCTTAAAAACAGAAGGAGTCCTTTCCTTACTGTACTGCTGAAGTAGGAGGAAGCCCTCTACTTGGTAAATGCTGTTGAATTAAGAGAGATTCCTATTCTCACTGTACTGTTGAAGTAGGAGGGAGCCATCTCCTCACTATGGTTTTGAAGTAGAAGTGAGCCCTCCCTCACTGTGCTGTTGAAGTAGGAGGGAACCCTCTCCTTAATGTGCTGTTGAAGTAGGAAGGAGCCCTCTATTCACTACACTGTTCAAGTAGAGGGAGTCTTCAATTCACTTTACTGTTGAAGTAGGAGAGAGTCCTCTCTTCACTGTGCTGTTGAAGTAGGAGGGAACCTTCTCCTCTCTGTGCTGTTGAAGTAGGAGGTAGGCCTCTCTTCTCTAAGCTGAAGAAGTAGGAGAGAGCACACTCCTTACTATGCTGTTGAAGTAGGAGGGAGTCCCCTCCTCGCTGTTTTGTTGAAATAGGAGGGAGTTCTCTCCTCGCTGTGCTATTGAATTAGGAGGGAATCTCCTCC
Source organism: Cladorhizidae sp. MBARI D1340-BT2 (assembly GCA_028752905.1). Lineage (NCBI taxonomy): Eukaryota > Metazoa > Porifera > Demospongiae > Poecilosclerida > Cladorhizidae > Cladorhizidae sp. MBARI D1340-BT2. The sequence continues at coordinate 13,308,339 of JAQNBH010000011.1, forward strand.
TCGCTGTGCTACTGAAATAGGAGGGAGCCCTCCCCACACTTTGCTGTTGAAGTAGGAGGGAGTCCTCTCTTTTCTATATCTGTTGAAATAGGAGGTCATCCGCTCCTTGCTATGCTGTTGATGTAGGAAGGAGACCTCCCTTTATTGTGCTGTTGAAGTAGGAGGGAGGCGTATCTTCACAGTGGTTTTGAAGTGGGTGGAAGCCTTCTCTTCAGCGTGCTGTTGAAGTAGGAGAGAATTCACTTGTCACTGTGCTATTAAAGTGGGATGGAACCCTCTCCTCACTGTGCTGTTGAAGTAGGAGGGAACCTTCTCCTCACCTAAAGAAGGAGGGAGCCCTCTCTTCACTATGCTGTTGAAGTTGGAGGGAGCTCTCTCCTCAATATGCTGTTTGAGTAGGATGGAACCCTCTCCTCACTGTGCTGTTGAATTAGGAAGGAGCCCTCTCTTCACTATGGTGTCGAGATAGGAGGGATTCCACTCTACACTGGTGTTTAGAAGTCAGATGAAGCCCTCTACTCACTGTGTTGTCGAGGCAGGAGGAAGTCCTCTCTTCACTGTCGTATTGAAGTAGGAGGGAACCCTCTTCTCACTTTTCTGTTGAAGTTGGAGGTAGCCCTTCTTCACTATGGTGTTGAATTAGGATGAAACTCCCTCTTCACCATGCTGTTGAAGGAGGAGTAATCCTTCTCTTCACTGTGCTATTCAAGTAGGATGGAATCATCTCTTCACTGAGCTGTTGAAGTAGGAGGGAACCCTCTCATCACTGTGCTGTTGAATTAGGATGGAGTATTCTCTTCACTATGAGGTTGAAGTAGAAGGGTGCCCTCACCTGACTGCGCTATTGAAGTAGGGGGTAGCCTTCTCCTAACTGTGCTATTAATGTAGGAGGGAGACCTTTCTTCACTATGTTGTTGTAATAGGAGAGAGTCCTCTCCTCACTGTGCTGTCCAAGCAGGAGGGAGCCCTCTCTTCACTCTACTGTTGAAGTAGAAAAAAGCACTCTCTTCACTCTGCTGTTGAAGTAGGAGGGAACACTCTCCTTGCTGTTGTTGTTGAAGTAGGAAGGAGACCTCTATTCACTATGGTGTTGAAGTTGAAGAGAGCCCTCTCCTCACTGTGTTGTTCAAGTTGGACGGAATCCTCTCTTTACTGTGCTATAGGAGCGAACGATCTACTCACTGTGCTTCTGAAGTATTAGGGAACCCTCTACTCACTGTACTTTTGAAGGTAAAGGGAGCCCTCTCTTCACTATACTGTTTAAGTAGGAGGGAGTCCTGTCTTAACTATGCTATTGAAGTTGGAAGGAATCCTCTCCTCACTTTACTGTTGAAGTAGGAGGAAACCTTCCCTTCACCATGCTTTTTGAAGTAGGAGGAAGTCTTCTCTTCACTGTGCTATGGAAGTAGGTGGGAAACTTCGTTTCACTGTGTTGTTGAAATAGGAGGCTCTCCTCTCTTCACTGTGCTATTGATGTAGGAGGGAATCCTCTCCGCACTGTGCTATTTAAGAGGAGGGAACCCTCTCGTTACTGTGTTGATGAATTAGGAGGGATTACTCTCTTCACTATGGGGTTGAGGTAGATGGGTGCCTCACCTCACTGCTCTGTTCAAGTAGGAGGAAGCCTTCTCCTAACTGTACTTTTGAAGTAGGAGGGGGACCTCTCTTCACTATGGTGTTGTACTAGGAGAGGGACCTCTCCTCACTGTGCTGTTTAAATAGGAGGGAATCCTCTCTTGACTGTGCTATTGAAGTAGGAGCGAACCGTCTACTCTCTGTGCTTCTGAAGTATTAGGGAACCCTCTACTCACTGTACTTTTGAAAGTAAAGGGAGCCCTCTCTTCACTATGCTGTTTAAGTAGGAGGTAGTCCTCTTTTCACTCTGCTGTTGAAGTTGGAAGGAATCCTCTCTTCACTTTGATGTTGGAGTAGGAGGAAACCTTCTCCTCACTGTGCTGTTGAATTAGGAGGGAACCCTCTCTTCACTCTGCTGTTGAAGTAGGAAGGAGCCCTCTCTTCTCTATGGTGTTGAGGTTGGAAGGTTTATTACTCTCTACACTGTGGTTTAGAAGTTGGATGAAGCCCTCTGCTCAGTGTGCTGTCGAGGTAGGAGAGAGTCCTCTCTTTACTTTGCTATTGAAGTAAGGAGTGAACCCTATTCTCACTGTGCTGTTTAAGTAGGAGATAGCCCTTTCTTCATTAAGCTGTTGAAGTACGAGGGATCCATCTGCTCACTATGCTGTTCAAGTTGGAGGGAGTCCCTTCCTCGCAGTTTTGTTGAAGTAGGTGGGAGTTCTCTCCTCGCTGTGCTGTTGAAGTAGGAGGGACTGTTCTCCTTGCTGTGCTATATAGTAGGAGGGAGCCTCACTTCACTCTGCTATTGAAGTTGGAAAGAACCCTCTCCATACTGTGCTGTTGAAGTAAGACGGAACCTACTCCTCAATGTTCTGTTGAATTAGGAGCAGACCCTCTCTTCACTATGCTGTTGAAGTAGGAGGCAGCACTCTATTCAGTGTGCTACTTAAGTAGGAGCGAAACCTCACCTCACTGTGCTGATGAAGTAGGAGGGAGCTCTCTCTTCACTGTGCTGTTTAAGTAGAAAAAAGCCCCCTCTTCAATGTGGTGTTGAAGTAGGAGGGAGCCTTCTCTTCACTGAGGTATTGAAGTATAACTGCACCCTCTACTCACTGTGCTGATGAAGTAGGAGGGAGCCCTCTCCTCACTGTGCTATTGAAGTAGAAAAAAGGCCTCTCACTGTGGTGTTGAAGTAGAAGGGAATACTCTCCCCACTGTGCTGTTGTAGTAGGAAGGAGACCTCTCCTTGCTATATGCAGTTGACATAGAAGGGAGCCCTCTCCTTGCTCTCCTGTTGAAGTACGATGGAGTCCTCTGTTCACCATGCGGTTGAAATAGGAGGTAGCCCTCTCCTCACTATGCTGTTGAAGTTGGATGGAGCCATCTCCTTGCTATATGTTGTTGAAGTAGGAGGGCATCTTCTCCTCCCTGTGATGTTGAAGTAGGAGAGCGACCGCTCCTCAATATGCTGTTGAAGTAGGAGTGTGCCCTCTCCTCACTGTGCAGTTGAAAGTAGGAGGTAGATGTCTCCTTTCAAAATGTTGTTAATGTAAGAAAGAGATTTCTCCTCGCTGTGTTGTTGAAGTAGGATGGAGCCCTCTGTTCACCATGCTTTTTAAGTAGTAGGGAGCTCTCGACTCACTGTGCTGTTGAAGTAGGAGGGAGCACTATCTTCACTGTGCTGTTGAAGTAGGAGGGAACCCTCTACACTCTGTGCTGTAGAAGTAGGTAGGAGCTCTCTCTTCACTATGATCTTGAAGTAGAAGGGAGCCCTCTCCTCATTGTGCTGTTTAGGTATGAGGGAGTCCTTTCTTCACTTAGCTATTGAAGTAGGAGGGAACCTTCTCCTCACTGTGCTTTTGAAGGTGGAGGGAACCCACTCTTCATTATGCTATTGAAGTAGGAGGTAGTTGTTGAAGCAAGAGGGAGTACTCTCCTCACTATGCTGTTGAAGTTCAATGGAGCCATCTCCTGGCGATATGCTGTTGAAGTAGGAGGGTTTCCTCTCCTTCCTGTGATGTAGAAGTAGGAGTGCGCCCTCTCCTCAATATGCTGTTACAGTAGGAGGGTGCCTTCTCCCAACAGTGCTGTTGGAAGTAAGAGGGAGATCTCTACTTGCTATATGCTGTTGACGTAAAAGGGAGACTTCTCCGTGCTGTGTTGTTGAAGTAGAATGGAGCCCTCTGTTCACCATGCTGTTGAGGGAGCTCTCTCCTCATTGTTCTATTGAAGTAGGAGGTAGAACTGTCTTCACTGTACTGTTGAAGTAGGAGAGAATCCTCTGCTTTGTGTGCTGAAATAGTAGGGAGCCTTCTCCTCACTTTGCTGTTGAAGTAGGAGGGAGATATATCTTCACTGTTGTGTTGAAGAAGTTGAAAGCCCTCCCTTTACTACTGTTGAAGTGGGAGGGAGCCTTCTATTCACTGAGCTATTGAAGTAGGAGGGAACCTTCTAATTACTGTGCTGTTGAAGTAGGAGGAAGTCTCACCTTCACTGTGCTATGAAGTAGAATGGAACCCTCTACTGACTGTGCTGTTGAAGTAGGGGGAAACCCTCTCCTCACTGTGCTGTTTAAGTAGGAGGGAGACCTCTCTTCACTATGATGATGAAGAAGGAGGGAGCCCTCTCTTCATTGTGCTGTTGAAGGTGGAGGGAGCAAACTCTTCACTTTGCGGTTGAAGTAGGAGGGAGTCCTCTTTTCACTGTGCTAGTGAAGTAGGAGCGAACCCTCTCCTCACTTTCTGTTGAAGTAGGAGGGAACCCTCTCCCTACTGTACTGTTGAAGTAGGAGGGAGCCGTATATTCACTGTTCTCTTGAAGTAGGAGGGTAACCTCTCTTCACTGTAGTGTTGAAGTAGGAAGAAGCCCTCTCTTCACTGTGCTGTTGAAGTAGGAGGGAGCCTTCTCTTCACTATGCTATTGAAGTAAGAGGGAACGCTCTCCTCACTGTGCTGTTGAAGTAGAAAAAAGTCCTCTCTTCCATGTGATGTTGAAGTAGGAGGAAGTTCTCTTCTTACTGCGGTGTTGAAGATTACTGCGCTGTTGAAGTAGGAGGGAATCCTCTCCCCACTGTGCTGTTGAAGTGCAAGGGAGCCCTCTCTTTACTATGGTATTGAAGTAGGAAGGAGCCCTCTCCTCACTGTGCTGTTGAAGAAGGAGGGAGCATTCTCTTTACTGTGGTATTGAAGTAGAAAGGAGCCGTCTCTTCACTGTGCTGTTGAAGTAGGAGATAACCCTCCTCTGAGTGTGCTGTTGAAGTAGGAGGAAGCCTTTATTCACTGTACTGTTGAAGTAGGTGAGAGTTCTCTCTTCACTGTGGTATTTAAATAGGAGGGAATGCTCTCCTCACTGTACTGTTGGAGTAGGAGGCTGCCCTCTCCTTGCTATATGCTGTTGATGTAGGAGGGAGATCTCTCCACTCTGTGATGTTGAAGTAGGAGAGCACCCTCTCCTCAATATCCTGTTGAAGGAGGAAGGTGCCCTATCCACACTGTGCTTTTGGAAGTAGAAGGTAGACCTCTCCTTGCTATACACTGTTGATGTAAGAGGGAACATTCTCCTTGCTGTGCCGTTGAAGAAGAATGGCACCATGCTGTTGAAGTATGAGGGAACCCTCTCCTCACTATGCTGTTGAAGTAGGAGGGAGCACTCTCCTCACTGTACTGGTGAAGTAGGAGGGAGCTCTCTCTTCACTGTGCTGTTGAAATGGAAGGGAGCCTTCTCTTCACTGTGCAATTGAAGTAGAAGGGAACCCTCTATTCGCTGTGCTGTTTAAGTAGGAGGAAGTTCTCCCTTCACTTTGCTATTGAAGTAGGAGGGAACCCTCTCCTGACTGTGCTGTTGAAGTAGGAGGGAGCATTCGCTTCACTATGGTGTTGAAGTAGGAGGGAGCCCTCTCTTCACTCTGCTGTATGAATAGGAGGGAGTATTCTCTTCACTCTGGTATTGAAATAGGAGGAAACCCTCTCCTCACTGTGCTGTTGAGGTAGGATGGAGCCAACTCTTCACTGAGCTATTGAAGTAGGAGGCAACCCTCTCCTCACTATGCTGTTGCAGTGGGAGGGAGCCCTCTGCTCACTGTGCTGTTGAAGCAGGAGGAAGCCATCTCCTCACAGTGCTGTTGAAGTAGGAGGGAGCATTCTCTTCGCTGTCGTGCTGAAGTAGGAGGGAGCCCTCTCTTCACTCTGCTGTATGAGTAGGAGGGAGTCCTCTCTTCACTGTGCTTTTGAAGTAGGAGGGAGACCTCTCTTCACTATGTTGTTGAAGATGGAGGGAACCCTCTTCTCACTGTGCTGTTGAAGTAGGAGAGAATACTCTCCCCACTGTGCTGTTGAAGTAGGAGGGAGCCCTCTCTTCACTATGGTGTTGAAGTAGTAAGGAGCCCTCTCCTGAATGTGCTGTTGAAGCAGGAGGAACCATCTCCTCACTGTGCTGTTGAAGTAGGAGGGAGCGCATTCTCTTCACTGTGTTGTTGAAGTAGGAGGGAGACCTCTCTTCACTATACTGTATGAGTAGGTGGGAGAACTCTCTTCACTCTGGTATTGAAGTAGGAGGGAACCCTCTTATCACTGTTCTATTGAATTAGGTGGAAACCCTCGCCTCACAGTGCTGTTGCAGTAGGAGGGAACCCTCTCCTGACTGTGCTGTTGAAGTGGGAGGGAGCGCTCTCCTCACTGTTGTGTTGAAGAAGGAGGGAATCCTCTCCACAATGTGCAGTTTAAGTAGGATGGAGCCTTCTCGCTATATGCTGTTGAAGTAGGAGGGAGCCCTCTCCTCACTCTGCTGTTGAACTAAGAGGTAGCCCTCTCCTCAATTTGCTGTTGAACTAGGAGGGAACCTCCTCCACACTGTGCTGTTGAAGTAGGAGGGAGCCTTCTCCTTGCTATATGCTTTTGAAGAAGGAGGGAGCCCGCGCTTCATTATGCTGTTGAAGTAGGAGGGAGCCCTCTCTTACCTGTGCTTTTGAAGTAGGAGAGAGCCCTCTCTTCACTATTGCATTGAAGTAGGAGGGAGACCTCTCTTCACTATGCTGTTGTAGGGAGACTTCTCAAGAAATTGTGTGACTTTCAAATTTTCCAGACAAACTCAGCACCAATGAATGAAAAGAGCAAAAAATAAATGACAAAGTTATGAGAAGATAAAGGCTTACAACATTCCTCCTCGCTTTCCAAACTCTTTCACATCATTACCAAAAAAATCACACACATATATACACACATAAGTAATGTACACATACACCATCCAGTGCAACCTCTGAATAGAGAACAATTTGGGACTCTACACTTTTTAACTGTTCAGAGGTTGGCTGCACTTAGAGGCGAACCATTATCTTGCACCAACTATTTCATGTAAAAGGATGTAATAATACAGTTACGAAAATTATACCGTAATAATATTAATAATTATATTGGTGGATTCGGGATCAGGAAATCATGCAGTGTGGTCTGCTTCTTTGCCACTACGTGGACAGATACAACCACATCCCCTGCATAGCTGGCTTCATGAAAATACCCTCAATCTTTCCCAAAAAACTTGACCTCATCCAGTCTCGAGTACTCTTCTTCATCCACCTCATCATCAGAAAGTTCATTATCATCTTCATCACTCCTAGCACCCAGTTGGACAAAAAGTTGCCATCCCAGCCATCCCATCCATAACAACATACACTGATATATATTTGTCTTCACCATTCGAATATTCACTTGCAGAACAACTTAATTCAGAAGGTCAATAAGATTCACTCTGTGCAGTGACAATAATCATTATGCAAATACAATTTTTGGGGGTGTGGTTTCTCATTAGGAATCGTTCGGGGGCATTTCGTCTGTTCACTGTAGAGAGGTCATTTGCTATTCGGAGGGTCCACTATCGGAGGTTCCACTGTATTGTGTATTGTGATTCTTGAAACTAAGCTGATTTTATTCAGTGTAAATAATACAAAAAAATTAAATGAAGAACAAGAAGTGGAAGTGCTACAGGTATACTTACACATGGTATATGTCACAAATACAATTATATAATGTTAGGTGAAGCATTAGTTCAGTGGCTTCCTGCATAAAATAGAATTAACAAAGAGTAAAAATTAAATTTGGTACAAGTTCACTGTGTATATATATAATGCTGTGTACAAAGCTCGCCTCATTCAACAACTGAGGGACCCGAATGTGTAGAGCAGTATTTCAATACTGTATTGGTGTTTAAGTTTCGGTGTTTCAGAGAAGGAAACAGAGTGGGCTTGGGGGTGGAATTAAAAAAAGGAGAAGTTATTTATTTTTTAATTTTAATTTTTATTATTATTAAAAATATTTATTTATTTTTACTACAGTTTGCATTTTTGCTAAATCGACCAGCAAAAGCACCAGCTACAAAATTATATAGCTATATGTGATACAGTTGTGTGTACAGTATACAGTATACAGGATCGTGCATGCATGTAAACTAGTATTTGTAAATGTAGAGTGACTATATGTAGGTGTTTGTTGTGGCAGTGCCAATGTCGGGTACTGATAACTATCAGCAGAATCTAGCATAGTTTGCTCTTATTGTGCTATAGCAATCAGAATAGCTATGATTTTGAAAGAGAGAATTTTTTCCTATTTTTTTTTCATTTTAACTTTCAATTACTTCTCAAATATCTTTAAAAAGAGAGAATCCTTAAGGTTTAAGTTGGAATCACCTATATACTGTTCAATAAATTAGGATTGTGATTTCAAATTTATTGCTTGGGTATCCCAACATCGCAGGGCACATCTTACCCTCTCTCTGATGAAATGGCTAGTGTTAACTCTTGTTGCCTCCAAGACTGTTTTGCCTAAAGACTCTTTTGCCTCTAAGAAACTTTTGCCTCCAAGACTCTTTTACTATCAAGACTCAGCAAGTCATGTCCTCTACGACTTGATTCATTCCACAGCAAGTCATGTCCTCTAGGATTCCATTCCTTACAGCAAGTCATGCCCACTAAGATTTCATTCCTTCCACAACAAGTCATCTCCTCTAGGACTTGATTCCTTCCCAGCAAGTCATGTCCTCTAGGTCTCCATTTCTTCAACAACAAGTCACATACACATGGCTTCATTTCCCTCAGTAGAGGTTCATAGCAAGTTGTGTTTGTCAAGGAACAAGAGCAGCAGATCACTTGTTAGGGGAAGTCGGGCTCAGTTGCGACAATTTTTTCTGCAATTTATCACTTACTTGAGAATGAGTCACAATGACACACACATACACACACAAGCTGATTTGGCATGCTGAACAGAAAGGGTCAATTGGCTCACATTTTTACAATAATTATTAACACGAGACTTTTATTTAAAGATAAATTTTTTTTGGATAGACTTGTCAAACAAAAAAAGAAAGGCAACAAGTCGACTACAAAACATCTAGATGACCCATTACCTAAAACATCTAGAGGACCTTACCTAAAACATCTAGAGGACCCTTTACCTAAAATATCCATTACCTAGAGGACCCATTACCTAACACATCAAGATGACCTTTACCTAAACATAGAGATGACCCTTTACCTAAAATATTTAGATGACCCTTTACCTAAAACATAGAGATTGACCTTTACCTAAAACATATAGTATATAGTCTCTTTACCTAAAACATCTAGAGGACTCTTTACCCTTACAAAACATCTAGACCCTTTACCCTTACAAAACATTTAGAGTACCCTTTACCCTTACAAGGATTAAAACAATGTGCACCAAATATTATAAAATGTTTAATACAGATATGCATTGTTTAATAGGTAAAGGGTCCTGTGAATGTTTGTAGTTATTTGTTAATTTAGTTTCCTTTCTTTTTTTGGCAAGTCAAAAATGTTTTCCCTTGTTTTTGTTGTTCTTGTGTTGTTTCATCCCAATATATGTGTGTATGTTATATATATACATATACATACACATATATATATATACAATCACTTCAATAATCGGCTTCAAATTGTATACACTCGACGTTTCGACTAGATGCTCTAGCCTTCATCAGGAATAATTATTCCTGGTGAAGGCTTGAGCATCTAGTCGAATGTTATTAATGTTATTATGTCAACTGAGAGTTCATCGAGTATACAGTATATATATAGCATAAGTCTTACAGCCTGTCAAGAAGTTGCTCAGGATAACTCCCACAACTAACCAAACCTGTGTAGCTGCTGGATGATATTGAAAGACCTGGAAAGCTACTCAGTAAACAACACGGTTAATTCACTTATTTGCAGTGACAGCTAGACTCAATATTGCACGCACACACACCAAAGTGTTCATTGTGTTCACCATCTTGACCAATTTACATGTTTACTGAATCGAGGAAAAATTAGTCACTGCAGAGCATTGGACAATTTGGAGTCTTCTTGTATGAAAATTGTTTCGGATAGACCTATTGTATGCAAGTTATACAGGGCAGAGAGGTACATAAATATATACTCTCAATTAATTCTCAGTTGACAATATCATTACAAAAACCTTTTTCATAATCAACTTGAAATAGTATTCTCTCGACGTTTCGACTAGATTCCTGATGAAGGCTAGAGCATCTAGTCGAAACGTCGAGAGAATACATTTCAAATTGATTATTGAGAAGGTTATTGCAACACAAATATATAAATCCTTGAGTCTGACTTTCAAGGGATTTCTCCCACATTTCTATGGCATTTAGGTCATGAGTTTAATACCCGGCAAAACATTCAAGGCACTGGGAGTATTTCTGGATGTAGCAATAGCAGTAGTTGAAACCACCGCTTAAGAAGCTAAGAAGCAAATGCAAGTTTCAGCCAAGATATGAGCTCCATTTTTGGTGTGTGTGTTATGGGAAAAGGGGGAGGGAGGGGTGGGGCAGTTTGCTTTTGCTATTGGCCTTGAATTCTTGTTTTTTTAATAGGTTCGAACCAATATAGGCATATTATTACCCATCGCATAATGCACTACTGTAAATGTGTCAAACATACCTGGTGACCACTTGTTTAGAGCCTGCTCCTTCAATAGACTGTGAGCAACAACAAACAGCAAACATGAATATTCTTGAGTACATGCACCATTCCTCTTATCAAGTCGAAGCTACTTATGGTGGACAGAACAGAGCTGCTTTATATACAATGAAGAGCTCGGCAAGCTATCCAATGCATGTCCTAGCTAGCCTACCACTGCAATGCACATGCCCATAAGTGAAACCCAGCCCAGAAGAGCAGAATGGCTCAAGGACCTTCATCTGCACCCTGAGCATTAGTTGTATTTATAGTTTGTTCTAGTCCAGAAAAAGGTGATGTGGGCCGGTAGCAGCCAGTACAGCACACACTACTGCCGACCTCAACCAAGAGTGTTGAAACTAGTCGATCAATCAACCAAGGGTGTTGAAAATAATTGATCAATCAACCAAGGGTGTTGAAACTAGCTGTATCCACTCATCAATCAACCAAGAGTGTTGAAACTAGCTGTATCTACTCATCAATCAACCAAGAGTGTTGACACTAGCTGTATCTACTCATCAATTAACCAAGAGTGTTGAAACTAGCTGTATCCACTCGTCAATCAACCAGGAGTGTTGAAACTACATAGCTGTATTTACTCATTAATCAACTAAAAGGTGTTGCTTACGATCTGGTTGACGTGGAGGTTGTTTTCTTGGCCTGCATCAACCTTGAGCCCTACGTAGCATCCTGGGAAAGACACAGACTCCAGACACATGCTACCGTCACTGATGTCCATTATCCTGAAGTCGGAACCCACGTTGGCCAGTCCCTACACAGAAAATAGTTTTAAAAGGCAGGACAAAAGTGGTCTTCTTTGTTGTTAACTTCCGTCGTTGTTGTTGTTGGTCAATAGTTTAATGCTCTAGTAATAGATAAGTTTGCATAGTCTGTGCATTTATTATATATATATATATATATATCATGCATATACACACACACATGAATTAAATTATGTGGTTAATATTCATCAAGGATGGCCTGCATGGTTCTCTCCCACACAAATTTCCTGCAGTCCCAGAAGCTTTTGCCACCATGCCCCACCCACTCTTCTGCTCAGATTACGTATGTAGCTATGTATGTGTGTATGTAATAGAGCACTGCAGATATTATAGCCTCACCTTTCCAGTCACTGCATTATTCTCTGCCCTCAGGCGAAGGGTGATGGACTTGTTAACGTTGAGAGAGATGATGCCCATCCCCCGGTCGGTGACCTCTAGGAAAGCTGGAGGAAGAGGGAGGGAGGACGGTATAATGTGTTAGATGCCGACTGATATGGGAGCTTATAAGGGAGTGCCATTTATCAAGGACAGGTCACAAGAGCGTGTGTAAAATATTCTTCTAAATATTCCACCATTTTTGTGCGAATTGAATCCTCATCATATATACTGAAATGGCTGCTTATTGTACATTGTACACTCTCAATGAATACTCTCAGAATCTAAGAATAGCTCTTAGCTACTCCATGAATACTCTCAGTACTCTCTCAGCTACTCCATGAATATCCTCAGTAACTCTCTCAGCTACTCCATGAATAATCTCAGTACTCTCTCAGCTACTCCATGAATACTCTCAGTACTCTCTCAACTACTCCATGAATGCTCTCAGTACTCTCTCTACTCCATGAATACTCTCAGTACTCTCTCAGCAACTCCATGAATACTCTCAGTACTCTCTCAGTAACTCCATGAATACCCTCAGTACTCTCTCAACTACTCCATGTAAACCCCTCAGTACTCTCTCAGCTACTCCATGAATACTCTCAGTACTCTCTCTACTCCATGAATACTCTCAGTACTCTCTCCATGAATACTCTCAGTATTCTCTCAGCAACTCCATGAATACCCTCAGTACTCTCTCAACTACTCCATGAATACCCTCAGTACTCTCTCAACTACTCCATGAATACCCTCAGTACTCGCTCAGCTACTCCATGAATGCCCTCAGTACTCACTCAGCTACTCCATGAATGCGCTCAGTACTCTCTCAGCTACTCCATGAATACTCTCAGTACTCTCTCAGCTACTCCATGAATACCCTCAGTACTCTCTCAACTACTCCATGAATAACCTCAGTACTCGCTCAGCTACTCCATGAATGCTCTCAGTACTCTCTCAGCTACTTGTGAATATTCCCAGTGATCATGAATATTCTTAAGAATATACTTTCAACTGCAGTACTAGCCAAAACAAACTTTTACTTTTCTGTTATTTAGAACAGTCACTCAATGCCCACCATCACCAGAAATAGAACGATGAGAAAAACACCAAAAAAAATTTGTATTTGGTTTTGATTTTTTCTTTTTTTCCTACTTTTTGCAAGATGATGCTTGACCGCACGGTCCTCTGAGAATTGATGGATTAGCCATAGACATCACAGCATCTGAGGATTAAATAAAGCATCTATGGATGTCAAAACAGCTACTGAAAGATTGACCAGACAAGCTCTCAGAGTCGCTCTCAACATCGGCACAGCTGACGAACGTACAGTTATTTCTTCCGCCAACTCGGCCCTTCATTGAACCAGCTTCTGGAAATGGTGCGGATGGAGAACAGCTCGACTGGAGGTGCTTCATCATCGCCTCAGCTCACCTGCCACTCGACACTGTAGTAGATCTGGATCATCGCTTGTGCTACAGTTAACTGATGCTCAGGGCAGTAGTATGCAGCTCTCTACATCACCACAGCTCACAGGCCGCTTGACTGGATACTGAATTAGCTCTTGGAATCCACTAAGCTTATCTGCTGCTCGAATGCTGTGGCTCTAGGCAGGACACAGCCATGAACCTGCCCCTCCCACCTTTTCCAATTAGAATTTAAATTAATGCCGTTAAAAACGGATTTCTCAGAGGAACAATGCAATCCAATGCAATGGTAACATAACATTTATTTTGACCTGTACTATATTCTACAGTGGGCGGAAAAATTGGTTCGGAGACAGGTTATTCACACCACAGGCAATAAGCACACCAGACCACTCACATCCAGGATCGTTGTTGTTTAACGTGCTCACAATGGCTCCGTTCCTGCCAATGCTCAAGAACTGCTTAGTGATCTTCAGGTAGAGCTGGATCAATGTCCCCGAGCGAAGTGCGTTCTAAGGAAGGAAGGAAGAGCAGGATTCAACATGTGTAATAAGGTCATAGAATACAATGATGCCAAATTGTATACGAGTTTGTTATTAAAGGTAATGATTATATTTATAGTCTATAGGCATTAGAATTTACAAATACGCATTGGGAGGGGCAGATTACATGAAGTACGTGTCAAGAAAGAAAACTCACTGCAATGGAAGGCCGTCCAAAAGGTGTCATGATAAGTGGGTTGTAGGCATAGCATTGTTTCTATGGATACAATACAACAATAGTTTACCACAATACAGTATTACATCACATAACTTATAGCATAACTTATAGCATAATTGGTGGTTACCATAAGTTTATCAGTGCTTTGGGAACCCTCGGAACTATCAGAACGCTTGCGATAGCGCAGTCCTATTTATCTGCTTGGCAATTCTATTGGCCATGTATACACTAGTGATGGTGGGCAATGCCAAGGATTTTGCCTCTGGATCAGACGTTCTCCCACATGGAAGTGTCTTGAACAGCTGGGCATGAAGAGGTACAGTGTATAGTGGTAGGAAAGTTCACCCATTTTTGGAGTCACAGGGTGGTGGTTCAATCCTTCCTTAGAACTTTATTCCCCCCCCTCCCTCCTATAAAAATCTCCAGGAATTTTCTAGTCAGTAAGACCAGCATGTTGTTACTACTACAGTCAAGTATGAGGTAAAGGGTCGTCCTTGTAGTGAGTGCCCACTCACCTTTTCTGTAGAGAACTCGAGGATGAAAACAACAACACTAGCTCAAACAGAGGCTGAAGCTGGGCTGAAAAACAACCAGCAAGTCCTCACTTAGAGATACAGCAAACAGCAAACATCATAAACAGCCAGCAAGTCCTCGCCTAGACCAGCAGCGACCAGCAAGCATCATAAACAACCAGCAAGTCCTCGCCTAGACCTGCAGCAACCAGCAAACGTCATAAACAACCAGCAAGTCCTCGCCTAGAGCCACAGCAATAGAAGTTTCAGAGATACAATCATTAGCTATATGTAGCAATTGCCAACCCATAGGTGAAAGGTTAGGCACCAATCAGGGTTGGGGTCGATCATGATTTATTCCAGGGGTGGAGAGGGAGAGAAATGACCATTATATATATAGGAAATTGGAATGTTTCTATTGTAAACTCTAAGACTTATTTACTCCACAAGTCTTATCTTGGCACCTTTTGAATTAGTTTGTTGTAAGGTTGCTTATCAGTGGTCCTTCAACCCTCCACCGGTCTTTCATTATCCAGTGATACCACACACCTCCTCCATTATCCATTGGTACACACACCTCCTCCTCCATTATCTAGTGATACCACACACCTCCTCCTCCATTATCCAGTGTACCACACACACCTCCTACTCCATTATCTAGTGGTACCACACACCTCCTCTTCCATTATCCAGTGATATCACACACACACCTACTCCTCCATTATCCAGTGGTACTCCTCCTCCATTATCCAGTGGTCCACACACCTCCTCCTCCATTATCCAGTGGTACCACACACCTCCTCCCCCATAAACTAGTGGTACCACACACCTCCTCCATTATCCAGTGTACCACACACACCTCCTCCTCCATTATCTAGTGGTACCACATACCTCCTCCTCCATTAACTAGTGGGTACCACACACCTCCTCCTCCATTATCCAGTGTACCACACACACCTCCTCCATTATCCAGTGGTACCACACACCTCCTCCTCCATTATCCAGTGTACCACACACCTACTCCTCCATTATCCAGTGGTACCACACACACACAACTCCTCCATCATCCAGTGGTACCACACACCTCCTCCATTATCCAGTAGTACCAACCAGCCCCTCCCATTGCTGCCTGACATTTCAAGAATTTTGTCTTTATCTGCTTCCAATAATTTCTGTTCCTGTACTGATTCAGGCCACACCTTAACCAGCACAAGGAAACCATAGTTACGTTATCCGATCGCAAAAGCCACAAACGAAGCTAAATGCAAACCTCATGTTATTATGCTTAGTAACACTAATGCTGTTATGCTTAGTAACATATATGCTGTCATGCATAGTAAAACTAATGCTGTCATGCTTAATAACACTAATGCTGTTATGCTTAGTATCACTAATGCTGTTGTACTTCGTTTCACTAACACTGTTGTGCTTAGTATCACTAACACAGTTGTGCGTAGTATCACTAACACTGTTGTGCTTAGTATCACTAACACTGTTGTGCTTAGTATCACTAACACGTTTATACTTAGTATCACTAAAACTGTTATGCTCAGTATCACTAACACTGTCATACTCAGTATCACTAATGCTGTTGTGCCTATTATCACTAACTCTGTTATGCATAGTATCACTAAGACTGTTATGATTAGTATCACTAAGACTGTTATGCTTAGTATCACTAACACGGTCATGCTTAGTATCACTAACACTGTTATGCTTAGTATCACTAACACTGTTATGCACTAATACAGTTATGCTTAGTGTCACCAACACTGTTGTGCTTAGTATCACTAATCACTAACACTGTTGTGCTTAGTATCACTAACACTGTTGTGCTTAGTATCACTAACACTGTCATGCTTAGTATCACTACTTCGGTTTGGTCTGCCAGAATAGTGCCCAACATGACGTTGCCTATATAGTAGTCAATATTGTTAACTGAATGGAAGTCTATCATGGTTACCTATCTCCACCATGAGGACCCTCGAGGTATGGAAGTCTATCATGGTTACCTACCTCCACCATGAGGACCCTCGGTATGGAAGTCTATCATGGTTACCTACCTCCACCATGAAGACTCTCGGTATCTATCATGGTTACCTACCTCCACCATGAGGACCCTCGGTATGGAAGTCTATCATGGTTACCTACCTCCACCATGAGGACCTTCGGTATGGAAATCTATCATGGTTACCTACTTCCACCATGAGGACCCTCGGTGTGGAAGTCTATCATGGTTACCTACCTCCACCATGAGGACCCTCGGTATGGAAGTCTATCAAGGTTACCTACCTCCACCACAAGGACCCTCGGTGTTGAAATCTATCAAGGTTACCTACCTTCACCATGAGGACCCTCGGTGTGGTCTATCATGGTTCCTACCTCCACCACAAGGACCCTCGGTATACAGTACAAAAATATATTTCATTAGCAAGTCTGTGGTTTTTCACCTAATTTGAGTACCTAATTCCACTGAATATTTTATTGACACAGCAATGAACCACAGCCGGAAATAACTTAATGCCACATCTCAGAAATGAACAGTTTCAGCAGTTGCAACATGAGAGGCATACATGCTCACCATCACCTCTTAAGGGGGCGCTCCATTGAAGACTGGCTAAATACATTGTTGACTTTTGACGGCCCATAACATTTATTGTTTTATGTACATAATTTTATGCTCAAATTGTTGCTTGTTCTATGTGCTTTCCAATGATATATAAAATATCTCTAGAGGCATGTTTTATCAGAAGATGCATGCAGAAACATCCAAGGCAGGACCCTCCTCCATTTGGCAGACCCCCACAACTCATTTAAAAAATCAAAAGCTGTAAATTGGTTTGTAGCTTGTCAAAGGTAACAGCTGTGATTGGAGTGAAACCATATTGCAATAACTAAAGTGGTTGTTGAATGGCAACGTGCCGTATTTGATTACTCGCTAAAAATTGATGGGATATGGCAGTATCCTCACTTGAGATGACTCCCTGTAGTAAGGGAGCCTGCTTGCTTGGGAATATGGTCAGCATTCTACCTACAGTATACATGTGTCCTTACTTCTGACATGTTCGGTAGTCTCAAAGAAGAATGACTTCAATTTTTACACAAGACCTCAGATACGTAGATTTCACTTCCACTAATGGTGGACACCAAAACATCGCGTTTATCTTTGCTGGATGGTTCATCGTGCACTGGTCACACCCAATTTGGAAGAGTACGCGAATGTCTTGACCCCAAGCATGGTTCGTCCTGGTCCAAATATAGACCATCTCCATGATTTGAAGGGGGATGTGGGAAACAGCATCTAGTGATATCTGTACCTATGTATTTAGTCCTGTGTAGCTCTAGAAGAGTGGGCCTACCAGCTCTAGAAGTTAGGGTGGCCCCAACTCTGCTATCATAACTTAGGGCCCCAGTCCTAACTCTAGGCCTAGCACTTGCTCTAGAAGTCATTGAGGACTAACTCTGGTGCCCTGACTCTGGGTTTAGCCCTAGCTCTAGAAGTCAGGTTACCCTAACTCTGGTGCCCTAACTACTGGCGACAGTCCTAACTCTGGTCCTAGCCCTAGCTCTAGAAGTCAGGGTGGACCCAGCTCTGGTGCCCTAACTTAGGACCCCAGTCCTCTGGGCCTAGCCCTAGCTCTAGAAGTTAGGGTAGCCATAACTCTGCAGCCGTAAATTAGGGCTCCAGTCCTAACTCTGGGCCTAGCCCTAGCTCTAGAAGTCAGGGCCCTCATCACTCTGGTGCCCTAACTCTGGGCATAGCCCTAGCTCTAGAAGTCATATTCTGGCCCACCACAACAGCAGGAGAGAGTGCTATTTGATGGAGCCACAGGATGTTGTGCGTGGGGTTCATATGCTTGAAGGTACTTCTGTTAGTGTAAGAGTAGAGGGGGCCAGGATGTAGTGTGTGGGGTGGGCATATGCTTGTATATACTTCTCGTAGTGTAAGAGTTGAGTATAACAACAGCTGCTTCAACTGTGTTTTTTTGCAGTAACCTAATGCAACATATTCAGCACAAAATCCTGGCAGCTCTCCACCCCCTGCAGGGGGCTATCCTCCAGAAGTTTGCCCTCCTCCAAGGGGCTATCCTCCTCCTCAGGGTTGCCCTCCTCCAGGGGGCTATCCTCTTCCAAATATGGTCCAAATATCTTCCCCCATTAATTGGGGACATGTTCCTCTTGGGTTCCTTCTATCATGAAACAGAAACTAGGGTGCGCCATATGGAAAGGCAGGCTTTTCATCTGCTCCTTGTTTTTTCTACTTACAGACAGACACACATGCAATATATCAACTACGTAGACCCACTGCTTGCACAACAAAGCCAACACTTGATCCAGTTATGCAGAAATGAAAATAGAAGTACTGTAGATTACGTATGTATGTAGGAAACACCCACCACCATGGCTACGACGATCTGGACTCTAGTACACATCGATGTATAAATGTAGCCACACCCACCACACAGGATTCCTAGCCTGTATCAGTCGATGACCTGGAGAAAGCTGATGAGTTGGATGCTTCATAGCGATGACATGCTGAAAGCTACGTAGCTGAAGAACTGGAGGCTTTCAGTGAACCTGAAAATGTAAACATAAACGCTAGCATTCAAACCTTCAGCAAACAATGAACAATCTCATGACATCATTTTTATAATGATCTGAGACCACACCCATTCAGAATATGTGAGCACATACCACATGGCAAAAGGACTGCCTTAGCTTCCTCTACTGTGTGATCTCAAACAGCGTAGATTGCTCAGAGGACCAAGGCATCAGGGAAAGCTTCCTCTACTGTGGGATCTCAAACAGCGTAGATTGCGACCAATTCCACCAGAGAAAGCGTTTCCAAAGGATCAAAAAGGGGAGAGTAACAACAAAGAAAATCCATTTTGCAGATCCATCAGATAGAGAAGCAGGAAGAATCTGATGACAAGGGCGGAGATTATGCTAGGCACAAACAACAAACATGGTCGAGCACAGCAATACACATTTCATGTGTACTCTGCGACATGCCCTGGATTGAGAGACACAGGACAAATAATTTTTACGCTAGTCTTTCTAATTAAAAGCTTGCTGGGCAGCAGGTTGCTGGAGCAAGTGCCTATCCATCAAAATTTTGAGATGAAAGGTTAAGCACCCATGGGCGCTGACTGCATTATACTCAATGGTATTTCAAATCACTACCCAGTAGGAGCAAAATATATGATATTCCAAATATGTACATAGGCGAGGAACAGTCAGAATTCATCGTCTGCTTATGATAACTTTTAATTCAACACGATTATTTTCAAAAAAATTTAATCCTACTTATGATCAATTGCACCTTGAAGGCTGGCACTGAGAAGTGCTAACAATGAACATTATGGTATATGCGTAATTCTTCCCGAAACAACAACAACAACAACAATAATAACATAACAGTAGGCCACACTACAAGGCGGGACAAACATCCTTATATGTATGTACTACGTACTCTGCTACTAAGTGGTTTGAGAGCTTACCTCCATCCGAACTAAGAACTTGGTCCCATTGTCCTGCTGCATACTGTCCTTGGGCAGGCCCACGTGACCGTTCTTCACAAACCTAACGTGGTAAGCACCATTGGTCAGAGACTTGAAGGAACAATAGTTGTCGGCATGCACCTCCAACTCAAGCTGGGAAAAATCTTGCTGCTTGCCGGAGATTGTGCCCCCAATCTTGCTCACGGCAAGGAAGATCCCGTGGCCTGTGGTGCTCCTCAAGGAGAACCTCCCCTGGGGGGCTCTGGGCTGGACCAGGACCTCCCAGCCACCTGTCAAAAGGAAGAAGAGGTAACTATTAGCAACAATAAGAGATGAAAGCAAAAGCTCCGACTCATTGTTTGGTTTAGAGTTCTGTACGGAGAGAGAATGTTGCATGTGAATAACCAACACCTCTTGCAACGTGCATCCTCAATCCATTACTAGACTGCCATCCGACTTGGACTCAGTACACTTATATCAGCTGTGGATATAATCAGTGCTCAAGCTGTCAACCCATGAACACTTTCATTCCTGAACCTCGGCTTGCTACTATGTACACTGTAAGACAATGTTCATCATGCTCGCATTGTCTCCTAAAAGAAAGCATGCCACTTCTAGAGGGCTAGCCTCATATTATGCATCTCCACTGATAGCGCTAGAGCTAGGAAGACAGGACCTAGGGACACAGGACTAGGCTTGAGCTAGGAATATAGGACTCAGATTACATTTGCACTGGGGATAACCCGAGGGGTTGGTTTATCGGATATTTTTATGTGTAGGGCTCCAAGATTATTTTCTTGGTCCACCCTCTTTGTATGTGACTGTGCTGATTACATCATCACTCACATCCTACTTTTCCAAGGTAACCAGTGGCTTTGAGGGCACCTTGGAAGAAGGTGACAGCCAACCCGCTTGACCGGTTTATGAGCTGGACTACATTTCCATTCTGAAAAGCTTGCTGTAGAGAGAGTGAGAGAAATGGAGAGGGAGGGAGGGAGGAAGAGAGGGGAGGGAGAGAGGGGAGGGAGAGAGGGGAGGGAGAGAGGGGAGCAAGAGAGGGGAGGGAGAGAGGGGAGGGAGAGAGCGGAGGGAGAGAGGGGAGGGAGAGAGAGGAGGGAGAGAGAGATTGTAACACCTAGTTCTTTGTTTACATACTTGTATTATTGTTTACCAGTTCCCACCACTCGTCAACCAGTTTCAATATTTCTACCTTTTTATTCTGACCATTAAAATACTATGTAAACTAATGTCTAGAAGCAAGTGATGGTGCTGTGTTGTAGAACACACTGACAATGGAGCACGCCATCCAGCCCTCACTTCATGGCTCATATTCATGCACATGTCGTTGCAACTCGATAACCCCTCCCCCTTCCCCTCCCGCTGAGAGCAAGGGAGAGAAGATTA
This sequence comes from Cladorhizidae sp. MBARI D1340-BT2, assembly GCA_028752905.1. Lineage (NCBI taxonomy): Eukaryota > Metazoa > Porifera > Demospongiae > Poecilosclerida > Cladorhizidae > Cladorhizidae sp. MBARI D1340-BT2. The sequence goes on from JAQNBH010000011.1 coordinate 13,329,597, forward strand.
CTTCAGGAGCCATAGCATGACTCCATCAACTTGTCAACATGCTTCAACCCAGTGTGATGTTGGTCTAGTGTATGTTCCAATAGTCAACCTTCAACCTCCCTCAACCCAGTATGGTGCTGGTCCACTCATAGAGCTATATAGTCAACCTACTTCAAACTGCCTCAACCCAGCATGCACAAACCTTCACTCATAATAAAACGTACTGAGACGTTGTACCCATATGGGAGCTGTGGTCCTGTGGGCATTGGCGGTGGTGCTGCTTGTTGTGGGAGGTAGCCCCACTGAGGAGGAAGAGGATAGCCCCCTGGAGGAGGGCAACCCTGAGGTGGAGGATAGCCCCGTGGAGGAGGGCAAACTTCTGGAGGATAGCCCCCTGCAGGGGGTGGAGAGCTGCCAGGATTTTGTGCTGAATATTTTGCATTAGGATACTGCAAAAAAAAACAGCTGTTGTTATACTCAACTCTTACACTACGAGAAGTACATACAAGCATATGCCCACCCCACACACAACATCCTGGCCCACTCTACTCTTACACTACCAGAAGTACATACAAGCATATGAACCCCCACACACAACATCCTGGCCCCCTCTACTCTTACACTACCAGAGGTACATTCAAGCATCATATGCACAACCCAACACACAACCTCTTGGGCCCCCTCTAATCTTACACTACCAAAAGGACATTCAAACAATGCAACCCTGCACACAACATCCTAGCCCCCTCTACTCTTACACTACCAGAAGTACATTCAAGCATATGCCCCCCACACACACAACATCTTGGGCCCCCTCTAATCTTACACTACCAAAAGTACATTCAAACAATGCAACCCTGCACACAACATCCTAGCCCCCTCTACTCTTACACTACCAGAAGTACATTCAAGCATATGCCCCCCACACACAACATCCTGGCCCTCTCTACTCTTACACTAACAGAAGTACATTCAATCATATGAAACATCTTGCGGCTCCATCTAATAGCACTCTCTCCTGCTGTTGTGGTGGGCCAGAATATGACTTCTAGAGCTAGGGCTAGGCCCAGAGTTAGGGCACCAGAGTGAGGGCCACCCTGACTTCTAGAGCTAAGGCTAGGCCCAGAGTTAGGACTGGGGCCCTAAGTTACGGCAGCAGAGTTATGGCTACCCTAACTTCTAGAGCTAGGGCTAGGCCCAGAGGACTGTGGCCCTAAGTTAGGGCACCAGAGCAGGGGCCACCCTGACTTCTAGAGCTAGGGCTAGGACCAGAGTTAGGACTGTGGCCAGTAGTTAGGGCACCAGAGTTAGGGTAACCTGACTTCTAGAGCTAGGGCTAAACCCAGAGTCAGGGCACCTGAGTTAGTCCACAATGACTTCTAGAGCAAGTGCTAGGCCTAGAGTTAGGACTGGGGCCCTAAGTTATGACAGCAGAGTTGGGGCCACCCTAACTCCTAGAGCTGGTAGGCCCATTCTTCTAGAGCTACACAGGACTAAATACATAGGTACAGAAATCACTAGATGCTGTTTCCCACATCCCCCTTCAAATCATGGAGATGGTCTATCTCAGGGTAGAGATATTGCATGACCCAGTAATCTACACTAACTCCCTGTACAATCTGAGGGTGGAGGTACTTGCATGACCCACTAATCTATACTAACTCCCTGTACAATGCGAGGGTGGAGATACTGCATGACCCAGTAATCTATACTAACTCCCTGTACAATCTAAGGATGGAGATACTGCTAACTCCCTGTACAATCTGAGCATCGAGATACTGCATGACCCAGTAATCTATACAAACTCCTTGTAAAATACAAGGGTGGAGAGGCATAACCCAGTAATCAATCAGGCCTGGAGGAGCCTATAGGGCAGGTAGGGCTTCGGCCCTACCAATATTTGGCTCTTTACTTCAATTAAAAAATTTCTGATCTTGAGTTTGATTTTTAGAGTAGCCAGTGCATGCATCAAAAACTCTCAGAATGTCATGTATTACTACACTCTCAAAGTTTGAAGCATGCAAGTTAATTAACAGCCAGTCTTGTTAATTGCTTGTAAATTAATGTGCCAGCTGGCATGCAATCACTAGGATGCCAGCTGTCATTAGCTAGTTCTAGAATATTCTGGTCATGTGGTGTACCATGTGCTCTTGTTACAATGGCTGGTCCTTCATATTTCAATGAGTTCTCAGAACTTCCTACTGCTCCTCACCAGCCCGCTAATTAAATTCCCCAAGCGATCTTTTGGGGTGAAGAATGTTGTTTGTTGGTCATTTCAATCCACTTGGCTCAAGCAATGGCCATTTCTACACTACGATGAGTTGTTTACTGCCACACTTGTGTGACAGGCTTCAAAGATGGCAAAATGAGGTTTCTAAAGCTGCATCATCCTTTGTAAGTATCTCTCAATAATTTTGGTGTGAGTATTTATCATTTAGTAAATCACTAAATTTTCATTATATAGAATTTAGTAATTGGAAAAATGGAACCAGCTTATTCCAAAAACATCAACTAAGTTACTGTCATCGAGAAGCAGTTGGTGTAGTCATCAGAATTCCAGCTATATATGACAAAGGATGTTGGGGAGCAACTTGTAAAAAAACATGCCAAAGAAAGAGAGTACAATTGCAAAACGTTTCTAAAGATTGTGTCTAGCATTCGATATTTGGCTAGACAAGGGTTAGCTCTGAGAGGTGATGGGGATGAAGGAGATGGACATTTTCTTCAACGGCTGAAGATGAATGGTGAAGATGATACTGAATGGTTGAATCGCAAGTCTTGCAAATATACTTCATATCAAATTCAGAATGACATTTTTGGTGTTATGGCTAATATTCTTCTCAGAAAAATTACAGCTTTACAGTCCCCTTTCCTCACTGTTATGATCGATGACGCAACAGACATTTCCAATAATGAGCAGGCAACTATTGTTTTCCGTTAATGAACGTTTTGAAGAATTCATAGGCTTATACCAAGTTCCACGTATTGATGCTGAAATACTGAGAAGTATTATTATGGATTCCATTGTTAGGCTGAATTTACCCTTATGCAAGCTTCAGAGCCAGTGCTATGATGGAGCTAGCACCATGAGTAAAATCTGGTGTCACAAAAACGATCCTGGATCTGGAACCCCATGCGGTTTTTACCCACTGCTGTGGACACTCTATTAATCTAGCAGTAAATGATTCAGTAAAACAGATGAAGCTCATCCGAGATGCATTTGATGTGAAATATGAAACTACAAAGTTAATAAATTCTCACCTGGGCATCAATGTCTATTTCGATATTTGAAGCAGGCTAGTGATATGACTACATCAGCAGGCATTAGAGTACTTTGTCCCACTTGGTGGACTGTAAGGGCTGATTCCCTGGACAGTATCATCAACAATTACTCTGTCCTACAGTCAACATGGGATGAAGCACTTGATTTGGCGAGAGATACTGAAGCAAAGGCCAGAATTATTGGAGTTTCTTCTCAGATGAAATCTTTTGACTTCCTTTTTGGTGTACACTTGGGTGAAATGCTATTTCAACATACAGACAACCTCAATGCAGCATTACAGAAGGAGACCATATCTGCTGCAGAAGGTCAGCATATTGGCAAGATGGTAATTGATACTCGAAATCCATTTCGTACAGAACAACTGTATGATTGTTTTTGGGAGAAAGTTAACAAATTTGCTCAATTAGTGGATGTGAGCAATCCACAACTTCCACGTCAACAGAAGACACCATGGCGTTATGAAATATGGACATCTAGTGGTAATTTTCACATGTCTGCTAAGCTCTATTTTTGACAGCAGTACTATGAAGCTATTGACGACATTACAAATTGCTTGAATAGTCCCTTTGAACAACCTGGTTACAATGTTTACTGCAACCTGGAGAACCTTTTGAGAAAAGCTGCCTAAAAGGGAAGCTTTTGAAGATGAAATTGAATTTGTTTGCTCATTTTATAAAGATGATTTCAACCAAGTTCTCCTAAGTTCTCAACTTCTTACCTTTGCTATTGATTTTCAACGTCTGCTGAAGGAAATGGGGCTGATGTTACGATATTTGATATCAGGGACTACTTTCAATCCCTCAGTGCAGGCCAAAGAGAGCTACTCAGCCAAGTATGCAGCATCATGCAACTCCTGTTGGTAATGCCAGGTCCAAAACGTTCTTTTAATGCCTTACGAAGAGTGAAAAATTACCTTCATAGCTCCAAGTCACAGAAAAGATTAAATAATCTAATGGTACTGCATGTACCCAAGAAACATACAGATTCTCTTAGTAAGATGTATATAGCTAGTGAATTTGTTGGTGATGTCATAACAGGAGAAAGATGTTTGGGAAGTTTAATAAGTTTTGTTTTTCATTCATGTATATACAGACTTTATTCTTTACCCAAGGTTGAAGTGGAGGTGGAAGGAGTAAGTCAAAATTTGGAAGTTTTGGTGATAAACAATTTGAAGCATGATGTCTGCTGGGACAGCATATGCCAGGACGTTGGGAGATGGGAAAACATATTTAGAATGACACATTGATCAACATGGTCAGAATGCGGTCGGCACCGAGCAAGGAGCTACAGCCCCAAGATCACAAGGAAGGAGAAGCAGAGCTGTCTGAGAGTTCAGAAGACAGTGAAGGTGAGGATGAAGAGATAACAGAAAGATCCAAGTTGAAGAAGGATGTCCCTGATGAACACAACAGTAGGGAGGGAGAAACTGCTAGTAGAGAAGACTCAGAGTCGGATATTGAAGAGATTGACGATGATGAAGGAAGGAATGATCTCAAAGATAAGGTGTTGGAGGAAGACATAACACCACTGAAGGACAGCCAAGCTATGCGGCAACGGGCTAGAGCAGACAGCAGCAAGTTGCATGGAGACCGTCTGGATATGGACATCCAAATGCTGAGGAGTGAGCAGAAGGCAGATGAGGCTTTGAAAAGATTATGGAGATACTGGTTTTGTTGTGGAGGATGGGTTGCTATGGAAGTTGTAGGATAGAATGGCAGGTGAAATGACACAGTTGTGTTTTCCAGCATCATTTCGATCCATGATATTGTCACTAGTACATCGACCTGGACATTTAGGCAGAGATAGGACCACCCAGAGGATACTGGACGATTATTTCTGGCCAGGCGTAGATGCTGATGTCAAGTAATTGTGCAAAGCTTGTTATGAGTGTCAATGTGCAGCACAACAATATCAACCACCAGCACCATTACGACCTCTGCCAGTTATCGAGACACCATTCGCTTGCATTGCGAAGGACATGATTGGTCCACTTCCAACTACAATTGAAGGGAAGAGGTTTACATTTGTCATCATGGATTATGCTACTCAGTGGCCAGAAGCATTTGCACTACGTGTTAGGACAGTGTCACAGTCGTGATGAACTAATGATTTTATTCACTCGTGTAGGAGTACCTGATGAAATCCTAACGGTTTGCAGACATAAATTTTTGAGCAGGCTAATGAAAGAGCTATACAGATTACTGGGAATGAAAGCATTACTACTACCCCATACCATCCTGCTACAGACTGAATGGTAGAGTGTTTCAACACTACACTAAAAATGATGAGGAAGAAGCAAGAAATGGGATGGATAATGGGATCTGGCATTGCCTTTCCTTTAGAGGGAGTACAGAAGATCATCAAATGACAGCACTGGGTTCACTCCATCAGAACAATTGTACGGACGTCAAATACATGGACCGCTGCAAGCACTCTAATAAAAATGGACTGGAAATGCAACAACACCAAAGAATACAATTGCCTACTTAACGTAGATACAAGATCGATTGGACGAAATTAAGGACTTGGCAAGAAAAAATGAAAAAACCAAAAACAAGGATCACAAGGAACGCTTTGACAAAAAAGCTAGAGAAAGAACATTTTGAAAAGGAGAGTTGGTAATGCTCCGAACACCGATACTTGGTCCCAAGATGGACACATAATGGGAAGGACCATACATGTTTGAGGAAAAGATTGGCGACACCACATATCAATTCAACATGCCGGATCATCCAAGAAGGAAAGTACAGAGACACATTAGCCTTCTCAAGGAATTCATATCGCCGGTGGTAGTATGCATGTTGGTCAGCACAAATGAAGAAGTTGATAAGTTTGGACCACAGGGAGAAGAAGAGAGGAAAGGCTGCCCCTCATAAGCAACGTATTGATGGAAGAAGAGGGAAAAAAAGTTCAAGGATTGGTCAAGAGGCATATGGGTTTGGTACAAAGCCCTCATGAACTTACAATGAAAACAAACATAAAAATTGAGATGGGAACAGCATATCCCATCAGCAGATCACCTTACAGACTGGACGTCATGAAAGCGAGGTTAATGGACACAGTGAGTGAACTCCTGGAATTAGGAATCATGCATCTGTCATAAAGACCATGGGCTTTACCTGCTATCCTTGTTGCAAAAAAGGGTGGAAGCAAATGCTTATGCGTCGATTAGAGACGTCTCAATGGTATCACAGTGTCGGATCCATTTCCCTTGCCACTAATCAATCATCTGCTGGACAAGCTGGGGAAGGCCACATTTATCTCAACTCTGGATCTTGAGAAGGGTTACCATCAGGTACCTGTGCATGAGGAATCTATCGAGAAAACATCATTTATCATGCCAGGAGGTAAATGAGAACACCTACATATGCCATTAAGGCTAAAGAATGCTCCGTCAACGTTCCAAAGACTCATGAATACCATGACTGCAGACATGGCTAACTTCGCCTCCGCATACATTGAAGACATCGTCATTAACAGTGGCACTTTCAAGGAGCATATCAAGCATTTGGAGATGGTTTTCGTAAGGTTGGAAGAGACAGAATTAAAACTCAAAGCAAGCCAATGTGTGTTGGCTGAGAGTCATTGCAAGTATTTGGGACATTGTGTGGGAGAAGAAGAATTAGACCATTACGGGCAAAGGTGAAAGTGGTGTTGGACTACCCGCAACCCAAAAATAAGAAGGACAGGAGAACCTTTTTAGGTCTCACTAATTATTATCTGAGATTTGTACCTAACTATGGCACTATCGCTATCCCCCTCAATGAAGTCATGAGAAAGTGCTCACCGGACAATATTGAGTGGACAAAAAAGAAGGTGACGGCTTTTGAGCAGCTGAAGAACGCTCTCACATGAGACCCGATACTGGGAAGTCCGGATGAACAGAAACCATTCCTGTTACAAACAGATGCCTTGGGGGTTGGAATTAGTGCAGTCTTGAGTCAGATGAAGGAGGACGGGAAGGAACGATCTGTAGCATATTATTCGAGGAAGATGAAACCAGCAGAGACACGATACTCTGTTACAGAGTAAGAGTGCATGGTGGTCTATCTGGCGCTTCAAGGTATACCTAAGTGGAGGACTATTCACCATCATGGCTGACCACAAAAGCCTCATCTACCTGGACCGGATAAAGGATGACAGTGGAAGTATAATACGCTGGTCTCTCTCTCTTAAGCCGTACCTGTTCAACATCGTACACCATCCAGGAGTGAAACACCAGAACAGGCTGGGTCGATCCATTCAGTCCTTGTGTGTGAGTTGTTAAGTGTGTAATAAATATTATGAGCTAGTATTGAGGAGCATATTTGTACTGAGTGCACTACTTGGTGGCAGTGTATCGAGTACCGCTTGCGAGAGACAGTTCTGAGGGCATTTGAGAGGAGTGCCCTTGGACAGTATTGGTCACATTTTAATACGAGTAACACTGTAAAAGGTCTATGTAGTATCTACGACTGGCAGAGGTTCCCAGCATTGCCCTGGAAAGGGTAAAACATCTACCTATTAGAGGTGCACAAAATGGGAAGACCGTCTCCCTCCCCCAAGTGTTTAGTCTCAACATTAACCTCCCCAACTTCCTGTTAGCTGTCTAATAGCTACCTATTAAAAAGATTGTTAGAACCAGTTGAAAATGACGCTTCCCTCTGTATGAAAATCTTGCCATTTAAGCAACTGCATTTATCTTCAGAGCAGGGAGCAGGGCTAGAAGCAGCCCGCTAGTGAACTCAACACTGCCCTCTGTAATATGTCGCCATTTCAGCAACTATGGTGCTTTTCTAATAGAGTTAGGAGTAAGGTTAGAAGCAGCCCCACCAGCAAACTGTTTGTATTAGGTGAGCTCTGAAACGATGATGCTAGCGTAGTTTTGTTGATAGTTTTGTTGCCATGGAGCATTATTTGTGTGCTATCGTCCGGGAAGTGAATAACACATGCAGGTATATACCTAAACAAAATGGCCAATGTTCGCAACCCATTTATGGGGAGGATGATGACTTCCAGTTAGTCTGGAGTTTAAATTAGCCAACACAACACATACGTAGCTGTCTCAGTATATAAACTACACCGTCCTGCTAATGTTGAGCTTCTTAGCTTCAAAACTGTAGCTCTCCATAAAGGACACACATACAATCAGACTTTCTGAATTACAATATATACTGCTCTCACCTGGCATGTTCACTTTGTCTCAGCCTATCTACATGTAGATATTGCTGTCCAGCTTTCCTGCTCTCCTGGCATGTTTACTTTGTCTCAGCCTATCTAGATATTGCTGCTCAGCTAGCCTGCTCTCTGACATGTCCACTTCTTCTCAGCCTATCTAGATATTGCTGCTCAGCTTTCCTGCTCTCTCCTGACATGTCCACTTTGTCTCAGCCTATATAGCTGTTGCTGCTCAGCTTTCCTACTCTCTCCTGACATCTTCACTTTGTCTCTCAGGATATATACCCTAGAGGATGCTCCATACTGAACTAGTTGCTAATCAGTAAGTTTTCATCTGTGACCTTGAAGTAAGACTAAACCAATATATAGCAGCTGTTAGCTATAGCTTTTACACAAAACACTATACAGATGCTGGTTAAGGATGTTCTGTACAAATAGTTTTCATCTGTGGTCTTGTTCAGTGGGCAAAGTAGCCTTGGCAAGGAACTTAGAGCTATATTGAACGAGCAATTTCTTGGTGGAGTGGCTACCCTAACTTCTGGAGTTGTTATAAGCCTTGTTTGTTCTTGTTCTAGTTTGGCATCCAGCAACAGAGCTAGATATATTCAAAGGGAAATCTCAAGAGTAGATAATGGAGCAAAAGCACCTGGACAAAAGCTAGTTACTCTATCAACTCCTGAGAGTTTCCATATACCCATATTAGAATAAGAACAAACAAGGCACCAGAACTTGGGTAGATATATCTTATATATATATATATATCAAAGGGAACTCTCAAGGATAGAAAACTAGCTTTTGTTTTGCTAAAATGTTAAACTATATACTAATTCAATAAAGCTTGTTGTATTAGTTGGATAGCTAAGTTATATAAGCTTGGTACTCAAGTGTTAGAACTAACTCATTACTGGGAAGAGCTAGATATATTCAAAGGGAACTCTCAAGAGTAGAAAACTATCTTTTGTTTTGCTAAACTGTCTAATTCAATAAAGCTTTTTGTCTTAGTTGGATAGCTAAGTTATATAAGCTTGGTACTCTAGCGTTATAACTAATTCACTTACTTGGAACTTTTCTCAGACAATCCATTAGTACAGGTAATTAATGAGACCAACACAGCAAAACAAGGATAGGATTTCAAATTTTGTCCAATAGAGCATAAGGCTAAAATAATATGCTTTACCCCCTTTATTTTACCCTTTTTCTCCATGTCCCCTTCACTCACATCACAATTCCCTGCATTCATTACCACTAGTTTACTATTAGAATGGTGATGATATTAGGCTCTGCAGAGCCAGCTATGAAGACGGTGATGATATTATGCTCTGCAGAGCCAGCTATGAAGCTAGTATTATATTAGTAAAGAATGGTGATTATTATGCTCTGCAGAGCAATCTATGTAGCTAGTATTATATTAGTAAAGAATGGTGATGATCATGCTAGGCAGAGCAAGCTGTATATGAAGCTAGTATTATAGTAGTAAAGAATGGTGATGATTATGCTTGTCAGAGCAAGATATGAAGTGAGTAAGAAAAACTTGAAATGATTTTTTTGTGGTATGAACAGGAACCCCAGGGACTCTACACATCCTGCGTGTTCTAACGATAGTCCTACTCCCCTTCGCTTGAACATCACATGCCAAACATTCTTCAAGCATATCAAGGAATAGATAAGGCTTGTGATGAGTTACAAGTACATGTTGGCATTCCCAAGCTGTTTGCCTGTAGACGAGAATGGCCTAAGAAAAGATTAATTCCTCTTTCTTGGTCTGTGATTTTGCCAACAAACTTGATTGTGATGGAGACAAGTGGGACCTTTTACCACATTTTAGTGAAGCCTCGACTGCAATGATTTTTGGGAGTGTGTGTAGGAAGACATCACTCTCATGACCCACACATGCGTTCCATGGCAAAGCACTGGATCACTTATGTAGGTCCAAATATACTGGCCAGAGCTAGGTCCAGGGTTTAGACATAGAGCTAGGGCTGGACATAGAGCTAGGGCTGGGACAAGGGATAGAGCTAGGGCTAGGACTGGGACCTCGAATACAGCTAGAACTAGGGCTTGAACTAGGAATAAAGCTAGGACTAGAGCCAGGGATAGAACTAGAAATAGAGGGTGGGACTAGGAAGGGGACTAGGGATAGAAATAGGAATATAGCTTGGGACTAGGGATAGAGCTACATGTAGGACTATGCCTGGGACTAGGAATAGAGCTAGGGATAGGACTACTTTAGGTGGGCAATAACTTTTGGACAATTAACAGCAATATTTGATCCCAGAGTGGTCCATGGCACCACTCACTCAGAGAGCATACATGTGCTGCAGTCACATGAACATTCATAGCAGCATACAGTTGTGCTGTAATTATGACTATTCATAGCTGCATATGCTGCAGTCAGTGACCATTGCCTAATGAGGAATTTAGAACTGTCACTAACTAGTTGTTAGTGGTGGTGTTGGTACATAATCAAATGACACTAATTCATGCCCAAAAATAAGAACTTGTGAGTCATTATAATGCTAACTTGACATCATGTATTGAACACTCAGGTCAATGCAGACAATGTATTGGCTGTGCTGTAATTGTCATCTGTGAAGTATTATGCGACACAACACATGCGTGCTGATAGTCATGTGAGAGCATTATGGTAATAGAGTTTAGGGTTTAGTTCCAAATTTTAGCTCCAAATCAAGTGTGGATGAATGATGTTAATGTCCATTCTGTCGGGTCTCTATTGAGATCACAAAAGAAGCTAGTGGCACATCAAGGAGGCAAGCTCTAGCTACTTACATAGTTGTATACAAACGTAAGCCCATGGGCCGAGCTCTAGATTGTAGCCCTACTCCTAGCCCAAGCTCTAGATAGTAGCCCTATTCCTAGCCCTAGCTCTAGATTGTAGCCCTACTCCAAGCCCTAGACTGTAGCCCTACTCCCTGTAGCCCTACTCCTAGCCCTAGCTCTAGATTATAGCCATATTCCTAGCTCTAGCTCTAGACTGTAGCCCTATTCCTAGCCCTCTAGCCTATAGCCCTACCCTTAGCCCTAACTCTCAAGTGTAGCCTTACTCCTAGCCCTAATTATAGCTCTTGCTCTAGCCTTAGCTCTAGCCAGTAGCCTTAGCCACTTAGCCATACCCAAACTCTAGCTTGTAGCCCTACCCATAGCCCTAGCTCTAACCCTAGCTCTAGCCTGTAGCCCTACCTCTAACCCTAACTTAGCCCTAGCTCTTTCCTTAGCCGTCTAACCTTAACCATATCCCTTGCCCTAGCTCGCCTTAGTCATTAATAACCCCAGCCCTAGCCTGTAGTCCTATCGCTAGCCATAACCTATAGCCAGTCCTGAATAGCACTATGCAATGCTACATACTGCAATATGGCACCACTAGTCCTGTAGGTCACTCAATGCACTCACTGATAAAACACATTGCAGCAAGCCAATGTAAGATCAAGCAGAAATTCAGTTAGGCCTCTTCTGCCATCAGCTGCATTCCATCAATTCACTGTTAAGTGTTTCCATGTCCATAACTAGACAAACTTAGCATTTTACAACCTGCTTAGAGAGAATGGGCCTTGAAAGATCATTAACCTTGGATCCATGGAGAAGGTGAAGCAAGTAATTCTGCCAGGCGGACAAGATTTACATATGATTAAATTGCTAATTAGCTAGAGCTGTCCTGTTATTAGCTTCTTCTTGGCTCATGTTCTCAACAGCAGCAGATGCTAGTGGAGGCAATGGTAGAGCTACACTGTGTAGTGCAGCTGTGCTTTTGCAGAGAAGTGCATACCCACTAGACTACATAAGGAGCATCATGACACCTGCCTTCCTATAGTTAAAGCCCAAGTAACTGAAGCTCCAGCTTTCCTGGCTTTATCTCTACTACTCCTAGTTTTAACTGGCCCTAGACCTGTAGCATTAGCCTTTACCCTAGCCCTAGCCCTTGCTTCAATCCTAGCCCCAGTCTTAATGTTAACCCTGTATCCACTGCATTCTTACTGAGCAGGGACTCTGTCATGAGGAGACTATTGCACATAACAACAGTACAGGAGCCACAGGAAACACCAAACAGAACCAATGCTACAGATACATGTGTCACATTACACAGGCCCTGAGGAAGAGTCACCTACATTATCATTAAGTGAAGCAGCCAAGTTATCGAATCCACAAAACGACTTTCAAGGTGGGGCTTTGCAACTGCAAGACAAGTTGAAAGAAGCACCGTTGTGTTTGCCAAAAGAAAGGTGCCACATGCTCTTCAAACTGCCATTGTGGAACCACTTGTTATAATAATCAACCACTTTCACCCGAAAGCACATCAAAACGGTCTAGGGAACCTACATCTTACATGTCTCCCCCATCGATAAAAGCGAAGGAAATTGGCACGGTTTCAGGATCAGAGTCTGACAAGAATGAAGCCTGACCTGCAAATCTTCATATGCCTGGTGAAGAGAAAAGTACTCCAATCACTATTATCAACACTAAACCAATTTGCACTGCCAAATATTGGCTACCTCAGTTTTTCCTTACCTATGAAGACAAGAGAATTCTCGAAGGAAATGGGCGTCTAAATGATAAGCACATTAACACCACACAAAAGCGAAGTTTCCAGGAGTTAATGGACTACAGAACACTCTTTTGGATCAGGCAAACAAGTGGGATGAAATGAAATCTAATGGAGTCCAAGTTCTAAATCAGAATCAGAACCACTGAGTTTGTGTTTCGACATTGAATAATCCAGACACAATACAAGTATATGAGAGTTTGAAAAAAAAGAGTCAGCAAAGGTTTGACAAAGCAACTTTGCTCAATCTTACACAGGATCTCAGATGCCATCACTGTTCAGGCAATGCCATCTCAAATTCAGAAAGGTGCGGCAGATTGTGGACTATTTTCAATTGCAACTGCAACTGCTCTATGCCATGGGTCCCTCCCAATGCTACCATTTGAGATCAGTCAAGCATGAGAAACTATCATATTAAATGCTTTGAAAAGGGGGTAATGGCACCATTTCCTGGATGAGTTCTAGATATCACAATCGATATATGTACTAAACATTTTGATATTAATATTATATATATATAGCCATGATTCATTCTCTATCATCAATTTGCCAAAGATTTATAGCTGGCGCAAATTCTTAGATAATTTTGGACAATCTGAGTATTGCACAATCTATAGATTGAGCACCAATCTATAGATTGGCATGCAATCTAGAAATTCATAGATTGCGCAGTACAATCTATAAACAGGCCATATTTCTAGAAAGAGCAGATCATATATATATATATATATATATATATATATTTTAGCTTGTGGTTACAAGTTTAGCTCTATAGATTCTGTAAACCTCAATGGACTTGATATATAGCTTAAAAGATAGGTCTTTCTGTCTGCTCCCTCTTGATAATAAAATATTTTTCACATGTATAACTATAGCCAAGTTACGGGAGCTACAAGTGAAGGAAACCTCAAAAACCTGAATGCCTGATTTTGCCACATATATATCTATCTCCAGATTGCCAAGTGCTAGAGAGTTGAAATTAGCACCAGTCACTAGAGAAAGCTCTAATCTACATAATGAGTGTTTTCATTAGGCGCCAACAAGTAAGTACATGGTAAAGCGCACGGGTGAAAAATGAATTTCGTTAATAATCCATAAAACACATTTTTCACCTGCCGCTTGACCGCATACTTATGCTTTAGCGCCTAATGAAGGCACTCATTATGTAGAGTAGGGCTTACTCTAGACACTTGTGCTAATTTCAACTAGCACTTGGCAATCTGGAGATATTTATGTGGCAAAATCAGGCATTCAGGTTTTTGAGGTTCCCTCCACTTTAGCTCCAGTAACTTAGCTATAGTTATACCTATGACAAATATTTTAGTAACAAAAGAGAGCACACAGAGAGACCTATCTTTTTAGCGATATAGCAAGTCCATACCATGAATTTTACAAAATCTATGGAACTATAAAGGCGTAACCACAAAAAAAAGGTTTTATTAAGAAATGCAACTGTCCTCCCCCTTACTAGCATTAGTCCATACTTCAATATGAGTGGGTGTCCACTTTTAAACAAGCATTGGTCAACGAGTGGGTAGCCCACTTTTAAACCAACATTGGTCACACTTCAATACGGGTGGCTACTTTTAAACTAGCATTGGTCACACTTCTATATGAGTGGGTGGCCCATTTTTAAACAGCATTGGTCAACAAGTGAGTGGCCCAATTTTAAACCAGCATTGATCACGGGGCGACCTTGTGGTCAGGGAAAAGCAATGATCCTGTAAGCCCTAAAGAACTGGGACGCTTGAACTGAGTGATGAGAGACTCAATGGAATGTGTAAATTGATGTAGTTAAACCCACAGAACATTTGTATGTGTGTTAGTTAGGGTAGTGTTGGACAGTTGTGATTGGTCGTGGTTAATGGTGTTACATCGTATTGTGACCATATATGGTGAGATCTAGACAGGGCTGCAAGCCTACTGAAGGGCAGCAGTTATTACAGGCTGAGTCGGTCCATCAGTCAGTCCTTGTGCTTGTGTTGTGAAGTGTAAGATTGTAATAATAAATATTATGAGCTTGTATTGAGGAGCATATTGGTAGTAGGTGCATTATTTGGTGGCACTGTATTGAGTACCGCTTGTGAGAGACAGTTCTTAGGGCATTTGAGAGGAGTACCCTTGGACAGCTGGTGGCAGCGGTGGGATAACAAGTGTTTCTACTAGCTACAGACCCAAACTACTAGCCAATAGCTTAGCTAAGCTACTTGTTGTATCGATTACAAGGTTGATTGTGTGATGAACTGTCAAATTGAATCAAGGCTTCTTCGTGTAAAAGTGCTCGGTGATAGAATGGCTGCAAAATGACAGACAATACAGACTTCCGAACTTGAGGAAATGGTGGACCAATGAGATGTGGTAATGACAACAGAAGTCATGACGCTGAACCTCCATATGAATGAACTGTTGGACAAGGAACAGAGAGGTGAGATGCAACAGAGGGATCGAGAACATGGAGAAGATGAGTAGCGTAGAGAACGACGATATAAGGAAGAGGCTGCACAGAGAAAGAGAGCATCGAGAAGAGATGGAATTGCAAGTGAGATGTTGGGAGGATCTATTGCTGAGAACTGGAGGAATGATATGGAATGGATCAAGTGAGATAACAGAGTTCTTGCCGGGAACAGACACAGGATGCAGAAAGAAGGTGGAAAGGTTTGGCCAGATGGCACCAGGAGGGGAGGCATGGACTTACTTCTCTTCTTTTCAGGCACATATTTCTACCTACTGCATGGACAAGTCGAAGTGGACCCGTTATTTGGCTCCACTGTTAGACCCACACCCGAACCGGATCTACATTAACTTGTACGAGAGTGAGCTAGTGACTATGACATTGTGAAGAAGGCACTCTTAAACCACTTCCAGGTGACTCAGACGATCTACAGAACAAAGTTGGACCATCTTAAGAGAGAGTCCGGAGAGACGTGGGTGATGGCAGGAGACTGAGGAATGTCAATTGCAAGAAAGTGGATTGCAGACTGCACGAGCATGGAGGAGGTGGCAGGGCTGATTGCTCTGGATTTGTTATTTAAGGGAATGCCCAAGCAACTTGCTACGTATGTCAGAGACCGAAATCCCAAGACAATTGGGTAAGGAATGGAAGCAACAGCTGACTTTATGAGTATCCGAGGTTGGAACTACGACACCAGTTCAGAAGTGGAGGGACCGCTAGGAAAACAGAACAAGCCGGAGGATAGAAGCCACCCACCCATTGAAAGGAGTTATTATCAAAGAGATAGAGAAGAAACCAGAGAAGTTGTTCCAAGTAAGCCTAACATGGAGAGGGAACAGGTGTCAAAGCCAGGGAAGACAGCATTCAAGTATGAAAAACAGTATAAATTAAGGTGCTTTAAGTGCAACCAACTAGGGCCAGGGTTTCATTTAGAAAATTGTCCAAGGTGGGGCAACTGGAGGAATCGGGGGGGGCATGATGGTTAAAGATGTAACAAATATTCTAATGAATTTTAATAATACAATTTCCAAGGGGGGGGGGGGCAAAAAGGAGCCAAGGGGGGGCAGGCACCCCATCCATAATGAAACCCTGAGGGCACTTTGCCGCAGAGTGTCACACACCAAGGTAAATGTAAACAAAATCAAGTAGGAAGATGCAAGAATGGTCAACTCTCTCACTCAATGCCAGGAACTAGATCTTCTTGAGACAGAGATCGATGGAAAGGCAACTGTGAGAGGGAGAGTTGGTGGAACTCAATGTCACAACATCTTGTTGGATACAGGGAATGCACAGACAGTGGTCAACCGGGATCTGGTGAAAGCAGATCAATACACTGGCAAGACAAGATATGCTGAAGCATTCAATGGCATGAGAGGAGCGTTTCCGATTGCCAAGGTTGAAATGGAGGTGGATGAAGTAAGTCAAAATTTGGTGATAAAGAATTTGAAGCATGATGCCTGCTGGGACAGGATATGCCAGGATGTTAGGAGACTGGAAAACGTCTTTTGTACAACACATTAATCAACATGATTACGATGCGGTCGGAACCAAGCAAAGAGCTACAGCAGTTGCCACAAGATCACAAGGAAGGAGAAGCAGAGCTGTTTGAGAGTTCAAAAGACAGTGAAGGTGAGGATGAAGAGATAACAGAAAGATCCAAGTTGAAAAAGGATGATGTCCCTGATGAACACAACAGTAGGGAGGGAGAAACTGCTAGTAGGAAAGACTCGGAGTCGGAAATTGAAGAGATTGTCGATGATGAAGGAAGGAATGATCTCACAGATAAGGTATTGAAAGAAGACATACCACCACTGAAGGACAGCCGAGCTACGAGGTGACAGGCTAGAGCTGACTACTGCAGCAAGTTGTATCGAGACCCTCAGGATATGGACATCCTAACACTGAGGAGTAAGCAGAAGGCAGATGAGGTTTTGAAAAGGTTGTGGAGGAAGGTGGAGAAGGGAGATACTAGTTTTATTGTGGAAGATGGGTTGCTATGGAAGTTGTCAAGGATAGAATGGCAGATGAATGAAACAGTTGTGTTTTCTGGCATCATTTCGATCAATGATATTGTCACTTACACATCAGCCTGGACATTTAGGATAAGACAGGAACACACTGAGGATACTGGACGGTTATTTCTGGCCAGGCGTAGATGCCGATGTCAAGGAACTGTGCAAAGCTTGTTATAACTGACAACATGCAACACGACAATATCAACCACCAGCATCATTATGACCTCTGCCAGTTATCGAGGCACCATTCATTCGCATTGCGATGGTCTGCTTCCAACCACAATTTAAGGGAAGAGGTTTACATTAGTCCTCATGGATTATGCTATTCGGTGGCCAGAAGCGTTTGCACTACGTGTTAGGACAGTGTCACAGTGGTGATGAACTAATGATTTTATTCACTTGTGTAGGAGTACCTGATGAAAACCTAACGGATTGCAGATAGAATTTTTTGAGCAGGCTAATGAAAGAGCTGTACAGATTACTGGGAATGAAGGCAATACTACTACCCCATACTATCCTGCTACAGACGGAATGGTAGAGCATTTCAATGCTACACTAAAAATAATGAGGAACACTAGCAAGAAATGGGATGGACAATGGGATCTGGCATTGCCTTTCCTTTATGGGGAGTACAGAAGATCACTAAATGACAGCACTGGGTTCACTCCATCAGAACTATTGTATGGACATCAAATACGTGGACCGCTGGAAGCACTCAAAGAAAAATGGACTGGAAATGCAACAACACCCAAGAATATAATCGACCGATACAAGATCGATTGGACAGAATTAAGGACTTGGCAAGAAAAAATTTAGAAACCAAAAAGAAAGGTCACAAGGAACGCTTTGATATAAAAGCTAGAGAAAGAACATTTCAAAAAGGAGAGTTGGTAATGCTCCGAACACCAATACTTGGTCCCAAGATGGACACAGAATGGGAAGGACTGTATATGTTTGAGGAAAAGATTGACGACATTACATATCAACTCAACATGCCGGATCATTCAAGAAGGAAAGTACAGAGACACATTAGCCTTCTCAAGGAATTCATATCGCCGGTGGCAGAATGCTGTTGGTCTCTCCAGGCAATCCTGGAGTGGTAGGACAGAGATAGTATGCAGAGAGCTCTCAGGAGAAGAAGGAAGGGATCTCACAGGGCGACCTTGTGGTCAGGGAAAAGCAAGAATGATCCGGCAAGCCCTAGAGAACAAGGAGGCTTGTGATGAGCGACGAGAGACTCAATGGAATGTGTAAATTGATGTAGTGATTAAAAAGACTAAACCCACAGAACATTTGTATGTGTGTTAGTTAGCGTAATGTTGGACAGTTGTGATTGGTCGTGGTTAATGGTGTTACATCATATTATGACCATATATGGTAAGATCCAGACTGGGCTGCAAGCCTACTGAAGGGCAGCAGTTATTACAGGCTGGGTCGGTCCATTCAGTCCTTGTGCTTGAGTTGTGAAGTGTGTGATTGTAATAATAAAATATTATGAGCTAGTATTGAGGAGCATATTTGTAGTGAGTGCACTACTTGGTGGCAGAATATTGAGTACTGCTTGCGAGAGACAGTTCTGAGGGCATTTGAGAGGAGTGCCCTTGGACTGTATTGGTGACATTTCAATACGAATAACACTGTAAAAGGTCTATGTGGTATCTACGACTGGCAGAGGTTCTCGGCATTGCCTAGGAAAGGGTAAAACATCTACCTATTAGAGGTGCACAAAATGAGAAGTCCATCTCCCTCCCCCAAGTGTTGAGTCTTAACATTAACCTCCCCAACTTCCTGTTAGCTGTCTAATAGCTACCTATAAAAAAGATTGTCAGAACCAGTTGAAGATGATGCTGCCCTATGTATGTAAATCTTGCAATTTCAGCAACTGCATTTATTTTCAGGTCAGGGCTAGAAGCAGCCCGCTAGTGAACTCAACACTGCCCTCTGTAATATGTCGCCATTTCAGCAACTATGGTGCTTTTCTAATAGAGTAAGGAGTAAGGTTAGAAGCAGCCCCACCAGCAAACTGTTTGTACTAGGTGAACTCTGAAATGATGATGATAGTGTAGTTTTGTTGTTGCCATGGAGCATTATTTGTGTGCTATCATCGCGGATGTGAAAAACACATGCAGGTATATACCTAAACAAAATGGCCAATGTTTAGTGGACATTGGTCTAGTAGATCGCTATGTATGTATTCTCTTGTATAGGTAGACCCCTTCCCATTATACGTATTCATACATGTACGCATGCGCAGACACACACTATGCTCAGTTGATACACACATTGTCAAAGACAGGTTCTGATTCATATCCAGTGTGATCTGCGACAAAGGCGTAGCTGCGCTATCATTTATGTGTGCATCAACTCGGCATAGTGTGTGTCCTTAGACTATTGTGGCATCGTTTGCAACACTGTGGAGGATCCTTAAGGAAACTATAATATGACCCCATTTAACGCCCATCAAGATGGAAGCGGTCAGATGCCCCTTCCCTGGATGTACCTACAGCACCCCGGCTGATCTGGATCCGGCAGTAACAGCAGTCGTCCAGTCCACCCATGCTATGGGACACAGCCGAGCGACCAAGGCTAAACCTGCGCCCGTGAAGAGACCGGAGATGACATCGGGAGGGACCACGGAGAATTGGATGTATTTTCTGACTAGGTGGAAGACCTATACTGGGGCAGTACAGCTCACAGAACAAGACATCGCGGTGCAACTCCTCGAGTGCTGTGATAGTAAACTCAGACGTGACATCACTCGAAATGCAGTCGGCCCGGTCAAACTGGAGGACATGAGCGAGAGGGACCTACTGGGAGCAATGAGAGCCCTAGCGGTGAAGGAGGAAAACCCCAAGGTGGCCAGGGTTGGTTCTAAGCCGGATGGTTCAGGACAGGGGCGAACCAATGAGGGCATACGTGGCCAGACTCCGAGGCCAGGCCGAGGTATGCTGTTTCACTAAGAAATGTACTAACTGCGAGGCCATCTCCAATCAAGGTGAGGAGAGGGTGGCGGATCAGTTATGTATTGGGTTAGCTGATGGAGAAATCCAAGAGGATCTCCTTAAACACCCAGACCAGAACATGGGGGTGGAAGAGACCATTAGATTTGTGGAGGTGAGGGCAGCTGGTAAAAGGTCGGCAGTATCAATGACCACGCCCACCTCCACTAGCGCCATCGATGATGATGAGGCTATGGAGGCGGTGAGCAGCACGTACAGGCACCAGCAGCGACGCCCCCCCTCACGACCGAGGCTGGGACCAGGTAAGGTTACGCCCACCCGACAACATGCTCCACCCCCCAACCACACACCCCACCGAGAACCCGGCTACCCCAACCAGAGAACGACACCAACTAGGGGACAGAGCCTGCCACCTGCACGCGCCACCAGACACCCATCAAGCGAGGTGTGTGTAACTTTTGTGGCCTTCCAGGTCACGGAGAACAGGAACGAACAGCTCACAGGCGCATACATTGCCCGGCCTTCGGAACCACCTGCCCCTCCTGCGGACGGCAGAATCATACAGCCCAGATGTGCTGGCAAGGATCCATAGAACAGGAGAGCGCCATCTACGAACAGGTAGACACAATGGTTGAGGGGACCCTCGACCACCAGCAGTGGAACCCAGACACCCGTCGCTGGACCCAGGAGAAGTCCCAACCACAGCCCCACGTTGATGTCATCGTCTCTGCACGCTCGGAGGACTTCCGCCACCATGGCCATTCCCTGAGAATCGAGACGTTAGGCATCGCAGCCTGCGCTATGGCAGATACTGGCTGCCAGAGTTGCCTGGCTGGTCCACAACTCATGACTAAGCTCCGGTTGACAGCAGATGACCTCATCCCTGTCAATCTAGTCATGCACTCTGCAAGTGGCAACAACCTGCCTATCTTGGGAGCCGCTATTCTGAGAATCAAGGCCAACATCACCGGCCTCGAGTCCAGACAGATGGTAACCTTTTCAGGCATTGCAAACAAGCTATACCTGAGTCTGGCTACCTGCGTCGACCTGCGGCTGCTCCCCAGGGACTTCCCCCACAGCACGCCTATGCTACCTTTGGGAAACAACAAGGCTGGCGGGGAGCCCAAACCGGACCAACACAACACTCCTACCATGCAGACCTGCAGACCAGAATGCCCCTGCAGACCAGAACCACCACGCCCGGCGTGGTTGCGACCACGCCATCCAGACCTCTCAAGGCGACGTCATTACCTCCACCTCATGTGAGTCCACAAACTCTCTCTAAGACTTGCTCATGCCCCACTAGAGCACAAGCCCCTACTCGACCTACAAGCCTACCATTCCCGGTGACTGAGGCCAATAGGGGTAGGCTGGAACTACACCTCAGGGACCTGTACAAGGCGAGCAGCTTTAACACCTGTGAGCACCAGCTGTTACCAATGATGTCTGGCCCACCACTCCGGCTCAACATTGACCCACACGCTGTCCCTAAACCCTGCCACACCCCTATTGCCACCCCCATCCACTGGCATGAGGAAGTGAAGGCTGGACTGGACCGCGACGTCTGCCTAGGAGTGCTGGAACAAGTCCCCCTGGGGACCCCAGACACTTGGTGCCATTGGATGGTTATTTGTACTAAAAAGAATGGGTCCCTCAGGAGGACAATTGATTTCCAGGAATTGAACCGCCATGCCACACGCGATACCATTCACACCCAATCACCCTTCCATCAAGCCAGAGCTGTCCCGACCCGATCGAAGAAGACCATTTTCGATGCATGGAATGGGTACCATTCCGTTGCCCTCGCGGAGCCCGACCGTCACTACACCACGTTTATAACCCCGTCGGGTCGATATAGATACTGCTCCGCCCCCCAGGGATACATTGCCTCTGGTGATGCGTACACGGCCAGGTACGACAGCCTGGTCGCAGAGATACCAAATAAAACCAAGTGCATAGACGACGCCCTCCTGTGGTCGGAGTCCATAGAGGATGCCTTCCACCAGGCAACGGAGTGGCTCAATGTCTGCGCTAGGAATGGTATCACGCTGAATCCGGACAAGTTCCGGTTCGCACAGGACGAGGTGGAATTTGCCGGGTTCCTTATAACAACGGACAAATTCAAGCCCTGCAGCAGGTACATCCGAGCAATCACAGACTTCCCGACACGCATGGCGATAACGGACATTCGCGCCTGTTTCGGTCTCATGAACCAGGTAGCCTTCGCATTCTCCATGACGTCGGTGATGTCCCCGTTCCGGTCCCTACTCAAAACCTCCACCACCTTTGCATAGACCCAGGACCTCCAACTCGCTTTTTACGCGTCGAAGAAGGAGATCACCACACGGATCCAAGAGGGCATGAGAATTTTTGACAAGGAGCGCTCAACTTGCCTGGCGACAGACTGGAGCATGGACGGGGTAGGGTACTGCCTATTTCAGAAGCACTGCCAGTGCCCATCCCAGGAGATCTTCTGTTGCCAGGAGGGTTGGAAGGTCACCCTGGTCGGCTCCAGGTTCACACATGCAGCAGAGTTGAGATACGCACCGATCGAGGGAGAGGCCCTAGCGGTCGCTCATGCCCTGGACAAGGCCCGCCACTTTGTTCTCGGATGCTCCAACCTGGTCATAGCCGTTGACCACAAACCCTTGGTGAAACTGTTCGGGGACCGATCCCTTGAGGACATCCCCAACACGCGTCTCAGAAACCTTAAGGAGAAAACGCTAAGGTACCGATTCACCATGGTACACATACCCGGAGTTCGCAACAGAACCAGCGACGCCCTGTCACGCCACCCCACCGGCATCCCCAGCCCAGCGAGAATGGCTCTGCAGGATGACAGCACAGCGCCTGACACTGCGTGCCACCACACAGGCCTCAAGATCCCCTCCGCCCTGCTTGCGGGCATCTCGATCGTGCCCCCGCCCGAGGACGACGATGTGGGCCTTTCCACGGCCATTTGCGCAGCCATCACTGCCATCCCCCTCAGCTGGGAGGCCATCCAGATCGCCACAGCAGCGGACGACAGCCTGCAGGACATTGCCCTCACCATAGAGGAAGGGCCACCAGACAAACGGCACCTGATGTCCCCGGCAACCCGGGACTTCTTTCCCTACCGAGACTCCCCCTCAGCAGTAGATGGCGTCATAACTTACGGAGACCGAATCGTCATCCCAACCAAGCTCCGCCGCACCTGTCTGGACGCCTTACACGCCGCTCACCAAGGCACGAGCAAGATGACCACCCGAGCGGAATCATCCATCTTCTGGCCTGGCATATCTAAGGACATCACTGCAACACGGTGGCAATTGCAGTGTCTGCAACGGCAATGCTCCATCCCAGCCGGCCATGCCCTCAGTCACACCGGAAATCCCAGCATACCCCTTCCAGCACGTATGTGGGGACTTCTTCCACCACCTCGGACTGGTATACCTGGTCCTTGTCGACAGGTACTCCAACTGGACCATCGTCACCCCATCCGGGGACGGTGCAGCTGGATTAACCCAAACCCTCCGTGATACCTTTTCGCGTACGGCATACCAGACACGCTCACCTCCGACGGCGGCCCAGAATTACGGCACACAAGACAAGATCGTTCCTTACTAACTGGGGCGTACAGCATCGAACATCCTCGGCATACCACTCCCACGCTAACTGCAGAGCCGAAGTAGCAGTGAAGGCCATGAAGAGGCTAATCGCAGGGAACACTGGCCCCAATGGCACCCTGTCCGATGCCTTCCACAAGGCTCTACTGATTTATCGCAACTGCCCGGACGCAGACACCAAGATGTCCCCAGCGACATGCGTCTTTGGCCGACCAATGCATGATCTCCTCCCCGGCCTACCAGGCAGATACCTGCCCCACACAGAATGGACCGACCAGCTCGACCTCAGGGAGAGAGCTCTCTCCAAGCGAGCCGTGGCAGGTCACGCGAGATGGGATGAGCACACCAAGGGCCTTTCCCCCCTCAAGAACGGTGACACCATGCTCATCTAAAACCAGACAGGACGACACCCGACCAAA
Source organism: Cladorhizidae sp. MBARI D1340-BT2 (assembly GCA_028752905.1). NCBI lineage: Eukaryota > Metazoa > Porifera > Demospongiae > Poecilosclerida > Cladorhizidae > Cladorhizidae sp. MBARI D1340-BT2. The sequence goes on from JAQNBH010000011.1 coordinate 13,354,022, forward strand.
TGGAACAAGTCGGGGACGGTAGTGAAAGTGTTACAATACCATCAGTACGGCATACGGACCGACGGCTCCGGCCGCCTCACAACCCGCAACCGCCGGTTCCTGCGCCGATACACCCCCCACCCAACCGAGGAACTACCACCACTCCCACTTGCCGACACACCCTACCCCAACAACACGCCGACCGTCATCCATCCGGAGCCAGAGCCGATCATTGACTACCCGCCAACCAACGCTCACACCGAGGCCCACACCATGCCAGAGCCCACCATAGCCACCACCCCGGGACCTCCAACCAACCCCAATCCCTTGAGTATCACCCCGGCCACCCCACACACGGGACGCTCCTATGCCACCGTCGCCCGGGATCCACCGCCGACCCAGGCCACCCGACCTGTGACCAGTCCGCCCTCCACACCTGCCTTGAACAGGCCGGCAGCACCAAGGTCCATCATTACTCCCAGGTCACCTCGTCATCCGCCTGCTCAGAGCAGCCTGACCGCGAAGCCACCACCCCCCCGACACAGCAAATGCGGGCCAAAGCCCATTGACCGCTACAGCCACAACTGATCTACTAACTTCAGCAGGCACCAGTGCCAACTTGGGGGGAGGTAGTGGACATTGGTCTAGTAGATCGCTATGTATGTATTCTCTTGTATAGGTAGACCCCTTACCCGTTATACGTATTCATACATGTACGCATGCGCAGATACACACTATGCTCAGTTGATGCACACATTGTCAAAGACAGGTTCTGATTCATATCCAGTTTGATCTGCGACAAAGGCGTAGCAGCGCTATCATTTAATGTTCGCAACCCATTTATGGGGGAGATGATGACTTCCAGTTAGTCTGGAGTTTAAATTAGCCAACACAACACATACGTAGCTTGTGTCTGTCTCAGTGAGTATATAACTACACCGCCCTGCTAATGTTGAGCTTCTTAGCTTCAAAACTGTAGCTGTCCATAAAGGACACACAGAGAGACAGACTTTCTCAATTAGAATATATACTGCTCTCTCCTGGCATGTTCCCTATGTTTCAGCCTATCTACATGTAGATATTGCTGCTCAGCTTTCCTACTCTCCTGGTATGTTCACTTTGTCTCAGCCTATCTAGATATTGCTGCTCAGCTTTCCTGCTCTCCTGACATGTCCACTTTGTCTCAGCCTATCTAGATATTGCTGCTCAGCTTTCCTGCTCTCTCCTGACATGTCCACTTTGTGTCAGCCTATATAGATGTTGCTGGCTTTCCTGCTCTCCCCTGACATTTTCACTTTGTATCTCAGGATATATACCCTAGAGGATGATCCATACTAAACTAGTTGCTAATCAGTAAGTTTTCATCTGTGATCTCCCTCCTTGAAGTAAGACTAAACCAATAGCAGCTGTTAGCTATAGCTTTTACCAAAACACTATACAGATGCTGGTTGAGGATGTTCTGTACAAATCATCTGTGGTCTTGTTCAGTGGGAAAAGTAGCCTTGGCAAGGAACTCAGCTATATTGAATGAGCACTTTCTTGGTGGAGTGGCTACCCTACTTCTGGAGTTTTTATACGCCTTGTTTGAACTTGTTCTAGTATGGCATCCAGCAACAGAGCTAGATATATTCAAAGGGAACTCTCAAGAGTAGATAATGGAGCAAAAGCACCTGAACAAAAGCTAGTTACTCTATCAACTCCTGAGAGTTTCCAAATATATGTATACCCATATTAGAATAAGAACAAACAAGGCTCATAAAATCACAAGAATTTGGGTAGATATATCTATATATATAATATATATATCCAAGGGAAATCTCAAGGATAGAAAACTAGCTTTTGTTTTGCTAAAATGTCAACTAGATACTAATTCAATAAAGCTTTTTGTTTTAGTTGGATAGCTAAGTTATATAAGCTTGGTACTCAAGCGTTATAACTAATTCACTTACTGGGAAGAGCTAGTTATATTCAAAGGGAACTCTCAAGAGTAGATAACGAAGTAAAAGCACCTGCTAGTTACTCTATCAACTCCTGAGAGTTTCCAAATACATATTAGAATAAGAACAAACAAGGTTCATAAAAACACCAGAACTTGAGTAGATATATCTTATATATTTATATATCAAAGGGAACTCTCAAGGATAGCTTTTGTTTTGCTAAAATGTCAACTAGATACTAATTCAATGTTTTAGTTGGATAGCTAAGTTATCTAAGCTTGGTACTCTAGCATTATAACTAATTCACTTACTGGGAACTTTTCTCCGACTTTCCATTAGTAGAGGTAATTAATGAGACCAACAGAGTAATACAAGCATAGGATTTCAAATTTTGTCCAATAGAGCATAAGGCTAAAATAATATGCTTTTTTGGCCTTTCCCCCCCTTTTTCTCCATGTCCCCTTCGCTCACATCACAATGCCCTGCATTCATTACTACTAGTTTGCTATTATATTAGTAAAGAATGGTGATGATATTAGGCTCTGCAGAGACAGCTATGAAGATGGTGATGATATTATGCTCTGCAGAGCCAGCTATGATAGTAGTATTATATTAGGAAAGATTGGTGATGATGTTATGCTCTGCAGAGCAAGTTATGAAGATAGTAGTATTATATTAGTAAAAAATGGTGATGATTATGCTTGGTAGAGACAGCTATGAAGCTAGTATTATATTAGTAAAGAATGGTGATGATTATGCTTAGTAGAACCAGCTATGAAGCTAGTTAGTAAAGAATGGTGATGATTATGCTTGGCGGAACCAGCTATGAAGCTAGTATTATATTAGTAAAGAATGGTGATGATTATGCTCTGCAGAGCAAGCTATGAAGCTAGTATTATATTAGTAAAGAATGGTGATGATTATGCTTGGCAGAGCAAGCTATGAAGTGAGTAAGAAAAACTTGAAATGATTTTTTTGTGGTATGAACAGGAACCCTATGGGCTCTACACATCCTGCATGTTCACACTATAGTCCTACTCCCCTTCACTTGAACATCACATGCCAAACATTCTTCAAGAATGTCAAGGAATAGATAAGGCTTAAGGCTTCTGATGAGTTACAAGTACATGCTTGCATTCCCAAGCTGTTTGCTTGTAGATGAGCACGGCCTAAGAAAAGCTAAATTCCTCTTTCTTGGTCTTTGATTTTGCCAACAAACTTGATTGTGATGGAGACAAGTGAAACCCTTTACCACATTTTAGTGAAGCCTCGACTGCAATGATTTTTGGGAGTGTGTGTAGGCATACATCACTCTCATGACCCACATGGAGTTCCATGGCAAAGCACAGCATCACTTATGGATGTCCAAATACACTGGCTAGAGCTAAGGCCAGGGATTAGACATAGAGCTAAGGCTGGGACTAGGGATAGAGCTAGGGATAGGATTACTTTAGGTGGATAAAAACTTTTGGACAATTGACAGCAATATTTGATCCCAGGGTGGTCCATGGCAACACTGGATCAGCATGGCACTCAGAGAGCATACATGTGCTGCAGTCAAATGACCATTCATAGCAGAATACATATGTGCTACATTCATGACTATTCATAGCTGCATATGCTGCAGTCAGTGACCATTGCCTAATGAACTGACACTAACTAGTTGTTGGTAGTGGGGTACACAATCAAATGACACTAATTCATGCCCAAAAATAAGAACCTGTGAGTCATTATTATGCTAACTTGCCATCCTTTCTGTTGATGTGTTGAACACTCAAGTCAATGCAGACAATGTATTTGCTATGATGTAATTGTGATCTGTGTGTGAAGTCTTATGCGACACAACACATGCGTGCTGGCAGTCATGTGAGAGCATTATGGTAATAGAGTTCAGGGTTTAGTTCCAAATCAGAAGGTATGGATGAATGATGTTAATGTCCATTCTGTCGGGTCTCTATTGAGATCACAAGCCAAGAAGTACTAGTGGCACATCAAGGAGGCAAGCTCTAGCTCCTTACATAGTACTTCAATCGCTAAGCCCATGGGTTCAGCTCTAGATTGTAGCCCTACTCCTAGCCCTAACTCTAGATTGTGGCCCTACTCCTAGCCTTAGTTCTAGATTGTAGCCCTATTGCTAGCTCCAGACTGTAGCCCTATGATCCTAGCCCTAGCTCTAGACTATAGCCATACTCCTAGCTCTAGCTCTAGACTGTAGCCCTACTCCTATCCCTGTAGCCTATAGCCCTACCCTTAACCCTAACTCTCGAGTGTAGCGCTACTCCTAGCCTTAATTATAGCCCTCGTTCTGGCCTTAGCTCTAACCAGTAGCCTTAGCCACTTAGCTATAAAACTCTAGCTTGTAGCCCTACCCATAGCATTAGCTCTAACCCTAGCTCTAGCCTGTAGCCCTACCTTTAAACCTAGTTTAGCCCTAGCTCTATCCTTAGCCATCTAACCTTAGCCATATCCCTAGCCAGCCTATAACCTTAGTTATTAATAACCCTAGCCCTAGCCTGTAGCCCTATCCCTAGCCAGAACCTATAGCCAGTCTCTTGGATAGTTCAATATGCAATGCTACATACTGCATATGGTGCAACTAGTCCTATCAGTCACTGAATGCGCTCACTGATAAAACACAATGCAGCAAGCCAATGCAAGCCCTAGTTAACCCTAGCATAACTGCCCTGTCATCAGTCCTAGCTTCTACTGTAGTTAAACCTAGCATAACTGCTCTAGCATCAGTACTAGCTATAACCCTATATCTACTGCATTTAACCCTAGCCTAACTGAGCAGGCACTGCTTCATACCTGTAACCCTAACACTAGCTTCAATCCTAGCCCTAGCCCTAGCTTCAATCCTAGCCCGAGTCCTAACTTTAACCCTGTATCTACTGCATTTAATCCTAGCCTAACTGAGCAGGCACTACTTCATACCTGTAGCCCTAGCACTAGCTTCAACCCTAGCACTAGCTTCAACCTTAGCACTAGTTTCAACCCTAGCCCTAGCTTCAATCCTAGCCCCAGTCCTAGTGTTAATCCTGAATCTACTGCATTCTTACTGAGCAGGGACTGTTTCATGAGGAGACTAGTGCACATAACAACAGTACAGGAGCCACAGGAAACACCAAACAGAACCAATGCTACAGATACATGTGTCACGTTACACAGGCCTGGCGGTTTATATTTTGCTGATCTTGAGTTTGAATTTTTAGAGTAGCCATTGCATGCATCAAAAACTCAGAATGTCATGTATTACTACACTCCCAAAGTTTGAAGCATGCAAACTAATTAACAGCCAGCCTTTTTAATTGCTTGTAAATTAATGTGCCAGCTGGCATACAATCACTAGGATGCCAGCTGTCATTAGCTAGTTCTAGAATATTCTGGTCATGTGCTGTACCATGTGCTCTTGTTACTATGGCTGCTCCTTCAAGTTTCACAGATGTCCCAGAACTTCCTACTGCTCCTCACCAGCCCACAAATTTTAAATTCCCCAGCGATCTTTTGGGGTGAAGAGTGTTGTTTGTCGGTCATTTCAATCCACTTGGCTCAAGCAATGGCACACTACGATCAGTTAAAAGATGTTGTTTACTGCCACACTTGTGTGACAGGCTTCAAACAGGAAAATGAGGTCTTCTAAAGCTGCATCAGCCTTTGTAAGTATCTTTCAATATTTTGGTGTGCGTGTGTATCATTTAGTAAATCACTAAATTTTCATTATACAGACATCCACAGGATTTAGTAATTGGAAAAATGGAACCAGTTCATTCCAAAAACATCAACTAAGTGCTGTCATCGAGAAGCAGTTGATGTAGTCATCAGAATTCCAGCTATGACAAAGGATGTTGGGGAGCAACTTGTAAAAAAAACATGCCAAAGAAAGAGAGTACAATCGCAAAACGTTTCTAAAGATTGTGTCTAGCAATCGATATTTGGCTAGACAAGGGTTAGCTCTGAGAGGTGATGGGGATGAAGGAGATGGAAATTTTCTTCAACTGCTGAAGATGAATGGTGAAGATGATACTGAAATGATTGAATGGTTGAATCGCAAGTCTTGCAAATATACTTCATATCAAATTCAGAATGACATTCTTGGTGTTATGGCTAATAATATTCTCAGAAAAATTACAGCTTTACAGTCCCCTTTCCTCACTGTTATGATCGATGACGCAACAGACATTTCCAATAATGAGCAGGCAACTATTGTTTTCTGTCATGTTAATGAATGGTTCGTGGTTTTTGAAGAATTCATAGGCTTATACCAAGTTCCACGTATTGATGCTTGAAACACTGACAAGTATTATTATGGATTCCATGGTTAGGCTGAATTTACCCTTATGCAAGCTTCAGGCCCAGTGCTATGATGGAGCTAGCACCATGAGGGAAGAAAAATCTGGTGTCACAAAAAGGATCCTGGATCTAGAACCCTGTATGGTTTTTATCCACTGCTATGGACACTCTATTAATCTAGCAGTAAGTGATTCAGTAAAACAGACGAAGCTCATGTGAGATGCACTTGATGTGACATATGAAACTACAAAGTTAATAAATTCTTACCTGGGCATGAATATCTATTTCGAGGTTTGAAGCAAGCTAGTAATATGACTACATAAGCAGGCATTAGAGTACCTTGTCTCACTTAGTGGACTGTAAGGGCTGATTCCATGGATAATATCATCAACAATTACTCTGTCAAACAGTCAACATGGGATGAAGCACTTGATTTGGCGAGGGATACTGAAACAAAAGCCAGAATTATTGGAGTTTCTTCACAGATGAAATCTTTTGACTTCCTTTTGGTGTACACTTGGGTGAAATGATATTTCGACATACAAACAACCTGAGTGCAGCATTACAGAAGGAGACCATATATTCTGCAGAAGGTCAGCATATTGGCAAGATGGTAATTGATACTCTAAATTCATTTCGTACAGAACAACTGTATGATTGTTTTTGGGAGAAAGTTAACAAATTTGCTCAATTAGAGGATGTGAGTGATCCTCCATAACTTCCACCAGAAGACACCATGGCGTTATGAAATTGTGGAATCTAGTGGTGATTTTCACATGTCTGCTAAGCTCTATTTTCGACAGCAGTACTATGAAGCTATTGACGACATCACAAATTGTTTGAGGACTCGCTTTGAACAACCTGGTTACAATGTTTACTGCAACCTGGAGAAGCTTTTGAGAAAAGCAGCTAAAAGGGAAGCTTTTGAAGTTTAAATTGAATTTGTTTGCTCATTTTATAAAGGTGATTTCAACTAAGTTCTCCTAAGTTCTCAACTTCTTACCTTTACTATTGATTTTGAACGTCTGCTGAAGGAAATGGGGCTGATGTTACGATATTTGATATCAGGGACTACTTTCAATCCCTCAGTGCAGGCCAAAGAGAGCTACTCAGCCAAGTATGCCGCATCACGCAACTCCTGTTGGTAATGCCTGCAACAAATACTACTTCAGAATGTTCTTTTAGTGCCTTATGAAGAGTAAATAATTACCTTCGTAGCTCCAAGACACAGAAAAGATTAAATAATCTAATGGTACTGCATGTACACAAGGAACATACAGATTCTCTTAGTAAGATTTATATAGCTAGTGAATTTGTTGGTGAGTGTGATAACAGGAGAAAGATGTTTGGGAAGTTACATCTTTACCACAAAACATGACATTGTATTATACTCTTGGCTTTGTAACCCATTTTGGCTCTACCAATAATTTTTAGCTTCCTCTGGGCCTGTCAATAGTAACTCCCTGTACAATCTGAGGGCAGAGATACTGCATGACCCAGTAATCTATACAAAGTCTGAGTATAATCCGAGGGTGGAGATGCAGACGCAGTAATGTATACTAACTCCATGTACAATTCGTGGGTGGAGATGCATGATCCAGTAATGAATACTAACTCCCTGCATAATGTGAGGGTTCATATACTGCATGACCCAGTAATCTATACAAACTCCCTATACACACCCCTATCAACACTAACAAGTTTTACTCAGCAACCAGCAACTAAACTACACAGAAAACAGAGTACAAACTGTTTAGTTTCACATTCTCTGTTGGCATTGCTCAATATTTGAAACACGGAAGAAAAAACAACTATGGTCATGACTTTGGAGCTCCATAGATTCTGCATACTTCCCTCTTATGAACTAGATATATAGCTCAAAAGATAGATCTCTCTGTGTGCCCTATTTTGACAGTAGAAACTGTTGCATAGGTATAACCATACCCTAGTTACAGGCAGTCAAAGTTGTGGCCCTCAAAACCTGCATGCCCGAATTCTCTGCAGTTATGATTCCTGATTGGAAAGTGCTAGACATTGGCATGACAAGAGGGAGCCCTACGGCACAGAATCAGTGCTTTCATTAAACACAAAAACATGAGTATGTGGTCAAGTGCAGTTATGGGCTCTGCAAAAGAGTGGGTACCATTTTGGTCCAAAGGTATCTGAATATAAAAAAGCCAACTACGTACTGGCAAGTATGCTCTTGACAAAATCCCGTTACACAAGCAAACTTGTGTTGCAAGCTTAGTGGGCTAGCAAGTTACAGGTCTTGTGTTGTCAACTAGGAAGCCTCAAACATTGGGTGGCCCACTTTTAAACCAGCATTGGTCACACTTCAATATGAATTGGTGGCCCACTTTTAAACCAGCATTGGTCACACTTCAATATGAGTGGGTGGCCCACTTTTAAACCAGCATTGGTCACACTTCAATACGAGTGGGTGGCCACTTTTAAACCAGCATTGGTCACATTTCAGTACGAGTGGGTGGCCCAGTTTTAAACCAGATTTGGCCACACTTCAATACGAGTGGGTGGCTCACTTTTAAACCAGCATTGGTCACACTTCATACGAGTCGGTGGCCCACTTTTAAACCAGCATTGGTCATACATCAATACGAGTGGGTGGACCACTTTTAAGTGGGGACAGTTGCATTTTAAAGGGGAGGACTAGCCCATATATATGTTCTGCTCTTTCTAGAAATATGGCCCGTTTATAGATTGTACTGCGCAATCTATGAATTTCTAGATTGCGTGCCAATCTATATATTGTGCAGGAGGCAATCGATAGATTGTGCAACTGATAATTGATAGTTTGTGCAATTTAGATATTGTAACTATCAGTAGATTATGCAACTGCCAAAGGTGCTGATCTAAAAATATTAAAATTACCTACTTGATTAGCTACTTTATTAGCTATTTGATTAGCTCTAGAGATTGAGCAGATGATAATTGATAGATTGTGCAATTTAGATATTGTCACTATCAGTAGATTATCAACTGCCAAAGCTGCTGATCTAAATGAAAGGTATGATTACCTACTTGATTAACTGGTTTGTGTGTACAAAAAGACTAGCATGGTCTATATGGTCCATATGTGATCACTCTTCAGTATCTAAGAGAAATGAATGACTTGAAGGAGCATCGTGATATATTTGAAGAATTCTGTAGGCGACGTTATGGAGGCTATGGAAGTGAAAATTGTCTAGATTGTGCTAAGAGCAAGACTGTGACAATGGCTAAAGGAGAGAGAATTGTAAGAATATTGAAGAAGAATCTGAGACACCTCAGTTCAGACCTTGGATAAAACAGAGAGATTTCAAGCTACTTTCTCATTAATCACTTGGCATCATAGATGCACTTGGTCTCCCTGCAAAGAAGGAGGTTAGTACTATACAGTCTATGTAAAAATGAGTGATAGTAGAATGAACACAAGAAGTAGCTACATAGAGGAGATATTATATCAATAACACTGGGTGCAGTAGCATTTCTTAGCTTAGTATAGCTTACAGCATTCTGTGTCATGGTAGTTAAGCATCCTTTTTTGTGCTTGTCGTCCTGGTTGGCCCAGTACCTTGGGGTTATAAGTGTACCTAGTCTTTAGTTACAATCCCAGTATGTTTTTTTATTTGATGATAGTACGACCCTGACTTTTAGTAGGTGTAAAGTCGTATTATACATCATAAAATATTAGACGTATATGCTAAAAAATGACAAACAATTGTACATGTGTACATACCTAGCTAGCTCTCTATTTACCATTTTCACAGAATCCAAATGACCCTACACTGTTATCCGACTGGAGAAAAGTTGAAAGATTTCTTCAGCATTCTTGAAGAAGTTCATTAAGGTCATATTGGTGAAAATAAGACAGTTGCAGAGGTACAGAAGGAGTCAATTTAATACACATTATTGAGACCAAAATAAATATAGTATGTTAATATAAGACCATTATTTTTATAATACTTATTTAGGTGTATGACTGCTTGCCACAAGCTGTGTGTGAAAAGTTTGTTGCATTGTGTAGAGTTTGTCATTCTAACAAGCCACAGACCACTAGAGCACCTCTGAAGCCAATATTATCATCTGGATTTATGACTCGAGGACAGGTAATTATATAATTTCTATAGAAAAATTATGACCCCATTATAATTTTTTTCCTGCATATGGAGCATATGGAACTCGTTATGAAATAAATATTCATATTACATAGATCAATCTAATTGACATGAGACATCGGCCAGATGGGACATACAAATGGATAGGCCACTACATGGATCACTAGTCCAAGTGCCATGTTAGTCGAGGAGTATTAGTTCAAATGCCACTATAACCTGGAACAAATTCGTATCAAGCTGAATATTTTTGTACAGGTAGCTAAATGTGTTCTTAAAAACATATCAAAAGTCCAGAAAAATCCAAGGATAGTGTTTTTCGCAATTTCAATTTTTTGGAACACCTTTTTTCGATCAAACAGAAACATGATTTTGTGAATTATATTGGTTCAATTTAGTTATTGTTTTTTTTTAGCAGAAAAAATATTCAAAGACATTGTGCTCCAAATTGAGTCTGTAGAACTGCACATAGTGTGTTGGTGGGAATGGGAGGGGATAGGGTGGAGTCAAAGGGGTATTACATTAAAATGTAATTATTCGTCTTCCTCCCCTTGCTGCTCAGTTTGCGAATGAGCGATGTTAGTGCAAGTCTGCCCGACACAGATGGTGCACATGGGGCTGCATTTCATTCCTAACCTCCTGCAGCCACAGCTTTCCCCACATACTGTTTTTGCAGCCACAGGATATCAACTTTAGCTGGTCCTGCAGCCTGCTCTGTCATATGAGAATCCCATTCTCCTTCATCCACCCCCATTTCAGTATGTTCCAGTTCCCTTCCCATACACTTGCATGGTGTGATATGTTCTATATGAGTGCGGCTTCACTGCCAAGGATATAGGGGGAAGAGACTGTATTTTGAAACAACTAGATAGCTTTGAGTTGTGGATAATCTTGTAGTAGCGAAGGAATCTTTCTCTGTTCAGAGTAGATTCAGCGCAGTTGTCGTAGGGCCTCAGGAGGAAGCACTCCCTAGCTTGTTTAATTTCTTTGTGAGTGCTTCCTTCCCTAATGAAAACCTCAAGCTCTTGCAATTCTGTAGGCTTCAGTTTCTTGACAAATTTCCAAGCAGTGGTCTTGCCTCTGCTATAGGGTGCAGAAGTAGTGTCACATCCACTAAGAGCATGGAAAACTGTGAGGACCCTCTGGGCAGCAGTCAGCTTCCCCTGCAACTCCTGAATGCTGTAGAGAACAACAGGGTGAGTATCTACCTGCAAGTATATATCCAAAACAGGCTGACACTTCTCCACCAGCATCACAAGTATGTCAGTATCGTTTCCTACCACTACCACAGGTTGATTGTTCTCCGAAGCTGCTAGAACTGCTGTTGCTACAATGAGATGATCAGCATCTCCTTCAGCCAGCTTTGCAGAAATTCCGTCACATCAAAGTGTTCCTTTAACTGCTGAATTAACCTGGCTTTATTGAAGCGTTTCCCAAAAATGACTCCTGCTTAGTTACAGCCATCATTTACAAGTCAAAGGAAATCTTGACGCTGATTTAGCAGCTTGAACCTGGCGTGTAGAGCTTTTTGTGCAGGTGCTGCTCTCATACCCATCAAACACTGCAATTACATTTCTCCCAATTCTCCGAATCACATACTGCACATAATTAGAGATAATCTGCCGGTAGGTAGCACGAGTGGGCCACTAAACTTTGTGTAGGAGATATCCACCATCAATAACATAGAGAAGCTCACCCTGCATGGCATCTCTGATTTCAACTCCCTCCTTTAGTATGGTCCCTAAGATACTTTTTGTGGCTGCCCGCATCACTACTCTTTTAAATAGAGATGCAGGCTCAGGGCAGAGCTCAAACTTAAGAAATTCCCCCATTTCCTCACTGCTGTTTAGTACATGGCCGCATATCCTTGTGCTGGGTTGAGCTCACTGTGTAGACCCCAGAGACCTTCTCCAGATAGTTGCATATTGGTATGAAGCGAGGCAGGGAGTTCACAAAGCGGGAGAGGCTGCTGTCTGTTATGTGCCTTCCACGTGTTAACCCCCCAGCTGATTTAAGGAGCCTCATAAGGTCTTGTTCAGTGGTCTGGTCAATGAAGTTCCCACTGAAGAATAGATCTTTTCTCCTGATGGTGAAATAACCCTTGGTGGTATACATCTCATACACTTCCATAGGCATCTTCTCCTTTAATTCTTCCATCTATTGCACATAAATCCTCACACTCTTAGCATATGCTAAATGCCCAAGCAGCATGGAAGTAAAGTTTCATCCTCCTCAGGAAGAATAGGTGCAAATCAAAATCACCTGCTCTTTCAGCTAAAATGAACATGCGCACTAGGTAGGTCTGGTACAAGTAGGATTTCCAGAGCTTGAGAGTTCTGCTGTCAGTGGTCTTAACTTCAATGAGATTGCTGAACTTATCCACCATATTCCTCACATGTGCTATATTGTGCACAGTCATACCTAAAATTTAGTAATACATGTGTTATGATACATCCTAAGATGAACATTTACAGCAGCGAGACTTAAAACAATTCTCACCTTCAACATATACTTCCAATATGTCCTGCACTGTCTTCTTCATCTGCTCCTCTATACCTATACCCTCGGCTTCAGAAGCACGCTCCAGTATATGCTTCATTAGAGCAGCAGAGGTGAGGATGTGAGCTCTGAGTGCTCTAGCATAAATCATGCCTAGTCAGCGTATGTACTACAGTGTTAGGACCATACACAGTCTCCCACAGCTACTCCAACCCAGATCCAGCCATGACATTGCCCATAGCACCCATGAATGACATGACTGTGTGAAAAAACCCTAGCTTGGTGAAAAGATAATTCAGTTCATCTGACTTGGCTGGTAGGATCTCCGTTGCCTTCATGTATGGCGGCTGGTCAAATGTGAAATGTGACAGGTCAGCACTTCAGATTATTATCCATGCACTGCTGCTGTGTGAAGTGGAGTGCAGTGTACAGAGTGCGTGGGATCTGTGGGATTCTCCTCAATAAAAGGCAATATAGCAATACGGGACTGCTCATAGTTGCCTCCACAAACTATGCTCTGCCATGAAACCATTGTAGAAGGGTGTTGGGGAGACCTCCCTGCTGAATGTAACCCTCCAGAGACAGTCCAGTGTCTTCTTAGCCATCCTAAGAGTAGAAGGGGAAGAGTTGGTTAACTGCAGAGGAGAAGACACCTTGAAGGAGAGGGCTGGTTTGGGTGGCTTCTTGTAATCCATAACATTGATGGATCCAAATCTTCCCTGCTCTTCCAAGGATGGAATCTTTGTAGATCTTTTAATCACTTCCTCTTCAGGGCAACTCTTAGGTGTAACAACCGCTACACCACCGAGGGAGTGAAATGTTCCATGCCCAGTAGTGGTCTTTATATTCTTGTCAGCATTATCCCAGGCAACTTGCATGAAGTTCTAGGAAGGATCACCTGCATCTAAGAAGGATCACCTGCATCTAAGAAGGCTGAATTTAGCTTTTGGATCTCATTAAACCCATCTGCGGGAAAAAAATTTTTTTTTGGTACTTGAGCCATTTTTTTGGACAATTTTTGGCCCATAGACAAAACAATCTATGAAATAATTCTTGTAGGAGCTTAAAAGTGCCAAAGAAAGTACTTGGCAGGTGGAAATGTGGGGATAGGGACAATAATCAAGTTTCTGTCACTAATAGTTGTGTTTTGCCCTGGGGGGAAATGGGGTGTTCCAAAAAAATCAAAATTGCGAAATATATTCTCCTTGGATTTTTCTGGACTTTTGATAACTTATAAAGGACAGGTTTAGTTATTTGCAGTCAAAAATTCAGCTTGATACAAATTTATTCCAGGTACTTCTCTAATGGCACCAGACTATGTCCTGTTCGCTCTGTCAAGGAAATCTGCTGCAGAGGTAGGCCTCATTCTACAGAATAAGGTCTTTGCCTTCCTTGGAACACCTCGAATTTTGCACTCAGACAATGGACTTGAATTTATCAATGAAATTGTGCATAATGTAGTGAAGGAGTGGCCAGGGGAAGTGACAATAGTGAATGGCAGACACAGAAATCCAAAATGTCAAGGAATGGTAGAGTAAGGTAACAGTGTTGTAGAGAGAATGATTGGAGCTCACTTTCAAGAGGATCAGTGTGCCGACTACCCTCTTTGCTCAGAATGGCTACCAGCCATCCAATGTACGGCAATAATGAATAATGTTTTAGTGAATGCATATTAATAATGAATGTATCTTATTGTACATTACAGATCAGTTCAATTCCACTATTCATGGGACAATGCAAACAAACCCATATGAACTAGCATTTAGCCAACCCCCTCGTCAAAACATATTTCTGGTATCCATGGCACAAAGATTTTGGAAGAGGATGTGGAAGATATCATTGAAGATAGACAAATTGAAGAGGATTCTTCTCATCAGTCCAATATACCGTGGCACAATGATTTTGGAAGAAGATGTAGAGGATGTCTTTGAACGCAGAAATATTCAAGACAGCAAAAGTGACCACGAAAGTGACTGTGAAGTAGGAATACTTGGTAATTCCAAAAAACACTTGAAACTTCGCCAAGAAGCCGATAAACAATATCGCCAGAATGCTAAGAAATTGAAACTAAAATATTGTACCAAACACAAAAAGGTGATGCTATTCAACTCAGGAGATTTTGTTAGCATAAGGATTCCACGGATTGACCGGACCTAAAATATATCAGTTTACACATTGTTAATGACGTATTGTGGGGCCAATGTGCTCTTTTGTGATTCCCCTACCCCCTTATGAAGCCCTACAAATGGAAATGCAGTGCCTTTCAATTGCTAGCATAGACGGTTATTAAAATACTTTATCCCGGTCGGTTTATATTGTAGGAGTGAGCATGGTATACTTCACAAGTGCTATGGTGAAGGTGATTTAGAGCTCTACTGTGGGAGGCTAAATTTATCAATTTCAGGATGGAAAGAGTCACCCACATTATCATTAAGTGAAGCAGGCAAGTTATCGAATCCACAAAACGACTTTCAAGGTGGGCATTGCAACTGCAAGACAAGTTGAAAGAATCACCGTTCTGTTTGCCCAAAGAAAGGTGCCACATGCTCTTCAAACTGCCATTGTGGAACCACTTGTTATAATAATCAACCAATTTCACCCGAAAGCCATAAACGGTCTTACATGTCTCCCCCATCAAAGAAAGCGAAGGAAATTAGCACGGTTTCAGGATCAGAGTCTGACAAGAATGAAGCTTAACCTGCAAATCTTCATATGCCTGGTGAAGAGAAAAGTACTCCTATCACTATTCTCAACACTAAATCAATTCGCACTGCCAAATATTGGCTACCTCAGTTTTTTCTTACCTATGAAGACAAGAAAATTCTCGAAGAAAATGGGTGGCTAAATGATAAGCACATTAATACCGCACAAAAGCTTTTGCTGAAGGAGTTTCCAGGAGTTAATGGACTACAGAATACTCTTTTGGATCAGGCAAACAAGTGGGATGAAAATGAAATCTAATGGAGTCCAAATTCTAAATCAGAATCAGAACCACTGGGTTTGTGTTTCAACATTGAATAATCCAGACACAATACAAGTACATGACAGCTTGAAAAAAAAGAGTCAGTAAAGGTTCGACAAAGCAACTTTGCTCAATCTTACACACGAGCTCAGATGCCATCACTGTTCAGGCAATGCCATCTCAAATTCAGAAATGTCTGGCTGTTTGGGGACTATTTTCAATTACAACTGCAACTGCTCTATGCCATGGAGTCCCTCCCAATGCTACCATTTGGGATCAATCAAGCATGAGGAACCATCTTATTAAATGCTTTGAGAAGGGGGTAATGGCACCATTTCCTGGATGAGTTCTAGATATGACAATCGGTATATGTACTAAACATTTTGATATTATTATATATATATAGCCATGATTCATTCTCTATCATCAATTTGCCAAAGATTTATAGATGGCGCAAATTCTTAGATAATTTTGGACATGGCTGCAAGTCTACTGAAGGGCAGCAGTTAATACAGGCTGTATCAGTCTATCAGTCAGTCCTTGTGCTTGAGTTGTGAAGTGTGTGATTGTAATATTAAATATTATGAGCTTGTATTGAGGAGCATATTGCACTACTGTATCGAGTACCGCTTGCGAGAGACAGTTCTGAGGGCATTTGAGAAGAGTGCCCTTGGACAGCTGGTGGCAGTGGTGGGATAGCAAGTGTTTCTACTAGCTACAGACCCAAACTACTAGCCAATAGCTTAGCTAAGCTACTTGTTGTATCGATTGCAAGGTTGAACTGTCGAATTGAATCAAGGTTTCTTCGTGTAAAAGTGCTCGGTGATAGATTGGCTTCGAAACGACAGACAAGACAGACTTCCGAACTTGAAGAAATGGCGGATCAATGAGATGAGGTAACGACAGCTGTGGTCATGATGCTGAACCTCCAGATAAATGAACAGTGGGACAAGGATCAGAGAGGTGAGATGCAACTGAGGGATCGAGAACATGGAGAAGATGAGGAACGTAGAGAACGACGATATAAGGAAGAGGCTGAATGCAGAGGAAGAGAGCATCGAGAAGAGATGGAATTGCAAGCGAGATTTTGGGAGGATCTATTACTGAGAACTGGAGGAATGACATGGAGTGGATCAAGTGAGATAACAGAGTCCTTGCTTGGAACAGACTCAGGATGCAGAAAGAAGGTGGAAAGGTTTGGCCAGATGGCACCAGGAGGGGAGGCAGGGACTTACTTCTCTTCTTTTCAGGCACATATTTCTACCTACCACATGGACAAGTCGAAGTGGACACGTTATTTGGCTCCACTGTTAGACCCCCGCCCCAACCGGGTCTACATTAACTTGGAGGAGAGTGAGCTAGTGGCTATGACATTGTGAAGAAGGCACTCTTAAACCACTTCCAGGTGACTCAGACGATCTACATAACAAAGTTGGATCAACTTAAGAGACAGTCAGGAGAGACGTGGGTGATGGCAGGAGACTGAGGAAAGTCAATTGCAAGAAAGTGGATTGCAGACTACACGAGCATGGAGGAGGTGGCAGGGCTGATTGCTCTGGATTTGTTATTGAAGGAAATGCCCAGGCAACTTGCCACATATGTCAGAGACCGAAAGCCCAAGACAGTTGGGTAAGGAATGGAAGCAACAGATGACTTTATGAGTATCCGAGGGTGGACTATGACATCAGTTCAGAAGCGGAGAGACTGCTAGGAAAACAGAACAGGCCGGAGGATAGAAGCTGCCTACCCATTGAATGGAGTTATTATCAAAGAGATAGAGAAGAAACCAGAGAAGTTGTTCCAAGTAAGCAGAACAAGGAGAGAGAACATATGTCAAAGCCAGGGAAGATACCATTCAAGTATGAAAAACAATATAAACCAAGGTGCTTTAAGTGTAACTAACCAGGGCCAGGGTTTCATTTAGAAAATTGTCCAAGGGGGAGCAACTGTAGGAATCTGGATATAAAGGGGGCGGCATGATGTTTAAAGATGTAACAAATATTCTAATTAGTTTTAATAATACAATTTCCAAGGAGGGGGGCAAAAAGGTTCCAAGGGGGGGCAGCCACCACCCCACCCCCTCCTATAATGAAACCCTGAGGGCACTTTGCCGCAGAGTGACACACCAAGGTAAATGTTAAAAAAATCAAGTTGGAAGATGCAAGCACGGTCAACTCTCTCACTCAATGACAGGAACTAGATCTTCTTGAGTCAGATATCGATAGAAAGGCAACTGTGAGAGTGACAGTTAGTGGAACTCAATGTCACAAAATCTTGTTGGATACGGGGGCTGCACAGACAGTGGTCAAGCGGGATCTGGTGAAAAGCAGACCAATACACTGGCAAGACAAGATATGCTGAAGCATTCAATGGCATGAGAGGAGTGTTTCCGATTGCCAAGGTTGAAATGGAGGTGGATAGAATAAGTAAAAATTTGGAAGTATTGGTGATAAACAATTTGAAGTATGATGCCTGCTGGGACAGGATATGCCAGGATGTTAGGAGATGGGAAAACATATTTTGCTCAACACATTGATCAACATGGTCAGGATGCGGTCGGCACCGAGCAATGAGCTACAGCAGTTGCCCCAAGATCAAAAGGACGGAGAAGCAGAGCTGTCTGAGAGTTCAGAAGACAGTAAAGGTGAGGATGAAGAGATAACAGAAAGATCCAAGTTGAAGAAGGATGTCCCTAATGAACACAACAGTAGGGAGGGAGAAACTGCTAGTAGGGAAGACTCGGAGTCGGAATTTGAAGAGATTGATGATGATGAAGCAAGGAATGATCTCACAGATAAGGTGTTGGAAGAAAACATACCAC
This sequence comes from Cladorhizidae sp. MBARI D1340-BT2, assembly GCA_028752905.1. Lineage (NCBI taxonomy): Eukaryota > Metazoa > Porifera > Demospongiae > Poecilosclerida > Cladorhizidae > Cladorhizidae sp. MBARI D1340-BT2. The sequence goes on from JAQNBH010000011.1 coordinate 13,372,622, forward strand.
CACTGAAGTACAGCCAAACTATGAGGTAACGGGCTAGAGCAGACTAATACAGCAAGTTGTATGGAGACCCTCTGGATATGGACATCCAAACACTGAGGAGTGAGCAGAAGGCAGATGATGCTTTGAAAAGGTTATGGAGGAAGGTGGAGAAGGGAGATACTGGGTTTATTGTGGAGGATGAGTTGCTATGGAAGTTGTCAAGGCTAGAATGGCAGATGAAATGACACAGTTGTGTTTGCCGGCATCATTTCGATCGATGATATTGTCACTGGCACATCAGCGTGGACATTTAGGCCAATACAGGACCACACAGAGGATACTGGACGATTATTTCTGGCCAGGCATAGATGCCGATGTCAAGAAACTGTGCAACGCTTGTTATGACTCTCAACGTGCATCATGACAATATCAAGCACCAGCACCATTACGACCTCTGCCAGTTATCGAGACACCATTCACTCGCATTGCGATGGACATGATTGGTTCACTTCCAATCACAATTGAAGGGAAGAGGTTTACATTAGTCATCATAGATTATGCTATTCGGTGGCCAGAAGCATTTGCACTACGTGTTAGGGCAGTGTCACAGTGGTGATGAACTAATGATTTTATTTACTCCCTGATGAAATCCTAATGGATTGCGGACAGAATTTTGTGAGCAGGCTAATGAAAGAGCTATACAGATACCTGGGAATGAAGAGCATTACTACTACCCCATACCATCCTGCTACAGACGGAATGGTAGAGCATTTCAATGCTATACTAAAAATAATGAGAAAGACTAGCAAGAAATGGGATGGACAATGGGATCTGGCATTGCCTTTCCTTTAGGGGGAGTACAGAAGATCACTAAATGACCGCACTGGGTTTACTCCATCAGAACTATTGTACGGAAGTCAAATACGTGGACCGCTGCAAGCACTCAAAGAAAAATGGACTGGAAATGCAACAAAACCCAAGAATGTAATTGCCTAAATAACGTCGATACAAGATCGAATGGACGGATTTAAGGACTTGGCAAGAAAAAATGAAGAAACCAAAAAGAAAGGTCACAAGGAAAACTTTGACAAAAAGGCTAGAGAAAAAACATTTCGAAAAGGAGAGTTAGTAATGCTCCGAACAACGATACTTGGTCCCAAAATGGACACAGAATGGAAAGGACCGTACATGTTTGAGGAAAAGATTGACGACACCACATATCAATTCAACATGCCGGATCATCCAAGAAGGAAAGTACAGAGACACATTAGCCTTCTCAAGGAATTCATATCGCCGGTGGCAGGATGCATGTTGGTCAGGAGAAATGAAGAAGTTGATAAGTTTGGACCACAGGGAGAAGAAGAGAGGAAAGGCATGCCCATCATAAGCAAAGTATTGACGGCAGAAGAGAAGAAAGAAGTTCAAGGAGTGGTCAAGAGGCATTTCGGTTTGGTACAAAGCTCTCCTGGACTTACAACAAAAACATACATAAAAATTGAGATGGGAACAGCATATCCCATCAGCAGACCACCTTAGAGACTGGACATCATGAAAGCGAGGGTAATGGATGATGCAGTGAACAAACACCCAGAATTAGGATCCATCGTAAAGCCCATGGGCTTTACCTTCTGTCTTTGTTGCAAAAAAGGATGGAAGCAAATGATTATGCATCGATTACAGACGTCTCAACAGTATCACAGTGTTGGATCCGTTTCCCTTGCCACTAATCAATCATCTGCTGGACAAGCTGGGGAAGGACACATTTATATCCACTCTGGACCTTTAGAAGGGTTACCATCAGGTACCTGTGCATGAGGAATCTATCGAGAAAACAGCATTTATCACACCACGAGGTAAATGGGAATACCTAAGTATGCCATTCGGGCTAAAGAATGCTCCATCAACATTTCAAAGACTCATGAATACCATCACTGTAGACATGCTGACTTCGCCTCTGCGTACATTGAAGACATCGTTATTTACAGTCGCACTTTCAAGGAGCATATCAAACATTTGGAGATGATTTTTGTAAGATTGGAGGATACAGGATTAAAACTCAAAGCAAGCAAATGTGTGGGATCACTTATGGAGGTCCAAATAAACTGGCCAGAGCTAGGGCCAGGGTTTAGACATAGAGCTAGGGCTGGGACTAGGGATAGAGCTAAGGCTAGGACTGGGACTAGGACTAGAGCTAGGGATAGAACTAGGAATAGAGGCTGGGACTAGGGATGGGACTAGGGATAGAAATAGGAATATAGCTACATGTAGGACTAGGCCTGGGACTAGGGTTGGAGCTACATGTAGGACTAAGCCTGGGACTAGGAATAGCGCTAGGGATAGGGTTACTTTAGGTGGGCAACAACTTTTGGACAATTGACAGCAATATTTGACACCAGGGTGGTCCATGGCACCACTGGATCCAAATGACACTCAGAGAGCATGCTTGTGCTGCAGTCACATTACCATTCACAGCATCATACAGATATGCTGCATTCTTGACTATTCATAGCTGCATATGCTGCATTCAGTGGCCATTGCCTAATGAGGAATTTGTAACTGTCACTAACTAGTTGTTAGTGGTGGTGTTGGTACAGAATCAAATGACACTTATTAGTGCACAAAAATAAGAACCTGTGAGTCATTATTATGCTAACTTGCCATCCTTTCTGTTGATGTGTTTAACACTCAGGTCAATGCAGACAATGTATTGGCTGTGATGTAATTGGCATCTGTGAAGTCTTATGCGACATGACACATGCGTGCTGGCAGTCATGTGAGTGCATTATGGTAATAGAGTTCAAAGTTTAGTGCCAAATCAGAAGGTGTGGGTGCATGATGTTAATGTCCATTCTGTCGGGTCTCTATTGAGATAAAGCCAAGAAGAAGGTAGTGGCACATCAAGGAGGCAAGCTCTAGCTACTTACATAGTTATATACAAATTTCAATCTGTTAGCCCATGGGCCTAGTTCTAGATTGTAGCCCTACTCCTAGCTCTAGCTCTAGATTGTAGCCCTACTCCTAGCCCTAGACTGTAGCCCTACCTGTAGCCCTACTCCTAGCCCTAGCTCTAGACTATAGCACTATTCCTAACTTTAGCTCTAGACTGTAGCCCTACTCCTCGCCTTCTAGCCTATAGCCCTACCCTTAGCCCTAACTCTCAAGTGTAGCCCTACTCCTAACCCTAATTATAGCCCTAGCTCTGGCCTTAGCTCTAGCTAGTAGCTTTGCCACTTAGCCATACCCAAACTCTAGCTTGTAGCCCTACCCATAGACCTAGCTCTAACTAACCCTAGCTCTAGCCTGTAGCCCTACCTCTAACCCTAACTTAGCCCTAGGTCTATCCTTAGCCATCTAACCTTAACCACATCCCTAGCCCTAGCTATAGCCTATAGCCATAGTCATTAATAACCCCAGCCCTAGCCTGTAGTCCTATCGCTAGCCATAACCTATAGCCAGTCTTGGATAGTTCGCAATATGGCGCCACTAGTCCTGTCAGTCACTGAATGCGCTCACTGATAAAACACAATGCAGCAAGCCAATGCAAGATCAAGCAGGAATTCACTTAGGCCTATTCTGCCATCAGCTGCATTCCATCAATTCACTGTTAAGTGTTTCCATGTCCATAACTAGACAAACTTAGCATTTGACAACCTGCTTAGAGAGAATGTGTCCTTGAAACATCATTAACCTTCGATCCATGGAGAAGGTGAGGCAAATAATTCTGCCTGGCTCAACAGCAGCAGATGCTAGTGGAGGCAATGGTAGAGCTACACTGTATAGTACAGCTGTGCCTTTGCAGATAAGTGCATACCCACGAGACTATACAAGGAGCATCATGACACCTGCCTTCCTATAGTTAAAGCCCAAGTACCTAAAGCCCCAGCTTCCCTGGCTTTATCTCTAGTCCTAGTTTTAACTGGCCCTAGACCTGTAGCATTAGCCTTTACCCTAGCCCCAGCAATCCTAGCCACAGTCTTAGCGTTAGCCCTATATCTACTGCATTCTTACTGAGCAGGGACTGTTTCATGACGAGACTAGTGCAAATAACAACAGTACAGGAGCCACAGGAAACACCAAACAGAACAAATGCTACAGATACATGTGCCACATTATACAGGCCCGGAGGAAGAGTCACCTACATTATCATTAAATGAAGCAGCCAAGTTATCGAATCCACAAAACGACTTTCAAAGTGGGCATTGCAACTGCAAGACAAGTTGAAAGAATCACGGTTGTGTTTGCCAAAAGAAAGGTGCCACATGCTCTTCAAACTGCCATTGTGGAACCACTTGTTATAATAATCAACCACTTTCACCCGAAAGCACATCAAAACGGTCTAGGGAACCTACATCTTACATGTCTCCCCCATCGATAAAAGCGAAGGAAATTGGCACGGTTTCAGGATCAGAGTCTGACAAGAATGAAGCCTGACCTGCAAATCTTCATATGCCTGGTGAAGAGAAAAGTACTCCAATCACTATTATCAACACTAAACCAATTCGCACTGCCAAATATTGGCTACCTCAGTTTTTCCTTACCTATGAAGACAAGAGAATTCTCGAAGGAAATGGGCGTCTAAATGATAAGCACATTAACACCACACAAAAGCGGAGTTTCCAGGAGTTAATGGACTACAGAACACTCTTTTGGATCAGGCAAACAAGTGGGATGAAATGAAATCTAATGGAGTCCAAATTCTAAATGAGAATCAGAACCAGTGGGTGAGTGATTCGACATTGAATAATCCAGACACAATACAAGTATATGACAGTTAAAAAAAAAAGAGTCAGCAAAGTTTTGACAAAGCAACTTTGCTCAATGTTACACAGGAGCTCAGATGCCATCACTGTTCAGGCAATGCCATCTCAAATTCAGAAAGGTGCGGCAGACTGTGGACTATTTTCAATTGCAACTGCAACTGCTCGTTGCCATGGGTCCATCCCAATGCTACCATTTGGGATCAGTCAAGCATGAGGAACCATCTTATTAAATGCATTGAGAAGGGGGTAATGGCACCATTTCCTGGATTATTTCTAGATATCACAATCGGTATATGTACTAAACATTTTGATATAATTATAGCCATGATTCTTTCTCTATCATCAATTTGCCAAAGATTTATAGATGGCGCAAATTCTTAGATAATTTTGGACAAACTGAGTATTGCACAATCTATAGATTGAGCACCAATCTATAGATTGGCATGCACACTAGAAATTCATAGATTGCACAGTACAATCTATGAACAGGCCAGATTTCTAGAAAGAGCAGAACATATATATATTTTACTTGTGGTTACAAGTTTTTCATAACTATAGCCAAGTTACTGGAGCTACAAGTGAAGGAAACCTCAAAAACCTGAATGCCCGCATAAATATCTCCAGATTTCCAAGTGCTAGAGAGTTGAAATTAGCACCTATCGCTGGAGAAAGCTCTACTCTACACAATGAGTGTTTTCTTTAGGCTCCAACACGTAAGTACATGGTAAAGCACACAGGTGAAAAATGAATTTCGTTAATAATCCATAAAACACATTTTCCACCCGCCGCTTGACCGCGTACTTATGCTTTAGCACCTAATGAAGGCACTCATTATGTAGAGTAGTGCTTCCTCTAGACACTTGTGCTAATTTCAACTAGCACTTGGCAATCTGGAGATATTTATGCGGAAAAATCAGGCATTCAGGTTTTTGAGGTTCCCTCCACATTAGCTCCAGTAATTTAGCTATAGTTATACCTATGAAATATATTTTAGTAACAAAAGAGAGCACCCAGAGAGACCTATCTTTTAAGCTATATATCAAGTCCATACCATGAAGTTTACAGAATCTATGGAGCTATAAAGGTGTAACCACAAGTTTTGTTTTGTTTTTATTAGGAAATGCAACTGTCCTCCCCCTTACTAGCATTAGTCACACTTAAATATGAGTGGGTGTCCACTTTTAAACTAGTATTGGTCAACGAGTGGGTATCCCACTTTTAAACCAACATTGGTCACACTTCAATAAGGGTGGCCACTTTTAAACCAGCATTGGTCAGACTTCTATATGAGTTGGTGGCCCACTTTTAAACAGCATTGGTCAACAAGTGAGTGGCCCAATTTTAAGTCACAGGGCGACCTTGTGGTGAGGGAAAAGCAAGAATGTGATCCTGTAAGCCCTAAAGAACTGGGAGGCTTGAACTGAGTGATGAGAGACCCAATGGAATGTGTAAATTGATGTATTGGTTAAAGACTAAACCCACAGAACATTTGTATATGTGTTAGTTAGGGTAGTGTTGGTCAGTTGTGATTGGTCGTGGTTAATGGTGTTACATCGTATTGTGACCATATATGGTAAGATCCAGACAGGGCTGCAAGCCTACTGAAGGGCAGCAGTTATTATAGGCAGGGATGGTCCATCAGTCAGTCCTTGTTGCTTGAGTTGTGAAGTGTGAGATTGTAATAATAAATATTATGAGCTTGTATTGAGGAGCATATTGTTAGTGTGTGCACTATTTGGTGGCACTGTATTGAGTACTGCTTGCGAGAGACAGTTCTGAGGGCATTTGAGAGAATGCCCTTGGACACCTGGTGGCAGCGGTGGGATAGCAATCTACTAGCTACAGACCCAAACTACTAGCTAAGCTATTTGTTGTATCGTTTGCAAGGTTGATCGTGTGAACTGTCGAATTGAATCAAGGCTTCTTCATGTACAAGTACTCTGTGATAGAATGGCTTCGAAACGACAGACAAGACAGACTTCCGAACTTGAGGAAATGGCAGACCAATCAGATGTGGTAATGACAACAGAGGTCATGACGCTGAACCTCCAGATGAACGAACAGTGGGACAAGGAACAGAGAGGTGAGATGCAACAGAGGGATCGAGAACATTGAGAAGATGAGTAGCATAGAGAAAAATGATATAAGGAAGAGGCTAAATGCAGAGAAAGAGAGCATCGAGAAGAGATAGAATTGCAAGCGAGATGTTGGGAGGATCTATTGCTGAGAACTGGAGGAATGACATGGAGTGGATCAAGTGAGGTAACAGAGTCCTTGTTGGGAAGAGAGACTGGATGCAAAAAGAAGGTGGAAAGGTTTGGCCAGATGGCACCAGGAGGGGAGGCAGGGAATTACTTCTCTTCTTTTCAGGCACATATTTCTATCTACCGCGTGGACAACTCGAAGTGGACCCGTTATTTGGCTCCACTGTTAGACCCCCACCATAACCGGGCCTATATTAACTTGGATGAGAGTGAGCTAGTGACTATGACATTGTGAAGAAGGCACTCTTAAACCACATCCAGGTGACTCAGACGAACTACAGAACAAAGTTGGACCAACTTAAGAGACAGTCAGGAGAGATGTGGGTGACAGAAGGAGACTGAGGAAAGTCAATTTGCAAGAAAGTGGATTGCAGACTGTACGAGCATGGAGGAGGTGGCAGAGCTGATTGCTCTGGATTTGTTATTGAAGGGAATGCCCAGGCAACTTGCTACGTATGTCAGAGACCGAAATCCCAAGACAGTTGGGGAAGGAATGGAAGCAACAGATGAATTTATGAGTATCCGAGGGTGGACAATGACATCAGTTCAGAAACGGAGAGACCGCTAGGAAAACAGAACAGGCCGGAGGATAGAAGCCGCCCACCCATTGAAAGGAGTTATTATCAAAGAGATAGAGAAGAAACCAGAGTAGGTGTTCCAAGTAAGCCTAACAACGAGAGGGAAAAGGTTTCAAAGCCAGTGAAGACACCATTCAAGTATGAAAAACAGTATTAACCAAGGTGCTTTAAGTGTAACCAACAAGGGCCAGGGTTTCATTTAGAAAATTGTCCAAGGTGGGGCAACTGGAGGAATCTGGATATTAAAGGGGGGCATGATGGTTAAAGATGTAATAAATATTCTAATGATAATCAAGTTGGAAGATGCAAGCATGGTCAACTCTCTCACTCAATGCCAGGAACTAGATCTTCTTGAGACAGAGATCTATGGAAAGGCAACTGTGAGAGGGAGAGTTGGTGGAACTCAATGTCACAACATCTTGTTGGATATGAGGGCTGCACAGACAGTGGTCAACCGGGATCTGGTGAAAGCAGACCAATACACTGGCAAGACAAGATATGCTGATGCATTCAATGGCACGAGAGGAGCGTTTCCGATTGCCAAGGTTGAAATGGAGGTGGATGGAGTAAGTCAAAATTTGGAAGTATTGGTGATAAAGAATTTGAAGCATGATGCCTGCTGGGACAGGATATGGCAGGAAGTTAGGAGATGGGAAAACGTATTTTGTACAACACATTGATCAACATGGTCAGGATGCGGTCGGAACCCTACACCAGTTGCCCCAATATCACAAGGAAGGAGGAGCATAGCAGTCAGACAGTTCAGAAGACAGTGAAGGTGAGGATGAAGAGATAACAGAAAGATCCAAGTTGAAGAAAGATGTCTCTGATAAACACAACAGTAGGGAGGGAGAAACTGCTAGTAGGGAAGACTCAGAGTCAGAAATTGAAGAGATTGATGATGATGAAGGAAGGATTGATCTCACAGATAAGGTGTTGGAAGAAGACATACCACCACTGAAGGACAGCCGAGCTACGAGGTGACTGGCTAGAGCAGACTACTGCAGCAACTTGTATGGAGACCCTCTGGATATGGACATCCAAATGCTGAGGAGTGAGCAGAAGGCAGATGATGCTTTGAAAAGGTTATTGAGGAAGGTGGAGAAGGGAGATACTGGTTTTATTGTGAAGGATGGGTTGCTATGGAAGTTGTCAAGGATAGAATGGCAGATGAAATGACACAGTTGTGTTTGCCGGCATCATTTCGATCGATGATATTGTCACTGGCACATCAGCCTGGACATTTAGGCCAAGACAGGACCACACAGAGGATACTGGACAGTTATTTCTGGCCAGGCATAGATGCCGATGTCAAGGAACTGTGCAAATCTTGCTATGACTGTCAACGTGCAACACAACAATATCAAGCACGAGCACCATTACGACCTCTGCCAGTTATCGAGACACCATTCACTCGCATTGCAATGAACATGATTGATCCACTTCAAACCACAATTGAAGGGAAGAGGTTTACATTTGTCTCATGGATTATGCTATTCGGTGGCCAGAAGCGTTTGCACTATGTGTTAGGACAGTGTCACAATGGTGATGAGCTAATGATTTTATTCACTCGTGTAGGAGTACCTGATGAAATCCTAATGGATTGTAGACAAAATTTTGTGAGCAGGCTAATGAAAGAGCTGTACAGATTACTGGAAGTGAATAGCATTATTACTACCATATACCATCCTGCTACAGATGAAATGGTAGAGCATTTCAATGCTACACTAAAAATAATGATGAGGAAGACTAGCAAGAAATGGGACGGACAATAGGATCTGGCATTGCCTTTCCTTTAGGGGGTGTACAGAAGATCACTAAACAACAGCACTGGGTTCACTCCATCAGAACTATTGTACGGACGTCAAATACGTGGACTGCTGTAAGCACTCCACAAAAAATGGACTGGAAATGCAACAACACCCAAGAATGTAATTGCCTAAATAACGTCGATACAAAATCGATTGGACGGAATTAAGGACTTGGCAAGAAAAAATGTAGAAACCAAAAAGAAAGGCCACAAAGAACGCTTTGACAAAAAGGCTAGAGAAAGAACATTTCGAAAAGAAAAGTTGGTAATGCTTCAAACTCCAATACTTGGTCCCAAGATGGACACAGAATGGGAAGGACCGTACATATTTGAGGAAAAGATTGACAACACCACATATCAACTCAACATGCCGGATCATCCAAGAAGGAAAGTACAGAGACACATTAACCTTCTCAAGGAATTCATATCGCGGGTGGCAGGATGCATGTTGGTTAGCTCAAATTAAGAAGTTGATAAGTTTGGACCACAGGGAGAAGAAGAGAGGAAAGACATGCCCCTCATAAGCAAAGTATTGATGGCAGAAGAGAAGAAAGAAGTTCAAGGAGTGGTCGAGAGGCATTTGGGTTTGTTACAAAGCTCTCCTGGACTTACAACAAAAACAAACATAAAAATTGAGATGGGAATAGCATATCCCACCTTACAGACTGGACATCATGAAAGCGAGGTTAATGGATGACGCAATGAGCAAACTCCTGGAATTAGGAATCGTACATCAGTCGTAAAGCCCATGAGCTTTACCTGCTATCCGTGTTGCATAAAAGGATGGAGAAAATGCTTATGCATCAATTACAGACATCTCAACAGTATCACAGTGTTGGATCTATTTTCCTTGCCAATAAACAATCATCTGCTGGACAAGCTGGGGAAGGCCACATTTATCTCAACTCTGGATCTTGAGAAGGGATACCATCAGGTACCTGTGCATGAGGAATATATCGAGAAATCAGCATTTATCACACCACGAGGTAAATGGGAATACCTATGTATGCCATTCGGGCTAAAGAATGCTCCGTCAACGTTTCAAAGACTCATGAATACCATCACTGTAGACATGGCTGACTTCGCCTCTGCATACATTGAAGACATCGTCATTTACAGTCGCACTTTCAAGGAGCATATCAGATATTTAGAGATGGTTTTCGTAAGGTTGGAGGAGACAGGATTTAAACTCAAATCAAGCAAATATGTGCTGGCTTAGAGTCATTGCTAGTATTTGGGACATTGTGTTGGAGAAGGAAGAATTAGAACATTATAGGCAAAGGTGAAAGTGGAGTTGGACTACCCGCAACCCAAAAAGAAGAAGGACATGAGAACCTTTTTAGGTCTCACTGATTATTATCGGAGATTTGTACCTGACTATGGCACTATCACTATCCCCCTCAATGAAGCCACGACAAAGTGCTCACCGGACAAGATTGAGTGGACAAAAGAGAAGGTGACGGCTTTTGAGCAGCTGAAGAACGCTCTCACATGAGACCGGGAAGTCCAGATGAACAGAAGCCATTCATGTTACAAACAGTTGTCTCGGTGATTGGAATTGGCGCAGTCCTGAAGGAGGATGGGAAGGAATGACCTGTAGTATATTATTCGAGGCAGATGAAACCAGCAGAGACACGATACTCCGTTACAGAGTAAGAGTGCTTGGTGTTGGCGGAATCCATCTGGCACTTCAAGGTGTACATAAGTGGAGCACCATTCACCATCATGGCTGACCACAGAAGCCTCATCTACCTGCCCCTGATAAAGGATGACAGTGGACGCCTAATGCGCTGGTCTCTCTCTCTTCAGCCATACCTGTTCAACATTGTACATCGTCCAGGAGTGAAACACCAGAATGCTGACGGTCTCTCCAGGCAATCCTGGCATGGTAGGGCAGAGATAGTTTGCAGAGGGCTCTCAGGAGAAGAAGGGAGAGATGTCACGGGGTGACTTTGTGGTCAGGGAAAAGCAAGAATGATCCTGCAAGCTCTAGAGAACAAGGAGTCTTGTGATCAGCGACGAGAGACTCAATGGAATGTGTAAATTGATGTAGTGGTTAAAGACTAAACCCACAGAACATTTGTATGTGTGTTAGTTAGGGTAGTGTTGGAAAATTGTAATTGGTCGTGGTTAATAGTGTTACATCGTATTGTGAACATATATGTTAAGAACCAGACTGGGCTGCAAGCCTACTGAAGGGCAGCAGATATTACAGTCTGGGTCGGTCCATTCAGTCCTTGTGCTTGAGTTGTGAAGTGTGCGATTGTAATAATAAATAATTATTATGAACTAGTATTGAGGAGCTTATTTGTAGCGAGTGCACTACTTGATGGCAGCATATTGAGTACCGCTTGCGAGAGACAGTTCTGAGGGCATTTGAGCGGAGTGCCTTGGACAGTATTGGTCACATTTCAATACGAGTAACACTGTAAAAGGTCTGTGTAGTACCTACGACTGGCAGAGGTTCCCGGCATTGCCTGGGAAAGGGTTAAACATCTACCTATTAGAGGTGCACAAAATGGGAAGTCCCTCTCCCTCCCCCAAGTGTTGAGTCTTAACATTAACCTTCCCAACTTCCTGTTAGCTGTCTAATAGCTACCTATAAAAAAGATTGTGAGAACCAGTTGAAGATGACGCTGCCCTATGTATGTAAATCTTGTCATTTCAGCAACTGCATTTATCTTCAGAGCAGGACTAGAAGCAGCCCCCTAGCAAACTCAACACTTCTTTCTGTAACATGTCCCCATTTCAGCAACTATGGTGTTTTCTAATAGAGTAAGGAGTAAGGTTAGAAGCAGCCCCACCAGCAAACTGTTTGTATTAGGTGAGCTCTGAAATGATGATGCTAGCGTAGTTTTGTTGATAGTTTTGTTGCCATGGAGCATTATTTGTGTGCTATCGTCTCGGAAGTGAAAAACACATGCAGGTATATACCTAAACAAAATGGCCAATGTTCGCAACCCATTTATGGGGGGGATGATGACTTCCAGTTAGTCTGGAGTTTAAATTAGCCAACACAACACATACGTAGGTTGTGTCTGTCTCAGTATATAACTACACCGTCCTGCTAATGTTGAGCTTCTTAGCTTCAAAACTGTAGCTCTCCATAAAGGACACAGAGACAGACAATTACAATATATACTGCTCTCACCTGGCATGTTCACTTTGTCTCAGCCTATCTACATGTAGATATTGCTGCCCAGCTTTCCTGCTCTCCTGGCATGTTCACTTTGTCTCAGCCTATCTAGATATTCTGCTCAGCTTTCCTGCTCTCCTGACATGTCCACTTCTTCTCAGCCTATCTAGATATTGCTGCTCAGCTTTCCTGCTCTCTCCTGACATGTCCACTTTGTCTCAGCCTATATAGATGTTGCTGCTCAGCTTTCCTACTCTCTCCTGACATCTTCACTTTGGCCCTTAGGATATATACCCTATAGGATGCTCCATACTAAACTAGTTGCTAATCAGTAAGTTTTCATCTGTGATCAACCTCCTTGAAGTAAGACTAAACCAATAGCAGCTGTTAGCTATAGCTTTTACACAAAACACTATACAGATGCTGGTTGAGGATATTCTTTACAAATAGTTTTCATCTGTGGTCTTGTTCAGTGGCAAAGTAGCCTTGGCAAGGAACTCAGAGCTATATTGAATGAGCAATTTCTTGGTGGAGTAGCTACCCTAAGTTTTTATAAGCCTTGTTTGAACTTGTTCTAGTATGGCATCCAGCAACAGAGCTAGATATATTCAAAGGGAACTCTCAAGAGTCTATAATGGAGCAAAAGCACCTGAACAGAAGCTAGTTACTCTATCAACTCCAGAGAGTTTCCAAATATATATATACCCATATTAGAATAAGAACAAACAAGGCTCATAAAAGCACCAGAACTTGGGTAGATATATCTATATATCTATATATATATATATATCAAAGGGAACGCTCAAGGATAGAAAACTAGCTAAAATGTCAATTAGATACTAATTCAATAAAGCTTTTTGTTTTAGCTGGATAGCTAAGTTATATAAGCTTGGTAATCAAGCGTTATAACTAACTCACTTACTGGTAAGAGCTAGATATATTCAAAGGGAACTCTCAAGAGTAGAAAACTAGCTTTTGTTTTGCTAAAATGTCAACTGGATACTAATTCAATAAAACTTTTTGTTTTAGTTGGATAGCTAAGTTATATAAGCTTGGTACTCTAGCGTTATAACTAATTCACTTACTGGGAACTTTTCTCGGACTATCCATTAGTAGAGGTAATTAATGAGACCAACAGAGCAATACAAGGATAGGATTTCAAATTTTTTCCAATAGAGCATAAGGCAAAAATTTCCCCTTTTTCTCCATGTCCCCTTCGCTCACATCACAATGCCCTGCATTCATTGCTTCTAGTTTGATATTATAATAGTAAAGAATAGTGATGATATTAGACTCTGCAGAGACAGCTATGATGATGGTGATGATATTATGCTCTGCAGAGCCAGCTATGATACTGGTATTATATTAGGAAAGATTGGTGAAGATATTATGCTCTGTAGAGCAAGCTATGAAGATAGTATTATATTAGTAAAGAATGGTGAGCAGAGCCTGCTATGAATCTAGTATTATATTGGTGATGATTATGCTTGGCAGAGCCAGCTATGAACGAGTATTATATGGTGATGATTATGCTCGGCGGAGCCAGCTATGAATCTAGTATTATAATTATTAGTAAAGAGTGTTGACTCTGCAGAGCAAGCTATGAAGCTAGTATTATATTAGTAAAGAATGGTGAGGATTATGCTTGGCAGAGCAAGCTATGAAGTGAGTAATAAAAACTTGAAATGATTTTTCTTGTGGTATGAACAGGAACCCCATGGACTCTACACATCCTGTGTGTTCTAACGACAGTCCTACTCCCCTTCACTTGAACATCACATGCCAAACATTCTTCAATGTCAAGGAATAGATAAGGCTTGTGATGAGTTACAAGTACATATTGGCATTCCCAAGTTGTTTTGCCTGTAGACGAGCACGGCTTAAGAAAAGCTTAATTCCTCTTTCTTAGTATTTTATTTTGCTTGATTGTGATGGAGACAAGTCATACCCTTTACCACATTTTAGTGAAGCCTCGACTGCAATGATTTTTGGGAGTGTGTGTTGTCACACATCACTCTCATGACCCATATGGCAAATCACAGGATCACTTATGGAGGTCCAAATATACTGCCCAGAGCTAGGGCCAGGGTTTAGACATAGAGCTAGGGCTGGGACTAGGGATAGAGCTAGGGCTAGGACTGGGACTAGGAATAGAGGGCTTGAACTAGGGACAGAGCTAGGACTAGAGCTAGGGATAGAACTAGGAATAGAGGCTGGGACTAGAGATGGGACTAGGGATAGAAATAGGAATATAGCTACATGTAGGACTAGGCCTGGGACTAGGGATAGAGCTACATGTAGGACTAGGCGTGGGACTAGGGATAGAGCTACATGTAGGACTGGGCCTGGGACTAGGGATAGAGCTACATGTAGGACTGGGCCTGGGACAAGGGATATAGCTACATGTAGGACTAGGCCTGGGACTAGGGATAGAGATACATGTAGGACTAGGCCTGGGTCTAGGAATAGAGCTAGGGATAAGATTACTTTAGGTGGGCAACAAGTTTTGGACAATTGACAGAAATATTTGATCCCAGGCTGGTCCATGGCACCACTGGATCAGCATGGCTCTCAGATAGCATACATGTGCTGCAGTCACATGACCATTCATAGCATAATACATATGTGCTGCATTCATGACTATTAATAGCTGCATATGCTGCAGTCAGTGACCATTGCCTAATGAGGAATTTAGACCTGTCACTAACTAGTTGTTGGTGGTGGTGTTGGTAAACAATCAAATGACACTAATTTGTGCCCAAAAATTAGAACCTGTGAGTCATTATTATGCTAACTTGACATCCTTTCTGTTGATGTGTTGAACACTCAGGTCAATGCAGACAATGTATTGGCTGTGATGTAATTGTCACCAGTGAAGTCTTATGCGACACAACACATGCGTGCTGGCAGTCATGTGAGAGCATTATGGTAATAGAGTTCAAAGTTTAGTTCCAAATCAGAAGGTGTGGATGAATGATGTTAATGTCCATTCTGTCGGGTCTCTATTGAGATCACAAGAAGCTAGTGGCACATCAAGGAGGCAAGCTCTAGCTACTTACATAACTTCAATCGGTAAGCCCATGGGTTCAGCTCTAGATTGTAGCCCTACTCCTAGCCCTAGCTCTAGATTGTAGCCCTACTCCTAGACCTAGACTGTAATACTCCTAGCCCTAGCTCTAGACTATAGCCATATTCCTAGCTCTAGCTCTAGACTGTGGACCTACTCCTAGCCCTCTAGCCTATAGCCCTACCCTTAGCCCTAACTCTCTAGTGTAGCCAGATTCCTAGCCCTAATTATAGCCCTAGCTCTGGCCTTAGCTCTAGCTAGTGGCCTTAGCCACTTAGCCATACCCAAACTCTAGTTTGTAGCCCTACCCATAGCCCTTGCTCTAACCCTAGCTCTAGCCTGAAGCCCTACCTTTACCCCTAACTTAGCCCTAGCTCTATCCATAGCCATCTAACCTTAGTCATATCCGTAGCCAGCCTATAACCTTAGTAATTAATAACCCTAGCCCTAGCCTGTAGCCCTATCCCTAGCCATAACCTCTATAGCCAGTCTTGGATAGTTCACTATGCAATGCTACATACTGCAATATGGTGCCACTAGTGCTGTCAGTCACTGAATGCACTCACTGATAAAACACAATGCAGCAAGCCAATGCAAGCCCTAGTTAACCCTAGCATAACTGCCCTATCATCAGTCCTAGCTTCTACTGTAGTTAAACCTAGCATAACTGCTCTAGCATCAGTACTAGCTAAAACCCTATATCTACGGTATTTAACCCTAGCCTAACTAAGCAGGCACTGCTTCATACCTGTAACCCTAACACTAGCATCAACCCTAGCACTAGCTTCAACCTTAGCATTAGTTCCAACCCTAGCCCTAGCTTCAATCCTTGCCCCATTGCTAGCGTTAACCCTGTATCTACTGCATTCTTACTGAGCAGGGACTGTTTCATGAGGAGACTAGTGCACATAACAACAGGACAGGAGCCACAGGAAACACCAAACAGAACCAATGCTACAATACATGTGTTACATTACTAATACACTTAGTTACTTGTAGACTGATTCTGTTTAGTGCTTCTGAAGGGGAAGCTCTTGCAAAGGCATATTCATGTAGAGACTAGTCAAGAAATTAACTATTTCTGTGTGACTGTCAGTCTGAACCCAATCTTCAAGGTTTCAAAGAGAGTTTAGGATATGAAACTGATCAGTGCCAAGATGAACATATTAGAAGCTGTTGGTTTACTTCATTCTTGTTAGCAGCTGTACTTATGCAATTACCTGGGAATTCCCCTGAGCCTATACAGGACAATCTATCTACTCCAGCTATCTATTACAGCTATCTACTCCATACTCCAGCTATCTATGTACACAAGGCACCTAGGCATCTTGGGGGGTCAACTTTTCCTGCAAACTTGAACGCCCATCCTGGAAACAGAACTAAGGGATAAAAGCCTCCCTGAACCTTGAAAAGAAAGCTAGAATAAGACATAGAGGACTCACTTCATGAACACTGCCTACGAGACATCCTCATAGAACCAAGTCACATGCAAGGAAAAGTGTCATCCATCACCAAACATTTATTTCAGCAATGGTTTGGAAAATTATTTAACAAAACTTCCAAGTGTAGACTGAGCTTACCAAAAAAAAGTTACGCACAGAAGATGTGAGCCTGTCAAACAGAAGACACACAGCTACCATAATAAAATGACAGTCCATCCTAGCCATTAATAAATCAAACACTAAAAGGGATCCCCCACCTCAAACCCCACCAATCCCTCTCTCATCACATGTGTAATACCATGATTATAAACATCAGGATGGACACAAGTATGGTCCTACCTCACAAACCCAAGGAATATGTGCACAGACCTAAATGTGTCATCTCCAAACATTCTTCTCGCTATCCAACTTTTATTCAACCATGTACTGTAGCTATGGAACTGCCATGTGCAAAGCAATCACAAAATGGTCCTCATTCTAGATTATTCTTACCAAAACAGTGGTATCTCCAGCCCTTGCTTTCAAGCTCATGCCCTCAATTCCAGGCGCCAACTATAAATATCGAAGAAGAAAAACAACATGATCAACACTCGAGCCATTTGTTGGTTGCTATCATTGTCATAGTTGTTGCCATTGTGTTGTTGTTGTTGTTGGTGTTTATAGGAGAGGAGAGCTGTGTCTGAGTTTTATGAAAAAGGCCTTTGCTAGGGCTAGGACCCACTTGTAAAGGCTCTGAAGAGGTCAGAAAAATGGTTAATCATAGGGGGTCTGGCAGACTGGTGAAAGCCGTACCACTTCTTAGAGTGCTGCAAAAGAGCTGTACCACATTTTCTCCTCCTCTAGCTAATATTAAGATTTGGGCTAGGACAATTTAAGATTTGGGCTAGGACTAAGTTTGTACATGCAAGTAGCTGCTTTTATACAGTAGCAAGTACAGACTCATTAACAACTACAAGTGATAACACTCACATTCTGGTCTAATCAACACTATCTACCACATGGTTTGGTTTGTTGTTTGCACACATGAATATATGATAGGTGGGCTTTGTTTCAAACTGAAATGGCTAGCAAAAGACACAAGCAGCAGCTACTTTGGGAAATATTTAAGTCTTCATCTGAAACATCTTCCCAAGTGGAAGATGGTGCTAGACAGAGGAAATAGTAACAGAAGAAGATGCTTCTCTACTTGATAGTGAAGAAACTTTACCTGTCACTACTGAAATGGAGTTTAAGTTTTGATGAAACCTCATCAACCAAAATCTCAGGGTATGTTTCCTAAGAAAGCATTTGGAAGTAAGAAAACAGAGTACCGTTCTTTCTGAGCCACATGGTTTGACAATCCACAATAGTCAACCTGGCTTCATTGGGAAACCAAAAACGAAAGAGCATATTGCATAATTTGTCGTAACACTCATGCCTTAAAACAGCTAACAATATCTAAGCTTCATTTATTACAACTGGCTACAGTAACTGGAAGGATGCGACCAGACGATTTGATCGGCATAAAAGCAGTGCATGCCATAGGAAGCAGTTATGAAATGGGCTCACCTTGTTAGAGGGATTGATATAATGTTAGCTTACAATACCAACTGAAAGCTGAGCAGGAAAAAGGAAGGATTTGCATTATGAAGCCGTTTACATCTCTCGAATACCTGGGCTGGCAAGGAGTTGCTATATATAAGAGGGCATATAGAGGATAATGGAAATTACTCCCATCTGTTACAACTTCGAGCTCAAGATTCTGATTATTTACAATCATTGCACAGGCATACACTTCTCATGAGATCCAGAATGAAATGTTGAAGATCATGTCCCACCAGATACTTCGATCTATCTTAAAGGATGTTGGGCTGGTATTGTGTCAGTGCTGACGAAACAGTAGATGCATCTCTGTGTGAGCAGGTATGATATTATAATAATTATATGAATTTTGGCATTCTTACACAAATAATTAGTTTACATATGTACTTTTGTGTTTTATAGTTGACTGTTTGCATCCGTTATGTCTGCCCCCACAAAAGTTTGAAGTGTACGAGGATTGCATTGGTGTTTACCCTACATATTAAACAAATGCTAGTCAACTCATTGTCTTAATTAAAGATGTCTTGATGCATTCTAACCTACTTTTGAGCAACTGTCGAGGTCAGTGTTATGACGGTGCTGCCAACAAGTCTGGCAGATTCTCTGGTGTAGCCACTCTCTGCAAGAGGAACCAAGAGCCCTTTATCTTCATTGAATGGCACACTCTCTAAACTTTGCAGTACAAGATTCTTGTCACACTATTAAAATCATGAGTGATTGTTTCGACACCGTGTTGGCGCATCAAATAATGTCAAGTATAGTGCAAAGAAAAAGTCTATGCTACTAAAACTTCTTTCCCCTGAGAGTCCTGGGTTAAGACCCCTCTGTCATACTTGCTGGACAGTAAGGACAGCATCGATGAAGTCAGTTAAAGAAACTACCATGTAATTATTTCTGTGTTGAAGGAAATCATTGAAGAGTACAGGGAAAACACAGAGGCAACATAATCAGCACGAGGTGTTGTGGCTACCATAGAAAAATTTGCATTCTTATTTGGTATAGTTATAGCTGATAAGATTTTTTCTGTCATGGATACTCTCAGCAAAGCTCTTCAGGCAAAACTAATATGTGGATTGGAAGCACAAGGTTATGCATCTGTCACTCTTTCTAAATTAAAATAATTTAGAACTGATGAAGAGTTTTCTAACTTCTGGGATAAGCTTCAAGAAAAAAGTAAAGAATTGGATGTGAATAAGCCTGAGCTACCCCGTAAATGACGGGGACCTGCAAGATATGACGAAAATGCTGCAACTACTTATTTTGATCACTCTCCAATGAGTATGTATCACATGTTTTACTCTGAAGTCTTGGATAAACTTACAGGAGAAAATGAGTGCAGGTTGCAGTCCTTAACCCTTTCACTGGCATAAGCGACTTAAGTCGCGAAAACTGATTAGTCACGACGAAAAAATTCGTAAAATATTAACCGTTCGTGATATATACTTTAAAAATTGCACGAATATGCCTAAAGCATGCTTCTAATATATACCTGGGAAGTGGCATAGTTGACGGTGGTGCTATGGCAGCTATAACAGAAGCTGTTGGCACCGACAGTTTTCAAAGTATAGGTCACCCTACTCTTCCAAGCGAAGCTTCAGACGATAGTGATGATCATGAAGACTTCCCCCAAGGTAAGAATAGATAAGAGTTGTATAGTAAAGCCTAGTAACTAGCATAATAATAAGAACTATTTCTCCTTGGAAGGTAGTTTCACTCATGGACCTGGAGGAGGAGGAGGAAGCAGCAGAGGAGAAGACAGGGTTGGAGGAGAGGTTATTATTTATAAATATATATATATTTTATAATGTAGCATTATGTGTTTGTCTGAGTTATGCTGAACATGTAGACCTTCACAGTGCCAAGCATTGCCCTTTTATTTTTATCTATATTTATTTATAATTATGTTATGCACACTTTGCACATACTTTTATTTATTTTTCAGTACTATGGACCCTAGCCCTTACTTCCTCTTTGTTATGCTATTCACATCTTTGTGGTTTGATATAAAAAATGTTGTTGACAAATAGTTGTTGTTGACCAAACGTTGACTAGCTAACATTGCTGATTTCATGTGTATGAAACCGAGCTGAAATAGCCCTTTTCAACTTATATTGATATTCACATCTTTGTGGTTTGTTATAATCAACCAAAAAATTGTTGTTGACAAACAGTAGTTGTTGTTGACCAAAAGTTGACCGGCTAACATTGCTGGTTTCATGTGTAATATGAAATTGAGATCATATAAAGCCGATATAAACCCTTTTATTTTACTTCCTGTCTCTTATAACAATATTCACATTTCTGTGGTTTGTTGCTAAGCAACTAAAATTTACCATAACGTCCCTTCATGCATCAGCTATCACCTGATATATAGTTGTTGGGTACTTATCTTCATGTGGTCCTCTAAAAAAAAAATTTGAAATTGTGTCAATTTTTGTAAAAAGTCCTCCGTAAATCTGCCAGTGAAAGGATTAACATTCAATTTTTATGCCAAAGTGGAAAATGTCTTGAAGAATGCTGCAACTGGAGAGCAAGTTCCAGGTCACTTGCTAAGAGAAGTTTTAGGCCACTTCAAAGAAGATCTGCATGAGCATGAGCTACGTAATGAGCTAAGCTTGCTGAAGTAGTAATGTGATGGAAAGTACTACTTTCACTATAAACAATTTAAAAGAAAAAATAGTTTCTTTCCACTCCCTCAAGTTTGCATCTATGTTAATGCCTGTACATCTGCAACAAGTGAACGGTCTTTCTCTTCTTTACGCCACATCAAGTCATACTTGCGCACTACAATGAGGCAAAATAGACTAAATCATCTGATGATGCTCTACATCCACCAAGACAGAAAAATGAAGCCATTCAAGAATTTGCTTGTAACCAGGAACGTATATTCTATTATTGTTGTTGAATTTTCCCTATTACTTGTTCCTTTCTCTCATAGCATCAAGATGCAATAAGATTTTATGGGAGCATCAATGAAACTCCTCTTGTCTGAATACTATAAACATCTTCCTAGGTCAACAATCTCGCAGCACCACTGCTGTGCCGTCGCTGTTAATAATACAACATGCACAAACCAAATCACTCCCTTTAAGGCTTCAATATGGTTACAGGTGACTTACGCCATCTCCTTCATAAGGTGGCAATGTAGGGCTAGGTTGTCCGGGAGCACTGTCTGTAGGAAGGTGGCTCTCTTGGGGCGGCGACTTGTCCGACATGGCGACGATACCTACTATGTCTTTAGCGCAAGTATTTATAGTCGCGGTACGCGGGTCAATGGGTTGGTGACGTATCGGCAGCCGTCGCCTCATATTTTTGTGTGTGTACGAGACGAGAATATACCTTTACTCCATAAAAGGCTACTGAAACAAGCATGCATATGAGTGAAGTAATATGCAGGATGATAAAGTTTGTTTTTCTATGCATGGCCATTTTTGTGATGTATGTGGCTAAGTGTCAACTTGTTTTGCCTTGCCCCGGTTTTCTATTCACCAATGCTAGCCTTGTTTGGTGAATAAACCTCAATAAAGAAACTGGAAAAATAAGAGTCTAATTCATCTACGTCACCTCACTGCACACCAAAAAGCTAGACCCTACTATTACTACCTATAATTGGCCCTTCATTTACTGTTGATAGGATAGATTGTTATGTGTTAGTTACTGTTATACAGTTACAAAGTTTCACAGTGTGCTGTAATATGTGTTTTTTCTGTTCTTAATCGACAAGAAAACCAGTGCTGAATAAGAGATTTTCATAATATAATGCATTCTCGTGCAAAATTCATCTTTTTCTATTCTGCTGAATGGGAGAAAAGAAGTAGTTACTATCAGACAAGTCAGATGAAGAGGGAGCTATGGCCTCTCAACCAAACATTATGATCTTCACTCGAAATCAATATCATCTTTTGGACAATGTTCACAACAGCGTTGCCAAAGATGAGAACAATCCTTGCAACAGGTAGGCTATTGATATCCTTCACATGCCGAATGTAACTGTTTGGCACATTTGTATTGAACTATCTGATGAACAGCTTGATATATATAAATGTTGAGCCTGTCAATGGCTGGCAGTTCTGATCAATGGCCCTTTTTTCATTTTCTTTTCTTTCCTTCTCACTCATTCCATCAAACTGAAGTAAAACTGGTATATACCATTTTATAATGATAATGCAATTGGCCTACTGGGTTATTCCTTCTTCAACACACAGCATTCTTTAAAATAATTTTTGTGAACAATATCCAACTTTCCTATTGAAATGTTCTTCCCTTACCAACTCATTTGTATGAAAATAAATCCACAGTCAGGCATTGATGGCTTGACTCGAAGAATGAAACTTGTACAATGAGCAATAGAACAGCTCCGTGCACTTCAATTTTCATTCCTTTGAATGAAGCATTGAACCTAGCTGTTTATGTAGCTTATGAACTTCTTTACTAGTGGTAACTTTAGACACACACACACAGACACATAACCCATAACTCTCCTCACTGAGCTGTTGAAGTAGGAGGGGACCCTCTCTTCACTGTGCTGTTGAAGTATGAGGGAACACTCTCCTTACTGTTCTGTTGAAGAAGGAGGGAGTTCTCTCCTCACTGTGCTGTTGAAGTAGGAGGGAACACTCTGCCCATTATGCTGTTCAAGTAGGAGGGACCCCTCTCCTTGCTATATTCTGTTCATATAGGAGTGGGCCTTCTCCTCGTTGTGCTGTTTAAACTAAGAGGGAGCAATCTCTTCAACATGCCGTTGTAGTAGCAGAGAGCCCTCTCCTCACTGTGCTGTTGAAGTAGGTGGCCCTCTATTCACTGTGCTTTTGAAGGAGGAGAAAACCCTCTCTTCACTGTGGTGTTGAATTAGGATGAAGCCCTCACTTTACCGTGCTGTTGAAGAAGGAGGAAGCCTTCTCTTCACTGTACTATTCAAGTAGGAGGGAATCCTCTCTTCACTGTGCTGTTGAAGTAGGAGAAAGTCCTCTCTTCACTGTGCAATTGAAGTAGGAGTTAATTCTCTCTTCACTGTGCTGTTTAAATAGGTGGAAATCCTCCCGTCACTGTGCTGTTAAATTAGGATGGATAGTGTTGAGGTTGCAGGGTGCCCTCTCCTCACTGTGCCGTTGAAGTAGGAGGAAAACTTCTCCTAATGGTGCTGTTGAAGTAGGAGGGAGCCCTCTCTTCACTATGTTGATGAAGTAGGAGGGAACCCTCTCTAGACGGTGCTGTTGAAGTAGGAGGGAGTCCTCTTTTCACTGTGCTATTGATGTAGGAAGGAACCCTCTCCTCACTGTGCTTCTGAAGTAGTAGGGTACCCTCTCCTCAGTGTACTGTTGAAGGTAAAGGTAGTCCTCTCTTCACTATGCTGTTTAAGTAGGAGGGAGTCCTCTCTTCAATCTGCTATTGAAGTCGGAAAGAACCCTCTCCAGACTGTGCTGTTGAAGTAGGAGCGAACCTTCTCCTCACTGTGTTGTTGAATTAGGAGGGAACCCTCTCTTCAATATGCTGTTGAAGTAGGAGGGAGCCCTCTCTTCACTGTGCTTTGGAAATAAGAACGAACCATCTCATTACTGTTCTGATGAAGTAGGAGGGAGCCCTCTCCCCACTGCACTGATGAAGTAGGAGGGAGCCCTATCCTCACTCTGATTTTGAAGTAGAAAAAGCGCTCTCTTCACTGTGGTGTTGAAGTAGGAGAGAGAGCCCTTTGTTCACTGTGCTATTGAAGTAGGAGCATACCCTCTACTCACTGTGCTGTTCAAGTAGGAGGTAGCCCTCTATTCACTGTGCTTTTGAAGTCGGAGAAAGCCCTCTCTTCACTGTGGTGTTGAATTAGGATGAGGCCTTCCCTTCACCATGCTGTTGAAGTATGGGGAAGCCTTCTCTTCACAGTGTATTCATGTAGGAGGGAATCCTTTCTTCACTGTCCTGTTGAAGTAGGATGAAGTCATCTCTTTTATGGTGGTATTGAAGTAGGAGTGAACGCTCTCCTCACTGTGCCGTTTAAGTAGGTGGAAAGCCTCTCATCACTGTACCTGTTAAAATTAGGAGGGACTACCCTCTTCACTATAGTGTTTAGGTAGAAGGGTGCCCTCTCCTCATTGAGCTATTGAAGTAGGAGGAAGCCTTCTCCTAACTGTGCTGTTGAAGTAGGAGGGTAGTCCTCTCTTCACTGTGCTTTTGAAGTAGAAGGGAACCCACTACTCACTGTGCATCTGAAGTAGTAGTGAACCCTCTCCTACAGTAAGGTGAAGGGAGCCCTCTCTTCACTATGCTGTTTAAGCAGGAGGGAGACCTATCTTTACTCTGCTATTGAAGTTGGAAGGAACCCTCTACAAACTGTGCAGTTGAAGTAGGAGGGAACCATCTCCTCACTGTGCTGTTGAATTAGGAGGGAGCCCTCTCCCCACTGTGCTGTTGAAGTCGGATGGAGCTTTCTCTTCACTATGGTGTTGAAGTAGGAGGGAGCCTTCTCTTCACTGTGGTATTGAAGTAGAAGCGTACCCTCTATTTACTGTGCTGATGAAGTAGGAGGGAGCCCTATCCTCACTGTGCTGTTGAAGTAGAAAAAAGGCCTCTCTTCACTGTGGTGTTGAAATACGAGGAAGCCCTCTCCTTACTGTGCTCATGAGTTAGGAGGGAGTCCTCTCTTTACTACTGTGCTATTGAAGTTGGAGAGAACCCTATCCTAACTTTGCTGTTGAAGTGGGAGGGAACCCTCACCATGATGTGCTGTTGAAGTAGGAAGGAGCCCTCTATTTACTGTGCTGTTAAAGTAGGAGGTAGCCTTCTCTTCACTTTACTGTTGAAGTAGGAGGGCACCCTCTCCTTGTTGTGCTGTTTGTTGTGCTGTTGATGTAGGAAGGAGCCCTCTTTTCACTGTGCTGTTGAAGTAGGAGGAAATCCTCTCTTCACTGTGGTGTTGAAGTAGGAGGAAGCCCTCTCTTCAGCGTTCTGTTGGAGTAGTAGGGAGGCTTATTTTCGCTGTGCTATTGAAGTAGGAGGGAACCCTCTCCTAACTGTGCTGTTTGAGTAGGTCGGAACCCTCTCCTCACTGTGCTGTTGAATTATGAAGGAGCCTTCTCTTCACTATGGTGTTGAGATAGGAGAGATTCCTCTCTACACTGTGGTTTAGAAGTCAGATGAAGCCCTCTTCTCACTGTGTTGTCGAGGTAGGAGGGTGTCCTCTCTTTACTGTGCCATTGAAGTAGGAGGGAACCCTCTTCTCACTGTGCTGTTGAAGTAGGAGGTATCCCTCTCTTCACTAAGCTGTTGAAGTACAAGGGAATTCTCTCCTCACTTATGCTGTTTAAGTAGGAGGGAGTCGCCTCCTCACTTTTTTTTTAAGTAGGAGGGAGTTCTCTCCTCACTGTGCTATTGAAGTAGGAGGGAGCCCTCTCCTCATTATACTGTTTAAATAAGAGGGAGCCCGCTCCTTGCTATATGCTGTTGAAGAAGGAGGGAGACCTCTCCTCGCTGTGATGTTGAAGTAAGAGGGAGCAATATCTTCAACGTGCTGTTCAAGTACGAGGGAGCCCTCTCCTCACTATGCTGTTGAAGTTGGAGGGAGTGCCCCCCTCGCTGTTTTGTTGAAGAAGAAGGGAGTTCTCTCCTTGCTGTGCTATTGAAGTAGGAGGGAGTACTCTCCCCATTATACTGTTCAAGTAGGAGGGACCCCTCTCCTTGCTATATTCTGTTCATGTAGGAGTGGGCCTTCTCCTCGCTGTGCTGTTAAAGTAAGAGGGAGCAATCTCTTCAACATACCGTTGAAGTAGGAGGGAGCCCTCTCCTCACTGTGCTGTTGAAGTAGGAGGTGGCCCTCTATTCACTGTGCTTTTGAAGTAGGAGAAAACCCTCTCTTCACTGTGGTGTTGTATTAGGATGAAGACACCATTCTGTTGAAGAAGGAGGAAGCCTTCTCTTCACTATGCTATCCAATTAGGAGGGAATCCTATCCTCACCGTGCTGTTTAAAGAGGTGGGAATCCTCCCGTCACTGTGCTGTTGAACTAGGATGGACTACCCTCTTAACTATCGTGTTGAGGTAAGAGGCTACCCTCTCCTCATTTAGCTATTGAAGTAGGAGGAAGCCTTCTCCTAACTGTGCTGTTGAAGTAGGAGGGTAGTTCTCTCTTCTCTGTGCTTTTGAAGGAGAAGAGAACCTACTCCTCACAGTGTGTCTGAAGTAGTAGTGAACCCTCTCCTCACTGTACTGTAAGGTGAAGGGAGCCCACTCTTCACTATGCTGTTTAAGCAGGAGGGAGTCCTATCTTTACTCTGCTATTGAAGTTGGAAAGGAACCCTCTCCACACTGTGCATTTGAAGTAGGAGGGAACCATCTCTTCACTGTGCTGTTGAATTAGGAGGGAACCCTGTCTTCACTATGCTATTAAAGTAGGAGGCAGCTCTCTATTCAATGTGCTATAGAAGTAGGAGCAAAACCTCTCCTCACTGTGCTGATGAAGTAGGAGGGAGCCCTCTCCCCACTGTGCTGTTGAAGTCGGATGGAGCTTTCTCTTCACTGTGGTGTTGAAGTAGGAGGAAGCCTTCTCTTCACTGTGGTATTGAAGTAGAAGCGTTCCCTCTATTTACTGTGCTGATGAAGTAGGAGGGAGCCCTATCCTCACTGTGCTGTTGAAGTAGAAAAAAGGCCTGTCTTCACTGTGGTGTTGAAGTACGAGGAAGTCCTCTCCTTTCTGTGCTCAAGAGTTAGGAGGCAGTCCTTTCTTCACTGTGCTATTGAAGTTGGAGAGAACCCTATCCTCACTTTGCTGTTGAAGTGGAAGGAAACCCTCACCATGATGTGCTGTTGAAGTAGTAGGAAGGAGCCCTCTTTTTACTGTGCTGTTAAAGTAGGAGGGGAGTCCTCTCTTCACTCTGCTTTTGAAGTAGGAAGGAACCCTCTCCTCACTGTGTGTCTGAAGTAGTAGGGAACCCTCTCCTCATTGTACTGTTGAAGGTGAAGGGAGCCCTCTCTTCACTATTCTGTTTAAGTAGGAGGGAATCCTATCTTTACTCTGCTATTGAAGTTGGAAGTAACCCTCTCCACACTGTGCTGTTGAAATAGGAGGGAGCACTCTCCTCCACTATGCTTGAAGTAGGAGGGAGCACTCTCCTTAATATGCTATTGAAGTAGGAAGGAGTCACATTCTCGCTGTGCTATTCAAGTAGGAGGGAGCCCTCTTCTCTCTGTTCTGTTTATGTACGAGGGATCCATCCCTTCACTATGGTGTTGAAGTACAAGGGAATCCTCTCCTCACTATGCTCTTAAAAACAGAAGGAGTCCTTTCCTTACTGTACTGCTGAAGTAGGAGGAAGCCCTCTACTTGGTAAATGCTGTTGAATTAAGAGAGATTCCTATTCTCACTGTACTGTTGAAGTAGGAGGGAGCCATCTCCTCACTATGGTTTTGAAGTAGAAGTGAGCCCTCCCTCACTGTGCTGTTGAAGTAGGAGGGAACCCTCTCCTTAATGTGCTGTTGAAGTAGGAAGGAGCCCTCTATTCACTACACTGTTCAAGTAGAGGGAGTCTTCAATTCACTTTACTGTTGAAGTAGGAGAGAGTCCACTCTTCACTGTGCTGTTGAAGTAGGAGGGAACCTTCTCCTCTCTGTGCTGTTGAAGTAGGAGGTAGGCCTCTCTTCTATATCTGTTGAAATAGGAGGTCATCCGCTCCTTGCTATGCTGTTGATGTAGGAAGGAGACCTCCCTTTATTGTACTGTTGAAGTAGGAGGGAGGCGTATCTTCACAGTGGTTTTGAAGTGGGAGGAAGCCTTCTCTTCAGCGTGCTGTTGAAATAGGAGGGAATTCACTCGTCACTGTGCTATTAAAGTGGGATGGAACCCTCTCCTCACTGTGCTGTTGAAGTAGGAGGGAACCTTCTCCTCACCTGAAGAAGGAGGGAGCCCTCTCTTCACTATGCTGTTGAAGTTGGAGGGAGCTCTCTCCTCAATATGCTGTTTGAGTAGGATGGAACCCTCTCCTCACTGTGCTGTTGAATTAGGAAGGAGCCCTCTCTTCACTATGGTGTCGAGATAGGAGGGATTCCACTCTACACTGGTGTTTAGAAGTCAGATGAAGCCCTCTACTCACTGTGTTGTCGAGGCAGGAGGAAGTCCTCTCTTCACTGTCGTATTGAAGTAGGAGGGAACCCTCTTCTCACTTTTCTGTTGAAGTTGGAGGTAGCCCTTCTTCACTATGGTGTTGAATTAGGATGAAACTCCCTCTTCACCATGCTGTTGAAGGAGGAGTAATCCTTCTCTTCACTGTGCTATTCAAGTAGGATGGAATCATCTCTTCACTGAGCTGTTGAAGTAGGAGGAAACCCTCTCGTCACTGTGCTGTTGAATTAGGATGGAGTATTCTCTTCACTATGATGTTGAAGTAGAAGGGTGCCCTCACCTGACTGCGCTATTGAAGTAGGGGGTAGCCTTCTCCTAACTGTGCTGTTAATGTAGGAGGGAGACCTTTCTTCACTATGTTGTTGTAATAGGAGAGAGTCCTCTTCTCACTGTGCTGTCCAAGCAGGAGGGAGCCCTCTCTTCACTCTACTGTTGAAGTAGAAAAAAGCACTCTCTTCACTCTGCTGTTGAAGTAGGAGGGAACACTCTCCTTGCTGTTGTTGTTGAAGTAGGAAGGAGACCTCTATTCACTATGGTGTTGAAGTTGGAGAGAGCCCTCTCCTCACTGTGTTGTTCAAGTTGGAGGCAATCCTCTCTTTACTGTGCTATAGGAGCGAACGATCTACTCACTGTGCTTCTGAAGTATTAGGGAACCCTCTACTCACTGTACTTTTGAAGGTAAAGGGAGCCCTCTCTTCACTATACTGTTTAAGTAGGAGGGAGTCCTGTCTTAACTATGCTATTGAAGTTGGAAGGAATCCTCTCCTCACTTTACTGTTGAAGTAGGAGGAAACCTTCCCTTCACCGTGCTTTTGAAGTAGGAGGAAGCCTTCTCTTCACTGTGCTATGGAAGTAGGTGGGAAACTTCGTTTCACTGTGTTGTTGAAATAGGAGGCTCTCCTCTCTTCACTGTGCTATTGATGTAGGAGGGAATCCTCTCCGCACTGTGCTATTTAAGAGGAGGGAACCCTCTCGTTACTGTGTTGTTGAATTAGGAGGGATTACTCTCTTCACTATGGGGTTGAGGTAGATGGGTGCCTCACCTCACTGCTCTGTTCAAGTAGGAGGAAGCCTTCTCCTAACTGTACTTTTGAAGTAGGAGGGGGACCTCTCTTCACTATGGTGTTGTACTAGGAGAGGGACCTCTCCTCACTGTGCTGTTTAAATAGGAGGGAATCCTCTCTTGACTGTGCTATTGAAGTAGGAGCGAACCCTCTACTCTCTGTGCTTCTGAAGTATTAGGGAACCCTCTACTCACTGTACTTTTGAAAGTAAAGGTAGTCCTCTTTTCACTCTGCTGTTGAAGTTGGAAGGAATCCTCTCTTCACTTTGATGTTGGAGTAGGAGGAAACCTTCTCCTCACTGTGCTGTTGAATTAGGAGGGAACCCTCTCTTCACTCTGCTGTTGAAGTAGGAAGGAGCCCTCTCTTCTCTATGGTGTTGAGGTAGGAAGGTTTATTACTCTCTACACTGTGGTTTAGAAGTTGGATGAAGCCCTCTGCTCAGTGTGCTGTCGAGGTAGGAGAGAGTCCTCTCTTTACTTTGCTATTGAAGTAAGGAGTGAACCCTATTCTCACTGTGCTGTTTAAGTAGGAGATAGCCCTCTCTTCATTAAGCTGTTGAAGTACGAGGGATCCATCTGCTCACTATGCTGTTCAAGTTGGAGGGAGTCCCTTCCTCGCAGTTTTGTTGAAGTAGGTGGGAGTTCTCTCCTCGCTGTGCTGTTGAAGTAGGAGGGACTCTTCTCCTTGCTGTGCTATATAGTAGGAGGGAGCCTCACTTCACTCTGCTATTGAAGTTGGAAAGAACCCTCTCCACACTGTGCTGTTGAAGTAAGATGGAACCTACTCCTCAATGTGCTGTTGAATTAGGAGCAGACCCTCTCTTCACTATGCTGTTGAAGTAGGAGGCAGCACTCTATTCAGTGTGCTATTTAAGTAGGAGCGAAACCTCACCTCACTGTGCTGATGAAGTAGGAGGGAGCTCTCTCTTCACTGTGCTGTTAAAGTAGAAAAAGGCCCCCTCTTCAATGTGGTGTTGAAGTAGGAGGGAGCCTTCTCTTCACTGAGGTATTGAAGTATAACTGCACCCTCTACTCACTGTGCTGATGAAGTAGGAGGGAGCCCTCTCCTCACTGTGATATTGAAGTAGAAAAAAGGCCTCTCACTGTGGTGTTGAAGTAGAAGGGAATACTCTCCCCACTGTGCTGTTGTAGTAGGAAGGAGACCTCTCCTTGCTATATGCAGTTGACATAGAAGGGAGCCCTCTCCTTGCTCTCCTGTTGAAGTACGATGGAGTCCTCTGTTCACCATGTGGTTGAAATAGGAGGTAGCCCTCTCCTCACTATGCTGTTGAAGTTGGATGGAGCCATCTCCTTGCTATATGTTGTTGAAGTAGGAGGGCATCTTCTCCTCCCTGTGATGTTGAAGTAGGAGAGCGACCGCTCCTCAATATGCTGTTGAAGTAGGAGTGTGCCCTCTCCTCACTGTGCAGTTGAAAGTAGGAGGTAGATGTCTCCTTTCAATATGTTGTTAATGTAAGAAAGAGATTTCTCCTCGCTGTGTTGTTGAAGTAGGATGGAGCCCTCTGTTCACCATGCTTTTTAAGTAGTATGGAGCTCTCTATTCACTGTGCTGTTGAAGTAGGAGGAGCACTATCTTCACTGTGCTGTTAAAGTAGGAGGGAACCCTCTACACTCTGTGCTGTAGAAGTAGGTAGGAGCTCTCTCTTCACTATGATCTTGAAGTAGAAGGGATCCCTCTCCTCATTGTGCTGTTTAGGTATGAGGGAGTCCTTTCTTCACTTAGCTATTGAAGTAGGAGGAAACCTTCTCCTCACTGTGCTTTTGAAGGTGGAGGGAACCCACTCTTCATTATGCTATTGAAGTAGGAGGTAGTTGTTGAAGCAAGAGGGAGTACTCTCCTCACTATGCTGTTGAAGTTCAATGGAGCCATCTCCTGGCTATATGCTGTTGAAGTAGGAGGGTTTCCTCTCCTTCCTGTGATGTAGAAGTAGGATTGCG
Source organism: Cladorhizidae sp. MBARI D1340-BT2 (assembly GCA_028752905.1). Classification (NCBI taxonomy): domain Eukaryota; kingdom Metazoa; phylum Porifera; class Demospongiae; order Poecilosclerida; family Cladorhizidae; species Cladorhizidae sp. MBARI D1340-BT2. The sequence continues at coordinate 13,404,363 of JAQNBH010000011.1, forward strand.
CCCTCTCCTCAATATGCTGTTGCAGTAGGAGGGTGCCTTCTCCCAACAGTGCTGTTGGAAGTAAGAGGGAGATCTCTACTTGCTATATGCTGTTGACGTAAAAGGGAGACTTCTCTGCGCTGTGTTGTTGAAGTAGAATGGAGCCCTCTGTTCACCATGCTGTTGAGGGAGCTCTCTCCTCATTGTTCTATTGAAGTAGGAGGTAGAACTGTCTTCACTGTACTGTTGAAGTAGGAGAGAACCCTCTGCTTTGTGTGCTGAAATAGTAGGGAGCCCTCTCCTCACTTTGCTGTTGAAGTAGGAGGGAGATATATCTTCACTGTTGTGTTGAAGAAGTTGAAAGCCCTCCCTTTACTACTGTTGAAGTGGGAGGGAGCCTTCTATTCACTGAGCTATTGAAGTAGGAGGGAACCTTCTAATTACTATGCTGTTGAAGTAGGAGGAAGTCTCACCTTCACTGTGCTATGAAGTAGAATGGAACCCTCTACTGCCTGTGCTGTTGAAGTAGGGGGGAACCCTCTCCTCACTGTGCTGTTTAAGTAGGAGGGAGACCTCTCTTCACTATGATGATGAAGAAGGAGGGAGCCCTCTCTTCATTGTGCTGTTGAAGGTGGAGGGAGCAAACTCTTCACTTTGCGGTTGAAGTAGGAGGGAGTCCTCTTTTCACTGTGCTAGTGAAGTAGGAGCGAACCCTCTCCTCACTTTCTGTTGAAGTAGGAGGGAACCCTCTCCCTACTGTACTGTTGAAGTAGGAGGGAGCCGTATATTCACTGTTCTCTTGAAGTAGGAGGGTAACCTCTCTTCACTGTAGTGTTGAAGTAGGAAGAAGCCCTCTCTTCACTGTGCTGTTGAAGTAGGAGGTAGCCTTCTCTTCACTATGCTATTGAAGTAAGAGGGAACGCTCTCCTCACTGTGCTGTTGAAGTAGAAAAAAGTCCTCTCTTCCATGTGATGTTGAAGTAGGAGGAAGTTCTCTTCTTACTGCGCTGTTGAAGTAGGAGGGAATCCTCTCCCCACTGTGCTGTTGAAGTGCAAGGGAGCCCTCTCTTTACTATGGTATTGAAGTAGGAAGGAGCCCTCTCCTCACTGTGCTGTTGAAGAAGGAGGGAGCATTCTCTTTACTGTGGTATTGTAGTAGAAAGGAGCAGTCTCTTCACTGTGCTGTTGAAGTAGGAGATAACCCTCCTCTGAGTGTGCTGTTGAAGTAGGAGGAAGCCTTTATTCACTGTACTGTTGAAGTAGGTGAGAGTTCTCTCTTCACTGTGGTATTTAAATAGGAGGGAATGCTCTCCTCACTGTACTGTTGGAGTAGGAGGCTGCCCTCTCCTTGCTATATGCTGTTGATGTAGGAGGGAGATCTCTCCACTCTGTGATGTTGAAGTAGGAGAGCACCCTCTCCTCAATATCCTGTTGAAGGAGGAAGGTGCCCTATCCACACTGTGCTTTTGGAAGTAGAAGGTAGACCTCTCCTTGCTATACACTGTTGATGTAAGAGGGAACATTCTCCTTGCTGTGCCGTTGAAGAAGAATGGCACCATGCTGTTGAAGTATGAGGGAACCCTCTCCTCACTATGCTGTTGAAGTAGGAGGGAGCACTCTCCTCACTGTACTGGTGAAGTAGGAGGGAGCTCTCTCTTCACTGTGCTGTTGAAATGGAAGGGGGCCTTCTCTTCACTGTGCAATTGAAGTAGAAGGGGAACCCTCTATTCGCTGTGCTGTTTAAGTAGGAGGAAGTTCTCCCTTCACTTTGCTATTGAAGTAGGAGGGAACCCTCTCCTGACTGTGCTGTTGAAGTAGGAGGGAGCATTCGCTTCACTATGGTGTTGAAGTAGGAGGGAGCCCTCTCTTCACTCTGCTGTATGAATAGGAGGGAGTATTCTCTTCACTCTGGTATTGAAATAGGAGGAAACCCTCTCCTCACTGTGCTGTTGAGGTAGGATGGAGCCAACTCTTCACTGAGCTATTGAAGTAGGAGGTAACCCTCTCCTCACAGTTCTTTTGAATTTGGAGGCAACCCTCTCCTCACTATGCTGTTGCAGTAGGAGGGAGCCCTCTGCTCACTGTGCTGTTGAAGCAGGAGGAAGCCATCTCCTCACAGTGCTGTTGAAGTAGGAGGGAGCATTCTCTTCGCTGTCGTGCTGAAGTAGGAGGGAGCCCTCTCTTCACTCTGCTGTATGAGTAGGAGGGAGTCCTCTCTTCACTGTGCTTTTGAAGTAGGAGGGAGACCTCTCTTCACTATGTTGTTGAAGATGGAGGGAACCCTCTTCTCACTGTGCTGTTGAAGTAGGAGAGAATACTCTCCCCACTGTGCTGTTGAAGTAGGAGGGAGCCCTCTCTTCACTATGGTGTTGAAGTAGTAAGGAGCCCTCTCCTGAATGTGCTGTTGAAGCAGGAGGAACCATCTCCTCACTGTGCTGTTGAAGTAGGAGGGAGCGCATTCTCTTCACTGTGTTGTTGAAGTAGGAGGGAGACCTCTCTTCACTATACTGTATGAGTAGGTGGGAGAACTCTCTTCACTCTGGTATTGAAGTAGGAGGGAACCCTCTTATCACTGTTCTATTGAATTAGGTGGAAACCCTCGCCTCACAGTGCTGTTGCAGTAGGAGGGAACCCTCTCCTGACTGTGCTGTTGAAGTGGGAGGGAGCGCTCTCCTCACTGTTGTGTTGAAGAAGGAGGGAATCCTCTCCACAATGTGCAGTTTAAGTAGGATGGAGCCTTCTCGCTATATCCTGTTGAAGTAGGAGGGAGCCCTCTCCTCACTCTGCTGTTGAACTAAGAGGTAGCCCTCTCCTCAATTTGCTGTTGAACTAGGAGGGAACCTCCTCCACACTGTGCTGTTGAAGTAGGAGGGAGCCTTCTCCTTGCTATATGCTGTTGAAGTAGGAGGGAGCCCTCTCTTACCTGTGCTTTTGAAGTAGGAGAGAGCCCTCTCTTCACTATGGCATTGAAGTAGGAGGGAGGCCTCTCTTCACTATGCTGTTGTAGGGAGACTTCTCAACAAATTGTGTGACTTTCTAATTTTCCAGACAAACTCAGCACCAATGAATGAAAAGAGCAAAAAATAAATGACAAAGTTATGAGAAGATAAAGGCTTACAACATTCCTCCTCGCTTTCCAAACTCTTTCACATCATTACAAAAAAAATCACACACATATATACACACATAAGTAATGCACACATACACCATCCAATGCAACCTCTGAATAGAGAACAATTTGGGACTCTACACTTTTTAACTGTTCAGAGGTTGGCTGCACTTAGAGGCCAACCATTATCTTGCACCAACTATTTCATGTAAAAGGATGTAATAATACAGTTACTAAAATTATACCGTAATAATATTAATAATTATATTGGTGGATTCGGGATCAGGAAATCATGCAGTGTGGTCTGCTTCTTTGCCACTACGTGGGCAGATACAACCACATCCCCTGCATAGCTGGCTTCATGAAAATACCCTCAATCTTTCCCAAAAAACTTGACCTCATCCAGTCTCGAGTGCTCTTCTTCATCCACCTCATCATCAGAAAGTTCATTATCATCTTCATCACTCCTAGCACCCAGTTGGACAAAAAGTTGCCATCCCAGCCATCCCCATCCATAACAACACACACTGATATATATTTGTCTTCACCATTCGAATATTCACTTGCAGAACAACTTAATTCAGAAGGTCAATAAGATTCACTCTGTGCAGTGACAATAATCATTATGCAAATACAATTTTTGGGGGTGTGGTTTCTCATTAGGAATCGTTCGGGGGCATTTCGTCTGTTCACTGTAGAGAGGTCATTTGCTATTCGGAGGGTCCACTATCGGAGGTTCCACTGTATTGTGTATTGTGATTCTTGAAACTAAGCTGATTTTATTCAGTGTAAATAATACAAAAAAATTAAATGAAGAACAAGAAGTGGAAGTGCTACAGGTATACTTACACATGGTATATGTCACAAATACAATTATATAATGTTAGGTGAAGCATTAGTTCAGTGGCTTCCTGCATAAAATAGAATTAACAAAGAGTAAAAATTAAATTTGGTACAAGTTCACTGTGTATATATATAATGCTGTGTACAAAGCTCGCCTCATTCAACAACTGAGGGACCCGAATGTGTAGAGCAGTATTTCAATACTGTATTGGTGTTTAAGTTTCGGTGTTTCAGAGAAGGAAACAGAGTGGGCTTGGGGGTGGAATTAAAAAAAGGAGAAGTTATTTATTTTTAAATTTTATTTTTTATTATTATTAAAAATATTTATTTATTTTTACTACAGTTTGCATTTTTGCTAAATCGACCAGCAAAAGCACCAGCTACAAAATTATATAGCTATATGTGATACAGTTGTGTGTACAGTATACAGTATACAGGATCGTGCATGCATGTAAACTGGTATTTGTAAATGTAGAGTGACTATATGTAGATGTTTGTTGTGGCAGTGCCAATGTCGGGTACTGATAACTATCAGCAGAATCTAGCATAGTTTGCTCTTATTGTGCTATAGCAATCAGAATAGCTATGATTTTGAAAGAGAGAATTTTTTCCTAGTTTTTTTTCATTTTAACTTTCAATTACTTCTAGCTGACATCAAATATCTTTAAAAAGAGAGAATCCTTAAGGTTTAAGTTGGAATCACCTATATACTGATGCAGAAAATTCAATAAATTAGGATTGTGATTTCAAATTTATTGCTTGGGTATCCCAATATCGCAGGGCACATCTTACCCTCTCTCTGATGAAATGGCTAGTGTTAACTCTTGTTGCCTCCAAGACTGTTTTGCCTAAAGACTCTTTTGCCTCTAAGAAACTTTTGCCTCCAAGACTCTTTTACTATCAAGACTCAGCAAGTCATGTCCTCTACGACTTGATTCATTCCACAGCAAGTCATGTCCTCTAGGACTCCATTCCTTACAGCAAGTCATGCCCACTAACATTTCATTCCTTCCACAACAAGTCATCTCCTGTAGGACTTGATTCCTTCCCAGCAAGTCATGTCCTCTAGGTCTCCATTTCTTCAACAACAAGTCACATACACATGGCTTCATTTCCCTCAGTAGAGGTTCATAGCAAGTTGTGTTTGTCAAGGAACAAGAGCAGCAGATCACTTGTTAGGGGAAGTCGGGCCCAGTTGCGACAATTTTTTCTGCAATTTATCACTTACTTGAGAATGAGTCACAATGACACACACATACACACACAAGCTGATTTGGCATGCTGAACAGAAAGGGTCAATTGGCTCACATTTTGACAATAATTATTAACACGAGACTTTTATTTAAAGATAAATTTTTTTTGGATAGACTTGTCAAACAAAAAAAGAAAGGCAACAAGTCGACTACAAAACATCTAGATGACCCATTACCTAAAACATCTAGAGGACCTTACCTAAAACATCTAGAGGACCCTTTACCTAAAACATCCATTACCTAGAGGACCCATTACCTAACACATCAAGATGACCTTTACCTAAACATATAGATGACCCTTTACCTAAAATATTTAGATGACCCTTTACCTAAAACATAGAGATTGACCTTTACCTAAAACATATAGTATATAGTCCCTTTACCTAAAACATCTAGAGGACTCTTTACCCTTACAAAACATCTAGACCTTTACCCTTACAAAACATTTAGAGTACCCTTTACCCTTACAAGGATTAAAACAATGTGAACCAAATATTATAAAATGTTTAATACAGATATGCATTGTTTAATAGGTAAAGGGTCCTGTGAATGTTTGTAGTTATTTGTTAATTTAGTTTCCTTTCTTTTTTTGGCAAGTCAAAAATGTTTTCCCTTGTTTTTGTTGTTCTTGTGTTGTTTCATCCCAATATATGTGTGTATGTTATATATATACATATACATACACATATATATATACAATCACTTCAATAATCGGCTTCAAATTGTATACACTCGACGTTTCGACTAGATGCTCTAGCCTTCATCAGGAATAATTATTCCTGGTGAAGGCTTGAGCATCTAGTCGAATGTTATTAATGTTATTATGTCAACTGAGAGTTCATTGAGTATACAGTATATATATAGCATAAGTCTTACAGCCTGTCAAGAAATTGCTCAGGATAACTCCCACAACTAACCAAACCTGTGTAGCTGCTGGATGATATTGAAAGACCTGGAAAGCTACTCAGTAAACAACACGGTTAATTCACTTATTTGCAGTGACGGCTAGACTCAATATTGCACGCACACACACCAAAGTGTTCATTGTGTTCACCATCTTAACCAATTTACATGTTTACTGAATCGAGGAAAAATTAGTCACTGCAGAGCATTGGACAATTTGGAGTCTTCTGGTATGAAAATTGTTTCGGATGGACTTATTGTATGCAAGTTATACAGGGCAGAGAGGTACATAAATATATACTCTCAATTAATTCTCAGTTGACAATATCATTACAAAAACCTTTTTCATAATCAACTTGAAATAGTATTCTCTCGACGTTTTGACTAGATTCCTGATGAAGGCTAGAGCATCTAGTCGAAACGTCGAGAGAATACATTTCAAGTTGATTATTGAGAAGGTTATTGCAACACAAATATATAAATCCTTGAGTCTGACTTTCAAGGGATTTCTCCCACATTTCTATGGCATTTAGGTCATGAGTTTAATACCCGGCAAAACATTCAAGGTACTGGGAGTATTTCTGGATGTAGCAATAGCAGTAGTTGAAACCACCGCTTAAGAAGCTAAGAAGCAAATGCAAGTTTCAGCCAAGATATGAGCTCCATTTTTGGTGTGTGTGTTATGGGAAAAGGGGGAGGGAGGGGTGGGGCAGTTTGCTTTTGCTATTGGCCTTGAATTCTTGTTTTTTTAATAGGTTCGAACCAATATAGGCATATTATTACCCATCGCATAATGCACTACTGTAAATGTGTCAAACATACCTGGTGACCACTTGTTTAGAGCCTGCTCCTTCAATAGACTGTGAGCAACAACAAACAGCAAACATGAATATTCTTGAGTACATGCACCATTCCTCTTATCAAGTCGAAGCTACTTATGGTGGACAGAACAGAGCTGCTTTATATACAATGAAGAGCTCGGCAAGCTATCCAATGCATGTCCTAGCTAGCCTACCACTGCAATGCACATGCCCATAAGTGAAACCCAGCCCAGAAGAGCAGAATGGCTCAAGGACCTTCATCTGCACCCTGAGCATTAGTTGTATTTATAGTTTGTTCTAGTCCAGAAAAAGGTGATGTGGGCCGGTAGCAGCCAGTACAGCACACACTACTGCCGACCTCAACCAAGAGTGTTGAAACTAGTCGATCAATCAACCAAGGGTGTTGAAAATAATTGATCAATCAACCAAGGGTGTTGAAACTAGCTGTATCCACTCATCAATCAACCAAGAGTGTTGAAACTAGCTGTATCTACTCATCAATCAACCAAGAGTGTTGACACTAGCTGTATCTACTCATCAATTAACCAAGAGTGTTGAAACTAGCTGTATCCACTCGTCAATCAACCAGGAGTGTTGAAACTACATAGCTGTATTTACTCATTAATCAACTAAAAGGTGTTGCTTACGATCTGGTTGACGTGGAGGTTGTTTTCTTGGCCTGCATCAACCTTGAGCCCTACGTAGCATCCTGGGAAAGACACAGACTCCAGACACATGCTACCGTCACTGATGTCCATTATCCTGAAGTCGGAACCCACGTTGGCCAGTCCCTACACAGAAAATAGTTTTAAAAGGCAGGACAAAAGTGGTCTTCTTTGTTGTTAACTTCCGTCGTTGTTGTTGTTGGTCAATAGTTTAATGCTCTAGTAATAGATAAGTTTGCATAGTCTGTGCATTTATTATATATATATATATATATATATCATGCATATACACACACACACATGAATTAAATTATGTGGTTAATATTCATCAAGGATGGCCTGCATGGTTCTCTCCCACACAAATTTCCTGCAGTCCCAGAAGCTTTTGCCACCATGCCCCACCCACTCTTCTGCTCAGATTACGTATGTAGCTATGTATGTGTGTATGTAATAGAGCACTGCAGATATTATAGCCTCACCTTTCCAGTCACTGCATTATTCTCTGCCCTCAGGCGAAGGGTGATGGACTTGTTAACGTTGAGAGAGATGATGCCCATCCCCCGGTCGGTGACCTCTAGGAAAGCTGGAGGAAGAGGGAGGGAGGACGGTATAATGTGTTAGATGCCGACTGATATGGGAGCTTATAAGGGAGTGCCATTTATCAAGGACAGGTCACAAGAGCGTGTGTAAAATATTCTTCTAAATATTCCACCATTTTTGTGCGAATTGAATCCTCATCATATATACTGAAATGGCTGCTTATTGTACATTGTACACTCTCAATGAATACTCTCAGAATCTAAGAATAGCTCTTAGCTACTCCATGAATACTCTCAGTACTCTCTCAGCTACTCCATGAATACCCTCAGTAACTCTCTCAGCTACTCCATGAATAATCTCAGTACTCTCTCAGCTACTCCATGAATACTCTCAGTACTCTCTCAACTACTCCATGAATGCTCTCAGTACTCTCTCTACTCCATGAATACTCTCAGTACTCTCTCAGCAACTCCATGAATACTCTCAGTACTCTCTCAGTAACTCCATGAATACCCTCAGTACTCTCTCAACTACTCCATGTAAACCCCTCAGTACTCTCTCAGCTACTCCATGAATACTCTCAGTACTCTCTCTACTCCATGAATACTCTCAGTACTCTCTCCATGAATACTCTCAGTATTCTCTCAGAAACTCCATGAATACCCTCAGTACTCTCTCAACTACTCCATGAATACCCTCAGTACTCTCTCAACTACTCCATGAATACCCTCAGTACTCGCTCAGCTACTCCATGAATGCCCTCAGTACTCACTCAGCTACTCCATGAATGCGCTCAGTACTCTCTCAGCTACTCCATGAATACTCTCAGTACTCTCTCAGCTACTCCATGAATACCCTCAGTACTCTCTCAACTACTCCATAAATACCCTCAGTACTCGCTCAGCTACTCCATGAATGCTCTCAGTACTCTCTCAGCTACTTGTGAATATTCCCAGTGATCATGAATATTCTTAAGAATATACTTTCAACTGCAGTACTAGCCAAAATAAACTTTTACTTTTCTGTTATTTAGAACAGTCACTCAATGCCCACCATCACCAGAAATAGAACGATGAGAAAAACACCAAAAAAAATTGTATTTGGTTTTGATTTTTTCTTTTCCCCCTACTTTTTGCAAGATGATGCTTGACCGCATGGTCCTCTGAGAATTGATGGATTAGCCATCGACATCACAGCATCTGAGGATTAAATAAAGCATCTATGGATGTCAAAACAGCTACTGAAAGATTGACCAGACAAGCTCTCAGAGTTGCTCTCAACATCGGCACAGCTGACGAACGTACAGTTATTTCTTCCGCCAACTCGGCCCTTCATTGAACCAGCTTCTGGAAATGGTGCGGATGGAGAACAGCTCGACTGGAGGTGCTTCATCATCGCCTCAGCTCACCTGCCACTCGACACTGTAGTAGATCTGGATCATCGCTTGTGCTACAGTTAACTGATGCTCAGGGCAGTAGTATGCAGCTCTCTACATCACCACAGCTCACAGGCCGCTTGACTGGATACTGAATTAGCTCTTGGAATCCACTAAGCTTATTTGCTGCTCGAATGCTGTGGCTCTAGGCAGGACACAGCCATGAACCTGCCCCTCCCACCTTTTCCAATTAGAATTTAAATTTATGCCGTTAAAAATGGATTTCTCAGAGGATCAATGCAATCCAATGCAATGGTAACATAACATTTATTTTGACCTGTACTATATTCTACAGTGGGCGGAAAAATTGGTTCGGAGACAGGTTATTCACACCACAGGCAATAAGCACACCAGACCACTCACATCCAGGATCGTTGTTCTTTAACGTGCTCACAATGGCTCCGTTCCTGCCAATGCTCAAGAACTGCTTAGTGATCTTCAGGTAGAGCTGGATCAATGTCCCCGAGCGAAGTGCGTTCTAAGGAAGGAAGGAAGAGCAGGATTCAACATGTGTAATAAGGTCATAGAATACAATGATGCCAAATTGTATACGAGTTTGTTATTAAAGGTAATGATTATATTTATAGTATATAGGCATTAGAATTTACAAATACGCATTGGGAGGGGCAGATTACATGAAGTACGTGTCAAGAAAGAAATCTCACTGCAATGGAAGGCCGTCCAAAAGGTGTCATGATAAGTGGGTTGTAGGCGTAGCATTGTTTCTATGGATACAATACAACAATAGTTTACCACAATACAGTATTACATCACATAACTTATAGCATAACTTATAGCATAATTGGTGGTTACCATAAGTTTATCAGTGCTTTGGGAACCCTCGGAACTATCAGAATGCTTGCGATAACGCAGTCCTATTTATCTGTTTGGCAATTCTATTGGCCATGTATACACTAGTGATGGTGGGCAATGCCAAGGATTTTGCCTCTGGATCAGACGTTCTCCCACATGGAAGTGTCTTGAACAGCTGGGCATGAAGAGGTACAGTGTATAGTGGTAGGAAAGTTCACCCATTTTTGGAGTCACAGGGTGGTGGTTCAATCCTTCCTTAGAACTTTATTCCCCCCCCCCCCCCCCCTATAAAAATCTCCAGGAATTTTCTAGTCAGTAAGACCAGCATGTTGTTACTACTACAGTCAAGTATGAGGTAAAGGGTCGTCCTTGTAGTGAGTGCCCACTCACCTTTTCTGTAGAGAACTCGAGGATGAAAACAACAACACTAGCTCAAACAGAGGCAGAAGCTGGGCTGAAAAACAACCAGCAAGTCCTCACTTAGAGATACAGCAAACAGCAAACATCATAAACAGCCAGCAAGTCCTCGCCTAGACCAGCAGCGACCAGCAAGCATCATAAACAACCAGCAAGTCCTTGCCTAGACCTGCAGCAACCAGCAAACGTCATAAATAACCAGCAAGTCCTCGCCTAGAGCCACAGCAATAGAAGTTTCAGAGATACAATCATTAGCTATATGTAGCAATTGCCAACCCATAGGTGAAAGGTTAGGCACCAATCAGGGTTGGGGTCGATCATGATTTATTCCAGGGGTGGAGAGGGAGAGAAATGACCATTATATATATAGGAAATTGGAATGTTTCTATTGTAAACTCTAAGACTTATTTACTCCACAAGTCTTATCTTGGCACCTTTTGAATTAGTTTGTTGTAAGGTTGCTTATCAGTGGTCCTTCAACCCTCCACCGGTCTTTCATTATCCAGTGATACCACACACCTCCTCCATTATCCATTGGTACACACACCTCCTCCTCCATTATCTAGTGATACCACACACCTCCTCCTCCATTATCCAGTGTACCACACACACCTCCTACTCCATTATCTAGTGGTACCACACACCTCCTCTTCCATTATCCAGTGATATCACACACACACCTACTCCTCAATTATCCAGTGGTACTCCTCCTCCATTATCCAGTGGTACCACACACCTCCTCCTCCATTATCCAGTGGTACCACACACCTCCTCCTCCATAAACTAGTGGTACCACACACCTCCTCCTCCATTATCCAGTGTACCACACACACCTCCTCCTCCATTATCTAGTGGTACCACATACCTCCTCCTCCATTAACTAGTGGGTACCACACACCTCCTCCTCCATTATCCAGTGTACCACACACACCTCCTCCTCCATTATCCAGTGGTACCACACACCTCCTCCTCCATTATCCAGTGTACCACACACCTACTCCTCCATTATCCAGTGGTACCACACACACACAACTCCTCCATCATCCAGTGGTACCACACACCTCCTCCATTATCCAGTAGTACCAACCAGCCCCTCCCATTGCTGCCTGACATTTCAAGAATTTTGTCTTTATCTGCTTCCAATAATTTCTGTTCCTGTACTGATTCAGGCCACACCTTAACCAGCACAAGGAAACCATAGTTACGTTATCCGATCGCAAAAGCCACAAACGAAGCTAAATGCAAACCTCATGTTATTATGCTTAGTAACACTAATGCTGTTATGCTTAGTAACATATATGCTGTCATGCATAGTAAAACTAATGCTGTCGTGCTTAATAACACTAATGCTATTGTGCTTAGTATCACTAATGCTGTTGTACTTCGTTTCACTAACACTGTTGTGCTTAGTATCACTAACACAGTTGTGCGTAGTATCACTAACACTGTTGTGCTTAGTATCACTAACACTGTTGTGCTTAGCATCACTAACACGTTTATACTTAGTATCACTAAAACTGTTATGCTCAGTATCACTAACACTGTTATATTCAGTATCACTAATGCTGTTGTGCCTATTATCACTAACTCTGTTATGCATAGTATCACTAAGACTGTTATGATTAGTATCACTAAGACTGTTATGCTTAGTATCACTAACACGGTTATGCTTAGTATCACTAACACTGTTATGCTTAGTATCACTAACACTGTTATGCTTAGTATCACTAACACTGTTATGCACTAATACAGTTATGCTTAGTGTCAACAACACTGTTGTGCTTAGTATCACTAATCACTAACACTGTTGTGCTTAGTATCACTAACACTGTTGTGCTTAGTATCACTAACACTGTCATGCTTAGTATCACTACTTCGGTTTGGTCTGCCAGAATAGTGCCCAACATGACGTTGCCTATATAGTAGTCAATATTGTTAACTGAATGGAAGTCTATCATGGTTACCTATCTTCACCATGAGGACCCTCGGGGTATGGAAGTCTATCATGGTTACCTACCTCCACCATGAGGACCCTCGGTATGGAAGTCTATCATGCTTACCTACCTCCACCATGAAGACTCTCGGTATCTATCATGGTTACCTACCTCCACCATGAGGACCCTCGGTATGGAAGTCTATCATGGTTACCTACCTCCACCATGAGGACCCTCGGTATGGAAATCTATCATGGTTACCTACTTCCACCATGAGGACCCTCGGTGTGGAAGTCTATCATGGTTACCTACCTCCACCATGAGGAACCTCGGTATGGAAGCCTATCATGGTTACCTACCTCCACCACAAGGACCCTCGGTATGGAAATCTATCAAGGTTACCTACCTTCACCATGAGGACCCTCGGTGTGGTCTATCATGGTTCCTACCTCCACCACAAGGACCCTCGGTATATAGTACAAAAATATATTTCATTAGCAAGTCTGTGGTTTTTCATCTAATTTGAGTACCTAATTCCACTGAATGTTTTATTGACACAGCAATGAACCACAGCCGGAAATAACTTAATGCCACATCTCAGAAATGAACAGTTTCAGCAGTTGCAACATGAGAGGCATACATGCTCACCATCACCTCTTAAGGGGGTGCTCCATTGAAGACTGGCTAAATACATTGTTGACTTTTGACTGCCCATAACATTTATTGTAATTGTTTTGTGTGCATAATTTATGCTCAAATTGTTGCTTGTTCAATGTGCTTTCCAATGATATATAAATTATCTCTAGAGGCATGTTTTATCAGAAGATGCATGCAGAAACATCCAAGGCAGGACCCTCCTCCGTTTGGCAGACCCCCACAACTCATTTAAAAAATCAAAAGCTGTAAATTGGTTTGTAGCTTGTCAAAGCTAACAGCTGTGATTGGAGTGAAACCATATTATTGCAATAACTAAAGTGGTTGTTGAATGGCAACGTGCCGTATTTGATTACTCGCTAAAAATTGATGGGATATGGCAGTGTCCTCACTTGAGATGACTCCCTGTAGTAAGGGAGCCTGCTTGCTTGGGAATATGGTCAGCATTCTACCTACAGTATACATGTGTCCTTACTTCTGACATGTACGGTAGTCTCAAAGAAGAATGAATTCAATTTTTACACAAGACCTCAGATACGTAGATTTCACTTCCACTAATGGTGGACACCAAAACATCGCGTTTATCTTTGCTGGATGGTTCATCGTGCACTGGTCACACCCAATTTGGAGGAGTACGCGAATGTCTTGACCCCAAGCATGGTTCGTCCTGGTCCAAATATAGACCATCTCCATGATTTGAAGGGGGATGTGGGAAACAGCATCTGGTGATATCTGTACCTATGTATTTAGTCCTGTGTAGCTCTAGAAGAGTGGGTCTACCAGCTCTAGAAGTTAGGGTGGCCCCAACTCTGCTGTCATAACTTAGGTCCCCAGTCCTAACTCTAGGCCTAGCACTTGCTCTAGAACTCATTGAGGACTAACTCTGGTGCCCTGACTCTGGGTTTAGCCCTAGCTCTAGAAGTCAGGCTACCCTAACTCTGGTGCCCTAACTACTGGCGACAGTCCTAACTCTGGTCCTAGCCCTAGCTCTAGAAGTCAGGGTGGCCCCAGCTCTGGTGCCCTAACTTAGGACCCCAGTCCTCTGGGCCTAGCCCTAGCTCTAGAAGTTAGGGTAGCCATAACTCTGCAGCCATAAATTAGGGCCCCAGTCCTAACTCTGGGCCTAGCCCTAGCTCTAGAAGTCAGGGCCCTAATCACTCTGGTGCCCTAACTCTGGGCATAGCCCTAGCTCTAGAAGTCATATTCTGGCCCACCACAACAGCAGGAGAGAGTGCTATTTGATGGAGCTGCAGGATGTTGTGCATGGGGTTCATATGCTTGAAGGTACTTCTGTTAGTGTAAGAGTAGAGGGGGCCAGGATGTAGTGTGTGGTGTGGGCATATGCTTGTATATACTTCTCGTAGTGTAAGAGTTGAGTATAACAACAGCTGCTTCAACTGTGTTTTTTTGCAGTAACCTAATGCAACATATTCAGCACAAAATCCTGGCAGCTCTCCACCCCCTGCAGGGGGCTATCCTCCAGAAGTTTGCCCTCCTCCAAGGGGCTATCCTCCTCCTCAGGGTTGCCCTCCTCCAGGGGGCTATCCTCTTCCAAATATGGTCCAAATATCTTCCCCCATTAATTGGGGACATGTTCCTCTTGGGTTCCTTCTATCATGAAACAGAAACTAGGGTGCGCCATATGGAAAGGCAGGCTTTTCATCTGCTCCTTGTTTTTTCTACTTACACACAGACACACATGCAATATATCAACTACGTAGACCCACTGCTTGCACAACAAAGCCAACACTTGATCCAGTTATGCAGAAATGAAAATAGAAGTACTGTAGATTACGTATGTATGTAGGAAAAACCCACCACCATGGCTACGACGATCTGGACTCTAGTACACATCGATGTACGAATGTAGCCACACCCACCACTCAGGATTCCTAGCCTGTACCGGTCGATGACCTGGAGAAAGCTGAAGAGTTGGATGCTTCATAGCGATGACATGCTGAAAGCTACGTAGCTGAAGAACTGGAGGCTTTCAGTGAACCTGAAAATGTAAACATAAACGCTAGCATTCAAACCTTCAGCAAACAAAGAACAATCTCATGACATCATTTTTATAATGATCTGAGACCACACCCATTCAGAATATGTGAGCACATACCACATGGCAAAAGGACTGCCTTAGCTTCCTCTACTGTGTGATCTCAAACAGCGTAGATTGCTCAGAGGACCAAGGCATCAGGGAAAGCTTCCTCTACTGTGGGATCTCAAACAGCGTAGATTGCTCAGAGGACCAATTCCACCAGAGAAAGTGTTTCCAAAGGATCAAAATGGGGAGAGTAACAACAAAGAAAATCCATTTTGCAGATCCATCAGATAGAGAAGCAGGAAGAATCTGATGACAAGGGCGGAGATTATGCTAGGCACAAACAACAAACATGGTCGAGCACAGCAATACACATTTCATGTGTACTCTGCGACATGCCCTGGATTGAGAGACACAGGACAAATAATTTTTACGCTAGTCTTTCTAATTAAAAGCTTGCTGGGCAGCAGGTTGCTGGAACAAGTGCCTATCCATCAAAATTTTGAGATGAAAGGTTAAGCACCCATGGGCGCTGACTGCATTATACTCAATGGTATTTCAAATCACTACCCAGTAGGAGCAAAATATATGATATTCCAAATATGTACATAGGCGAGGAACAGTCAGAATTCATCGTCTGCTTATGATAACTTTTAATTCAACACGATTATTTTCAAAAAAATTTAATCCTACTTATGATCAATTGCACCTTGAAGTCTGGCACTGAGAAGTGCTAACAATGAACATTATGGTATATGCATAATTCTTCCCGAAACAACAACAACAACAACAACAATAATAACATAACAGTAGGCCACACTACAAGGCGGGACAAACATCCTTATATGTATGTACTACGTACTCTGCTACTAAATGGTTTGAGAGCTTACCTCCATCCGAACTAAGAACTTGGTCCCATTGTCCTGCTGCATACTTTCCTTGGGCAGGCCCACGTGACCGTTCTTCACAAACCTAACGCGGTAAGCACCATTGGTCAGAGACTTGAAGGAACAATAGTTGTCGGCATGCACCTCCAACTCAAGCTGGGAAAAATCTTGCTGCTTGCCGGAGATTGTGCCCCCAATCTTGCTCACGGCAAGGAAGATCCCGTGGCCTGTGGTGCTCCTCAAGGAGAAGCTCCCCTGGGGGGCTCTGGGCTGGACCAGGACCTCCCAGCCACCTGTCAAAAGGAAGAAGAGGTAACTATTAGCAACAATAAGAGATGAAAGCAAAAGCTCCGACTCATTGTTTGGTTTAGAGTTCTGTACGGAGAGAGAATGTTGCATGTGAATAACCAACACCTCTTGCAATGTGCATCCTCAATCCATTACTAGACTGCCATCCGACTTGGACTCAGTACACTTCTATCAGCTGTGGATATAATCAGTGCTCAAGCTGTCAACCCATGAACACTTTCATTCCTGAACCTCGGCTTGCTACTATGTACACTGTAAGACAATGTTCATCATGCTCGCATTGTCTCCTAGAAGAAAGCATGCCACTTCTAGAGGGCTAGCCTCATATTATGCATCTCCACTGATAGCGCTAGAGCTAGGAAGACAGGACCTAGGGACACAAGACTAGGCTTGGGCTAGGAATATAGGACTCAGATTACATTTGCACTGGGGATAACCCGAGGGGTTGGTTTATCGGATATTTTTATGTGTAGGGCTCCAAGATTATTTTCTTGGTCCACCCTCTTTGTATGTGACTGTGCTGATTACATCATCACTCACATCCTACTTTTCCAAGGTAACCAGTGGCTTTGAGGGCACCTTGGAAGAAGGTGACAGCCAACCCGCTTGACCGGTTTATGAGCTGGACTACATTTCCATTCTGAAAAGCTTGCTGTAGAGAGAGTGAGAGAAATGGAGAGGGGGGGGAGGGAGGGAGAGAGGGGAGGGAGAGAGGGGAGGGAGAGAGGGGAGGGAGAGAGGGGAGCAAGAGAGGGGAGGGAGAGAGGGGAGGGAGAGAGCGGAGGGAGAGAGGGGAGGGAGAGAGAGGAGGGAGAGAGAGATTGTAACACCTAGTTCTTTGTTTACATACTTGTATTATTGTTTACCAGTTCCCACCACTCGTCAACCAGTTTCAATATTTCTACCTTTTTATTCTGACCATTAAAATACTATGTAAACTAATGTCTAGAAGCAAGTGATGGTGCTGTGTTGTAGAACACACTGACAATGGAGCACGCCATTCAGCCCTCACTTCATGGCTCATATTCATGCACATGTCGTTGCAACTCGATAACTCCTCCCCCTTCCCCTCCCGCTGAGAGCAAGGGAGAGAAGATTACTTCAGGAGCCATAGCATGACTCCATCAACTTGTCAACATGCTTCAACCCAGTGTGATGTTGGTCTAGTGTATGTTCCAATAGTCAACCTTCAACCTCCCTCAACCCAGTGTGGTGCTGGTCCACTCATAGAGCTATATAGTCAACCTACTTCAAACTGCCTCAATCCAGCATGCACAAAACTTCACTCATAATAAAACGTACTGAGACGTTGTACCCATATGGGAGCTGTGGTCCTGTGGGCATTGGCGGTGGTGCTGCTTGTTGTGGGAGGTAGCCCCACTGAGGAGGAAGAGGATAGCCCCCTGGAGGAGGGCAACCCTGAGGTGGAGGATAGCCCCCTGGAGGAGGGCAAACTTCTGGAGGATAGCCTCCTGCAGGGGGTTGAGAGCTGCCAGGATTTTGTGCTGAATATTTTGCATTAGGATACTGCAAAAAAAACAGCTGTTGTTATACTCAACTCTTACACTACGAGAAGTACATACAAGCATATGCCCACGCCACACACAACATCCTGGCCCACTCTACTCTTACACTACCAGAAGTACATACAAGCATATGAACCCCCACACACAACATCCTGGCCCCCTCTACTCTTAACACTACCAGAGGTACATTCAAGCATATGCACCACCCCACACACAACATCTTGGGCCCCCTCTAATCTTACACTACCAAAAGTACATTCAAACAATGCAACCCTGCACACAACATCCTAGCCCCCTCCACTCTTACACTACCAGAAGTACATTCAAGCATATGCCCCCCACACACAACATCCTGGCCCCCTCTACTCTTACACTAACAGAAGTACATTCAAGCATATGAACCCCACGCACAACATCTTGCGGCTCCATCTAATAGCACTCTCTCCTGCTGTTGTGGTGGGCCAGAATATGACTTCTAGAGCTAGGGCTAGGCCCAGAGTTAGGGCACCAGAGTGAGGGCCACCCTGACTTCTAGAGCTAAGGCTAGGCCCAGAGTTAGGACTGGGGCCCTAAGTTACGGCAGCAGAGTTATGGCTACCCTAACTTCTAGAGCTAGGGCTAGGCCCAGAGGTCTGTGGCCCTAAGTTAGGGCACCAGAGCAGGGGCCACCCTGACTTCTAGAGCTAGGGCTAGGACCAGAGTTAGGACTGTGGCCAGTAGTTAGGGCACCAGAGTTAGGGTAACCTGACTTCTAGAGCTAGGGCTAAACCCAGAGTCAGGGCACCAGAGTTAGTCCACAATGACTTCTAGAGCAAGTGCTAGGCCTAGAGTTAGGACTGGGGCCCTAAGTTATGACAGCAGAGTTGGGGCCACCCTAACTCCTAGAGCTGGTAGGCCCATTCTTCTAGAGCTACACAGGACTAAATACATAGGTACAGAAATCACTAGATGCTGTTTCCCACATCCCCCTTCAAATCATGGAGATGGTCTATCTCAGGGTAGAGATATTGCATGACCCAGTAATCTACACTAACTCCCTGTACAATGCGAGGGTGGAGATACTGCATGACCCAGTAATCTATACTAACTCCCTGTACAATCTAAGGATGGAGATACTGCTAACTCCCTGTACAATCTGAGCATGGAGATACTGCATGACCTAGTAATCTATACAAACTCCTTGTAAAATACAAGGGTGGAGAGGCATAACCCAGTAATCAATCAGGCCTGGAGGAGCCTATAGGGCAGGTAGGGCTTCGGCCCTACCAATATTTGGCTCTTTACTTCAATTAAACATTTTCTGATCTTGAGTTTGATTTTTAGAGTAGCCAGTGCATGCATCAAAAACTCTCAGAATGTCATGTATTACTACACTCTCAAAGTTTGAAGCATGCAAGTTAATTAACAGCCAGTCTTGTTAATTGCTTGTAAATTAATGTGCAAGCTGGCATGCAATCACTAGGATGCCAGCTGTCATTAGCTAGTTCTAGAATATTCTGGTCATGTGGTGTACCATGTGCTCTTGTTACAATGGCTGGTCCTTCATATTTCAATGAGTTCTCAGAACTTCCTACTGCTCCTCACCAGCCTGCTAATTAAATTCCCCAAGCGATCTTTTGGGGTGAAGAATGTTGTTTGTTGGTCATTTCAATCCACTTGGCTCAAGCAATGGCCATTTCTACACTACGATGAGTTGTTTACTGCCACACTTGTGTGACAGGCTTCAAAGATGGCAAAATGAGGTTTCTAAAGCTGCATCATCCTTTGTAAGTATCTCTCAATAATTTTGGTGTGAGTATTTATCATTTAGTAAATCACTAAATTTTCATTATGTAGAATTTAGTAATTGGAAAAATGGAACCAGCTTATTCCAAAAACATCAACTAAGTGACTGTCATCGAGAAGCAGTTGATGTAGTCATCAGAATTCCAGCTATGACAAAGGATGTTGGGGAGCAACTTGTAAAAAAACATGCCAAAGAAAGAGAGTACAATTGCAAAACGTTTCTAAAGATTGTGTCTAGCATTCGATATTTGGCTAGACAAGGGTTAGCTCTGAGAGGTGATGGGGATGAAGGAGATGGACATTTTCTTCAACGGCTGAAGATGAATGGTGAAGATGATACTGAATGGTTGAATCGCAAGTCTTGCAAATATACTTCATATCAAATTCAGAATGACATTTTTGGTGTTATGGCTAATATTCTTCTCAGAAAAATTACAGCTTTACAGTCCCCTTTCCTCACTGTTATGATCGATGACGCAACAGACATTTCCAATAATGAGCAGGCAACTATTGTTTTCCGTTAATGAATGTTTTGAAGAATTCATAGGCTTATACCAAGTTCCACGTATTGATGCTGAAATACTGAGAAGTATTATTATGGATTCCATTGTTAGGCTGAATTTACCCTTATGCAAGCTTCAGAGCCAGTGCTATGATGGAGCTAGCACCATGAGTAAAATCTGGTGTCACAAAAAGGATCCTGGATCTGGAACCCCGTGCGGTTTTTACCCACTGCTGTGGACACTCTATTAATCTAGCAGTAAATGATTCAGTAAAACAGATGAAGCTCATCCGAGATGCATTTGATGTGAAATATGAAACTACAAAGTTAATAAATTCTCACCTGGGCATCAATGTCTATTTCGAGATTTGAAGCAGGCTAGTGATATGACTACATCAGCAGGCATTAGAGTACTTTGTCCCACTTGGTGGACTGTAAGGGCTGATTCCCTGGACAGTATCATCAACAATTACTCTGTCCTACAGTCAACATGGGATGAAGCACTTGATTTGGCGAGAGATACTGAAGCAAAGGCCAGAATTATTGGAGTTTCCTTCTCAGATGAAATCTTTTGACTTCCTTTTTGGTGTACACTTGGGTGAAATGCTATTTCAACATACAGACAACCTCAATGCAGCATTACAGAAGGAGACCATATCTGCTGCAGAAGGTCAGCATATTGGCAAGATGGTAATTGATACTCGAAATCCATTTCGTACAGAACAACTGTATGATTGTTTTTGGGAGAAGCTTAACAAATTTGCTCAATTAGTGGATGTGAGCAATCCACAACTTCCACGTCAACAGAAGACACCATGGCGTTATGAAATATGGACATCTAGTGGTAATTTTCACATGTCTGCTAAGCTCTATTTTTGACAGCAGTACTATGAAGCTATTGACGACATTACAAATTGCTTGAATAGTCCCTTTGAACAACCTGGTTACAATGTTTACTGCAACCTGGAGAACCTTTTGAGAAAAGCTGCCTAAAAGGGAAGCTTTTGAAGATGAAATTGAATTTGTTTGCTCATTTTATAAAGATGATTTCAACCAAGTTCTCCTAAGTTCTCAACTTCTTACCTTTGCTATTGATTTTCAACGTCTGCTGAAGGAAATGGGGCTGATGTTACGATATTTGATATCAGGGACTACTTTCAATCCCTCAGTGCAGGCCAAAGAGAGCTACTCAGCCAAGTATGCAGCATCATGCAACTCCTGTTGGTAATGCCAGGTCCAGAACTTTCTTTTAATGCCTTACGAAGAGTGAAAAATTACCTTCATAGCTCCAAGTCACAGAAAAGATTAAATAATCTAATGGTACTGCATGTACCCAAGGAACATACAGATTCTCTTAGTAAGATGTATATAGCTAGTGAATTTGTTGGTGATGTCATAACAGGAGAAAGATGTTTGGGAAGTTTAATAAGTTTTGTTTTTCATTCATGTATATACAGACTTTATTCTTTACCCAAGGTTGAAGTGGAGGTGGAAGGAGTAAGTCAAAATTTGGAAGTTTTGGTGATAAACAATTTGAAGCATGATGTCTGCTGGGACAGCATATGCCAGGACGTTGGGAGATGGGAAAACATATTTAGAATGACACATTGATCAACATGGTCAGAATGCGGTCGGCACCGAGCAAGGAGCTACAGCCCCAAGATCACAAGGAAGGAGAAGCACAGCTGTCTGAGAGTTCAGAAGACAGTGAAGGTGAGGATGAAGAGATAACAGAAAGATCCAAGTTGAAGAAGGATGTCCATGATGAACACAACAGTAGGGAGGGAGAAACTGCTAGTAGAGAAGACTCAGAGTCGGATATTGAAGAGATTGACGATGATGAAGGAAGGAATGATCTCAAAGATAAGGTGTTGGAGGAAGACATAACACCACTGAAGGACAGCCAAGCTATGCGGCAACGGGCTAGAGCAGACTGCAGCAAGTTGCATGGAGACCGTCTGGATATGGACATCCAAATGCTGAGGAGTGAGCAGAAGGCAGATGAGGCTTTGAAAAGATTATGGAGATACTGGTTTTGTTGTGGAGGATGGGTTGCTATGGAAGTTGTAGGATAGAATGGCAGGTGAAATGACACGGATGTGTTTTCCAGCATCATTTCGATCCATGATATTGTCACTAGTACATCGACCTGGACATTTAGGCAGAGATAGGACCACCCAGAGGATACTGGACGATTATTTCTGGCCAGGCGTAGATGCTGATGTCAAGTAACTGTGCAAAGCTTGTTATGACTGTCAATGTGCAGCACAACAATATCAACCACCAGCACCATTACGACCTCTGCCAGTTATCGAGATACCATTCGCTTGCATTGCGAAGGACATGATTGGTCCACTTCCAACTACAATTGAAGGGAAGAGGTTTACATTTGTCATCATGGATTATGCTACTCAGTGGCCAGAAGCATTTGCACTACGTGTTAGGACAGTGTCACAGTCGTAATGAACTAATGATTTTATTCACTCGTGTAGGAGTACCTGATGAAATCCTAACGGATTGCAGACATAAATTTTTGAGGAGGCTAATGAAAGAGCTATACAGATTACTGGGAATGAAAGCATTACTACTATCCCATACCATCCTGCTACAGACTGAATGGTAGAGTGTTTCAACACTACACTAAAAATGATGAGGAAGAAGCAAGAAATGGGATAGATAATGGGATCTGGCATTGCCTTTCCTTTAGAGGGAGTACAGAAGATCATCAAATGACAGCACTGGGTTCACTCCATCAGAACAATTGTACGGACGTCAAATACATGGACCACTGCAAGCACTCTAATAAAAATGGACTGGAAATGCAACAACACCAAAGAATACAATTGCCTACATAACGTAGATACAAGATCGATTGGACCAAATTAAGGACTTGGCAAGAAAAAATGAAAAAACCAAAAACAAAGATCACAAGGAACGCTTTGACAAAAAAGCTAGAGAAAGAACATTTTGAAAAGGAGAGTTGGTAATGCTCCGAACACCGATACTTGGTCCCAAGATGGACACATAATGGGAAGGACCGTACATGTTTGAGGAAAAGATTGGCGACACCACATATCAATTCAACATGCCGGATCATCCAAGAAGGAAAGTACAGAGACACATTAGCCTTCTCAAGGAATTCATATCGCCGGTGGTAGTATGCATGTTGGTCAGCACAAATGAAGAAGTTGATAAGTTTGGACCACAGGGAGAAGAAGAGAGGAAAGGCTGCCCCTCATAAACAACGTATTGATGGAAGAAGAGGGAAAAAAAGTTCAAGGATTGGTCAAGAGGCATATGGGTTTGGTACAAAGCCCTCATGAACTTACAACGAAAACAAACATAAAAATTGAGATGGGAACAGCATATCCCATCAGCAGATCACCTTACAGACTGGACGTCATGAAAGCGAGGTTAATGGACACAGTGAGTGAACTCCTGGAATTAGGAATCATGCATCTGTCATAAAGACCATGGGCTTTACCTGCTATCCTTGTTGCAAAAAAGGGTGGAAGCAAATGCTTATGCGTCGATTAGAGACGTCTCAATGGTATCACAGTGTCGGATCCATTTCCCTTGCCACTAATCAATCATCTGCTGGACAAGCTGGGGAAGGCCACATTTATCTCAACTCTGCATGAGGAATCTATCGAGAAAACATCATTTATCATGCCAGGAGGTAAATGAGAACACCTACATATGCCATTAAGGCTAAAGAATGCTCCGTCAACGTTCCAAAGACTCATGAATACCATGACTGCAGACATGGCTAACTTCGCCTCCGCATACATTGAAGACATCGTCATTTACAGTGGCACTTTCAAGGAGCATATCAAGCATTTGGAGATGGTTTTTGTAAGGTTGGAAGAGACAGAATTAAAACTCAAAGCAAGCCAATGTGTGTTGGCTGAGAGTCATTGCAAGTATTTGGGACATTGTGTGGGAGAACGAAGAATTAGACCATTACGGGCAAAGGTGAAAGTGGTGTTGGAGTACCCGCAACCCAAAAATAAGAAGGACAGGAGAACCTTTTTAGGTCTCACTAATTATTATCTGAGATTTGTACCTAACTATGGCACTATCGCTACCCCCCTCAATGAAGTCATGAGAAAGTGCTCACCGGACAATATTGAGTGGACAAAAAAGAAGGTGACGGCTTTTGAGCAGCTGAAGAACGCTCTCACATGAGACCCGATACTGGGAAGTCCGGATGAACAGAAACCATTCCTGTTACAAACAGATGCCTTGGGGGTTGGAATTAGTGCAGTCTTGAGTCAGATGAAGGAGGACGGGAAGGAACGATCTGTAGCATATTATTCGAGGAAGATGAAACCAGCAGAGACACGATACTCTGTTACAGAGTAAGAGTGCATGGTGGTCTATCTGGTGCTTCAAGGTATACCTAAGTGGAGGACTATTCACCATCATGGCTGACCACAAAAGCCTAATCTACCTGGACCGGATAAAGGATGACAGTGGAAGTATAATACGCTGGTCTCTCTCTCTTAAGCCGTACCTGTTCAACATCGTACACCATCCAGGAGTGAAACACCAGAACAGGCTGGGTCGATCCATTCAGTCCTTGTGTGTGAGTTGTTAAGTGTGTAATAAATATTATGAGCTAGTATTGAGGAGCATATTTGTACTGAGTGCACTACTTGGTGGCAGTGTATCGAGTACCGCTTGCGAGAGACAGTTCTGAGGGCATTTGAGAGGAGTGCCCTTGGACAGTATTGGTCACATTTTAATACGAGTAACACTGTAAAAGGTCTATGTAGTATCTACGACTGGCAGAGGTTCCCAGCATTGCCCTGGAAAGGGTAAAACATCTACCTATTAGAGGTGCACAAAATGGGAAGACCGTCTCCCTCCCCCAAGTGTTTAGTCTCAACATTAACCTCCCCAACTTCCTGTTAGCTGTCTAATAGCTACCTATTAAAAAGATTGTTAGAACCAGTTGAAAATGACGCTTCCCTCTGTATGAAAATCTTGCCATTTAAGCAACTGCATTTATCTTCAAAGCAGGGAGCAGGGCTAGAAGCAGCCCGCTAGCGAACTCAACACTGCCCTCTGTAATATGTCGCCATTTCAGCAACTATGGTGCTTTTCTAATAGAGTTAGGAGTAAGGTTAGAAGCAGCCCCACCAGCAAACTGTTTGTATTAGGTGAGCTCTGAAACGATGATGCTAGCGTAGTTTTGTTGATAGTTTTGTTGCCATGGAGCATTATTTGTGTGCTATCGTCCCGGAAGTGAATAACACATGCAGGTATATACCTAAACAAAATGGCCAATGTTCCCAACCCATTTATGGGGAGGATGATGACTTCCAGTTAGTCTGGAGTTTAAATTAGCCAACACAACACATACGTAGCTTGTGTCTGTCTCAGTATATAACTACACCATCCTGCTAATGTTGAGCTTCTTAGCTTCAAAACTGTAGCTCTCCATAAAGGACACACAGACAATCAGACTTTCTGAATTACAATATATACTGCTCTCACCTGGCATGTTCACTTTGTCTCAGCCTATCTACATGTAGATATTGCTGCCCAGCTTTCCTGCTCTCCTGGCATGTTTACTTTGTCTCAGCCTATCTAGATATTGCTGCTCAGCTAGCCTGCTCTCTGACATGTCCACTTCTTCTCAGCCTATCTAGATATTGCTGCTCAGCTTTCCTGCTCTCTCCTGACATGTCCACTTTGTCTCAGCCTATATAGCTGTTGCTGCTCAGCTTTCCTACTCTCTCCTGACATCTTCACTTTGTCTCTCAGGATATATACCCTAGAGGATGCTCCATACTGAACTAGTTGCTAATCAGTAAGTTTTCATCTGTGACCTTGAAGTAAGACTAAACCAATAGCAGCTGTTAGCTATAGCTTTTACACAAAACACTATACAGATGCTGGTTAAGGATGTTCTGTACAAATAGTTTTCATCTGTGGTTTTGTTCAGTGGGCAAAGTAGCCTTGGCAAGGAACTTAGAGCTATATTGAACGAGCAATTTCTTGGTGGAGTGGCTACCCTAACTTCTGGAGTTGTTATAAGCCTTGTTTGTTCTTGTTCTAGTTTGGCATCCAGCAACAGAGCTAGATATATTCAAAGGGAAATCTCAAGAGTAGATAATGGAGCAAAAGCACCTGGACAAAAGCTAGTTACTCTATCAACTCCTGAGAGTTTCCATATACCCATATTAGAATAAGAACAAACAAGGCACCAGAACTTGGGTAGATATATCTTATATATATATATATATCAAAGGGAACTCTCAAGGATAGAAAACTAGCTTTTGTTTTGCTAAAATGTTAAACTATATACTAATTCAATAAAGCTTTTTGTATTAGTTGGATAGCTAAGTTATATAAGCTTGGTACTCAAGTGTTATAACTAACTCATTACTGGGAAGAGCTAGATATATTCAAAGGGAACTCTCAAGAGTAGAAAACTATCTTTTGTTTTGCTAAAATGTATAATTCAATAAAGCTTTTTGTTTTAGTTGGATAGCTAAGTTATATAAGCTTGGTACTCTAGCGTTATAACTAATTCACTTACTGGGAACTTTTCTCAGACAATCCATTAGTACAGGTAATTAATGAGACCAACACAGCAAAACAAGGATAGGATTTCAAATTTTGTCCAATAGAGCATAAGGCTAAAATAATAAGCTTTACCCCCTTTATTTTACCCTTTTTCTCCATGTCCCCTTCACTCACATCACAATTCCCTGCATTCATTACCACTAGTTTACTATTAGAATGGTGATGATATTAGGCTCTGCAGAGCCAGCTATGAAGATGGTGATGATATTATGCTCTGCAGAGCCAGCTATGAAGCTAGTATTATATTAGTAAAGAATGGTGATTATTATGCTCTGCAGAGCAATCTATGTAGCTAGTATTATATTAGTAAAGAATGGTGATGATTATGCTAGGCAGAGCAAGCTGTATATGAAGCTAGTATTATATTAGTAAAGAATGGTGATGATTATGCTTGTCAGAGCAAGATATGAAGTGAGTAAGAAAAACTTGAAATGATTTTTTTGTGGTATGAACAGGAACCCCAGGGACTCTACACATCCTGCGTGTTCTAACGATAGTCCTACTCCCCTTCACTTGAACATCACATGCCAAACATTCTTCAAGCATATCAAGGAATAGATAAGGCTTGTGATGAGTTACAAGTACATGTTGGCATTCCCAAGCTGTTTGCCTGTAGACGAGAATGGCCTAAGAAAAGATTAATTCCTCTTTCTTGGTCTGTGATTTTGCCAACAAACTTGATTGTGATGGAGACAAGTGGGACCTTTTACCACATTTTAGTGAAGCCTCGACTGCAATGATTTTTGTGAGTGTGTGTAGGAAGACATCACTCTCATGACCCACACATGCGTTCCATGGCAAAGTACTGGATCACTTATGTAGGTCCAAATATCCAGGGTTTAGACATAGAGCTAGGGCTGGACATAGAGCTAGGGCTGGAACAAAGGACAGAGCTAGGGCTAGGACTGGGACTACGAATACAGCTAGGACTAGGGCTTGAACTAGGAATAAAGCTAGGACTAGAGCCAGGGATAGAACTAGAAATAGAGGGTGGGACTAGGAAGGGGACTAGGGATAGAAATAGGAATATAGCTTGGGACTAGGGATAGAGCTACATGTAGGACTATGCCTGGGACTAGGAATAGAGCTAGGGATAGGACTACTTTAGGTGGGCAATAACTTTTGGACAATTAACAGCAATATTTGATCCCAGAATGGTCCATGGCACCACTCACTCGGAGAGCATACATGTGCTGCAGTCACATGACCATTCATAGCAGCATACAGATGTGCTGTAATTATGACTATTCATAGCTGCATATGCTGCAGTCAGTGACCATTGCCTAATGAGGAATTTAGAACTGTCACTAACTAGTTATTAGTGGTGGTGTTGGTACATAATCAAATGACACTAATTCATGCCCAAAAATAAGAACTTGTGAGTCATTACAATGCTAACTTGACATCCTGTATTGAACACTCAGGTCAATGCAGACAATGTATTGGCTGTGCTGTAATTGTCATCTGTGAAGTCTTATGCGACACAACACATGCATGCTGATAGTCATGTGAGAGCATTATGGTAATAGAGTTTAGGGTTTAGTTCCAAATTTTAGTTCCAAATCAAGTGTGGATGAATGATGTTAATGTCCATTCTGTCGGGTCTCTATTGAGATCACAAAAGAAGCTAGTGGCACATCAAGGAGGCAAGCTCTAGCTACTTACATAGTTGTATACAAACGTAAGCCCATGGGCCGAGCTCTAGATTGTAGCCCTACTCCTAGCCCAAGCTCTAGATAGTAGCCCTATTCCTAGCCCTAGCTCTAGATTGTAGCCCTACTCCAAGCCCTAGACTGTAGCCCTACTCCCTGTAGCCCTACTCCTAGCCCTAGCTCTAGATTATAGCCATATTCCTAGCTCTAGCTCTAGACTGTAGCCCTATTCCTAGCCCTCTAGCCTATAGCCCTACCCTTAGCCCTAACTCTCAAGTGTAGCCTTACTCCTAGCCCTAATTATAGCCCTTGCTCTAGCCTTAGCTCTAGCCAGTAGCCTTAGCCACTTAGCCATACCCAAACTCTAGCTTGTAGCCCTACCCATAGCCCTAGCTCTAACCCTAGCTCTAGCCTGTAGCCCTACCTCTAACCCTAACTTAGCCCTAGCTCTTTCCTTAGCCGTCTAACCTTAACCATATCCATTGCCCTAGCTCGCCTTAGTCATTAATAACCCCAGCCCTAGCCTGTAGTCCTATCGCTAGC
The DNA here is from genome assembly GCA_028752905.1 of Cladorhizidae sp. MBARI D1340-BT2. NCBI lineage: Eukaryota > Metazoa > Porifera > Demospongiae > Poecilosclerida > Cladorhizidae > Cladorhizidae sp. MBARI D1340-BT2. The sequence continues at coordinate 13,433,570 of JAQNBH010000011.1, forward strand.
CATAACCTATAGCCAGTCCTGAATAGCACTATGCAATGCTACATACTGCAATATGGCACCACTAGTCCTGTAGGTCACTCAATGCACTCACTGATAAAACACATTGCAGCAAGCCAATGTAAGATCAAGCAGGAATTCAGTTAGGCCTCTTCTGCCATCAGCTGCATTCCATCAATTCACTGTTAAGTGTTTCCATGTCCATAACTAGACAAACTTAGCATTTTACAACCTGCTTAGAGAGAATGTGTCCTTGAAAGATCATTAACCTTGGATCCATGGAGAAGGTGAAGCAAGTAATTCTGCCAGACGGACAAGATTTACATATGATTAAATTGCTAATTAGCTAGAGCTGACCTGTTATTAGCTTCTTCTTGGCTCATGTTCTCAACAGCAGCAGATGCTAGTGGAGGCAATGGTAGAGCTACACTGTGTAGTGCAGCTGTGCTTTTGCAGAGAAGTGCATACCCACTAGACTACATAAGGAGCATCATGACACCTGCCTTCCTATAGTTAAAGCCCAAGTAACTGAAGCTCCAGCTTTCCTGGCTTTATCTCTACTACTCCTAGTTTTAACTGGCCCTAGACCTGTAGCATTAGCCCTAGCCCTTGCTTCAATCCTAGCCCCAGTCTTAGTGTTAACCCTGTATCCACTGCATTCTTACTGAGCAGGGACTCTTTCATGAGGAGACTATTGCACATAACAACAGTACAGGAGCCACAGGAAACACCAAACAGAACCAATGCTACAGATACATGTGTCACATTACACAGGCCCTGAGGAAGAGTCACCTACATTATCATTAAGTGAAGCAGCCAAGTTATCGAATCCACAAAACGACTTTCAAGGTGGGGCTTTGCAACTGCAAGACAAGTTGAAAGAAGCACCGTTGTGTTTGCCAAAAGAAAGGTGCCACATGCTCTTCAAACTGCCATTGTGGAACCACTTGTTATAATAATCAACCACTTTCACCCGAAAGCACATCAAAATGGTCTAGGGAGCCTACATCTTACATGTCTCCCCCATCGATAAAAGCGAAGGAAATTGGCACGGTTTCAGGATCAGAGTCTGACAAGAATGAAGCCTGACTTGCAAATCTTCATATGCCTGGTGAAGAGAAAAGTACTCCAATCACTATTATCAACACTAAACCAATTCGCACTGCCAAATATTGGCTACCTCAGTTTTTCCTTACCTATGAAGACAAGAGAATTCTCGAAGGAAATGGGCGTCTAAATGATAAGCACATTAATACCACACAAAAGCGGAGTTTCCAGGAGTTAATGGACTACAGAACACTCTTTTGGATCAGGCAAACAAGTGGGATAAAATGAAATCTAATGGAGTCCAAGTTCTAAATCAGAATCAGAACCACTGAGTTTGTGTTTCGACATTGAATAATCCAGACACAATACAAGTATATGAGAGTTTGAAAAAAAAGAGTCAGCAAAGGTTTGACAAAGCAACTTTGCTCAATCTTACACAGGATCTCAGATGCCATCACTGTTCAGGCAATGCCATCTCAAATTCAGAAAGGTGCGGCAGATTGTGGACTATTTTCAATTGCAACTGCAACTGCTCTATGCCATGGGTCCCTCCCAATGCTACCATTTGGGATCAGTCAAGCATGAGAAACTATCATATTAAATGCTTTGAAAAGGGGGTAATGGCACCATTTCCTGGATGAGTTCTAGATATCACAATCGATATATGTACTAAACATTTTGATATTAATATTATATATATATAGCCATGATTCATTCTCTATCATCAATTTGCCAAAGATTTATAGCTGGCGCAAATTCTTAGATAATTTTGGACAATCTGAGTATTGCACAATCTATAGATTGAGCACCAATCTATAGATTGGCATGCAATCTAGAAATTCATAGATTGCTCAGTACAATCTATAAACAGGCCATATTTCTAGAAAGAGCAGAACATATATATATATATATATATTTTTTTTTTAGCTTGTGGTTACAAGTTTAGCTCTATAGATTCTGTAAACCTCAATGGACTTGATATATAGCTTAAAAGATAGGTCTTTCTGTCTGCTCCCTCTTGATAATAAAATATTTTTCACGTGTATAACTATAGCCAAGTTACGGGAGCTACAAGTGAAGGAAACCTCAAAAACCTGAATGCCTGATTTTGCCACATATATATCTCCAGATTGCCAAGTGCTAGAGAGTTGAAATTAGCACCAGTCACTAGAGAAAGCTCTAATCTACATAATGAGTGTTTTCATTAGGCGCCAACAAGTAAGTACATGGTAAAGCGCACGGGTGAAAAATGAATTTCGTTAATAATCCATAAAACACATTTTTCACCCGCCGCTTGACCGCATACTTCTGTTTTAGCGCCTAATGAAGGCACTCATTATGTAGAGTAGGGCTTACTCTAGACACTTGTGCTAATTTCAACTAGCACTTGGCAATCTGGAGATATTTATGTGGCAAAATCAGGCATTCAGGTTTTTGAGGTTCCCTCCACTTTAGCTCCAGTAACTTAGCTATAGTTATACCTATGACAAATATTTTAGTAACAAAAGAGAGCACACAGAGAGACCTATCTTTTTAGCTATATAGCAAGTCCATACCATGAATTTTACAAAATCTATGGAACTATAAAGGCGTAACCACAAAAAAAAAGGTTTTATTAAGAAATGCAACTGTCCTCCCCCTTACTAGCATTAGTCCATACTTCAATATGAGTAGGTGTCCACTTTTAAACAAGCATTGGTCAACGAGTGGGTAGCCCACTTTTAAACCAACATTGGTCACACTTCAATACGGGTGGCTACTTTTAAACTAGCATTGGTCACACTTCTATATGAGTGGGTGGCCCATTTTTAAACAGCATTGGTCAACAAGTGAGTGGCCCAATTTTAAACCAGCATTGATCACGGGGCGAGCTTGTGGTCAGGGAAAAGCAATGATCCTGTAAGCCCTAAAGAACTGGGAGGCTTGAACTGAGTGATGAGAGACTCAATGGAATGTGTAAATTGATGTAGTTAAACCCACAGAACATTTGTATGTGTGTTAGTTAGGGTAGTGTTGGACAGTTGTGATTGGTCGTGGTTAATGGTGTTACATCGTATTGTGACCATATATGGTGAGTTCTAGACAGGGCTGCAAGCCTACTGAAGGGCAGCAGTTATTACAGGCTGAGTCGGTCCATCAGTCAGTCCTTGTGCTTGTGTTGTGAAGTGTGAGATTGTAATAATAAATATTATGAGCTTGTATTGAGGAGCATATTGGTAGTAGGTGCATTATTTGGTGGCACTGTATTGAGTACCGCTTGTGAGAGACAGTTCTTAGGGCATTTGAGAGGAGTGCCCTTGGACAGCTGGTGGCAGCGGTGGGATAACAAGTGTTTCTACTAGCTACAGACCCAAACTACTAGCCAATAGCTTAGCTAAGCTACTTGTTGTATCGATTACAAGGTTGATTGTGTGATGAACTGTCAAATTGAATCAAGGCTTCTTCGTGTAAAAGTGCTCGGTGATAGAATGGCTGCGAAATGACAGACAATACAGACTTCCGAACTTCAGGAAATGGTGGACCAATGAGATGTGGTAATGACAACAGAAGTCATGACGCTGAACCTCCATATGAATGAACTGTTGGACAACGAACAGAGAGGTGAGATGCAACAGAGCGATCGAGAACATGGAGAAGATGAGTAGCGTAGAGAACGACGATATAAGGAAGAGGCTGCACAGAGAAAGAGAGCATCGAGAAGAGATGGAATTGCAAGTGAGATGTTGGGAGGTTCTATTACTGAGAACTGGAGGAATGATATGGAATGGATCAAGTGAGATAACAGAGTTCTTGCCGGGAACAGACACAGGATGCAGAAAGAAGGTGGAAAGGTTTGGCCAGATGGCACCAGGAGGGGAGGCATGGACTTACTTCTCTTCTTTTCAGGCACATATTTCTACCTACTGCATGGACAAGTCGAAGTGGACCCGTTATTTGGCTCCACTGTTAGACCCAGACCCCAACCGGATCTACATTAACTTGTACGAGAGTGAGCTAGTGACTATGACATTGTGAAGAAGGCACTCTTAAACCACTTCCAGGTGACTCAGACGATCTACAGAACAAAGTTGGACCATCTTAAGAGAGAGTCAGGAGAGACGTGGGTGATGGCAGGAGACTGAGGAATGTCAATTGCAAGAAAGTGGATTGCAGACTGCACGAGCATGGAGGAGGTGGCAGGGCTGATTGCTCTGGATTTGTTATTTAAGGGAATGTCCAAGCAACTTGCTACGTATGTCAGAGACCGAAATCCCAAGACAGTTGGGGAAGGAATGGAAGCAACAGCTGACTTTATGAGTATCCGAGGTTGGAACTATGACACCAGTTCAGAAGTGGAGGGACCGCTAGGAAAACAGAACAAGCCGGAGGATAGAAGCCACCCACCCATTGAAAGGAGTTATTATCAAAGAGATAGAGAAGAAACCAGAGAAGTTGTTCCAAGTAAGCCTAACATGGAGAGGGAACAGGTGTCAAAGCCAGGGAAGACAGCATTCAAGTATGAAAAACAGTATAAATTAAGGTGCTTTAAGTGCAACCAACTAGGGCCAGGGTTTCATTTAGAAAATTGTCCAAGGTGGGGCAACTGGAGGAATCGGGGGGGCATGATGGTTAAAGATGTAACAAATATTCTAATGAATTTTAATAATACAATTTCCAAGGGGGGGGGGGGGGCAAAAAAGGGCCAAGGGGGGGCAGGCACCCCATCCATAATGAAACCCTGAGGGCACTTTGCCGCAGAGTGTCACACACCAAGGTAAATGTAAACAAAATCAAGTAGGAAGATGCAAGAATGGTCAACTCTCTCACTCAATGCCAGGAACTAGATCTTCTTGAGACAGAGATCGATGGAAAGGCAACTGTGAGAGGGAGAGTTGGTGGAACTCAATGTCACAACATCTTGTTGGATACAGGGAATGCACAGACAGTGGTCAACCGGGATCTGGTGAAAGCAGATCAATACACTGGCAAGACAAGATATGCTGAAGCATTCAATGGCATGAGAGGAGCGTTTCCGATTGCCAAGGTTGAAATGGAGGTGGATGAAGTAAGTCAAAATTTGGTGATAAAGAATTTGAAGCATGATGCCTGCTGGGACAGGATATGCCAGGATGTTAGAAGACTGGAAAACGTCTTTTGTACAACACATTGATCAACATGATTACGATGCGGTCGGAACCAAGCAAAGAGCTACAGCAGTTGCCACAAGATCACAAGGAAGGAGAAGCAGAGCTGTTTGAGAGTTCAAAAGACAGTGAAGGTGAGGATGAAGAGATAACAGAAAGATCCAAGTTGAAGAAGGATGATGTCCCTGATGAACACAACAGTAGGGAGGGAGAAACTGCTAGTAGGAAAGAGTCGGAGTCGGAAATTGAAGAGATTGTCGATGATGAAGGAAGGAATGATCTCACAGATAAGGTATTGAAAGAAGACATACCACCACTGAAGGACAGCCGAGCTACGAGGTGACAGGCTAGAGCTGACTACTGCAGCAAGTTGTATCGAGACCCTCAGGATATGGACATCCTAACACTGAGGAGTAAGCAGAAGGCAGATGAGGTTTTGAAAAGGTTGTGGAGGAAGGTGGAGAAGGGAGATACTAGTTTTATTGTGGAAGATGGGTTGCTATGGAAGTTGTCAAGGATAGAATGGCAGATGAATGAAACAGTTGTGTTTTCTGGCATCATTTCGATCAATGATATTGTCACTTACACATCAGCCTGGACATTTAGGATAAGACAGGAACACACTGAGGATACTGGACGGTTATTTCTGGCCAGGCGTAGATGCCGATGTCAAGGAACTGTGCAAAGCTTGTTATAACTGACAACATGCAACACGACAATATCAACCACCAGCATCATTATGACCTCTGCCAGTTATCGAGGCACCATTCATTCGCATTGCGATGGTCTGCTTCCAACCACAATTTAAGGGAAGAGGTTTACATTAGTCCTCATGGATTATGCTATTCGGTGGCCAGAAGCGTTTGCACTACGTGTTAGGACAGTGTCACAGTGGTGATGAACTAATGATTTTATTCACTTGTGTAGGAGTACCTGATGAAAACCTAACGGATTGCAGATAGAATTTTTTGAGCAGGCTAATGAAAGAGCTGTACAGATTACTGGGAATGAAGGCAAAACTACTACCCCATACTATCCTGCTACAGACGGAATGGTAGAGCATTTCAATGCTACACTAAAAATAATGAGGAACACTAGCAAGAAATGGGATGGACAATGGGATCTGGCATTGCCTTTCCTTTATGGGGAGTACAGAAGATCACTAAATGACAGCACTGGGTTCACTCCATCAGAACTATTGTATGGACATCAAATACGTGGACCGCTGCAAGCACTCAAAGAAAAATGGACTGGAAATGCAACAACACCCAAGAATATAATCGACCGATACAAGATCGATTGGACAGAATTAAGGACTTGGCAAGAAAAAATTTAGAAACCAAAAAGAAAGGTCACAAGGAACGCTTTGACAAAAAAGCTAGAGAAAGAACATTTCGAAAAGGAGAGTTGGTAATGCTCCTAACACCAATACTTGGTCCCAAGATGGACACAGAATGGGAAGGACTGTATATGTTTGAGGAAAAGATTGACGACATTACATATCAACTCAACATGCCGGATCATTCAAGAAGGAAAGTACAGAGACACATTAGCCTTCTCAAGGAATTCATATCGCCGGTGGCAGAATGCTGTTGGTCTCTCCAGGTAATCCTGGAGTGGTAGGACAGAGATAGTATGCAGAGAGCTCTCAGGAGAAGAAGGAAGGGATCTCACAGGGCGACCTTGTGGTCAGGGAAAAGCAAGAATGATCCGGCAAGCCCTAGAGAACAAGGAGGCTTGTGATGAGTGACGAGAGACTCAATGGAATGTGTAAATTGATGTAGTGATTAAAGACTAAACCCACAGAACATTTGTATGTGTGTTAGTTAGCGTAATGTTGGACAGTTGTGATTGGTCGTAGTTAATGGTGTTACATCATATTATGACCATATATGGTAAGATCCAGACTGGGCTGCAAGCCTACTGAAGGGCAGCAGTTATTACAGGCTGGGTCGGTCCATTCAGTCCTTGTGCTTGAGTTGTGAAGTGTGTGATTGTAATAATAAAATATTATGAGCTAGTATTGTGGAGCATATTTGTAGTGAGTGCACTACTTGGTGGCAGAATATTGAGTACTGCTTGCGAGAGACAGTTCTGAGGGCATTTGAGAGGAGTGCCCTGGACAGTATTGGTGACATTTCAATACGAATAACACTGTAAAAGGTCTATGTGGTATCTACGACTGGCAGAGGTTCTCGGCATTGCCTAGGAAAGGGTAAAACATCTACCTATTAGAGGTGCACAAAATGGGAAGTCCATCTCCCTCCCCCAAGTGTTGAGTCTTAACATTAACCTCCCCAACTTCCTGTTAGCTGTCTAATAGCTACCTATAAAAAAGCTTGTCAGAACCAGTTGAAGATGATGCTGCCCTATGTATGTAAATCTTGCAATTTCAGCCACTGCATTTATTTTCAGGTCAGGGCTAAAAGCAGCCCGCTAGTGAACTCAACACTGCCCTCTGTAACATGTCGCCATTTCAGCAACTATGGTGCTTTTCTAATAGAGTAAGGAGTAAGGTTAGAAGCAGCCCCACCAGCAAACTGTTTGTACTAGGTGAACTCTGAAATGATGATGATAGTGTAGTTTTGTTGTTGCCATGGAGCATTATTTGTGTGCTATCGTCGCGGATGTGAAAAACACATGCAGGTATATACCTAAACAAAATGGCCAATGTTTAGTGGACATTGGTCTAGTAGATCGCTATGTATGTATTCTCTTGTATAGGTAGACCCCTTACCCGTTATACGTATTCATACATGTACGCATGCGCAGACACACACTATGCTCAGTTGATGCACACATTGTCAAAGACAGGTTCTGATTCATATCCAGTGTGATCTGCGACAAAGGCGTAGCTGCGTTATCATTTATGTGTGCATCAACTCGGCATAGTGTGTGTCCTTTGACTATTGTGGCATCGTTTGCAACACTGTGGAGGATCCTTAAGGAAACTATAATAGGTGACCCCATTTAACGCCCATCAAGATGGAAGCGGTCAGATGCCCCTTCCCTGGATGTACCTACAGCACCCCGGCTGATCTGGATCCGGCAGTAACAGCAGTCGTCCAGTCCACCCATGCTATGGGACACAGCCGAGTGACCAAGGCTAAACCTGCGCCCGTGAAGAGACCGGAGATGACATCGGGAGGGACCACGGAGAATTGGACGTATTTTCTGACTAGGTGGAAGGCCTACACTGGGGCAGTACAGCTCACAGAACAAGACATCGCGGTGCAACTCGTCGAGTGCTCTGATAGTAAACTCAGACGTGACATCACTCGAAATGCAGTCGGCCCAGTCAAACTGGAGGACATGAGCGAGAGGGACCTACTGGGAGCGATGAGAGCCCTAGCGGTGAAGGAGGAAAACCCCAAGGTGGCCAGGGTTGGTTCTGAGCCGGATGGTTCAGGACAGGGGCGAACCAGTGAGGGCATACGTGGCCAGACTCCGAGGCCAGGCCGAGGTATGCTGTTTCACTAAGAAATGTACTAACTGCGAGGCCATCTCCAATCAAGGTGAGGAGAGGGTGGCGGATCAGTTATGTATTGGGTTAGCTGATGGAGAAATCCAAGAGGATCTCCTTAAACACCCAGACCAGAACATGGGGGTGGAAGAGACCATTAGATTTGTGGAGGTGAGGGCAGCTGGTAAAAGGTCGGCAGTATCAATTACCATGCCCACCTCCACTAGCGCCATCGATGATGATGAGGGTATGGAGGCGGTGAGCAGCACGTACAGGCACCAGCAGCGATGCCCCCCCCTCACGACCGAGGCTGGGACCAGGTAAGGTCACGCCCACCCGACAACATGCTCCACCCCCCAACCACACACCCCACCGAGAACCCGGCTACCCCAACCAGAGAACGACACCAACTAGGGGACAGAGCCTGCCACCTCAACGCGCCACCAGACACCCATCAAGCGAGGTGTGTGTAACTTTTGTGGCCTTCCAGGTCACGGAGAACAGGAACGAACAGCTCACAGGCGCATACATTGCCCGGCCTTCGGAACCACCTGCCCCTCCTGCGGACGGCAGAATCATACAGCCCAGATGTGCTGGCAAGGATCCATAGAACAGGAGAGCGCCATCTACGAACAGGTAGACACAATGGTTGAGGGGACCCTCGACCACCAGCAGTGGAACCCAGACACCCGTCGCTGGACCCAGGAGAAGTCCCAACCACAGCCCCACGTTGATGTCATCGTCTCTGCACGCTCGGAGGACTTCCGCCACCATGGCCATTCCCTGAGAATCGAGACGTTAGGCATTGCAGCCTGCGCTATGGCAGATACTGGCTGCCAGAGTTGCCTGGCTGGTCCACAACTCATGACTAAGCTCCGGTTGACAGCAGATGACCTCATCACTGTCAATCTAGTCATGCACTCTGCAAGTGGTAACAACCTGCCTATCTTGGGAGCCGCTATTCTGAGAATCAAGGCCAACATCACCGGCCTCGAGTCCAGACAGATGGTAAACTTTTCAGGCATTGCAAACAAGCTATACCTGAGTCTGGCTACCTGCGTCGACCTGCGGCTGCTCCCCAGGGACTTCCCCCACAGCACGCCTATGCTACCTTTGGGAAACAACAAGGCTGGCGGGGAGCCCAAACCGGACCAACACAACACTCCTACCATGCAGACCTGCAGACCAGAATGCCCCTGCAGACCAGAACCACCACGCCCGGCGTGGTTGCGACCACGCCACCCAGACCTCTCAAGGCGACGTCATTACCTCCACCTCATGTGAGTCCACAAATCCTCTCTAAGACTTGCTCATGCCCCACTAGAGCACAAGCCCCTACCCGACCTACAAGCCTACCATTCCCGGTGACTGAGGCCAATAGGGGTAGGCTGGAACTACACCTCAGGGACCTGTACAAGGCGAGCAGCTTTAACACCTGTGAGCACCAGCTGTTACCAATGATGTCTGGCCCACCACTCCAGCTCAACATTGACCCACACACTGTCCCTAAACCCTGCCACACCCCTATTGCCACCCCCATCCACTGGCAGGAGGAAGTGAAGGCTGGACTGGACCGCGACGTCTGCCTAGGAGTGCTGGAACAAGTCCCCCTGGGGACCCCAGACACTTGGTGCCATCGGATGGTTATTTGCACTAAAAAGAATGGGTCCCTCAGGAGGACAATTGATTTCCAGGAATTGAACCGCCATGCCACACGCGAAACTCATCACACCCAATCACCCTTCCATCAAGCCAGAGCTGTCCCGACCCGATCGAAGAAGACCATTTTCGATGCATGGAATGGATACCATTCCGTTGCCCTTGCGGAGCCCGACCGTCACTACACCACGTTTATAACCCCGTGGGGTCGATATAGATACTGCTCCACCCCCCAGGGATACATTGCCTCTGGTGACGCGTACACGGCCAGGTACGACAGCCTGGTCGCGGAGATACCAAATAAAACCAAGTGCATAGACGACGCCCTCCTGTGGTCGGAGTCCATAGAGGATGCCTTCCACCAGGCAACGGAGTGGCTCAATGTCTGCGCTAGGAATGGTATCACGCTGAACCCGGACAAGTTCCGGTTCGCACAGGACGAGGCGGAATTTGCCGGGTTCCTCATAACAACGGACAAATTCAAGCCCTGCAGCAGGTACATCCGAGCAATCACTGACTTCCCGACACCCATGGCGATAACGGACATTCGCGCCTGTTTCGGTCTCGTGAACCAGGTAGCCTTCGCATTCTCCATGACGTCGGTGATGTCCCCGTTCCGGTCCCTACTCAAAACCTCCACCACCTTTGCATGGACCCAGAACCTTCAACTCGCTTTTTACGCGTCGAAGAAGGAGATCACCACACGGATCCAAGAGGGCATGAGAATTTTTGACAAGGAGCGCCCAACTTGCCTGGCGACGGACTGGAGCAAGGACGGGGTAGGGTACTGCCTATTTCATAAGCACTGCCAGTGCCCGTCCCAGGAGATCTTCTGTTGCCAGGAGGGTTGGAAGGTCACCCTGGTCGGCTCCAGGTTCACACATGCAGCGGAGTCGAGATACGCACCGATCGAGGGAGAGGCCCTAGCGGTCGCTGATGCCCTGGACAAGGCCCGCCACTTTGTTCTTGGAGGCTCCAACCTGGTCATAGCCGTTGACCACAAACCCTTGGTGAAACTGTTCGGGGACCGATCCCTTGAGGACATCCCCAACACGCGTCTCAGAAACCTTAAGGAGAAAACGCTAAGGTACCGATTCACCATGGTGCACATACCCGGAGTTCGCATCCGAACCAGCGACGCCCTGTCACGCCACCCCACCGGCATCCCCAGCCCAGCGAGAATGGCTCTGCAGGACGACAGCACAGCGCCCGACACTGCGTGCCCCCACACAGGCCTCAAGATCTCCTCCGCCCTGCTTGCGGGCATCTCGATCGCGCCCCCGCCCGAGGACGACGATGTGGGCCTTTCCACGGCCATTTGCGCAGCCATCACTGCCATCCCCCTCAGCTGGGAGGCCATCCAGATCGCCACAGCAGCAGACGACAGCCTGCAGGACTTTGCCCTCAGCATAGAGGAAGGGCCACCAGACAAACGGCACCTGATGTCCCCGGCAACCCGGGACTTCTTTCCCTACCGAGACTCCCCCTCAGCAGTAGATGGCGTCATAACGTACGGAGACCGAATCGTCATCCCAACCAAGCTCTGCCGCACCTGTCTGGACGCCTTACACGCCGCTCACCAAGGCACGAGCAAGATGACCACCCGAGCGGAATCATCCATCTTCTGGCCTGGCATATCCAAGGACATCACTGCAACAAGGTGGCAATTGCAGTGTCTGCAACGGCAATGCTCCATCCCAGCCGGCCATGCCCTCAGTCACACCGGAAACCCCAGCATACCCCTTCCAGCACGTATGTGGGGACTTCTTCCACCACCTCGGACTGGTATACCTGGTCCTTGTCGACAGGTACTCCAACTGGCCCATCGTCACCCCATCCGGGGACGGTGCAGCTGGATTAACCCAAACCCTCCGTGATACCTTTGCGACGTACGGCATACCAGACATGCTCACCTCCGACGGCGGCCCAGAATTACGGCACACAAGACAAGATCATTCCTTACTGACTGGGGCGTACAGCATCGAACATCCTCGGCATACCACCCCCACGCTAACTGCAGAGCCGAAGTAGCAGTGAAGGCCATGAAGAGGCTAATCGCAGGGAACACTGGCCCCAACGGCACCCTGTCCGATGCCTTCCACAAGGCCCTACTGATTTATCGCAACTGCCCGGACGCAGACACCAAGATGTCCCCAGCGACATGCGTCTTTAGCCGACCAATGCATGATCTCCTCCCCGGCCTACCAGGCAGATACCTGCCCCACACAGAATGGACCGACCAGCTCGACCTCAGGGAGAGAGCTCTCTCCAAGCGAGCCGTGGCAGGTCACGCAAGATGGGATGAGCACACCAAGGGCCTTTCCCCCCTCAAGAACGGTGACACCGTGCTCATCTAAAACCAGACAGGACGACACCCGACCAAATGGGACAAGTCGGGAACAGTAGTGGAAGTGTTACAATACCATCAGTACGGCGTATGGACCGACGGTTCCGGCCGCCTCACAACCCGCAACCGCCGGTTCCTGCGCCGATACACCCCCCACCCAACCGAGGAACTACCACCACTCCCACTTGCCGACACACCCTACCCCAACAACACGCCGACCGTCATCCATCCGGAGCCAGAGCCGATCATTGACTACCCGCCAACCAACGCTCACACCGAGGCCCACACCATGCCAGAGCCCAACATAGCCACCACCCCGGGACCTCCAACCAACCCCAATCCCTTGAGTATCACCCCGGCCACCCCACACACGGGATGCTCCTACGCCACCGTCGCCCGGGCTCCACCGCCGACCCAGGCCACCCGACCTGTGACCAGTCCGCCCTCCACACCTGCCTTGAACAGGCCGGCAGCACCAAGGCCCATCATTACTCCCAGGTCACCTCGTCATCCGCCTGCTCAGAGCAGCCTGACCGCGACGCCAACACCCCCCCCGACACAGCAAACGCGGGCCAAAGCCCATTGACCGCTACAGCCACAACTGATCTACTAACTTCAGCAGGCACCAGTGCCAACTTGGAGGGAGGTAGTGGACATTGGTCTAGTAGATCGCTATGTATGTATTCTCTTGTATAGGTAGATCCCTTACCCATTATACGTATTCATACATGTACGCATGCGCAGACACACACTATGCTCAGTTGATGCACACATTGTCAAAGACAGGTTCTGATTCATATCCAGTGTGATCTGCGACAAAGGCGTAGCTGCGCTATCATTTATGTGTGCATCAACTCGGCATAGTGTGTGTCCTTTGACTATTGTGGCATCGTTTGCAACACTGTGGAGGATCCTTAAGGAAACTATAATAGGTGACCCCATTTAACGCCCATCAAGATGGAAGCGGTCAGATGGCCCTTCCCTGGATGTACCTACAGCACCCCGGCTGATCTGGATCCGGCAGTAACAGCAGTCGTCCAGTCCACCCATGCTATGGGACACAGCCGAGTGACCAAGGCTAAACCTGCGCCCGTGAAGAGACCGGAGATGACATCGGGAGGGACCACGGAGAATTGGACGTATTTTCTGACTAGGTGGAAGGCCTACACTGGGGCAGTACAGCTCACAGAACAAGACATCGCGGTGCAACTCGTCGAGTGTTCTGATAGTAAACTCAGACGTGACATCACTCGAAATGCAGTCGGCCCAGTCAAACTGGAGGACATGAGCGAGAGGGACCTACTGGGAGCGATGAGAGCCCTAGCGGTGAAGGAGGAAAACTCCAAGGTGGCCAGGGTTGGTTCTGAGCCGGATGGTTCAGGACAGGGGCGAACCAGTGAGGGCATACGTGGCCAGACTCCGAGGCCAGGCCGAGGTATGCTGTTTCACTAAGAAATGTACTAACTGCGAGGCCATCTCCAATCAAGGTGAGGAGAGGGTGGCGGATCAGTTATGTATTGGGTTAGCTGATGGAGAAATCCAAGAGGATCTCCTTAAACACCCAGACCAGAACATGGGAGTGGAAGAGACCATTAGATTTGTGGAGGTGAGGGCAGCTGGTAAAAGGTCGGCAGTATCAATGACCACGCCCACCTCCACTAGCGCCATCGATGATGATGAGGGTATGGAGGCGGTGAGCAGCACGTACAGGCACCAGCAGCGACGCCCCCCCCTCACGACCGAGGCTGGGACCAGGTAAGGTCACGCCCACCCGACAACATGCTCCACCCCCCAACCACACACCCCACCGAGAACCCGGCTACCCCAACCAGAGAACGACACCAACTAGGGGACAGAGCCTGCCACCTCAACGCGCCACCAGACACCCATCAAGCGAGGTGTGTGTAACTTTTGTGGCCTTCCAGGTCACGGAGAACAGGAACGAACAGCTCACAGGCGCATACATTGCCCGGCCTTCGGAACCACCTGCCCCTCCTGCGGACGGCAGAATCATACAGCCCAGATGTGCTGGCAAGGATCCATAGAACAGGAGAGCGCTATCTACAAACAGGTAGACACAATGGTTGAGGGGACCCTCGACCACCAGCAGTGGAACCCAGACACCCGTCGCTGGACCCAGGAGAAGTCCCAACCACAGCCCCACGTTGATGTCATCGTCTCTGCACGCTCGGAGGACTTCCGCCACCATGGCCATTCCCTGAGAATCGAGACGTTAGGCATTGCAGCCTGCGCTATGGCAGATACTGGCTGCCAGAGTTGCCTGGCTGGTCCACAACTCATGACTAAGCTCCGGTTGACAGCAGATGACCTCATCACTGTCAATCTAGTCATGCACTCTGCAAGTGGCAACAACCTGCCTATCTTGGGAGCCGCTATTCTGAGAATCAAGGCCAACATCACCGGCCTCGAGTCCAGACAGATGGTAAACTTTTCAGGCATTGCAAACAAGCTATACCTGAGTCTGGCTACCTGCGTCGACCTGCGGCTGCTCCCCAGGGACTTCCCCCACAGCACGCCTATGCTACCTTTGGGAAACAACAAGGCTGGCGGGGAGCCCAAACCGGACCAACACAACACTCCTACCATGCAGACCTGCAGACCAGAACGCCCCTGCAGACCACAACCACCACGCCCGGCGTGGTTGCGACCATGCCACCCAGACCTCTCAAGGCGACGTCATTACCTCCACCTCATGTGAGTCCACAAATCCTCTCTAAGACTTGCTCATGCCCCACTAGAGCACAAGCCCCTACCCGACCTACAAGCCTACCATTCCCGGTGACTGAGGCCAATAGGGGTAGGCTGCAACTACACCTCAGGGACCTGTACAAGGCGAGCAGCTTTAACACCTGTGAGCACCAGCTGTTACCAATGATGTCTGGCCCACCACTCCAGCTCAACATTGACCCACACGCTGTCCCTAAACCCTGCCACACCCCTATTGCCACCCCCATCCACTGGCAGGAGGAAGTGAAGGCTGGACTGGACCGCGACGTCTGCCTAGGAGTGCTGGAACAAGTCCCCCTGGGGACCCCAGACACTTGGTGCCATCGGATGGTTATTTGCACTAAAAAGAATGGGTCCCTCAGGAGGACAATTGATTTCCAGGAATTGAACCGCCATGCCACACGCGATACTCATCACACCCAATCACCCTTCCATCAAGCCAGAGCTGTCCCGACCCGATCGAAGAAGACCATTTTCGATGCATGGAATGGGTACCATTCCGTTGCCCTTGCGGAGCCCGACCGTCACTACACCACGTTTATAACCCCGTGGGGTCGATATAGATACTGCTCCACCCCCCAGGGATACATTGCCTCTGGTGACGCGTACACGGCCAGGTACGACAGCCTGGTCGCGGAGATACCAAATAAAACCAAGTGCATAGACGACGCCCTCCTGTGGTCGGAGTCCATAGAGGATGCCTTCCACCAGGCAACGGAGTGGCTCAATGTCTGCGCTAGGAATGGTATCACGCTGAACCTGGACAAGTTCCGGTTCGCACAGGACGAGGTGGAATTTGCCGGGTTCCTCATAACAACGGACAAATTCAAGCCCTGCAGCAGGTACATCCGAGCAATCACTGACTTCCCGACACCCATGGCGATAACGGACATTCGCGCCTGTTTCAGTCTCGTGAACCAGGTAGCCTTCGCATTCTCCATGACGTCGGTGATGTCCCCGTTCCGGTCCCTACTCAAAACCTCCACCACCTTTGCATGGACCCAGAACCTCCAACTCGCTTTTTATGCGTCGAAGAAGGAGATCACCACACGGATCCAAGAGGGCATGAGAATTTTTGACAAGGAGCGCCCAACTTGCCTGGCGACGGACTGGAGCAAGGACGGGGTAGGGTACTGCCTATTTCAGAAGCACTGCCAGTGCCCGTCCCAGGAGATCTTCTGTTGCCAGGAGGGTTGGAAGGTCACCCTAGTCGGCTCCAGGTTCACACATGCAGCGGAGTCGAGATACGCACCGATCGAGGGAGAGGCCCTAGCGGTCGCTGATGCCCTGGACAAGGCCCGCCACTTTGTTCTCGGAGGCTCCAACCTGGTCATAGCCGTTGACCACAAACCCTTGGTGAAACTGTTCGGGGACCGATCCCTTGAGGACATCCCCAACACGCGTCTCAGAAACCTTAAGGAGAAAACGCTAAGGTACCGATTCACCATGGTGCACATACCCGGAGTTCGCATCCGAACCAGCGACGCCCTGTCACGCCACCCCACCGGCATCCCCAGCCCAGCGAGAATGGCTCTGCAGGACGACAGCACAGCTCCCGACACTGCGTGCCCCCACACAGGCCTCAAGATCTCCTCCGCCCTGCTTGCGGGCATCTCGATCGCGCCCCCGCCCGAGGACGACGATGTGGGCCTTTCCACGGCCATTTGCGCAGCCATCACTGCCATCCCCCTCAGCTGGGAGGCCATCCAGATCGCCACAGCAGCGGACGACAGCCTGCAGGACTTTGCCCTCAGCATAGAGGAAGGGCCACCAGACAAACGGCACCTGATGTCCCCGGCAACCCGGGACTTCTTTCCCTACCGAGACTCCCCCTCAGCAGTAGATGGCGTCATAACGTACGGAGACCGAATCGTCATCCCAACCAAGCTCCGCCGCACCTGTCTGGACGCCTTACACGCCGCTCACCAAGGCACGAGCAAGATGACCACCCGAGCGGAATCATCCATCTTCTGGCCTGGCATATCCAAGGACATCACTGCAACAAGGTGGCAATTGCAGTGTCTGCAACGGCAATGCTCCATCCCAGCCGGCCATGCCCTCAGTCACACCGGAAACCCCAGCATACCCCTTCCAGCACGTATGTGGGGACTTCTTCCACCACCTCGGACTGGTACACCTGGTCCTTGTCGACAGGTACTCCAACTGGCCCATCGTCACCCCATCCGGGGACGGTGCAGCTGGATTAACCCAAACCCTCCGTGATACCTTTGCGACGTACGGCATACCAGACATGCTCACCTCCGTCGGCGGCCCAGAATTACGGCACACAAGACAAGATCGTTCCTTACTAACTGGGGCGTACAGCATCGAACATCCTCGGCATACCACCCCCACGCTAACTGCAGAGCCGAAGTAGCAGTGAAGGCCATGAAGAGGCTAATCGCAGGGAACACTGGCCCCAACGGCACCCTGTCCGATGCCTTCCACAAGGCCCTACTGATTTATCGCAACTGCCCGGACGCAGACACCAAGATGTCCCCAGCGACATGCGTCTTTGGCCGACCAATGCATGATCTCCTCCCCAGCCTACCAGGCAGATACCTGCCCCACACAGAATGGACCGACCAGCTCGACCTCAGGGAGAGAGCTCTCTCCAAGCGAGCCGTGGCAGGTCACGCAAGATGGGATGAGCACACCAAGGGCCTTTCCCCCCTCAAGAACGGTGACACCGTGCTCATCTAAAACCAGACAGGACGACACCCGACCAAATGGGACAAGTCGGGAACAGTAGTGGAAGTGTTACAATACCATCAGTACGGCGTACGGACCGACGGCTCCGGCCGCCTCACAACCCGCAACCGCCGGTTCCTGCGCCGATACACCCCCCACCCAACCGAGGAACTACCACCACTCCCACTTGCCGACACACCCTACCCCAACAACACGCCGACCGTCATCCATCCGGAGCCAGAGCCGATCATTGACTACCCGCCAACCAACGCTCACACCGAGGCCCACACCATGCCAGAGCCCAACATAGCCACCACCCCGGGACCTCCAACCAACCCCAATCCCTTGAGTATCACCCCGGCCACCCCACACAGGGGATGCTCCTACGCCACCGTCGCCCGGGCTCCACCGCCGACCCAGGCCACCCGACCTGTGACCAGTCCACCCTCCACACCTGCCTTGAACAGGCCGGCAGCACCAAGGCCCATCATCACTCCCAGGTCACCTCGTCATCCGCCTGCTCAGAGCAGCCTGACCGCGACGCCAATACCCCCCCCGACACAGCAAACGCGGGCCAAAGCCCATTGACCGCTACAGCCACAACTGATCTACTAACTTCAGCAGGCACCAGTGCCAACTTGGAGGGAGGTAGTGGACATTGGTCTAGTAGATCGCTATGTATGTATTCTCTTGTATAGGTAGATCTTTTACCCATTATACGTATACATACATGTACGCATGCGCAGACACACACTATGCTCAGTTGATGCACACATTGTCAAAGACAGGTTCTAATTCATATCCAGTTTGATCTGCGACAAAGGCGTAGCAGCGCTATCATTTAATGTTCGCAACCCATTTATGGGGGAGATGATGACTTCCAGTTAGTCTGGAGTTTAAATTAGCCAACACAACACATACGTAGCTTGTGTCTGTCTCAGTGAGTATATAACTACATCGCCCTGCTAATGTTGAGCTTCTTAGCTTCAAAACTGTAGCTGTCCATAAAGGACACACAGACAGACAGACTTTCTCAATTAGAATATATACTGCTCTCTCCTGGCATGTTCCCTATGTTTCAGCCTATCTACATGTAGATATTGCTGCTCAGCTTTCCTACTCTCCTGGTATGTTCACTTTGTCTCAGCCTATCTAGATATTGCTGCTCAGCTTTCCTGCTCTCCTGACATGTCCACTTTGTCTCAGCCTATCTAGATATTGCTGCTCAGCTTTCCTGCTCTCTCCTGACATGTCCACTTTGTGTCAGCCTATATAGATGTTGCTGGCTTTCCTGCTCTCCCCTGACATTTTCACTTTGTATCTCAGGATATATACCCTAGAGGATGATCCATACTAAACTAGTTGCTAATCAGTAAGTTTTCATCTGTGATCTCCCTCCTTGAAGTAAGACTAAACCAATAGCAGCTGTTAGCTATAGCTTTTACCAAAACACTATACAGATGCTGGTTGAGGATGTTCTGTACAAATCATCTGTGGTCTTGTTCAGTGGGAAAAGTAGCCTTGGCAAGGAACTCAGCTATATTGAATGAGCACTTTCTTGGTGGAGTGGCTACCCTACTTCTGGAGTTTTTATACGCCTTGTTTGAACTTGTTCTAGTATGGCATCCAGCAACAGAGCTAGATATATTCAAAGGGAACTCTCAAGAGTAGATAATGGAGCAAAAGCACCTGAACAAAAGCTAGTTACTCTATCAACTCCTGAGAGTTTCCAAATATATGTATACCCATATTAGAATAAGAACAAACAAGGCTCATAAAATCACAAGAATTTGGGTAGATATATCTATATATATAATATATATATCAAAGGGAAATCTCAAGGATAGAAAACTAGCTTTTGTTTTGCTAAAATGTCAACTAGATACTAATTCAATAAAGCTTTTTGTTTTAGTTGGATAGCTAAGTTATATAAGCTTGGTACTCAAGCATTATAACTAATTCACTTACTGGGAAGAGCTAGTTATATTCAAAGGGAACTCTCAAGAGTAGATAACGAAGTAAAAGCACCTGCTAGTTACTCTATCAACTCCTGAGAGTTTCCAAATACATATTAGAATAAGAACAAACAAGGTTCATAAAAACACCAGAACTTGAGTAGATATATCTTATATATTTATATATCAAAGGGAACTCTCAAGGATAGCTTTTGTTTTGCTAAAATGTCAACTAGATACTAATTCAATGTTTTAGTTGGATAGCTAAGTTATCTAAGCTTGGTACTCTAGCATTATAACTAATTCACTTACTGGGAACTTTTCTCCGACTTTCCATTAGTAGAGGTAATTAATGAGACCAACAGAGCAATACAAGCATAGGATTTCAAATTTTGTCCAATAGAGCATAAGGCTAAAATAATATGCTTTTTTGGCCTTTCCCCCCCCTTTTTCTCCATGTCCCCTTCGCTCACATCACAATGCCCTGCATTCATTACTACTAGTTTGCTATTATATTAGTAAAGAATGGTGATGATATTAGGCTCTGCAGAGACAGCTATGAAGATGGTGATGATATTATGCTCTGCAGAGCCAGCTATGATAGTAGTAATATATTAGGAAATATTGGTGATGATGTTATGCTCTGCAGAGCAAGTTATGAAGATAGTATTATATTAGTAAAAAATGGTGATGATTATGCTTGGTAGAGACAGCTATGAAGCTAGTATTATATTAGTAAAGAATGGTGATGATTATGCTTAGTAGAACCAGCTATGAAGCTAGTTAGTAAAGAATGGTGATGATTATGCTTGGCGGAACCAGCTATGAAGCTAGTATTATATTAGTAAAGAATGGTGATGATTATGCTCTGCAGAGCAAGCTATGAAGCTAGTATTATATTAGTAAAGAATGGTGATGATTATGCTTGGCAGAGCAAGCTATGAAGTGAGTAAGAAAAACTTGAAATGATTTTTTTGTGGTATGAACAGGAACCCTATGGGCTCTACACATCCTGCATGTTCACACTATAGTCCTACTCCCCTTCACTTGAACATCACATGCCAAACATTCTTCAAGAATGTCAAGGAATAGATAAGGCTTAAGGCTTCTGATGAGTTACAAGTACATGCTTGCATTCCCAAGCTGTTTGCCTGTAGATGAGCACGGCCTAAGAAAAGCTAAATTCCTCTTTCTTGGTCTTTGATTTTGCCAACAAACTTGATTGTGATGGTGACAAGTGAAACCCTTTACCACATTTTAGTGAAGCCTCGACTGCAATGATTTTTGGGAGTGTGTGTAGGCATACATCACTCTCATGACCCACATGGAGTTCCATGGCAAAGCACAGCATCACTTATGGATGTCCAAATACACTGGCTAGAGCTAAGGCCAGGGATTAGACATAGAGCTAAGGCTGGGACTAGGGATAGAGCTAGGGATAGGATTACTTTAGGTGGATAAAAACTTTTGGACAATTGACAGCAATATTTGATCCCAGGGTGGTCCATGGCAACACTGGATCAGCATGGCACTCAGAGAGCATACATGTGCTGCAGTCAAATGACCATTCATAGCAGAATACATATGTGCTACATTCATGACTATTCATAGCTGCATATGCTGCAGTCAGTGACCATTGCCTAATGAACTGACACTAACTAGTTGTTGGTAGTGGGGTACACAATCAAATGACACTAATTCATGCCCAAAAATAAGAACCTGTGAGTCATTATTATGCTAACTTGCCATCCTTTCTGTTGATGTGTTGAACACTCAAGTCAATGCAGACAATGTATTTGCTATGATGTAATTGAGATCTGTGTGTGAAGTCTTATGCGACACAACACATGCGTGCTGGCAGTCATGTGAGAGCATTATGGTAATAGAGTTCAGGGTTTAGTTCCAAATCAGAAGGTATGGATGAATGATGTTAATGTCCATTCTGTCGGGTCTCTATTGAGATCACAAGCCAAGAAGTACTAGTGGCACATCAAGGAGGCAAGCTCTAGCTCCTTACATAGTACTTCAATCGCTAAGCCCATGGGTTCAGCTCTAGATTGTAGCCCTACTCCTAGCCCTAACTCTAGATTGTGGCCCTACTCCTAGCCTTAGTTCTAGATTGTAGCCCTATTGCTAGCCCCAGACTGTAGCCCTATGATCCTAGCTCTAGCTCTAGACTATAGCCATACTCCTAGCTCTAGCTCTAGACTGTAGCCCTACTCCTATCTCTGTAGCCTATAGTCCTACCCTTAACCCTAACTCTCGAGTGTAGCGCTACTACTAGCCTTAATTATAGCCCTCGTTCTGGCCTTAGCTCTAACCAGTAGCCTTGGCCACTTAGCTATAAAACTCTAGCTTGTAGCCCTACCCATAGCCCTAGCTCTAACCCTAGCTCTAGCCTGTAGCCCTACCTTTAAACCTAGTTTAGCCCTAGCTCTATCCTTAGCCATCTAACCTTAGCCATATCCCTAGCCAGCCTATAACCTTAGTTATTAATAACCCTAGCCCTAGCCTGTAGCCCTATCCCTCGCCAGAACCTATAGCCAGTCTCTTGGATAGTTCAATATGCAATGCTACATACTGCATATGGTGCAACTAGTCCTATCAGTCACTGAATGCGCTCACTGATAAAACACAATGCAGCAAGCCAATGCAAGCCCTAGTTAACCCTAGCATAACTGCCCTGTCATCAGTCCTAGCTTCTACTGTAGTTAAACCTAGCATAACTGCTCTAGCATCAGTACTAGCTATAACCCTATATCTACTGCATTTAACCCTAGCCTAACTGAGCAGGCACTGCTTCATACCTGTAACCCTAACACTAGCTTCAATCCTAGCCCTAGCCCTAGCTTCAATCCTAGCCCGAGTCCTAACTTTAACCCTGTATCTACTGCATTTAATCCTAGCCTAACTGAGCAGGCACTACTTCATACCTGTAGCCCTAGCACTAGCTTCAACCCTAGCACTAGCTTTAACCTTAGCACTAGTTTCAACCCTAGCCCTAGCTTCAATCCTAGCCCCAGTCCTAGGGTTAACCCTGAATCTACTGCATTCTTACTGAGCAGGGACTGTTTCATGAGGAGACTAGTGCACATAACAACAGTACAGGAGCCACAGGAAACACCAAACAGAACCAATGCTACAGATACATGTGTCACATTACACAGGCCTGGCAGTTTATATTTTGCTGATCTTGAGTTTGAATTTTTAGAGTAGCCATTGCATGCATCAAAAACTCTCAGAATGTCATGTATTACTACACTCCCAAAGTTTGAAGCATGCAAACTAATTAACAGCCAGCCTTGTTAATTGCTTGTAAATTAATGTGCCAGCTGGCATACAATCACTAGGATGCCAGCTGTCATTAGCTAGTTCTAGAATATTCTGGTCATGTGCTGTACCATGTGCTCTTGTTACTATGGCTGCTCCTTCAAGTTTCACAGATATCCCAGAACTTCCTACTGCTCCTCACCAGCCCACAAATTTTAAATTCCCCAGCGATCTTTTGGGGTGAAGAGTGTTGTTTGTCGGTCATTTCAATCCACTTGGCTCAAGCAATGGCACACTACGATCAGTTAAAAGATGTTGTTTACTGCCACACTTGTGTGACAGGCTTCAAACAGGAAAATGAGGTCTTCTAAAGCTGCATCAGCCTTTGTAAGTATCTTTCAATATTTTGGTGTGCGTGTGTATCATTTAGTAAATCACTAAATTTTCATTATACAGACATCCACAGGATTTAGTAATTGGAAAAATGGAACCAGTTCATTCCAAAAACATCAACTAAGTGCTGTCACCGAGAAGCAGTTGATGTAGTCATCAGAATTCCAGCTATGACAAAGGATGTTGGGGAGCAACTTGTAAAAAAAACATGCCAAAGAAAGAGAGTACAATCGCAAAACGTTTCTAAAGATTGTGTCTAGCAATCGATATTTGGCTAGACAAGGGTTAGCTCTGAGAGGTGATGGGGATGAAGGAGATGGAAATTTTCTTCAACTGCTGAAGATGAATGGTGAAGATGATACTGAAATGATTGAATGGTTGAATCGCAAGTCTTGCAAATATACTTCATATCAAATTCAGAATGACATTCTTGGTGTTATGGCTAATAATATTCTCAGAAAAATTACAGCTTTACAGTCCCCTTTCCTCACTGTTATGATCGATGACGCAACAGACATTTCCAATAATGAGCAGGCAACTATTGTTTTCTGTCATGTTAATGAATGGTTCGTGGTTTTTGAAGAATTCATAGGCTTATACCAAGTTCCACGTATTGATGCTTGAAACACTGACAAGTATTATTATGGATTCCATGGTTAGGCTGAATTTACCCTTATGCAAGCTTCAGGCCCATTGCTATGATGGAGCTAGCACCATGAGGGGAGAAAAATCTGGTGTCACAAAAAGGATCCTGGATCTAGAACCCTGTGTGGTTTTTATCCACTGCTATGGACACTCTATTAATCTAGCAGTAAGTGATTCAGTAAAACAGACGAAGCTCATGTGAGATGCACTTGATGTGACATATGAAACTACAAAGTTAATAAATTCTTACCTGGGCATGAATATCTATTTCGAGATTTGAAGCAAGCTAGTAATTTGACTACATAAGCAGGCATTAGAGTACTTTGTCTCACTTAGTGGACTGTAAGGGCTGATTCCATGGATAATATCATCAACAATTACTCTGTCAAACAGTCAACATGGGATGAAGCACTTGATTTGGCGAGGGATACTGAAACAAAAGCCAGAATTATTGGAGTTTCTTCACAGATGAAATCTTTTGACTTCCTTTTGGTGTACACTTGGGTGAAATGATATTTCGACATACAAACAACCTGAGTGCAGCATTACAGAAGGAGACCATATATTCTGCAGAAGGTCAGCATATTGGCAAGATGGTAATTGATACTCTAAATTCATTTCGTACAGAACAACTGTATGATTGTTTTTGGGAGAAAGTTAACAAATTTGCTCAATTAGAGGATGTGAGTGATCCTCCATAACTTCCACCAGAAGACACCATGGCGTTATGAAATTGTGGAATCTAGTGGTGATTTTCACATGTCTGCTAAGCTCTATTTTCGACAGCAGTACTATGAAGCTATTGACGACATCACAAATTGTTTGAGGAGTCGCTTTGAACAACCTGGTTACAATGTTTACTGCAACCTGGAGAAGCTTTTGAGAAAAGCAGCTAAAAGGGAAGCTTTTGAAGTTTAAATTGAATTTGTTTGCTCATTTTATAAAGGTGATTTCAACTAAGTTCTCCTAAGTTCTCAACTTCTTACCTTTACTATTGATTTTGAACGTCTGCTGAAGGAAATGGGGCTGATGTTACGATATTTGATATCAGGGACTACTTTCAATCCCTCAGTGCAGGCCAAAGAGAGCTACTCAGCCAAGTATGCCGCATTACGCAACTCCTGTTGGTAATGCCTGCAACAAATACTACTTCAGAATGTTCTTTTAGTGCCTTATGAAGAGTAAAAAATTACCTTCGTAGCTCCAAGACACAGAAAAGATTAAATAATCTAATGGTACTGCATGTACACAAGGAACATACAGATTCTCTTAGTAAGATTTATATAGCTAGTGAATTTGTTGGTGAGTGTGATAACAGGAGAAAGATGTTTGGGAAGTTACATCTTTACCACAAAACATGACATTGTATTATACTCTTGGCTTTGTAACCCATTTTGGCTCTACCAATAATTTTTAGCTTCCTCTGGGCCTGTCAATAGTAACTCCCTGTACAATCTGAGGGCAGAGATACTGCATGACCCAGTAATCTATACAAACTCTGAGTATAATCCGAGGGTGGAGATGCAGACGCAGTAATGTATACTAACTCCATGTACAATTCGTGGGTGGAGATGCATGATCCAGTAATGAATACTAACTCCCTGCATAATGTGAGGGTTCAGATACTGCATGACCCAGTAATCTATACAAACTCCTTATACACACCCCTATCAACACTAACAAGTTTTACTCAGCAACCAGCAACTAAACTACACAGAAAACAGAGTACAAACTGTTTAGTTTCACATTCTCTGTTGGCATTGCTCAATATTTGAAACACGGAAGAAAAAACAACTATGGTCATGACTTTGGATCTCCATAGATTCTGCACACTTCCCTCTTATGAACTAGATATATAGCTCAAAAGATAGATCTCTCTGTGTGCCCTATTTTGACAGTAGAAACTGTTGCATAGGTATAACCATACCCTAGTTACAGGCAGTCAAAGTTGTGGCCCTCAAAACCTGCATGCCCGAATTCTCTGCAGTTATGATTCCTGATTGGAAAGTGCTAGACATTGGCATGACAAGAGGGAGCCCTACGGCACAGAATCAGTGCTTTCATTAAACACAAAAACATGAGTATGTGGTCAAGTGCAGTTATGGGCTCTGCAAAAGAGTGGGTACCATTTTGGTCCAAAGGTATCTGAATATAAAAAAGACCCAACTACGTACTGGCAAGTATGCTCTTGACAAAATCCCGTTACACAAGCAAACTTGTGTTGCAAGCTTAGTGGGCTAGCAAGTTACAGGTCTTGTGTTGTCAACTAGGAAGCCTCAAACATTGGGTGGCCCACTTTTAAACCAGCATTGGTCACACTTCAATATGAATTGGTGGCCCACTTTTAAACCAGCATTGGTCACACTTCAATACGAGTGGGTGGCCCACTTTTAAACCAGCATTGGTCACACTTCAATACGAGTGGGTGGCCACTTTTAAACCAGCATTGGTCACATTTCAGTACGAGTGGGTGGCCCAGTTTTAAACCAGATTTGGCCACACTTCAATACGAGTGGGTGGCTCACTTTTAAACCAGCATTGGTCACACTTCATACGAGTCGGTGGCCCACTTTTAAACCAGCATTGGTCATACATCAATACGAGTGGGTGGACCACTTTTAAGTGGGGACAGTTGCATTTTAAAGTGGAGGACTAGCCCATATATATGTTCTGCTCTTTCTAGAAATATGGCCCGTTTATAGATTGTACTGCGCAATCTATGAATTTCTAGATTGCGTGCCAATCTATATATTGTGCAGGAGGCAATCGATAGATTGTGCAACTGATAATTGATAGTTTGTGCAATTTAGATATTGTAACTATCAGTAGATTATGCAACTGCCAAAGGTGCTGATCTAAAAATATTAAAATTACCTACTTGATTAGCTACTTTATTAGTTATTTGATTAGCTCTAGAGATTGAGCAGATGATAATTGATAGATTATGCAATTTAGATATTGTCACTATCAGTAGATTATCAA
The DNA here is from genome assembly GCA_028752905.1 of Cladorhizidae sp. MBARI D1340-BT2. Lineage (NCBI taxonomy): Eukaryota > Metazoa > Porifera > Demospongiae > Poecilosclerida > Cladorhizidae > Cladorhizidae sp. MBARI D1340-BT2. The sequence continues at coordinate 13,460,891 of JAQNBH010000011.1, forward strand.
CTGCCAAAGCTGCTGATCTAAATGAAAGGTATGATTACCTACTTGATTAACTGGTTTGTGTGTACAAAAAGACTAGCATGGTCTATATGGTCCATATGTGATCACTCTTCAGTATCTAAGAGAAATGAATGACTTGAAGGAGCATCGTGATATATTTGAAGAATTCTGTAGGCAACGTTATGGAGGCTATGGAAGTGAAAATTGTCTAGATTGTGCTAAGAGCAAGACTGTGACAATGGCTAAAGGAGAGAGAATTGTAAGAATATTGAAGAAGAATCTGAGACACCTCAGTTCAGACCTTGGATAAAACAGAGAGATTTCAAGCTACTTTCTCATTAATCACTTGGCATCAAAGATGCACTTGGTCTCCCTGCAAAGAAGGAGGTTAGTACTATACAGTCTATGTAAAAATGAGTGATAGTAGAATGAACACAAGAAGTAGCTACATAGAGGAGATATTATATCAATAACACTGGGTGCAGTAGCATTTCTTAGCTTAGTATAGCTTACAGCATTCTGTGTCATGGTAGTTAAGCATCCTTTTTTGTGCTTGTCGTCCTGGTTGGCCCAGTACCTTGGGTTTATAAGTGTACCTAGTCTTTAGTTACAATCCCAGTATGTTTTTTTATTTGATGAAAGTACGACCCTGACTTTTAGTAGGTGTAAAGTCGTATTATACATCATAAAATATTAGACGTATATGCTAAAAAATGACAAACAATTGTACATGTGTACATACCTAGCTAGCTCTCTATTTACCATTTTCACAGAATCCAAATGACCCTACACTGTTATCCGACTGGAGAAAAGTTGAAAGATTTCTTCAGCATTCTTGAAGAAGTTCATTAAGGTCATATTGGTGAAAATAAGACAGTTGCAGAGGTACAGAAGGAGTCAATTTAATACACATTATTGAGACCAAAATAAATATAGTATGTTAATATAAGACCATTATTTTTATAATACTAATTTAGGTGTATGACTGCTTGCCACAAGCTGTGTGTGAAAAGTTTGTTGCATTGTGTAGAGTTTGTCATTCTAACAAGCCACAGACCACTAGAGCACCTCTGAAGCCAATATTATCATCTGGATTTATGACTCGAGGACAGGTAATTATATAATTTCTATAGAAAAATTATGACCCCATTATAAATTTTTTCCTGCATATGGAGCATATGGAACTCGTTATGAAATAAATATTCATATTACATAGATCGATCTAATTGACATGAGACATCGGCCAGATGGGACATACAAATGGATAGGCCACTACATGGATCACTAGTCCAAGTGCCATGTTAGTCGAGGAGTATTAGTTCAAATGCCACTATAACCTGGAACAAATTCGTATCAAGCTGAATTTTTTTGTACAGGTAGCTAAAAGTGTTCTTAAAAACATATCAAAAGTCCAGAAAAATCCAAGGATAGTATTTTTCGCAATTTCAATTTTTTGGAACACCTTTTTTCGATCAAACAGAAACATGATTTTGTGAATTATATTGGTTCAATTTAGTTATTGTTTTTTTTTAGCAGGAAAAATATTCAAAGACATTGTGCTCCAAATTGAGTCTGTAGAACTGCACATAGTGTGTTGGTGGGAATGGGAGGGGATAGGGTGGAGTCAAAGGGGTATTACATTAAAATGTAATTATTCGTCTTCCTCCCCTTGCTGCTCAGTTTGCGAATGAGCGATGTTAGTGCAAGTCTGCCCGACACAGATGGTGCACATGGGGCTGCATTTCATTCCTAACCTCCTGCAGCCACAGCTTTCCCCACATACTGTTTTTGCAGCCACAGGATATCAACTTTAGCTGGTCCTGCAGCCTGCTCTGTCATATGAGAATCCCATTCTCCTTCATCCACCCCCATTTCAGTATGTTCCAGTTCCCTTCCCATACACTTGCATGGTGTGATATGTTCTATATGAGTGTGGCTTCACTGCCAAGGATATAGGGGGAAGAGACTGTATTTTGAAACAACTAGATAGCTTTGAGTTGTGGATAATCTTGTAGTAGCGAAGGAATCTTTCTCTGTTCAGAGTAGATTCAGCGCAGTTGTCGTAGGGCCTCAGGAGGAAGCACTCCCTAGCTTGTTTAATTTCTTTGTGAGTGCTTCCTTCCCTAATGAAAACCTCAAGCTCTTGCAATTCTGTAGGATTCAGTTTCTTGACAAATTTCCAAGCAGTGGTCTTGCCTCTGCTATAGGGTGCAGAAGTAGTGTCACATCCACTAAGAGCATGGAAAACTGTGAGGACCCTCTGGGCAGCAGTCAGCTTCCCCTGCAACTCCTGAATGCTGTAGAGAACAACAGGGTGAGTATCTACCTGCAAGTATATATCCAAGACAGGCTGACACTTCTCCACCAGCATCACAAGTATGTCAGTATCGTTTCCTACCACTACCACAGGTTGATTGTTCTCCGAAGCTGCTAGAACTGCTGTTGCTACAATGAGATGATCAGCATCTCCTTCAGCCAGCTTTGCAGAAATTCCGTCACATCAAAGTGTTCCTTTAACTGCTGAATTAACCTGGCTTTATTGAAGCGTTTCCCAAAAATGACTCCTGCTTAGTTACAGCCATCATTTACAAGTCAAAGGAAATCTTGACGCTGATTTAGCAGCTTGAACCTGGCGTGTAGAGCTTTTTGTGCAGGTGCTGCTCTCATACCCATCAAACACTGCAATTACATTTCTCCCAATTCTCCGAATCACATACTGCACATAATTAGAGATAATCTGCCGGTAGGTAGCACGAGTGGGCCACTAAACTTTGTGTAGGAGATATCCACCATCAATAACATAGAGAAGCTCATCCTGCATGGCATCTCTGATTTCAACTCCCTCCTTTAGTATGGTCCCTAAGATACTTTTTGTGGCTGCCCGCATCACTACTCTTTTAAATAGAGATGCAGGCTCAGGGCAGAGCTCAAACTTAAGAAATTCCCCCATTTCCTCACTGCTGTTTAGTACATGGCCGCATATCCTTGTGCTGGGTTGAGCTCACTGTGTAGACCCCAGAGACCTTATCCAGATAGTTGCATATTGGTATGAAGCGAGGCAGGGAGTTCACAAAGCGGGAGAGGCTGCTGTCTGTTATGTGCCTTCCACGTGTTAACCCCCCAGCTGATTTAAGGAGCCTCATAAGGTCTTGTTCAGTGGTCTGGTCAATGAAGTTCCCACTGAAGAATAGATCTTTTCTCCTGATGGTGAAATAACCCTTGGTGGTATACATCTCATACTCTTCCATAGGCATCTTCTCCTTTAATTCTTCCATCTGTTGCACATAAATCCTCACACTCTTAGCATATGCTAAATGCCCAGCAGCATGGAAGTAAAGTTTCATCCTCCTCATGAAGAATAGGTGCAAATCAAAATCACCTGCTCTTTCAGCTAAAATGAACATGCGCACTAGGTAGGTCTGGTACAAGTAGGATTTCCAGAGCTTGAGAGTTCTGCTGTCAGTGGTCTTAACTTCAATGAGATTGCTGAACTTATCCACCATATTCCTCACATGTGCTATATTGTGCACAGTCATACCTAAAATTTAGTAATACATGTGTTATGATACATCCTAAGATGAACATTTACAGCAGCGAGACTTAAAACAATTCTCACCTTCAACATATACTTCCAATATGTCCTGTACTGTCTTCTTCATCTGCTCCTCTATACCTATACCCTCGGCTTCAGAAGCATGCTCCAGTATATGCTTCATTAGAGCAGCAGAGGTGAGGATGTGAGCTCTGAGTGCTCTAGCATAAATCATGCCTAGTCAGCGTATGTACTACAGTGTTAGGACCATACACAGTCTCCCACAGCTACTCCAACCCAGATCCAGCCATGACATTGCCCATAGCACCCATGAATGACATGACTGTGTGAAAAAATCCTAGCTTGGTGAAAAGATCATTCAGTTCATCTGACTTGGCTGGTAGGATCTCCGTTGCCTTCATGTATGGCGGCTGGTCAAATGTGAAATGTGACAGGTCAGCACTTCAGATTATTATCCATGCACTGCTGCTGTGTGAAGTGGAGTGCAGTGTACAGAGTGCGTGGGATCTGTGGGATTCTCCTCAATAAAAGGCAATATAGCAATACGGGACTGCTCATAGTTGCCTCCACAAACTATGCTCTGCCATGAAACCATTGTAGAAGGGTGTTGGGGAGACCTCCCTGCTGAATGTAACCCTCCAGAGACAGTCCAGTGTCTTCTTAGCCATCCTAAGAGTAGAAGGGGAAGAGTTGGTTAACTGCAGAGGAGAAGACACCTTGAAGGAGAGGGCTGGTTTGGGTGGCTTCTTGTAATCCATAACATTGATGGATCCAAATCTTCCCTGCTCTTCCAAGGATGGAATCTTTGTAGATCTTTTAATCACTTCCTCTTCAGGGCAACTCTTAGGTGTAACAACCGCTACACCACCGAGGGAGTGAAATGTTCCATGCCCAGTAGTGGTCTTTATATTCTTGTCAGCATTATCCCAGGCAACTTGCATGAAGTTCTAGGAAGGATCACCTGCATCTAAGAAGGATCACCTGCATCTAAGAAGGCTGAATTTAGCTTTTGGATCTCATTAAACCCATCTGCGGGGGAAAAAAAATTTTTTGGTACTTGAGCCATTTTTTTGGACAATTTTTGGCCCATAGACAAAACAATCTATGAAATAATTCTTGTAGGAGCTTAAAAGTGCCAAAGAAAGTACTTGGCAGGTGGAAATGTGGGGATAGGGACAATAATCAAGTTTCTGTCACTAATAGTTGTGTTTTGCCCTGGGGGAAAATGGGGTGTTCCAAAAAAATCAAAATTGCGAAAAATATTCTCCTTGGATTTTTCTGGACTTTTGATAACTTATAAAGGACAGGTTTAGTGATTTGCAGTCAAAAATTCAGCTTGATACAAATTTATTCCAGGTACTTCTCTAATGGCACCAGACTATGTCCTGTTCGCTCTGTCAAGGAAATCTGCTGCAGAGGTAGGCCTCATTCTACAGAATAAGGTCTTTGCCTTCCTTGGAACACCTCGAATTTTGCACTCAGACAATGGACTTGAATTTATCAATGAAATTGTGCATAATGTAGTGAAGGAGTGGCCAGGGGAAGTGACAATAGTGAATGGCAGACACAGAAATCCAAAATGTCAAGGAATGGTAGAGTAAGGTAACAGTGTTGTAGAGAGAATGATTGGAGCTCACTTTCAAGAGGATCAGTGTGCCGACTACCCTCTTTGCTCAGAATGGCTACCAGCCATCCAATGTACGGCAATAATGAATAATGTTTTAGTGAATGCATATTAATAATGAATGTATCTTATTGTACATTACAGATCAGTTCAATTCCACTATTCATGGGACAATGCAAACAAACCCATATGAACTAGCATTTAGCCAACCCCCTCGTCAAAACATATTTCTGGTATCCATGGCACAAAGATTTTGGAAGAGGATGTGGAAGATATCATTGAAGATAGACAAATTGAAGAGGATTCTTCTCATCAGTCCAATATACCGTGGCACAATGAATTTGGAAGAAGATGTAGAGGATGTCTTTGAATGCAGAAATATTCAAGACAGCAAAAGTGACCACGAAAGTGACTGTGAAGTAGGAATACTTGGTAATTCAAAAAAACACTTGAAACTTCGCCAAGAAGCCGATAAACAATATCGCCAGAATGCTAAGAAATTGAAACTAAAATATTGTACCAAACACAAAAAGGTGATGCTATTCAACTCAGGAGATTTTGTTAGCATAAGGATTCCACGGATTGACCGGACCTCAACTGATCTCCATCAACTTACTTGTGTGATTGTTGAGCAACTTGGTTCAAAACTTATATCGATTGAGGTTTACTGACTATAATATTATTCTGTGCCAAATTTCCATTATACTTGAAAGGCAGCATGCTTAATTTATACAGCCATTTTATCTGCTTGTGCAATGAAATTACTACACATAAAATATATCAGTTTACACATTGTTAATGACGTATTGTGGGGCCAATGTGCTCTTTTGTGATTCCCCTACCCCCTTATGAAGCCCTATAAATGGAAATGCAGTGCCTTTCAATTGCTAGCATAGACGGTTATTAAAATACTTTATCCCGGTCGGTTTATATTGTAGGAGTGAGCATGGTATACTTCACAAGTGCTATGGTGAAGGTGATTTAGAGCTCTACTGTGGGAGGCTAAATTTATCAATTTCAGGATGGAAAGAGTCACCCACATTATCATTAAGTGAAGCAGGCAAGTTATCGAATCCACAAAACGACTTTCAAGGTGGGCATTGCAACTGCAAGACAAGTTGAAAGAATCACCGTTCTGTTTGCCCAAAGAAAGGTGCCACATGCTCTTCAAACTGCCATTGTGGAACCACTTGTTATAATAATCAACCAATTTCACCCGAAAGCCATAAATGGTCTTACATGTCTCCCCCATCAAAGAAAGCGAAGGAAATTAGAACGGTTTCAGGATCAGAGTCTGACAAGAATGAAGCTTAACCTGCAAATCTTCATATGCCTGGTGAAGAGAAAAGTACTCCTATCTCTATTCTCAACACTAAATCAATTCGCACTGCCAAATATTGGCTACCTCAGTTTTTTCTTACCTATGAAGACAAGAAAATTCTCGAAGGAAATGGGTGGCTAAATGATAAGCACATTAATACCGCACAAAAGCTTTTGCTGAAGGAGTTTCCAGGAGTTAATGGACTACAGAATACTCTTTTGGATCAGGCAAACAAGTGGGATGAAAATGAAATCTAATGGAGTCCAAATTCTAAATCAGAATCAGAACCACTGGGTTTGTGTTTCAACATTGAATAATCCAGACACAATACAAGTACATGACAGCTTGAAAAAAAAGAGTCAGTAAAGGTTCGACAAAGCAACTTTGCTCAATCTTACACAGGAGCTCAGATGCCATCACTGTTCAGGCAATGCCATCTCAAATTCAGAAATGTCTGGCAGTTTGGGGACTATTTTCAATTACAACTGCAACTGCTCTATGCCATGGAGTCCCTCCCAATGCTACCATTTGGGATCAATCAAGCATGAGGAACCATCTTATTAAATGCTTTGAGAAGGGGGTAATGGCACCATTTCCTGGATGAGTTCTAGATATGACAATCGGTATATGTACTAAACATTTTGATATTATTATATATATATAGCCATGATTCATTCTCTATCATCAATTTGCCAAAGATTTATAGATGGCGCAAATTCTTAGATAATTTTGGACATGGCTGCAAGTCTACTGAAGGGCAGCAGTTAATACAGGCTGTATCAGTCTATCAGTCAGTCCTTGTGCTTGAGTTGTGAAGTGTGTGATTGTAATATTAAATATTATGAGCTTGTATTGAGGAGCATATTGCACTACTGTATCGAGTACCGCTTGCGAGAGACAGTTCTGAGGGCATTTGAGAAGAGTGCCCTTGGACAGCTGGTGGCAGTGGTGGGATAGCAAGTGTTTCTACTAGCTACAGACCCAAACTACTAGCCAATAGCTTAGCTAAGCTACTTGTTGTATCGATTGCAAGGTTGAACTGTCGAATTGAATCAAGGTTTCTTCGTGTAAAAGTGCTCGGTGATAGAATGGCTTCGAAACGACAGACAAGACAGACTTCCGAACTTGAGGAAATGGCGGATCAATGAGATGAGGTAACGACAGCTGTGGTCATGATGCTGAACCTCCAGATGAATGAACAGTGGGACAAGGATCAGAGAGGTGAGATGCAACTGAGGGATCGAGAACATGGAGAAGATGAGGAACGTAGAGAACGACGATATAAGGAAGAGGCTGAATGCAGAGGAAGAGAGCATCGAGAAGAGATGGAATTGCAAGCGAGATTTTGGGAGGATCTATTACTGAGAACTGGAGGAATGACACGGAGTGGATCAAGTGAGATAACAGAGTCCTTGCTTGGAACAGACTCAGGATGCAGAAAGAAGGTGGAAAGGTTTGGCCAGATGGCACCAGGAGGGGAGGCAGGGACTTACTTCTCTTCTTTTCAGGCACATATTTCTACCTACCGCATGGACAAGTCGAAGTGGACACGTTATTTGGCTCCACTGTTAGACCCCCGCCCCAACCGGGTCTACATTAACTTGGAGGAGAGTGAGCTAGTGGCTATGACATTGTGAAGAAGGCACTCTTAAACCACTTCCAGGTGACTCAGACGATCTACATAACAAAGTTGGATCAACTTAAGAGACAGTCAGGAGAGACGTGGGTGATGGCAGGAGACTGAGGAAAGTCAATTGCAAGAAAGTGGATTGCAGACTACACGAGCATGGAGGAGGTGGCAGGGCTGATTGCTCTGGATTTGTTATTGAAGGGAATGCCCAGGCAACTTGCCACATATGTCAGAGACCGAAAGCCCAAGACAGTTGGGTAAGGAATGGAAGCAACAGATGACTTTATGAGTATCCGAGGGTGGACTATGACATCAGTTCAGAAGCGGAGAGACTGCTAGGAAAACAGAACAGGCCGGAGGATAGAAGCTGCCCACCCATTGAATGGAGTTATTATCAAAGAGATAGAGAAGAAACCAGAGAAGTTGTTCCAAGTAAGCAGAACAAGGAGAGAGAACATATGTCAAAGCCAGGGAAGATACCATTCAAGTATGAAAAACAATATAAACCAAGGTGCTTTAAGTGTAACTAACCAGGGCCACGGTTTCATTTAGAAAATTGTCCAAGGGGGAGCAACTGTAGGAATCTGGATATAAAGGGGGCGGCATGATGTTTAAAGATGTAACAAATATTCTAATTAGTTTTAATAATACAATTTCCAAGGGGGGGGGGGGCAAAAAGGTTCCAAGGGGGCGCAGCCACCACCCCACCCCCTCCTATAATGAAACCCTGAGGGCACTTTGCCGCAGAGTGACACACCAAGGTAAATGTTTAAAAAATCAAGTTGGAAGATGCAAGCATGGTCAACTCTCTCACTCAATGACAGGAACTAGATCTTCTTGAGTCAGATATCGATAGAAAGGCAACTGTGAGAGTGACAGTTAGTGGAACTCAATGTCACAAAATCTTGTTGGATACGGGGGCTGCACAGACAGTGGTCAAGCGGGATCTGGTGAAAAGCAGACCAATACACTGGCAAGACAAGATATGCTGAAGCATTCAATGGCATGAGAGGAGTGTTTCCGATTGCCAAGGTTGAAATGGAGGTGGATAGAATAAGTAAAAATTTGGAAGTATTGGTGATAAACAATTTGAAGTATGATGCCTGCTGGGACAGGATATGCCAGGATGTTAGGAGATGGGAAAACATATTTTGCTCAACACATTGATCAACATGGTCAGGATGCGGTCGGCACCGAGCAATGAGCTACAGCAGTTGCCCCAAGATCAAAAGGACGGAGAAGCAGAGCTGTCTGAGAGTTCAGAAGACAGTAAAGGTGAGGATGAAGAGATAACAGAAAGATCCAAGTTGAAGAAGGATGTCCCTAATGAACACAACAGTAGGGAGGGAGAAACTGCTAGTAGGGAAGACTCGGAGTCGGAATTTGAAGAGATTGATGATGATGAAGCAAGGAATGATCTCACAGATAAGGTGTTGGAAGAAAACATACCACCACTGAAGTACAGCCAAACTATGAGGTAACGGGCTAGAGCAGACTAATACAGCAAGTTGTATGGAGACCCTCTGGATATGGACATCCAAACACTGAGGAGTGAGCAGAAGGCAGATGATGCTTTGAAAAGGTTATGGAGGAAGGTGGAGAAGGGAGATACTGGGTTTATTGTGGAGGATGAGTTGCTATGGAAGTTGTCAAGGCTAGAATGGCAGATGAAATGACACAGTTGTGTTTGCCGGCATCATTTCGATCGATGATATTGTCACTGGCACATCAGCGTGGACATTTAGGCCAATACAGGACCACACAGAGGATACTGGACGATTATTTCTGGCCAGGCATAGATGCCGATGTCAAGAAACTGTGCAACGCTTGTTATGACTCTCAACGTGCATCATGACAATATCAAGCACCAGCACCATTACGACCTCTGCCAGTTATCGAGACACCATTCACTCGCATTGCGATGGACATGATTGGTTCACTTCCAATCACAATTGAAGGGAAGAGGTTTACATTAGTCATCATAGATTATGCTATTCGGTGGCCAGAAGCATTTGCACTACGTGTTAGGGCAGTGTCACAGTGGTGATGAACTAATGATTTTATTTACTCCCTGATGAAATCCTAATGGATTGCGGACAGAATTTTGTGAGCAGGCTAATGAAAGAGCTATACAGATACCTGGGAATGAAGAGCATTACTACTACCCCATACCATCCTGCTACAGACGGAATGGTAGAGCATTTCAATGCTATACTAAAAATAATGAGAAAGACTAGCAAGAAATGGGATGGACAATGGGATCTGGCATTGCCTTTCCTTTAGGGGGAGTACAGAAGATCACTAAATGACCGCACTGGGTTTACTCCATCAGAACTATTGTACGGAAGTCAAATACGTGGACCGCTGCAAGCGCTCAAAGAAAAATGGACTGGAAATGCAACAAAACCCAAGAATATAATTGCCTAAATAACGTCGATACAAGATCGAATGGACGGAATTAAGGACTTGGCAAGAAAAAATGAAGAAACCAAAAAGAAAGGTCACAAGGAAAACTTTGACAAAAAGGCTAGAGAAAGAACATTTCGAAAAGGAGAGTTAGTAATGCTCCGAACAACGATACTTGGTCCCAAAATGGACACAGAATGGAAAGGACCGTACATGTTTGAGGAAAAGATTGACGACACCACATATCAATTCAACATGCCGGATCATCCAAGAAGGAAAGTACAGAGACAATTAGCCTTCTCAAGGAATTCATATCGCCGGTGGCAGGATGCATGTTGGTCAGGAGAAATGAAGAAGTTGATAAGTTTGGACCACAGGGAGAAGAAGAGAGGAAAGGCATGCCCATCATAAGCAAAGTATTGACGGCAGAAGAGATGAAAGAAGTTCAAGGAGTGGTCAAGAGGCATTTCAGTTTGGTACAAAGCTCTCCTGGACTTACAACAAAAACATACATAAAAATTGAGATGGGAACAGCATATCCCATCAGCAGACCACCTTAGAGACTGGACATCATGAAAGCGAGGGTAATGGATGATGCAGTGAACAAACACCCAGAATTAGGATCCATCGTAAAGCCCATGGGCTTTACCTTCTGTCTTTGTTGCAAAAAAGGATGGAAGCAAATGATTATGCATCGATTACAGACGTCTCAACAGTATCACAGTGTTGGATCCGTTTCCCTTGCCACTAATCAATCATCTGCTGGACAAGCTGGGGAAGGACACATTTATATCCACTCTGGACCTTTAGAAGGGTTACCATCAGGTACCTGTGCATGAGGAATCTATCGAGAAAACAGCATTTATCACACCACGAGGTAAATGGGAATACCTAAGTATGCCATTCGGGCTAAAGAATGCTCCATCAACATTTCAAAGACTCATGAATACCATCACTGTAGACATGCTGACTTCGCCTCTGCGTACATTGAAGACATCGCTATTTACAGTCGCACTTTCAAGGAGCATATCAAACATTTGGAGATGATTTTTGTAAGATTGGAGGATACAGGATTAAAACTCAAAGCAAGCAAATGTGTGGGATCACTTATGGAGGTCCAAATAAACTGGCCAGAGCTAGGGCCAGGGTTTAGACATAGAGCTAGGGCTGGGACTAGGGATAGAGCTAAGGCTAGGACTGGGACTAGGACTAGAGCTAGGGATAGAACTAGGAATAGAGGCTGGGACTAGGGATGGGACTAGGGATAGAAATAGGAATATAGCTACATGTAGGACTAGGCCTGGGACTAGGGTTGGAGCTACATGTAGGACTAAGCCTGGGACTAGGAATAGCGCTAGGGATAGGGTTACTTTAGGTGGGCAACAACTTTTGGACAATTGACAGCAATATTTGACACCAGGGTGGTCCATGGCACCACTGGATCCGAATGACACTCAGAGAGCATGCTTGTGCTGCAGTCACATTACCATTCACAGCATCATACAGATATGCTGCATTCTTGACTATTCATAGCTGCATATGCTGCATTCAGTGGCCATTGCCTAATGAGGAATTTGTAACTGTCACTAACTAGTTGTTAGTGGTGGTGTTGGTACAGAATCAAATGACACTTATTAGTGCACAAAAATAAGAACCTGTGAGTCATTATTATGCTAACTTGCCATCCTTTCTGTTGATGTGTTTAACACTCAGGTCAATGCAGACAATGTATTGGCTGTGATGTAATTGGCATCTGTGAAGTCTTATGCGACATGACACATGCGTGATGGCAGTCATGTGAGTGCATTATGGTAATAGAGTTCAAAGTTTAGTGCCAAATCAGAAGGTGTGGGTGCATGATGTTAATGTCCATTCTGTCGGGTCCCTATTGAGATAACAAGCCAAGAAGAAGGTAGTGGCACATCAAGGAGGCAAGCTCTAGCTACTTACATAGTTATATACAAATTTCAATCTGTTAGCCCATGGGCCTAGTTCTAGATTGTAGCCCTACTCCTAGCCCTAGCTCTAGATTGTAGCCCTACTCCTAGCCCTAGACGGTAGCCCTACCTGTAGCCCTACTCCTAGCCCTAGCTCTAGACTATAGCACTATTCCTAACTTTAGCTCTAGACTGTAGCCCTACTCCTCGCCCTCTAGCCTATAGCCCTACCCTTAGCCCTAACTCTCGAGTGTAGCCCTACTCCTAACCCTAATTATAGCCCTAGCTCTGGCCTTAGCTCTAGCTAGTAGCTTTGCCACTTAGCCATACCCAAACTCTAGCTTGTAGCCCTACCCATAGACCTAGCTCTAACTAACCCTAGCTCTAGCCTGTAGCCCTACCTCTAACCCTAACTTAGCCCTAGGTCTATCCTTAGCCATCTAACCTTAACCACATCCCTAGCCCTAGCTATAGCCTATAGCCATAGTCATTAATAACCCCAGCCCTAGCCTGTAGTCCTATCGCTAGCCATAACCTATAGCCAGTCTTGGATAGTTCGCAATATGGCGCCACTAGTCCTGTCAGTCACTGAATGCGCTCACTGATAAAACACAATGCAGCAAGCCAATGCAAGATCAAGCAGGAATTCACTTAGGCCTATTCTGCCATCAGCTGCATTCCATCAATTCACTGTTAAGTGTTTCCATGTCCATAACTAGACAAACTTAGCATTTGACAACCTGCTTAGAGAGAATGTGTCCTTGAAACATCATTAACCTTCGATCCATGGAGAAGGTGAGGCTGCCTGGCTCAACAGCAGCAGATGCTAGTGGAGGCAATGGTAGAGCTACACTGTATAGTGCAGCTGTGCCTTTGCAGATAAGTGCATACCCACGAGACTATACAAGGAGCATCATGACACCTGCCTTCCTATAGTTAAAGCCCAAGTACCTAAAGCCCCAGCTTCCCTGGCTTTATCTCTAGTCCTAGTTTTAACTGGCCCTAGACCTGTAGCATTAGCCTTTACTCTAGCCCCAGCAATCCTAGCCACAGTCTTAGCATTAGCCCTATATCTACTGCATTCTTACTGAGCAGGGACTGTTTCATGACGAGACTAGTGCAAATAACAACAGTACAGGAGCCACAGGAAACACCAAACAGAACAAATGCTACAGATACATGTGCCACATTACACAGGCCCGGTGGAAGAGTCACCTACATTATCATTAAATGAAGCAGCCAAGTTATCGAATCCACAAAACGACTTTCAAAGTGGGCATTGCAACTGCAAGACAAGTTGAAAGAATCACGGTTGTGTTTGCCAAAAGAAAGGTGCCACATGCTCTTCAAACTGCCATTGTGGAACCACTTGTTATAATAATCAACCACTTTCACCCGAAAGCACATCAAAACGGTCTAGGGAACCTACATCTTACATGTCTCCCCCATCGATAAAAGTGAAGGAAATTGGCACGGTTTCAGGATCAGAGTCTGACAAGAATGAAGCCTGACCTGCAAATCTTCATATGCCTGGTGAAGAGAAAAGTACTCCAATCACTATTATCAACACTAAACCAATTCGCACTGCCAAATATTGGCTACCTCAGTTTTTCCTTACCTATGAAGACAAGAGAATTCTCGAAGGAAATGGGCGTCTAAATGATAAGCACATTAACACCACACAAAAGCGGAGTTTCCAGGAGTTAATGGACTACAGAACACTCTTTTGGATCAGGCAAACAAGTGGGATGAAATGAAATCTAATGGAGTCCAAATTCTAAATGAGAATCAGAACCAGTGGGTGTGTGATTCGACATTGAATAATCCAGACACAATACAAGTATATGACAGCTTAAAAAAAAAGAGTCAGCAAAGGTTTGACAAAGCAACTTTGCTCAATGTTACACAGGAGCTCAGATGCCATCACTGTTCAGGCAATGCCATCTCAAATTCAGAAAGGTGCGGCAGACTGTGGACTATTTTCAATTGCAACTGCAACTGCTCTATGCCATGGGTCCATCCCAATGCTCCCATTTGGGATCAGTCAAGCATGAGGAACCATCTTATTAAATGCATTGAGAAGGGGGTAATGGCACCATTTCCTGGATTATTTCTAGATATCACAATCGGTATATGTACTAAACATTTTGATATAATTATAGCCATGATTCTTTCTCTATCATCAATTTGCCAAAGATTTATAGATGGCGCAAATTCTTAGATAATTTTGGACAAACTGAGTATTGCACAATCTATAGATTGAGCACCAATCTATAGATTGGCATGCACACTAGAAATTCATAGATTGCGCAGTACGATCTATGAACGGGCCAGATTTCTAGAAAGAGCAGAACATATATATATTTTACTTGTGGTTACAAGTTTTTCATAACTATAGCCAAGTTACTGGAGCTACAAGTGAAGGAAACCTCAAAAACCTGAATGCCCACATAAATATCTCCAGATTTCCAAGTGCTAGAGAGTTGAAATTAGCACCTATCGCTGGAGAAAGCTCTACTCTACACAATGAGTGTTTTCTTTAGGCTCCAACACGTAAGTACATGGTAAAGCACACAGGTGAAAAATGAATTTCGTTAATAATCCATAAAACACATTTTCCACCCGCCGCTTGACCGCGTACTTATGCTTTAGCGCCTAATGAAGGCACTCATTATGTAGAGTAGTGCTTCCTCTAGACACTTGTGCTAATTTCAACTAGCACTTGGCAATCTGGAGATATTTATGCGGAAAAATCAGGCATTCAGGTTTTTGAGGTTCCCTCCACATTAGCTCCAGTAATTTAGCTATAGTTATACCTATGAAAAATATTTTAGTAACAAAAGAGAGCACCCAGAGAGACCTATCTTTTAAGCTATATATCAAGTCCATACCATGAAGTTTACAGAATCTATGGAGCTATAAAGGTGTAACCACAAGTTTTGTTTTGTTTTTATTAGGAAATGCAACTGTCCTCCCCCTTACTAGCATTAGTCACACTTAAATATGAGTGGGTGTCCACTTTTAAACTAGTATTGGTCAACGAGTGGGTATCCCACTTTTAAACCAACATTGGTCACACTTCAATAAGGGTGGCCACTTTTAAACCAGCATTGGTCAGACTTCTATATGAGTGGGTGGCCCACTTTTAAACAGCATTGGTCAACAAGTGAGTGGCGCAATTTTAAGTCACAGGGCGACCTTGTGGTGAGGGAAAAGCAAGAATGTGATCCTGTAAGCCCTAAAGAACTGGGAGGCTTGAACTGAGTGATGAGAGACCCAATGGAATGTGTAAATTGATGTATTGGTTAAAGACTAAACCCACAGAACATTTGTATATGTGTTAGTTAGGGTAGTGTTGGTCAGTTGTGATTGGTCGTGGTTAATGGTGTTACATCGTATTGTGACCATATATGGTAAGATCCAGACAGGGCTGCAAGCCTACTGAAGGGCAGCAGTTATTATAGGCAGGGATGGTCCATCAGTCAGTCCTTGTTGCTTGAGTTGTGAAGTGTGAGATTGTAATAATAAATATTATGAGCTTGTATTGAGGAGCATATTGTTAGTGTGTGCACTATTTGGTGGCACTGTATTGAGTACTGCTTGCGAGAGACAGTTCTGAGGGCATTTGAGAGGAGTGCCCTTGGACACCTGGTGGCAGCGGTGGGATAGCAATGTACTAGCTACAGACCCAAACTACTAGCTAAGCTATTTGTTGTATCGTTTGCAAGGTTGATCGTGTGAACTGTCGAAGTAAATCAAGGCTTCTTCATGTACAAGTACTCTGTGATAGAATGGCTTCGAAACGACAGACAAGACAGACTTCCGAACTTGAGGAAATGGCAGACCAATCAGATGTGGTAATGACAACAGAGGTCATGACGCTGAACCTCCAGATGAACGAACAGTGGGACAAGGAACAGAGAGGTGAGATGCAACAGAGGGATCGAGAACATTGAGAAGATGAGTAGCATAGAGAAAAATGATATAAGGAAGAGGCTGAATGCAGAGAAAGAGAGCATCGAGAAGATATGGAATTGCAAGTGAGATATTGGGAGGATCTATTGCTGAGAACTGGAGGAATGACATGGAGTGGATCAAGTGAAGTAACAGAGTCCTTGTTGGGAAGAGAGACTGGATGCAAAAAGAAGGTGGAAAGGTTTGGCCAGATGGCACCAGGAGGGGAGGCAGGGAATTACTTCTCTTCTTTTCAGGCACATATTTCTATCTACCGCGTGGACAACTCGAAGTGGACCCGTTATTTGCTCCACTGTTAGACCCCCACCATAACCGGGCCTATATTAACTTGGATGAGAGTGAGCTAGTGACTATGATATTGTGAAGAAGGCACTCTTAAACCACATCCAGGTGACTCAGACGAACTACAGAACAAAGTTGGACCAACTTAAGAGACAGTCAGGAGAGATGTGGGTGACGGAAGGAGAGGAGTTACGGAAGCTACAGGGGGGGGGCAGGAGGCTATTACGGGCGTTTTTGAAATGCCTTCTTCAATGAACGAATGATTGAGGAAAGTCAATTTGCAAGAAAGTGGATTGCAGACTGTACGAGCATGGAGGAGGTGGCAGAGCTGATTGCTCTGGATTTGTTATTGAAGGGAATGCCCAGGCAACTTGCTACGTATGTCAGAGACCGAAATCCCAAGATAGTTGGGGAAGGAATGGAAGCAACAGATGAATTTATGAGTATCTGAGGGTGGACTATGACATCAGTTCAGAAACGGAGAGACCGCTAGGAAAACAGAACAGGCCGGAGGATAGAAGCCACCCACCCATTGAAAGGAGTTATTATCAAAGAGATAGAGAAGAAACCAGAGTAGGTGTTCCAAGTAAGCCTAACAACGAGAGGGAAAAGGTTTCAAAGCCAGTGAAGACACCATTCAAGTATGAAAAACAGTATAAACCAAGGTGCTTTAAGTGTAACCAACAAGGGCCAGGGTTTCATTTAGAAAATTGTCCATGGTGGGGCAACTGGAGGAATCTGGATATTAAAGGGGGGCATGATGGTTAAAGATGTAATAAATATTCTAATGATAATCAAGTTGGAAGATGCAAGCATGGTCAACTCTCTCACTCAATGCCAGGAACTAGATCTTCTTGAGACAGAGATCTATGGAAAGGCAACTGTGAGAGGGAGAGTTGGTGGAACTCAATGTCACAACATCTTGTTGGATATGAGGGCTGCACAGACAGTGGTCAACCGGGATCTGGTAAAAGCAGACCAATACACTGGCAAGACAAGATATGCTGATGCATTCAATGGCACGAGAGGAGCGTTTCCGATTGCCAAGGTTGAAATGGAGGTGGATGGAGTAAGTCAAAATTTGGAAGTATTGGTGATAAAGAATTTGAAGCATGATGCCTGCTGGGACAGGATATGGCAGGAAGTTAGGAGATGGGAAAACGTATTTTGTACAACACATTGATCAACATGGTCAGGATGCGGTCGGAACCCTACACCAGTTGCCCCAATATCACAAGGAAAGAGGAGCATAGCGGTCAGAGAGTTCAGAAGACAGTGAAGGTGAGGATGAAGAGATAACAGAAAGATCCAAGTTGAAGAAGGATGTCCCTGATAAACACAACAGTAGGGAGGGAGAAACTGCTAGTAGGGAAGACTCAGAGTCGGAAATTGAAGAGATTGATGATGATGAAGGAAGGATTGATCTCACAGATAAGGTGTTGGAAGAAGACATATCACCACTGAAGGACAGCCGAGCTACGAGGTGACGGGCTAGAGCAGACTACTGCAGCAACTTGTATGGAGACCCTCTGGATATGGATCTCCAAATGCTGAGGAGTGAGCAGAAGGCAGATGATGCTTTGAAAAGGTTATGGAGGGAGGTGGAGAAGGGAGATACTGGGTTTATTGTGAAGGATGGGTTGCTATGGAAGTTGTCAAGGATAGAATGGCAGATGAAATGACACAGTTGTGTTTGCCGGCATCATTTCGATCGATGATATTGTCACTGGCACATCAGCCTGGACATTTAGGCCAAGACAGGACCACACAGAGGATACTGGACAGTTATTTCTGGCCAGGCGTAGATGCCGATGTCAAGGAACTGTGCAAATCTTGTTATGACTGTCAACGTGCAACACAACAATATCAACCACGAGCACCATTACGACCTCTGCCAGTTATCGAGACACCATTCACTCGCATTGCGATGAACATGATTGATCCACTTCGAACCACAATTGAAAGGAAGAGGTTTACATTTGTCATCATGGATTATGCTATTCGGTGGCCAGAAGCGTTTGCACTATGTGTTAGGACAGTGTCACAATGGTGATGAGCTAATGATTTTATTCACTCGTGTAGGAGTACCTGATGAAATCCTAATGGATTGTAGACAAAATTTTGTGAGCAGGCTAATGAAAGAGCTGTACAGATTACTGGAAGTGAATAGCATTACTACTACCATATACCATCCTGCTACAGACGAAATGGTAGAGCATTTCAATGCTACACTAAAAATAATGATGAGGAAGACTAGCAAGAAATGGGATGGACAATAGGATCTGGCATTGCCTTTCCTTTAGGGGGTGTACAGAAGATCACTAAACGACAGCACTGGGTTCACTCCATCAGAACTATTGTACGGACGTCAAATACGTGGACTGCTGTAAGCACTCAAAAATGGACTGGAAATGCAACAACACCCAAGACTGTAATTGCCTAAATAACGTCGATACAAAATCGATTGGACGGAATTAAGGACTTGGCAAGAAAAAATGTAGAAACCAAAAAGAAAGGTCATAAAGAACGCTTTGACAAAAAGGCTAGAGAAAGAACATTTCGAAAAGAAGAGTTGGTAATGCTTCAAACTCCGATACTTGGTCCCAAGATGGACACAGAATGGGAAGGACCGTACATGTTTGAGGAAAAGATTGACAACACCACATATCAACTCAACATGCCGGATCATCCAAGAAGGAAAGTACAGAGACACATTAACCTTCTCAAGGAATTCATATCGCGGGTGGCAGGATGCATGTTGGTTAGCACAAATTAAGAAGTTGATAAGTTTGGACCACAGGGAGAAGAAGAGAGGAAAGACATGCCCCTCATAAGCAAAGTATTGATGGCAGAAGAGAAGAAAGAAGTTCAAGGAGTGGTCGAGAGGCATTTGGGTTTGTTACAAAGCTCTCCTGGACTTACAACAAAAACAAACATAAAAATTGAGATGGGAATAGCATATCCCACCTTACAGACTGGACATCATGAAAGCGAGGTTAATGGATGACGCAATGAGCAAACTCCTGGAATTAGGAATCGTACATCCGTCGTAAAGCCCATGAGCTTTACCTGCTATCCGTGTTGCATAAAAGGATGGAGCAAATGCTTATGCATCGATTACAGACATCTCAACAGTATCACAGTGTTGGATCTATTTCCCTTGCCACTAATCAATCATCTGCTGGACAAGCTGGGGAAGGCCACATTTATCTCAACTCTAGATCTTGAGAAGGGTTACCATCAGGTACCTGTGCATGAGGAATATATCGAGAAATCAGCATTTATCACACCACGAGGTAAATGGGAATACCTATGTATGCCATTCGGGCTAAAGAATGCTCCGTCAACGTTTCAAAGACTCATGAATACCATCACTGTAGACATGGCAGACTTCGCCTCTGCATATATTGAAGACATCGTCATTTACAGTCGCACTTTCAAGGAGCATATCAGATATTTAGAGATGGTTTTCGTAAGGTTGGAGGAGACAGGATTTAAACTCAAAGCAAGCAAATATGTGCTGGCTTAGAGTCATTGCTAGTATTTGGGACATTGTGTTGGAGAAGGAAGAATTAGAACATTATAGGCAAAGGTGAAAGTGGAGTTGGACTACCCGCAACCCAAAAAGAAGAAGGACATGAGAACCTTTTTAGGTCTCACTGATTATTATCGGAGATTTGTACCTGACTATGGCACTATCACTATCCCCCTCAATGAAGCCATGAGAAAGTGCTCACCGGACAAGATTGAGTGGACAAAAGAGAAGGTGACGGCCTTTGAGCAGCTGAAGAATTCTCTCACATGAGACCGGGAAGTCCAGATGAACAGAAGCCATTCATGTTACAAACAGTTGTCTCGGGGGTTGGAATTGGCGCAGTCCCGAAGGAGGATGGGAAGGAATGACCTGTAGTATATTATTCGTGGCAGATGAAACCAGCAGAGACACGATACTCCGTTACAGAGTAAGTGTGCTTGGTGTTGGCGGAATCCATCTGGCACTTCAAGGTGTACATAAGTGGAGCACCATTCACCATCATGGCTGACCACAGAAGCTTCATCTACCTGCCCCGGATAAAGGATGACAGTGGACGCCTAATTTGCTGGTCTCTCTCTCTTCAGCCATACCTGTTCAACATTGTACATCGTCCAGGAGTGAAACACCAGAATGCTGACGGTCTCTCCAGGCAATCCTGGAATGGTAGGACAGAGATAGTTTGCAGAGGGCTCTCAGGAGAAGAAGGGAGAGATGTTACGGGGTGACTTTGTGGTCAGGGAAAAGCAAGAATGATCCTGCAAGCCGTAGAGAACAAGGAGGCTTGTGATGAGCGACGAGAGACTCAATGGAATGTTTAAATTGATGTAGTGGTTAAAGACTAAACCCACAGAACATTTGTATGTGTGTTAGTTAGGGTAGTGTTGGACAATTGTAATTGGTCGTAGTTAATAGTGTTACATCGTATTGTGAACATATATGTTAAGAACCAGACTGGGCTGCAAGCCTACTGAAGGGCAGCAGATATTACAGTCTGGGTCGGTCCATTCAGTCCTTGTGCTTGAGTTGTGAAGTGTGCGATTGTAATAATAAATAATTATTATGAACTAGTATTGAGGAGCTTATTTGTAGCGAGTGCACTACTTGATGGCAGCGTATTGAGTACCGCTTGCGAGAGACAGTTCTGAGGGCATTTGAGCGGAGTGCCTTGGACAGTATTGGTCACATTTCAATACGAGTAACACTAAAAGGTCTGTGTAGTATCTACGACTGGCAGAGGTTCCCGGCATTGCCTGGGAAAGGGTAAAACATCTACCTATTAGAGGTGCACAAAATGGGAAGTCCCTCTCCCTCCCCCAAGTGTTGAGTCTTAACATTAACCTCCCCAACTTCCTGTTAGCTGTCTAATAGCTACCTATAAAAAAGATTGTGAGAACCAGTTGAAGATGACGCTGCCCTATGTATGTAAATCTTGCCATTTCAGCAACTGCATTTATCTTCAGAGCAGGACTAGAAGCAGCCCCCTAGCAAACTCATCACTTCCTTCTGTAACATGTCCCCATTTCAGCAAATATGGTGTTTTCTAATAGAGTAAGGAGTAAGGTTAGAAACAGCCCCACCAGCAAACTGTTTGTATTAGGTGAGCTCTGAAATGATGATGCTAGCATAGTTTTGTTGATAGTTTTGTTGCCATGGAGCATTATTTGTGTGCTATCGTCTCGGAAGTGAAAAATACATGCAGGTATATACCTAAACAAAATGGCCAATGTTCGCAACCCATTAATGGGGGGGATGATGACTTCCAGTTAGTCTGGAGTTTAAATTAGCCAACACAACACATACGTAGGTTGTGTCTGTCTCAGTATATAACTACACCGTCCTGCTAATGTTGAGCTTCTTAGCTTCAAAACTGTAGCTCTCCATAAAGGACACAGAGACAGACAATTACAATATATACTGCTCTCACCTGGCATGTTCACTTTGTCTCAGCCTATCTACATGTAGATATTGCTGCCCAGCTTTCCTGCTCTTATGGCATGTTTACTTTGTCTCAGCCTATCTAGATATTGCTGCTCAGCTAGCCTGCTCTCTGACATGTCCACTTCTTCTCAGCCTATCTAGATATTGCTGCTCAGCTTTCCTGCTCTCTCCTGACATGTCCACTTTGTCTCAGCCTATATAGCTGTTGCTGCTCAGCTTTCCTACTCTCTCCTGACATCTTCACTTTGTCTCTCAGGATATATACCCTAGAGGATGCTCCATACTGAACTAGTTGCTAATCAGTAAGTTTTCATCTGTGATCAACCTCCTTGAAGTAAGACTAAACCAATAGCAGCTGTTAGCTATAGCTTTTACACAAAACACTATATAGATGCTGGTTGAGGATATTCTTTACAAATAGTTTTCATCTGTGGTCTTGTTCAGTGGCAAAGTAGCCTTGGCAAGGAACTCAGAGCTATATTGAATGAGCAATTTCTTGGTGGAGTAGCTACCCTAAGTTTTTATAAGCCTTGTTTGAACTTGTTCTAGTATGGCATCCAGCAACAGAGCTAGATATATTCAAAGGGAACTCTCAAGAGTCTATAATGGAGCAAAAGCACCTGAACAGAAGCTAGTTACTCTATCAACTCCAGAGAGTTTCCAAATATATATATACCCATATTATAAGAACAAACAAGGCTCATAAAAGCACCAGAACTTGGGTAAATATATCTATATATCTATATATATATATATATCAAAGGGAACGCTCAAGGATAGAAAACTAGCTAAAATGTCAATTAGATACTAATTCAATAAAGCTTTTTGTTTTAGCTGGATAGCTAAGTTATATAAGCTTGGTAATCAAGCGTTATAACTAACTCACTTACTGGTAAGAGCTAGATATATTCAAAGGGAACTCTCAAGAGTAGAAAACTAGCTTTTGTTTTGCTAAAATGTCAACTGGATACTAATTCAATAAAACTTTTTGTTTTAGTTGGATAGCTAAGTTATATAAGCTTGGTACTCTAGCGTTATAACTAATTCACTTACTGGGAACTTTTCTCGGACTATCCATTAGTAGAGGTAATTAATGAGACCAACAGAGCAATACAAGGATAGGATTTCAAAAATTTTCCAATAGAGCATAAGGCAAAAATTTCCCCTTTTTCTCCATGTCCCCTTCGCTCACATCACAATGCCCTGCATTCATTGCTTCTAGTTTGATATTATAATAGTAAAGAATAGTGATGATATTAGACTCTGCAGAGACAGCTATGATGATGGTGATGATATTATGCTCTGCAGAGCCAGCTATGATACTGGTATTATATTAGGAAAGATTGGTGAAGATATTATGCTCTGTAGAGCAAGCTATGAAGATAGTATTATATTAGTAAACAATGGTGAGAAGAGCAAGCTATGAAGCTAGTATTATATGGTGATGATTATGCTCGGCGGAGCCTGCTATGAATCTAGTATTATATTGGTGATGATTATGCTTGGCAGAGCCAGCTATGAACGAGTATTATATGGTGATGATTATGCTCAGCGGAGCCAGCTATGAATCTAGTATTATAATTATTAGTAAAGAGTGTTGACTCTGCAGAGCAAGCTATGAAGCTAGTATTATATTAGTAAAGAATGGTGAGGATTATGCTTGGCAGAGCAAGCTATGAAGTGAGTAAGAAAAACTTGAAATGATTTTTCTTGTGGTATGAACAGGAACCCCAGGGACTCTACACATCCTGTGTGTTCTAACGACAGTCCTACTCCCCTTCACTTGAACATCACATGCCAAACATTCTTCAATGTCAAGGAATAGATAAGGCTTGTGATGAGTTACAAGTACATATTGGCATTCCCAAGTTGTTTTGCCTGTAGACGAGCACGGCTTAAGAAAAGCTTAATTCCTCTTTCTTAGTATTTTATTTTGCTTGATTGTGATGGAGACAAGTCATACCCTTTACCACATTTTAGTGAAGCCTCGACTGCAATGATTTTTGGGAGTGTGTATTGTCACACATCACTCTCATGACCCATATGGCAAATCACAGGATCACTTATGGAGGTCCAAATATACTGCCCAGAGCTAGGACCAGGGTTTAGACATAGAGCTAGGGCTGGGACTAGGGATAGAGCTAGGGCTAGGACTGGGACTAGGAATAGAGGGCTTGAACTAGGGACAGAGCTAGGACTAGAGCTAGGGATAGAACTAGGAATAGAGGCTGGGACTAGAGATGGGACTAGGGATAGAAATAGGAATATAGCTACATGTAGGACTAGGCCTGGGACTAGGGATAGAGCTACATGTAGGACTAGGCCTGGGACTAGGGATAGAGCTACATGTAGGACTGGGCCTGGGACAAGGGATATAGCGACTAGGCCTGGGACTAGGGATAGAGATACATGTAGGACTAGGCCTGGGTCTAGGAATAGAGCTAGGGATAAGATTACTTTAGGTGGGCAACAAGTTTTGGACAATTGACAGAAATATTTGATCCCAGGCTGGTCCATGGCACCACTGGATCAGCATGGCTCTCAGATAGCATACATGTGCTGCAGTCACATGACCATTCATAGCAGAATACATATGTTCTGCATTCATGACTATTAATAGCTGCATATGCTGCAGTCAGTGACCATTGCCTAATGAGGAATTTAGACCTGTCACTAACTAGTTGTTGGTGGTGGTGTTGGTAAACAATCAAATGACACTAATTTGTGCCCAAAAATTAGAACCTGTGAGTCATTATTATGCTAACTTGACATCCTTTCTGTTGATGTGTTGAACACTCAGGTCAATGCAGACAATGTATTGGCTGTGATGTAATTGTCACCAGTGAAGTCTTATGCGACACAACACATGCGTGCTGGCAGTCATGTGAGAGCATTATGGTAATAGAGTTCAAAGTTTAGTTCCAAATCAGAAGGTGTGGATGAATGATGTTAATGTCCATTCTGTCGGGTCTCTATTGAGATCACAAGAAGCTAGTGGCACATCAAGGAGGTAAGCTCTAGCTACTTACATAACTTCAATCGGTAATCCCATGGGTTCAGCTCTAGATTGTAGCGCTACTCCTAGCCCTAGCTCTAGATTGTAGCCCTACTCCTAGACCTAGACTGTAATACTCCTAGCCCTAGCTCTAGACTATAGCCATATTCCTAGCTCTAGCTCTAGACTGTGGACCTACTCCTAGCCCTCTAGCCTATAGCCCTACCCTTAGCCCTAACTCTCTAGTGTAGCCAGATTCCTAGCCCTAATTATAGCCCTAGCTCTGGCCTTAGCTCTAGCTAGTGGCCTTAGCCACTTAGCCATACCCAAACTCTAGTTTGTAGCCCTACCCATAGCCCTTGCTCTAACCCTAGCTCTAGCCTGAAGCCCTACCTTTAACCCTAACTTAGCCCTAGCTCTATCCATAGCCATCTAACCTTAGTCATATCCGTAGCCAGCCTATAACCTTAGTAATTAATAACCCTAGCCCTAGCCTGTAGCCCTATCCCTAGCCATAACCTCTATAGCCAGTCTTGGATAGTTCACTATGCAATGCTACATACTGCAATATGGTGCCACTAGTGCTGTCAGTCACTGAATGCACTCACTGATAAAACACAATGCAGCAAGCCAATGCAATCCCTAGTTAACCCTAGCATAACTGCCCTATCATCAGTCCTAGCTTCTACTGTAGTTAAACCTAGCATAACTGCTCTAGCATCAGTACTAGCTAAAACCCTATATCTACGGCATTTAACCCTAGCCTAACTAAGCAGGCACTGCTTCATACCTGTAACCCTAACACTAGCTTCAACCCTAGCACTAGCTTCAACCTTAGCATTAGTTCCAACCCTAGCCCTAGCTTCAATCCTTGCCTCATTGCTAGCGTTAACCCTGTATCTAATGTATTCTTACTGAGCAGGGACTGTTTCATGAGGAGACTAGTGCACATAACAACAGGACAGGAGCCACAGGAAACACCAAACAGAACCAATGCTACAATACATGTGTTACATTACTAATACACTTAGTTACTTGTAGACTGATTCTGTTTAGTGCTTCTGAAGGGGAAGCTCTTGCAAAGGCATATTCATGTAGAGACTAGTCAAGAAATTAACTATTTCTGTGTGACTGTCAGTCTGAACCCAATCTTCAAGGTTTCAAAGAGAGTTTAGGATATGAAACTGATCAGTGCCAAGATGAACATATTAGAAGCTGTTGGTTTACTTCATTCTTGTTAGCAGCTGCACTTATGCAAATACCTGGGAATTCCCATGAGCCTATACAGGGACAATCTATCTACTCCAGCTATCTATTACAGCTATCTACTCCATACTCCAGCGATCTATGTACACAAGGCACCTAGGCATCTTGGGGGGTCAACTTTTCCTGCAAATTTGAACGCCCATCCTGGAAACAGAACTAAAGGATAAAAGCCTCCTTGAACCTTGAAGAGAAAGCTAGAATAAGACATAGAGGACTCACTTCATGAACACTGCCTACGAGACATCCTCATAGAACCAAGTCACATGCAAGGAAAAGTGTCATCCATCACCAAACATTTATTTCAGCAATGGTTTGGAAAATTCTTTAACAAAACTTCCAAGTGTAGACTGAGCTTACCAAAAAAAAGTTACGCACAGAAGATGTGAGCCTGTCAAACAGAAGACACACAGCTACCATAATAAAATGACAGTCCATCCTAGCCATTAATAAATCAAACACTAAAAGGGATCCCCCACCTCAAACCCCACCAATCCCTCTCTCTCCACATGTGTAATACCATGATTATAAACATCAGGATGGACACAAGTATGGTCCTACCTCACAAACCCAAGGAATATGTGCACAGACCTAAATGTGTCATCTCAAGCCCGTAGCCAGGGGGGGTTCTCAGGGTTCTCTAGAACCCCCCCACTGGCTGTGAGGTCCACCCTTTCAGTTGGGTCCACCCTTTTAATTGGGTCCACATTTCCAATTGGGTTCACACTTTCAAATATTGCTTTCACAAAGCTACTTAATTAAAGAATTACACATAGCTACAATGGTGTTAACCACATCATGGAGTACATCTACAATGAATTTGTGTTGGTTAATTTGTGGTTTGTTAAAAGTCATTTAAAGAAAAGCTGACAGCATGTGGTGAAGAATCAAGTATGCCTGGTAGGTCCCAGCAAAGAAAGAGAGAACTGAAAAAGGCAGCCAAGAACTGCCAAGCTAACTTCTTTTTTGCACCTAAAAAAGCAAGGAGAAGAAAACTTTCAGAAAGTATATGACCAGGCTGTCTTGATGGCTGATAAGGTGGGCACCACCCCGAGTAAGCCAAGGATAGCAAGCAGACAGCAGCACCTCGGTAATGCAACAGCAGGATCAGTATTTGATTACTTCAAGAGTAATCTTGCTATTCCATTCCTTGACCATATCTGACTAGCTTAAATGAAAGGTTCTCATCATTGTCAGCAACTGCTTCATCTCTTCTGGTACTTGTACCATCTCTGATTACCACAAGATAATTTGATATCAGCACAGTTGTTGAAACTTATCACCAGGATTTGCCATCACCAGAACTAATAGAAACTGAACTCATTCGCTGGAAATCAAGATATGCAAATGTACCCTTTCACAAAAGAGAATCCACACCATCTAGTGCCTTGAAGGATTGTGATGCAGCATTTTTTCCATGAAGGATTGTGATGCAGCATTTTTTCCAAACATTCATGTTCTCTTGCAAATCGCATGCACTCTGCCAGTAACATCTTGTGAATGTGAAAGAAGTGGCAGTACACTTAAACGTCTCAACAATTACCTAAGAGCATCTATGAACCAAGAACGCCTGACATCTCTAGCACTCTTACATGTACATTATGACACAACAATTAATCTGGATGAAGTTGTTGAAATATTTGGACACTTACACCCAAGGAGAATGGAACTTGAAACTCTTATTAGATAGTTTAATCTCTAGTTTAATCTCATAATAAATAGTCATTTATTATTATGTTTAGAATGCTTATTTTGTTTCCGATATTTGCACAGGAGAGAGCACATTCCCCTACCACACCTTCCCCCTTGGGTCGCTTAGAGACCCAAAAGGTCCCAATATTCACCAACAGAACCCCTGCCACTAATTTTTCTGGCTACGGGCCTGCATCTCCAAACATTCTTCTCGCTATCCAACTTTTATTCAACCATGCACTGTAGCTATGGAACTGCCATGTGCAAAGCAATCACAAAATGGTCCTCATTCTAGATTATTCTTACCAAAACAGCGGTATCTCCAGCCCTTGCTTTCAAGCTCATGCCCTCAATTCCAGGCGCCAACTATAAATATCGAAGAAGAAAAACAACATGATCAACACTCGAGCCATTTGTTGGTTGCTATCATTGTCATAGTTGTTGCCATTGTGTTGTTGTTGTTGTTGGTGTTTATAGGAGAGGAGAGCTGTGTCTGAGTTTTATGAAAAAGGCCTTTGCTAGGGCTAGGACCCACTTGTAAAGGCTCTGAAGAGGTCAGAAAAATGGTTAATCATAGGGGGTCTGGCAGACTGGTGAAAGCCGTACCACTTCTTAGAGTCCTGCAAAAGAGCTGTACCACATTTTCTCCTCCTCTAGCTAATATTAAGATTTGGGCTAGGACAATTTAAGATTTGGGCTAGGACTAAGTTTGTACATGCAAGTAGCTGCTTTTATACAGTAGCAAGTACAGACTCATTAACAACTACAAGTGATAACACAATCACATTCTGGTCTAATCAACACTATCTACCACATGGTTTGGTTTGTTGTTTGCACACATGAATATATGATAGGTGGGCTTTGTTTCAAACTGAAATGGCTAGCAAAAGACACAAGCAGCAGCTACTTTGGGAAATATTTAAGTCTTCATCTGAAACATCTTCCCAAGTGGAAGATGGTGCTAGACAGAGGAAATAGTAACAGAAGAAGATGCTTCTCTACTTGATTGTGAAGAAACTTTACCTGTCACTACTGAAATGGAGTTTAAGTTTTGATGAAACCTCATCAACCAAAATCTCAGGGTATGTTTCCTAAGAAAGCATTTGGAAGTAAGAAAACAGAGTACCGTTCTTTCTGAGCCACATGGTTTGACAATCCACAGTAGTCAACCTGGCTTCATTGGGAAACCAAAAACGAAAGAGCATATTGCATAATTTGTCGTAACACTCATGCCTTAAAACAGCTAACAATATCTAAGCTTCATTTATTACGACTGGCTACAGT
Organism: Cladorhizidae sp. MBARI D1340-BT2; assembly: GCA_028752905.1. NCBI lineage: Eukaryota > Metazoa > Porifera > Demospongiae > Poecilosclerida > Cladorhizidae > Cladorhizidae sp. MBARI D1340-BT2. The sequence continues at coordinate 13,490,323 of JAQNBH010000011.1, forward strand.
AACTGGAAGGATGCGACCAGACGATTTGATCGGCATAAAAGCAGTGCATGCCATAGGAAGCAGTTATGAAATGGGCTCACCATGTTAGAGGGATTGATATAATGTTAGCTTACAATACCAACTGAAAGCTGAGCAGGAAAAAGGAAGGATTTGCATTATGAAGCCGTTTACATCTCTCGAATACCTGGGCTGGCAAGGACTTGCTATATATAAGAGGGCATACAGAGGATAATGGAAATTACTCCCATCTGTTACAACTTCGAGCTCAAGATTTTGATTATTTACAATCATTGCACAGGCATACACTTCTCATGAGATCCAGAATGAAATGTTGAAGATCATGTCCCACCAGATACTTCGATCTATCTTAAAGGATGTTGGGCTGGTATTGTGTCAGTGCTGACGAAACAGTAGATGCATCTCTGTGTGAGCAGGTATGATATTATAATAATTATACATTCTTACACAAATAATTAGTTTACATATGTACTTTTGTGTATTATAGTTGACTGTTTGCATCCGTTATGTCTGCCCACAAAAGTTTGAAGTGTACGAGGATTGCATTGGTCTTTACGCTACAGATTAAACAAATGCTAGTCAACTCATTGTCTTAATTACAGATGCCTTGATGCGTTCTAACCTACTTTTGAGCAACTGTCGAGGTCATGGTTATGACGGTGCTGCTGGCAGATGCTCTGGTGTAGCCACTCTCTGCAAGAGGAACCAAGAGCCCTTTATCTTCATTGCATGGCACACTCTCTAAACTTTGCAGTACAAGAATCTTGTCACACTATTAAAATCATGAGTGATTGTTTCGACACCGTGTTGGCGCATCAAAAAATGTCAAGTATAGTGCCAAGAAAAAGGCTATGCTACTAAAACTTCTTTCCCCTGAGAGTCCTGGGTTAAGACCCCTCTGTCCTACTTGCTGGACAGTAAGGACAGCATTGATGAAGTCAGTTAAAGAAACTACCATGTAATTATTTCTGTGTTGAAGGAAATCATTGAAGAGTACAGGGAAAACACAGAGGCAACATAATCAGCACGAGGTGTTGTGGCTACGATAGAAAAATTTGCATTCTTATTTGGTATAGTTATAGCTGATAAGATTTTTTCTGTCATGGATACTCTCAGCAAAGCTCTTCAGGCAAAACTAATATGTGGATTGGAAGCACAAGGTTATGCATCTGTCACTCTTTCTAAATTAAAATAATTTAGAACTGATGCAGAGTTTTCTAACTTCTGGGATAAGCTTCAAGAAAAAAGTAAAGAATTGGATGTGAATAAGCCTGAGCTACCCCGTAAATGACGGGGACCTGCAAGATATGACGAAAATGCTGCAACTACTTATTTTGATCACTCTCCAAGGAGTATGTATCACACGTTTTACTCTGAAGTCTTGGATAAACTTACAGGAGAAATTGAGTGCAGGTTGCAGTCCTTAACATTCAATTTTTATGCCAAAGTGGAAAATGTCTTGAAGAATGCTGCAACTGGAGACCAGGTCACTTGCTAAGAGAAGTTTTAGGCCACTTCAAAGAAGATCTGCATGAGCATGAGCTACGTAATGAGCTAAGCTTGCTGAAGGAATGTGATGGAAAGTACTACTTTCACTATAAACAATTTAAAAGAAAAAAAAGTTTCTTTCCATGGAATACTCCCTCAAGTTTGCAAACTTCTATGTTAATGCCTGTACATCTGCAACAAGTGAACAGTCTTTCTCTTCTTTACGCCACATAAAGTCATACTTGCGCACTACAATGTGGCAAAATAGACTAAATCATCTGATGATGCTCTACATCCACCAAGACAGAAAGATGAAGCCATTCAAAAATTTGCTTGTAACCAGGAACGTATATTCTATTATTGTTGTTGAATTTTCCCTATTACTTGTTCCTTTCTCTCGTAGCATCAAGATGCAATAAGATTTTATGGGAGCATCAATGAAACCCCTCTTGTCTGAATACTATAAACATCTTCCTAGGTCAACAATCTCGCAGCACCACTTCTGTGCCATCGCTGTTAATAATACAACATGCACAAACCAAATCACTACCTTTAAGGCTTCAATATGGTTACAGGTGACTTACGCCATCTCCTTCATAAGGTGGCAATGTATGGCTAGGTTGTCCGGGAGCACTGTCTGTAGGAAGGTAGCTCTCTTGGGGCGGCGATTTGTCCGACATGGCGACGATACCTACTATGTCTTTAGCGCAAGTATTTATAGTCGCGGTACGTGGGGCATATGTCAATTAAAAATAGGGTCGGTGACGTATGCGGCAGCAAGTCAGGCCGCCCCCTCATATTTTTGTGTGTGTACGAGACGAGAATATACCTTTACTCTACTGAAACAAGCATGCATATGAGTGAAGTAATATGCAGGATGAAAATGTTTGTTTTTCTATGCATGGCCATTTTTGTGACAAGTGTCAACTTGTTTTGCCTTGCCCCGGTTTTCTATTCACCAATGCTAGCCTTGTTTGGTGAATAAGTAACCCTCAATAAACAAACTGGAAAAATAAGAGTCTAATTCATCTACGTCACCTCACTGCACACAAAAAAGCTAGACCCTACTATTACTACCTATAATTGGCCCTTCATTTACTGTTGATAGGATAGATTGTTATGTGTTAGTTACTGTTATATAGTTACATAGTTTCACAGTGTGCTGTAATATGTGTTTTTTCTGTTCTTAATCGACAAGAAAACCAGTGCTGAATAAGAGATTTTCAAAAAATAATGCATTCTCGTGCAAAATTCATCTTTTTCTATTTGCTGAATGGGAGCAAAGAAGTAGTTACTCTCATACAAGTCAGATGAAGAGGGAGCTATGGCCTCTCAACTAAACATTATGATCTTCACTCGAAATCAATATCATCTTTTGGACACTGTTCACAACAGCGTTGCCAAAGATAAGAACAATCCTTGCAACAGGTAGGCTATTGATATCCTTCACATGCCGAATGTAACTGTTTGGCACATTTGTATTGAACTATCTGATGAACAGCTTGATATAAATGTTGAGCCCGTCAATGGCTGGCAGTTGTGATCAATGGCCCTTTTTTCATTTCGTTTTCTTTCCTTCTCACTCATTCCATCAAACTGAAGTAAAAACTGGTACCATTTTATATTATAATGATAATGTAATTGGCCTACTGCAGGTTATTCCTTCTTCAACACACAGCATTCTTTAAAATAAATTTTGTGAACAATATCCAAGTTTGCAGCTATAGTTAGCTTTCCTATTGAAATTTTCTTCCCTTACCAAATCATTTGTATGAATAATCAGGCATTGATGGCTTGACTCGAAGAATGAAACTTGTACAATAAGCAATAGAACAGCTCCGTGCACTTCAATTTTCATTCCTTTGAATGAAGGATTGAACCTAGCTGTTTATAGCTTATGAACTTCTTTACTAGTGGTAACTTTAGACACACACACACAGACACATAACCCATAACTCTCCTCACTGAGCTGTTGAAGTAGGAGGGGACCCTTCCTAAATGTGCTGTTGAAGTAGGTGGGAGCCCTCTCTTCACTGTGCTATTGAAGTAAGAGGGTGTCCTCTCTTCACTATGCTATTGAAGTACGAGGGAATCCTCTCCTCAATGTGCTGTTGAAGTAGGAGGGAGCACTTTCCTCACTATTCTGTTGAAGTGGGATGGAGCCATCTCCTCACTATGCTGTTGAAGTCCTCTCTTCACTGTGCTATTGAAGTAGGAGGGAACACTCTCCTCACTGTGCTGTTTGAGTAGGACGGAACCCTCTCCTCACTCTGCTGTTGAATTACAAAGGAGCCTTCTCTTCACTATGGTGTTGAGATAGGAGCGATTCCTCTCTACACTGTAGTTTAGAAGTCAGATGAAGCCCTCTTCTCACTGTGTTGTCGAGGTAGGAGGGAGTCCTCTCTTCACTGTGCCATTGAAGTAGGAGGGAACAATCTTCTCACTGTGCTGTTGAAGTGGGCGGGAATATTCTCCTCACTGTGCTATTGAAGTAGGAGGTATCCCTCTCTTCACCAAGCTGTTGAAGTATGAGGGAACTCTCTCCTAGAGGGATTCCCCTCCTCCCTGTTTTGTTGAAGTAGGAAGGAGTTCTCTCCTCGCTGTGCTGTTAAAGTAGGAGGGCATTTTCTCCTCACTGTGCTATTGAAGCAGGTGGGAGCCCTCTCCTCATTATACTGTTTAAGTGGGAGGGAGCCCGCTCCTTGCTATATGCTGTTAAAGAAGGAGGGAGACATCTCCTCTCTGTGCTGTTGAAGTAGGAAGTAACCCTCATTCACTGTGATTTTAAAGTAGGAGAAAGTCCTCTCTTCACGGTAGTGTTGAATTAGTAGGAAGCCCTCCCTTCACCATGCTGTTGAAGGAGTAGGAAGCCTTCTCTTCACTGTGCTACTGAAGTACGAGGGAATCCTCTCTTCACTGTGCTGTTGAAATAGGAGGCAGTTCTTCTTCACTTTACTGTTGACGTAGGAGGTAATCCTCTCTTCACTGTGCTGTTTAAGAGGAGGCAACCCACTCATCACTGATCTGTTGAATTAGGAGGGAGTACTCTCTTCACTATGGAGTTGAGGTAGACGGGTGTCCTCACCTTACTGCACTGTTGAAGTAGGAGGAAACCTTCTCCTAACTGTGCTGTTGAAGTAGGAGGGAGATCTCTCTTTACTATGGTGTTGAAGTAGGAGAGAGCCCTCTCCTCACTTTGCTGTTCAAGTAGGAGGGAATCCTCTCTTTACTGTGCTATTGAAGTAGGAGCGAACCCTCTAGTCACTCTGCTTGAACCCTCTACTCACTGTACTTTTGAAGCTAAAGGAAGCCCTCTATTCACTATGCTGTTTAAGTAGGAGGGATTCCTCTCTTAACTCTGCTATTGAAGTTGGAAGGAATCCTCTCCACACTTTGCTGTTGAAGTAGGAGGAAACCTTCCCTTCACCGTGCTGTTGAAGTAAGAGGAAGCCTTCTCTTCACTGTGGTATTGAAGTAGGAGGGAATCCTCGTTTTACTGTGCTGTTAAAATAGGAGGCAGTCCTCTCTTCACTGTGCTATTGACGTAGGAGGGAATCCTCACCTGACTGTGCTTTTTAAGAGGAGGGAACCCACTCGTCACTGTGCTGTCGAATTAGGAAGGAGACATCTCTTCACTATGGTGTTGAAGTAGGAGAGAGACCTCTCCTGACTGTGCTGTTCAAGTAGGGGGGAATCCTCTCTTCACTGTGCTATTGAAGTAGGAGTGATGAACCCTCTACTCTCTGTGCTTCTAAAGTATTAAGGAATCCTCTACTCACTGTACTTTTGAAGTTAAAGTGAGCCCTCTCTTCACTGTGCTGTTTAATTAGGAGGGAGTCCTCTTTTCACTCTGCTATTCAAGTTGGAAGGAATACTCTCCTCACTTTGATGTTGAAGTAGGAGGAAACCTTCTCCTCACTGTGCTGTTGAATTAGGAGGGAACTCTCTCTTCACTATTCTGTTGAAGTAGGAAGGAGCCCTCTATTCTCTATGGTGTTGAGTTCGGAGGGTTTCCTCTCCACACTGTGGTTTAGAAGTTGGATGAAGCTCTCTGCTCACTGTGCTGTCGAGGTAGGAGGGAGTCCTCACTTTATTGTGCTATTGCAGTAGGAGGGAACCTTCTTCTCACTGTGCTGTTGAAGTAGAAGGGAACCTTCTCCTGACTGTGCTGTTGAAGTATGGGGTAGCCATCTCCTCACTATGCTGTTGAAGTTGGAGGGGGTGCCCTCCTCACTGTTTTTTTTAAGAAGGAGGGAGTTCTCTCCTCGCTGTGCTGTTGAAGTAGGAGGGACCCATTATGCAGTTCAAGTAGGAGGGACCCATTATGCAGTTCAAGTAGGAGGGACACCTCTTCTTGCTATATTCTGTTCATCATATTCTGTGCTGTTAAAGTAAGAGGGAGCAATCTCTTCAACATGCTGATGAACTAGGAGGGAGCCCTCTCTTCATACTATGGTGATGAAGTAGGAGGGAACCCTCTCCAGACTGTGCTGTTGAAGTAGGAGGGAGTCCTCTTTTCACTGTGCTATTGAAGTAGGAAGGAACCCTCTCCTCACTGTGCTTCTGAAGTAGTAGGAAACTACCTCCTCACAGTGATGTTTAAGGTGAAGGGAGCCTTCTCTTCACTATGCTGTTTAAGTAGGAGCGAGTCCTCTCTTCACTCTGCTATTGAAGTTGGAAGGAACCCTCTCCACTCTGTGCTTCTGGAGTAGGAGCGAACCTTTTTCTCACTGTGCTATTGAATTAGGAGGAAACCCTCTCTTCACTATGCTGTTGAAGTAGGTGTGAGCCCTCTCTTTACTGTGCTATTGAAGTAGGAACGAACCCTATCATTACTGTGCTGATGAAGTAGGATGGAGCTCTCTCTTCACTGTGGTGTTGAAGTAGGAGGGAGCCTTCCCTTCACTGTGGTATTGAAGTAGAAGCGTACCCTCCACTCACTGTGCTGATGAAGTAGGAGGGAGCCCTCCGCTCACTGTGCTGTTGAAGTAGAAAAAAGGCCTCTCTTCACTGTGGTGTTGAAGTTCGAGGAAGCCTCTCCTTACCGTTCTCATGAGTTAGGAGGGAGTCCTCTTTTCACTGTGCTATTGAAGTAGGGGTGAATCCTCTCTTCACTGTGCTGTTGAAGTAGGATGGAATCCCCTCTTCACTGTGCTATTGAAGTAGGAGGGAACCTTCTCCTCACTGTGCTGTTGAATTATGAAGGAGCCTTCTCTTCACTAAGGTGTTGAGATAGGAAGGATTCCTCTCTACACTGTGCTTTAGAAGTCAGATGAAGCCCTCTTCTCACTGTGCTGCTGAAGTAGGATGTATCCCTCTCTTCACTAAGTTTTGAAGTACGAGGGAATTCTCTCCTCACTATGCTGTTTAAGTAGGAGGGAGTTCTCTCCTCGCTTTGCTGTTGAATTAGGAGGGAGTCTTCTCCTCACTGTGCTATTGAAGTAGCAGAGAGCCCTGTCCTCACTCTGCTGTCGAAGTAGATTGTGGCCCTCTAATCACTGTGCTTTTGAAGTAGGAGAAAACCCTCTCTTCACTGTGGTGTTGTATTAGGATGAAGCACTATCTTCACCGTGCTGTTGAAGAAGGAGGAAGCCTTCTCTTAACTGTGCTATTCAATTAGGAGGGAATCCTCTCTTCACTGTGCTGTTTAAATAGGTGGGAACCCTCCCGTCACTGTGCTGTTGAATTAGGATGGACTACCCTCTTAACTATAGTATTGAGTTTGCAGGGTGCGCTCTCCTCACTGTGCTGTTGAAGTAGGAGGAAGCCTTCTCCTAACGGTGCTGTTGAACTAGGAGGGAGCCCGCTCTTCAATATGGTGATGAAGTAGGAGGGAACCCTCTCCAGACTGTGCTGTTGAAGTAGGAGGGAGTCCTCTTTTCACTGTGCTATTGAAGTAGGAAGGAATCCTCTCCTCACTGTGCTTCTGAAGTAGTAGGAAACTACCTCCTCACAGTGCTGTTGAAGGTGAAGGGAGCCTTCTCTTCACTATGCTGTATAAGTAGGAACGAGTCCTCTCTGCACGCTGCTATTGAAGTTGGAAGGAACCCTCTCCACTCTGTGCTTCTGGAGTAGGAGTGAACCTTCTCCTCACTGTGCTATTGAATTAGGAGGGAACCCTCTCTTCACTATTCTGTTGAAGTAGGAGGGAGCCCTATCTTCACTGTGCTAATGAAGAAGGAATGAACCCTCTCATTACTGTGCTGATGAAGTAGGATGGAGCTCTCTCTTCACTGTGATGTTGAAGTAGGAGGGAGCCTTCCCTTCACTGTGGTATTGAAGTAGAAACGTACCCTCCACTCACTGTGCTGATGAAGTAGGAGGGAGCCCTCTCCTCACTGTGCTGTTGAAATAGAAAAAAGGCCTCTCTTCACTGTGGTGTTGAAGTTCGAGGAAGCCCTCTCCTTACTGTTTTCATGAGTTAGGAGAGAGTCCTCTTTTCGCTGTGCTATTAAAGTAGGGGTGAATGCTCTCTTCACTGTGCTATTGAAGTAGGATGGAATCCGCTCTTCACTGTGCTATTGAAGTAGGAGGGAACCCTCTCCTCACTGTGCTGTTTGAGTAGGATGGAACCCTCTCCTCACTGTGCTGTTGAATTATGAAGGAGCCTTCGTTTCACTATGGTGTTGAGATAGGAAGGATTCCTCTCTACACTGTGCTTTAGAAGTCAGATGAAGCCCTCTTCTCACTGTGTTGTCGAGGTAGGAGGGAATCCTCTCTTCACTGCCATTGAAGTAGGAGTGAACCCTCTTCTCACTGTGCTGCTGAAGTAGGAGGGAACCTTCTCCTCACTGTGCTGTTGAAGTAGGATGTATCCCTCTCTTCACTAAGTTTTGAAGTACGAGGGAATTCTCTCCTCACTACGCTGTTTAAGTAGGATGAAGTTCTCTCCTCGCTTTGCTGTTGAAGTAGGAGGGAGTCTTCTCCTCACTGTGCTATTGAAGTAGCAGAGAGCCCTGTCCTCACTCTGCTGTCAAAGTAGGTGGTGGCCCTCTGATCACTGTGCTTTTGAAGTAGGAGAAAATCCTCTCTTCACTGTGGTGTTGTATTAGGATGAAGCCCTCTCTTCAGCATGCTGTTGAAGAAGGAGGAAGCCTTCTCTTAACTGTGCTATTCAATTAGGAGTTAACCCTCTCCTCACTGTGCTGTTTAAATACATGGGAAGCCTCCCATCACTGCGCTGTTCAATTAGGATGTACTACCCTCTTAACTATAGTGTTGAGGTTGCAGGGTGCCCTCTCCTCACTGTACTGTTGAAGTAGGAGGAAGCCTTCTTCTAACGGCACTGTTGAAGTAGGAGGGAGCCCTCACTTCACTATGGTGATGAAGTAGGAGGGAACCATCTCCAGACTGTGCTTCTGAAGTAGTAGGGAATCCTCTTCTCACTGTACTGTTTATGGTGAAGGGAGTCCTCTCTTCACTATGCTGTTTAAGTAGGAGGGAGCCCTCTCTTCACTCCAATATTGAAGTTGGAAATACCCACTCCACACTGTGCTGTTGAATTAGGAGCGAACCTTCTCCTCACTGTGCTGTTGAATTAGGAGGGAACACTCTCTTCACTATGCTGTTGAAGTAGGAGGGAGCTCTCTCCTTAATATGCTATTGAAGTAGGAAGGAGTCACCTTCTCGCTTAGGTGTTCAAGTAGGAGGGAGCCCTCTTCTCTCTGTTCTGTTTATGTAGGAAGGACCCATCCCTTCATCACTATGGTGTTGAAGTACAAGGGAACCCTATTCTCACTATTCTGTTAAAAACAGACGGAGTCCTTTCCTTACTGTACTGTTGAAGTAGGAGGAAGCCATCTCATTGGTAAATGCTGTAGAATTAAGAGAGAGTCCTATTCTCACTGTACTGTTGAAGTAGGAGGGAGCCATCTCCTCACTATGGTTTTGAAGTAGGAGGGAGCCCTCTCTTCACCATGCTGTTGAAGTAGGAGGGGATCCTGCCTTCACTGTGCTGTTGAAGTGTAGGAAAGAGTCCTCTACTCAATATGCTGTTGAAGTAGGAGCGAGCCCTCTATTTACTATGGTGTTGAAGTAGGAGGGAGCCTTCTCCACACTGGGCTGTTGAAGTAGGAGGGAGTCCTCTCTTCACTAAGCTGTTGAAGTAGGAGGCTGTTGAAGTAGGAAGGAGGGAGTCCCCTCCTCTCTGTTTTGTTGAATTAGGAGGGAGTTCTCTCCTTGCTGTGCTATTGAAGTGTAGGAGGGAATCTCCTCCTCGCTGTGCTACTGAAGCAGGAGGGAGCCCACACCTCACTTTGCTGTTGAAGTCGGAGGGAGTCCTCTCTTTGCTAAATGCTGTTGGAATAGGAGGTCACCTGTTCCTTGCTATGCTGTTGATGTAGTAAGGAGCCCTCTCTTTATTGTGCTGTAGAAGTAGGAGGGAGCCATATAGTTGCTGTGCTATTGAAGTCGGGGAGAACCCTCTCTACACTGTGCTGAGAAGTAGGAGGGAATCCACTCTTCACTGCGCTATTGAAGTGGGAGGGTACCCTCTCCTCACTGTGCTGTTGAAGTACGAGGGAACCTTATCCTCACCTGAAGAAGTAGGGAGCCCACTCTTCACTATGCTGTTGAAGTATGAGGGAGCCCTCTCCTCAATATACTCTTGAAGAAGGAAGGAGTTGCCTTATTGCTGTGCTGTTGAAGTAGGAGGGAGCCCTCTGCTCTCTGTGCAGGAGGGAGCCCTCTCTTCACTATCGTGTTGAAGTTGGTGGGAGCCTTCTCCTCACTGTGCTGTTGAAGTAGGAGCGAGTCCTCTCTTCACTGTATTATTGAAGTAGATAGGTACCCTCTCCAAAATGTGCTGCGGAAGTAGAAGTGAACCCTCTCCTCACATTGCTGTTGATGGTGGAAGGAGCCCTTGCTATTTGAAGTAGGAGGAAATCCTCCTCCCTTCACTGTATTATTGATGTAGGAGGGAACCCTCTCCTCACTGTACTGTTTGAGTCCTCTCCTCAATGTGCTGTTGAATTAGGAAGGAGCCCTCTCTTCACTACGGTGTCCGAGATAGGTGGGATTCATCTCTACACTGGTGTTTAGAAGTCAGATGAAGCCCTCTCCTCACTGTTTTGTCGAGGTAGGAGGAAGTCCTCTCTTCACTGTGCTATTGAAGTAGGAGGGAACCCTCTTCTCACTGTGCTGATGAAGTTGGAGTTAGCCCTTTTCACTATGCTTTTAAACTAGGAAAAATCCTATCTTCACTGTGCTGTTGAAGGAGGAGGAAGCCTTCTCTTCACTGTGTTATTCAAGTAGGAGGGAATCCTCTCTTCATTGAGCTGTTGAAGTAGGAGGGAGACCTCTCTTCACTGTGCTGGTGAAGTAGGAAGGAGCCCTCTCTTTGCTATGGTGTTGAACTAGGAGAGGGACCTCTCCTCAATGTGCTGTTCAAGTTGGAGGGAATCCTCTCTTCACTGTGCTATTGAAGTAGGAGCATACCCTCTACTCTCTGTGCTTCTGAAGTATTAGGGAACCCTCTACTTTCTGTACTTTTGAAGGTAAAGGGAGCCCTCTCTTCACTATGCTGTTTAAGTAGGAGGTAGTCCACTTTTCATTCTACTGTTGAAGTTGGAAGGATTCCTCTCCTCACTTTGATGTTGAAGTAGGAGGAAACCTTCTCCTCACTGTGCTGTTGAATTAGGAGGGAACCCTCTCTTCAATCTGCTGTTGAAGTAGGAAGGAGCCCTCTCTTTTCTATGGTGTTGAGATAGGAAGGTTTCCTCTCTACACTGTAGATTAGAAGTTGGATGAAGCCCTCTGCTCACTGTGCTGTCGAGGTAGGAGAGAGTCCTCTCTTTCATGTGCTATTGAAGTAGGAGTGAACCGTATTCTCTCTGTGCTGTTTAAGTAGGAGGGAACCCTCTCTTAACTGTGCTGTTGAAGTAGGAGGTAGCCCTCCCTTCATTAAGCTGTTGAAGTATGAGAGAGCCATCTGCTCACTGTGCTGTTCAAGTTGGAGGGAGTCCCTTCCTCGCAGTTTTGTTAAAGTACGTGGGAGTTCTCTCCTCGCTGTGCTGTTGAAGTAGGAGGGACTCTTCTCCTCACTGTGCTATTGAAGTAGGTGGGAGCACTCTCCTTATTATGCTGTTTAGGGAGAAGGAAGCCCTCTCCTTGCTATATATGCTGTTCAAGTAGGAGGGAACCTTCTCCTTGCTGTCCTGTAAAGTAAGAGGGAGCATTCTCTTCAACATGCCATTGAAGGACGAGGGTGCCCTCTCCTCACTGTTCTGTTGAAGTAGGACCTAGTCCTCTATTCACTGTACTTTTGAAGTAGGAGAAAGCCCTATCTTCACTGTGGTGTTGAATTAGGAGGGTGCCCTCTCTTCACTGTGCTGTTGAAGTAGGAGGAAGCCTTCTCTTCCCTGTGATATTCAAATAGGAGGGAATCCTATCTTCACTGTGCTGTTGAAGTAAGAGAGAGTCCTCTCTTCACTGTGCTATTGAATTAGGAGTGAACCCTCTCCTCACTGTGCTGTTTAAGTAGGTGGGAACCCTCTCGTAACTGTGCTGTTGAATTTGGAGGGACTAACCTCTTCACTATAGTGTTGAGGAAGGAGAATGCCCTCTACTCACTGTGCTGTTGAAGTAGGAGTAAGCCGTCTCCTAACGGTGCTGTTGAAGTAGGAGGGAGTCCTCTCTTCACTATGTTGTTGAAGTAGAAGAGAGTTCTCTCCTCGCTGTGCTGTTGAAGTAGGAGGGACTCTTCTCCTCGCTCTGCTATTGAAGTAGGAGGGACGCTCTCCTCATTATATGTTGAGGTAGGAGGGAACCCTCTCCTTGCTATATGCTGTTCAAGTAGAAAGGTGCATTCTCCTTGCTGACCTGTTGAAGTAAGAGGGAGAAATCTCTTCAACGTGCTGTTGAAGTACGAGGGAGCCCTCTCCTTACTCTGCTATTGAAGTTGGAGGGAGTGCATCCCTCGCTATTTTGTTGAAGAAGGAGGGAGTTCTCTCCTTGCTGTGCTGTTGAAGTAGGAGTGAGTACTCTCCCCAAAATGCTGTTCAAGTAGGAGGAACCCCTCTCCTTGCTATATTCTGATCATGTAGGAGTGGGCATTCTCCTTGCTGTGCTGTTAAAGTAAGAGGGAGCAATCTCTTCAACATACCGTTGAAGTAGGAGGGAGCCCTCTACTCACTGTGCTGTTGAAGTAGGAGGTGGCCCTCTATTCACTGTGCTTTTGAAGTAGGTGAAAACCCTCTCTTCACTGTGGTATTATATTAGGAGAGAATCCTCTCTTCACTGTGCTGTTGAAGTAGGAGAAAGTCCTCTCTTCAATGTGCAATTGAAGTAGGAGTTAACCCTCTCCTCACTGTGCTGTTTAAATAGGAGGAAGCCTTCTCCTAAAGGTACTGTTGAATTAGGAGGAAGCCTTCTTTTCACTATGGTGATGAAGTAGGAGGGAACCATCTCCAGACTGTGCTGTTGAAGTAGGAGTGAGTACTCTTTTCACTGTTCTATTGAAGTAGGAACCCTCTCCTCACTGTGCTTCTGAAGTAGTAGGGAATCCTCTCCTCACTGTACTTTTGAAGGTGAAGGGAGTCCTCTCTTCACTATGCTGTTTAAGAAGGAGGGAGTCCTCTCTTCACTCTGCTATTGAAGTTGGAAGGAACCATCTCCACACTGTGCAGTGGGAACTATCTCCTCACTGTGCTGTTGAATTAGGAGGGAACCCTGTCTTTACTATTCTGTTGAAGTAAGAGGCAGCACTCTATTCAGTGTGCTATTGAAGTAGGAGTGAAACCTCTCCTCACTGTGCTGATGAAGTAGGAGGGAGCCCTCTCCCCACTGTGCTGTTGAAGTAGGATGGATCTCTGTCTTCTCACTGTGGTGTTGAAGTAGGAGGGAGCCTTCTCTTCACTGTGGTATTGAAGTAGAAGCTATTTACTGTGCTGATGAAGTAGGAGGGAGCCCTCTCCTCACTGTGCTGTTGAAGTAGAAAAAAGGCCTCTCTTCACTTTGGTGTTGAAGTACGAGGAAGCACTCTCCTTTTTGTGCTCATAAGTTAGGAGGGAGACCTCTCTTCGCTGTGCTATTGAAGTAGGGGCGAATCCTCTCTTCAGTATGCTGTTGAAGTAGGATAGAATCCTCTCTTCACTGTGCTATTGAAGTAGGAGGGAACCCTCTCCTCACTGAGCTGTTGAATTATGAAGAAGCCTTCTCTTCACTATGGTGTTTAGATAGGAGGGATTCCTCTCTTCACTGTAGTTTAGAAGTCAGATGAAGCCCTCTTCTCACTGTGTTATCGAGGTAGGAGAGAGTCCTCTCTTTACTGTGCCATTGAAGTAGGAGGGAACCCCCTTCTAACTGTGCTGTTGAAGCAGGAGGGAGCCCTCTCTTCACTATGATGTTGAAGTAGGAGTGACAACTCACCTCACTGTGCTGCTGAAGTAGGAGTGAACCCTCTCCTCACTGTGCTGTTGAAGGTGGAAGGTGCCCTCCCTTCACTATGCTGTTGAAGTATGAGGGAGTCCACTCTTCACTATGCTATTCAAGTAGGAGGGAATCCTCTCATCACTCTGCTGTTGAAGTATGTTGGAACCCTCTCCTTAATGTGCTGTTGAAGTAGGAAGGGGCCCTCTATTCAATGTGCTGTTGAAGGAGTAGGGAGCCCTATCTTCACAGTTGTTTTTAAGTAGGAGGAAGCCTTCTCTTCATCTTGCGGTTGAAGAAGGAGGGAGCCTTATCTTCGCTGTGCTATTGAAGTAGGGGGGAACCCTCACTACTCTGTGCTGTTGAAGTAGGAGGGCATCTGCAATTCACTGTGCTATTGAAGTAGGAGGAAACCCACTCCTCACTGTGCTGTTGAAGTACGAGGGAAATATCTCCTATCCTGAAGAAGGAGGAGGCCCTCTCTTCACTCTACTGTTGAAGCAGGAGGGAGCCCTCTCCTCAATTTGCCATTGGAGTAGGAAGGAGTCGCCTTCTTGCTGTGCTGTTGAAGGAGCCCTCTGCACTCTGTGTAGGAGGGAGCCCTCTCTTCACTATGGTGTTAAATTAGGAAGGAGCATTCTTTCCACTGTGCTGTTGAAGTAAGAGGGAGTCCTCTCTTAACTGTGCTATTGAAGTAGGTGCGAAACCTATCAACACTGTACTGTTGAAGTAGGAGGGAACCCTCTCCTTAATGTGCTGTTGAATATTCACTATACTGTTCAGGTAGAGGGAGCCCTCAATGCACCTAATTGTTGAAGTGGGAGAGAGTCCTCTCTTCACTGTGCTATTGAAGTTGGTGGGAACCCTCTTCTCACTGTGCTGTTGAAGTAGGAGGGAACCTTCTCCTCTCTGTGCTGTTGGAGTAGGAGGTACGCCTCTCTTCTCTAAGCTGTTGAAGAAGGAGGGAGCACTCTACTTAATATGCTATTGAAGTAGGAAGGAGTCACCTTCTCGCTGTGCTGTTCAAGTAGGAGGGAGCCCTCTTCTCTCTGTTCTGTTTATATAGGAGGGACTCATCCCTTTACTATGGTGTTGAAGTAGAAGGGAACCCTCTCCTCACTATGCTGTTGAAGACAGAGGGAATTCTTCCTTATTGTACTGTTGAAGTAGGAGTAAGCCCTGTCCTTGGTAAATTCTGTTGAATTAAGAGAGAGTCCTATTCTCACTGTACTGTTGAAGTAGGAGGGAGCCCTCTCCTCACTATGGTTTTGAAGTCGAAGGTAGCCTTCCCTCGCTGTGTTGTTGAAGTAGGAGGGAGTCCTCTCATCACAATGCTGTTGAAGTAGGAGGGAATCCTCTCCTCACTGTGCTGTTGAAGTGTAGGAGAGTCCTCTACTCAATATGGTGTTGAAGTAGGAGGGAGCCCTCTCTTCACTACGGTGTTGAAGTAGGAGTGAACCCTCTCCTCACTGTGCTGTTGAAGGTTGAAGGTGCCCTCCCTTCACTATACTTTTGAAGTATGAGGGAGTCCGCTCTTCACTGTGCTATTCAAGTGGGAGGTAACCCTATCATCATTGTGTTGTTGAAGTGTGTTGGAACCCTCTCCTTAATGTGCTGTTGAAGTAGTAAGGAGCCTTCTATTCAATCTGCTGTTCAAGTAGGAGAGAGCCCACTCTTTACTATACTGTTGAAGTAGGATGGAGCCGTCTCTTCTCTGTACTATTGAAGTAGGAGTGAACACTCTCATGACTGTGCTGTTCAACAGTTGAAATAGGAGGGCACCCACTCCTTGCTATGCTGTTGAAGTAGGAGGGGGCCCTAACTTCAGAGTAGTTTTGAAGTAGGAGAAAACCTTCTCTTCAGCGTGCTTTTGAAGAAGGAGGGAGCCTTATCTTCATTGTGCTATTGAAGAAGGGGGGAAGCCTCTCTACACTATGCTGTTGAAGTAGATGGGAATCCACTCTTCACTGTGCTATTGAAGTAGGAGGGAACACTCTCCTCACTGTGCTGTTGAAGTAGGAGGGAACCTTCTCCTCACCTGAAGAAGGAGGGGGCCCTCTCTTCACTATGGTGTTGAAGTAGGAGAGAGACCTCTCCTCAATATGCTGTTGAAGTAGGAAGGAGTCGCCTTCTTGTTGTGCTGTTGAAGTAGGAGGGAGCCCTCTGCTCTCTGTGCTGTTTATGTTGGAGGGAATCTTCTCCTCACTGTGCTGTTGAAGAGGAGGGAGTCCTCTCTTCACTGTGCTATTGAAGTAGGAAGGAACAATCTACTCAATGTGCTGCTGAAGAAGGAGTGAACCCTCTCCTCACCTTGCTGTTGATGGTGGAAGGAGACCTTCCTTCACTATGCTGTTGAAGTATGTGGGAGTCCTCTCTTCACTGTGCTATTAAGTAGGAGGGAACCCTTTCATCACTGTACTGTTGAAGTAGGAGGGAACCCTCTCCTTAATGTGCTGTTGAAATAGGAAAGAGCCCTCTATTCACTATACTGTTCAAGTAGAGGGAGTCCTCAATTCACTTTACTGTTGAAGTAGGAGAGAGTCCTCTCTTCACTGTGCTATTGAAGTAGGAGTCTTCTCACTCTGCTGTTGAAGAAGGAGGGAACCTTCTCCTCTCTGTGCTGTCGGAGAAATAGGTAGGCCTCTCTTCTCTAAGCTGTTGAAGTCAGAGGGAGCACACTCCTTACTATGCTGTTGAAGTAGGAGGGAGTCCCATCCTCTCTGTTTTGTTGAAATAGGAGGGAGTTCTCTCCTCGCTGTGTTATTGAAGTAGGAGGGAATCTCTTCCTCGCTGTGCTACTGAAGTAGTAGGAAGCCCTCCCCTCACTTTGCTGTTGAAGTAGTAGGGAGTCCTCTCTTTGCTATATGCTGTTGAAATAGGAGGTCACCCATTCCTTGCTATGCTGTTGATGTAGGAAGGAGCCCTCTCTTTATTGTGCTGTTGAAGTAGGAGGGAGCCCTATCTTCACAGTGGTTTTGAAGTAGGAGGAAGCCTTCTCTTCAGCATGCTGTTGAAGTAGGAGGGAGCCCTTTCTTTGCTGTGCTATTGAAGTAGTGGGAAACTCTCTCTACACTGTGCTGTTGAAGTAGGAGGGAATCCACTCTTCACTGTGCTATTGAAGTGGGAGGGAACCCTCTCCTCACTGCGCTGTTTAAGTACGAGGGAACCTTCTCTTCACCTGAAGAATGAGAGAGCCCTCTCTTCACTATGCTGTTGAAGTAGGAGGGAGCCCTCTCCTCAATATGCTGTTGAAGTAGGAAGGAGTCGCCTTCTTGCTGTGCTGTAGAAGTAGGTGGGAGCCCTCTGCTCTCTGTGTTGTTTATTTAGGAGGGAGCCCTCTCTTCACTATGATGTTGAAGTAGGTGGGAGCCTTCTCCTCACTGTGCTGTTGAAGTAGGAGGGAGTCCTCTCTTTACTGTATTATTGAAGGAGAAAGGAACCCTCTCATCAATGTGCTGCTGAAGTAGAAGTGAACCTCTCCTCACTTTACTGTTGATGGTGGAAGGAGCCCTCCCTTCACTGTGCTATTGACGTAGGAGGGAACCCTCTCCTCACTGTACTGTTTGAATAGGACGGAACCCTCTCCTCACTGTGCTATTGAATTAGAAGTGAACCCTCTCCTCACTGTGCTGTTTAAGTAGGTGGGAACCCTCTCGTCACTGTGCTGTTGAATTAGGGGGGACTATCCTCTTCACTATAGTGTTGGGGTAGGAGGATGCCCTCTCCTCACTCTGCTGTTGAAGTAGAAGGAAGCCGTTTCCTAATGGTGCTGTTGAAGTATGAGGTAGTCCTCTCTTCACTATGTTGTTGAAGTAGGAGAGAGTTCTCTGCTCGCTGTGCTGTTGAAGTAGGAGGCACTCTTCTTCTCACTGTGCTATTGAAGTAGGAGGGGCACTCTCCTCATTATGTGTTGAGGTAGGAGGGAGCCCTCTCCTTGCTATATGCTGTTCAAGTAGAAAGGAGCATTCTCCTTGCTGTCCTGTTGAAGTAAGAGGGAGAAATCTCTTCAACATGCCGTTGAAGTAGGAAGGTGCCCTCTCCTCACTGTGCTGTTGAAGTACGAGGTAGCCCTCTATTCACTGTACATTTGAAGTAGGAGAAAGCCCTATCTTCACTGAGGTGTTGAATTAGGATGAAGCCCTCTCTTTACCGTACTGTTGAAGTATGAGGAAGCCTTCTCTTTACTGTGCTACACAATAGGAGGAAATCCTCTCTTCACTGTGCTGTTGAAGTAGGAGAAAGTCCTCTCTTCATTGTGCTATTGAACTAGGAGTGAACCCTATCCTCACTGTGCTGTTAAGTAGGTGGTAACCCTCTCGTCACTGTGCTGTTGAATTAGGAGGGACTAACCTCTTCACTATAGTGTTGAGGTAGGAGGATTACCTCTCCTCACTGTGCTGTTGAAGTAGGAGGGAGTCCTTTCTTCACTGTGCTATTCAAGTAGGTGGGAACCATGTAATCACTGTGCATCTGAAGTAGTAGCGAACCCTCTCCTCACTGTACTTTTGAAGGTGAAGGGAATCCTCTCTTCATTATGTTGTTTAAGTAGGTGGGAGTCCTCGCTTCACTCTGCTATTGAAGTTGGAAAGAACCCTCTCCACACTGTGCTGTTGAAGTAGGACGGAACCTTCTCTTCACTGTGCTGTTGAATTGGGAGTGGACCCTCTCTTCTATGCTGTTGAAGTAGGAGGCAGCACTCTATTCAGTAGGCTACTTAAGTAGGAGCGAAACATTGCCTCACTGTGCTGATTAAGTAGGAGGGATCTCTCTCCAATCTGTGCTGTTAAGGTAGAAAAAAGCCCCCTCTCCACTGTGGTTTTGAAGTAGGAGGGATCCTTCTCTCACCCTCTACTCACTGTGCTGATGAAATAGGAGAGAGTCCTCTGCTGTTGAAGTAGAAAAAAGGCCTCTCACTGTGGGGTGGAAGTACGAGGAAGCCCTCTCCTTACTGTGCTCATTAGTTAGGAGCGAGTCCTCTCTTCACTGTGCTATTGAAGTTGACGAGAACCCTCTCCTCACTGTGCAGTTGAAGTAGGAGGGAACCCTCTCCATGATGTGCTGTTCAAGTAGGAGGGAGTCCTATCTTCACTTTACTGTTGAAATGGAGGGAGCCATCTCTTCACTCTGCTATTGAAGTAGGAGCTAACACTCTCATCACTCTGCTGTTGAAGTAGGCAGGAACCCTCTCCTTTTTGTGCTGTTGATGTAGGAAGGAGCCCTGAATTCATTATGCTGTTGAGTAGTAGAGAATCCTCTCTTCACTGTGGTGTTGAAGAAGGAAGAAGCCCTCTCTTCAGCGTGCTGTTGAAATAGTAGGATCCTTTTCTTCACTCTGCTATTGAAGTAATGGTGAACCCTCTCCTCACTGTGCTATTGAGGTAGGAAGGAGTCCTCTCTTCACTGAGCTCTTGAAGTAGGAGGGAACCCTGTCTTCACTGTGCTTTTGAAGTAGGAGTAAACCCTATCCTGAGGCTTAACTGTGGTATTTAAGTAGAAGGGAATACTCTCCCCACTGTGTTGTTGTAGTAGGAAGGAGCCCTCTCCTTGCTATATGCTGTTTATGTTGGAGGGAGCCCTCTCCTTGCTGTCCAGTTGAAGTTGGATGGAGCCATTTCCTTGCTATATGTTGTTGAAGTAGGAGGGAGTCTTCTCCTCCCTGTGATGTTGAAGTAGGAGAGCGACTGCTCCTCAATATGCTGTTGAAGCAGGAGGGTGCCCTCTTCTCACTGTGCAGTTGAAAGTAGGAGGGAGATGTTTCCTTTCTATAAGCTGTTAATGTAAGAAGGAAATTTCTCCTCGCTATGTTGTTGAAGTAGGATGGAGCCTTCCATTCACCATGCTTTTTAAGTCGGAGGGAGCTCTCTCAGCACTGTGCTGTTGAAGTAGGAGGTAGCACTCTCTTCACTGTGCTGTTGAAGTAGGAGGGAACCCTCTACACTCTGTGCTGTAGAAGTAGGTAGGAGCTCTCTTATATGATCTTGAAGTAGAAGGGAGCCCTCTCCTCATTGTGCTGTTGAGGTATGAGGGAGTCCTCTCTTCACTTAGCTATTGAAGTAGGAGGGAACCTTCTCCTCACTGTTCTGCTGATGTAGGAGGGAACCCTCTCATTACTGTGCTTTTGAAGGTGGAGGGAACCGACTCTTCATTATGCTATTGAAGTAGGAGGTGTAGTCCTCTCTTCACTGTGATATTGAAGTAGGACGAAACCCTCTCCTCACTGTGTTGTTAAGTAGGAGATAGTTCTCTCTTCACTTTGCTATTGAAGTAGGAGGGAACCCTATTCTCACTTTGCTGTTAAAGTAGGAGGGAACCTTCTCCACACTGTGCTGTTGAAGTAGGAGGGAGCTCTCTCCTCAGTGTGCTGTTAAAGAACGAGGGAGTCCTCTCCTCACTGTGCTGTTAAAGTAGGAGGAAGCCTTCACTTCACTATGGTATTGAAGTAGAAGGAAGCCCTCTCCTCAATATTCTTTTGAGTTAGGAGGAAGTACTCTCTTCACTGTGCTATTGAGGTAGGAGGGAACCCTCTTCTCACTGTGTTGTTGAAGTAGGAAGGAACCCTCTCTTCACTCTGCTTGAAGTAGGAGGAACCCCTCTCTAAACTGTCCTTTTGAAGTATGAGTGAACCCTCCCCTGAATGTGCTGTTAAAGTAGGAAGTAGCTGTCTCTTAATTATGGCGTTGAAGTAAGACAGAGACCTCTCCTCACTATGCTGTTTAAGTTGGATGCAGCCATCTCCTTGCTATATGCTGTTGAAGTAGGAGGGAGTCTTCTCCTCCCTGTAATGTCCAAGTAGGACTGTGCACTCTCCTCAATATGCTGTTGACATAGGAGGGTGCCCTCTCCTTACTGTGCTGTTTGAAGTGGAAGGGAGATCTATCCCTGTTGACGTAAGAGGGATACTTCTCCTCGCTGTGTTGTTGAAATAGGAAGGAAACCTCTGTCCACCATGCTTTTGAAGTAGGAGGGAGCTGTCTACTCCCTGTGCTGTTGAAGAAGGAGGGAGCCCTCTCTTCACTGAGGTGTTGAAGTATGAGAAAGCCCTTTCTTCACTGTGCTGTTGAAGTAGGAGGGAGCCCTCTCCTCACTATGCTGTTGAATATGGATGGAGCCATCACCTTGCGATATGCTGTTGAAGTAGGAGGGAGTCTTCTCCTCCCTGTGATGTTAAAGTAGGAGAGTGCCCTCACCTCAATATGCTGTTGAAGTAGGAGGGTGACCTATCCTCACTGTGTTAGAAGTAGGAGGGAGATGTCTCCTTGCTATATGCCCTTGATGTAAGAGGGAGATTTATCCATGCTGTGTTGTTGAAGTAGGATGGAGCCCTCTGTTCACCATTAGGAGGGAGCTATCTCCTCTTTGTGCTAATTAGGAGGGAGTATTCTCTTCACTGTTCTGTTGAAGTAGGAGGGAATCCTCTACTTTCTGTGCTGTAGAAGTAGGAGGGAGCCCTATCCTTACTGTGCTGTTGAAGTAGGATGGAGACCTCTCTTCACTGTGCTGTTGAAGTGGGAGGTAGCGTTTTCTTCACTGTGCTATTGAAGTAGGAGGAAACCATCTATTCACTGTGCTGTTGAAGTAGGAGGAAGTCCTCCCTTCACTTTGCTATTGAATTAGGGGAGAACCCTCTCCTGACTGTGCTGTTGAAGTAGGAGGGAGCGTCTCTTTACTATGGTGTTGAAGTAGGACTCAATGTGCTGCTGAAATAGGAGTAGACCCTCTCCTCACTGTGCTGTTGAAGGTGGAGGGAGCCAATGCTTCACTTTACGGTAGGGACTCCTCCCTTCACTATCCTATTGAAGTAGGAGGAACACCGCTCTTTACTGTGCTGTTGAAGTAGGAGGGTACCATCTCCTTACTGTGCTGTTGAAGTAAGAGGGATCTCTCTATATTCACTATGCTGTTGAAGTAGGAGGGAGCACTCTTTTCACCGTGTTATTGAAGTAGGAGCGAATACGCTCCTCACTTTGCTGTTGAATTAGTAGTGACCGCTCTCCTCACAGTGCTGTTGAAGTAGGAGGAAGCCCTATCCTAACTGTGCTGTTGAAGTAGGAGGGAGCCCTCTCTTCAGTGTGGTGTTAAATTAGGAGGAAGCCATCTCTTCACCATGCAGTTGAAGTAGGAGGGAGCTTTCTCTTCACTGTGCTATTGAAGTAGGGTGAAACCCTCTCTTCACTGTTTTGTTGAAGTAGGAGAGAGACATCTCTTTACAATGATGTTGAAGTAGAAGGGAGCCCACTCTTTACTGTGCTGTTGAAGTATGAGGGTTCTCTTCACTGTGCTATTGAAGTAGGATGAAACCCTCTCCTCATTGTGCTGTTGAAGTAGGAGAGACATCTCTCTTCCCTTTGCTATTGAAGTAGGAAGGAACCCTCTCCTCATTCTGCTGTTCAAGTAGGAGGGAACCTTCTCCTCACTGTGCTGTTGAAGTAGGAAGGAGCCCTCTCTTCACTGTGCACTTGAAGTAGGAGGAATCCCTCTCTTCACTGTGCTTTTGAAGTAGGAGTGAACCTTCTCCTGAGTGTGCTGCTTAAAGGAGGGAGCCCTCTCTTAATTATGGCATTGAAGTATGACGGAGCCCTCTCATCAATGTACTGTTGAAGTACTAGGAAGCCCTCTCTTCACTGTACCGTTGAAGTAGGTGGGAGCCCTTGTTCACTGTAGTGTTGAAGTAGGAGGGAGCCCTCTCCTCGCTGTTCAGTTGAAGTAGGACTAAGTCCTCTGTTCAACATGCTGTTGAAGCAGGAGGGAGCACTCTCCTCACTATTCTGTTGAAGTTCAATGTGGCTATATGCTGTTGAAATAGGAGGGTTTCCTCTGCTTCCTGTGATGTAGAAGTAGGAGTGCGCCCTCTCCTCAATATGCTGTTGGAAGTAAGAGGGAGACCTCTCCTTGCTATATGCTGTTGATGTAAAAGGGAGACTTCTCCTCGCTGTGTTGTTGAAGTAGAATGGAGCCCTCTGTTCACCATGCTGTTGAAGTAGGAGGGAGCTCTCTCCTCCATGTTCTATTGAAGCAGGAGGGAGAACTGTCTTCACTGTGCTGTAAGAAGGAGAGAATCCTCTGCTTTGTGTGCTTGAAAGAGTAGGTAGCTCTCTCCTTACTTTGCTGTTGAAGTAGGAAGGAGACCTCTCTTGAGTGTTGTGTTGAAGTAGGTCAAAGCCCTCTCTTTACTACTGTTGAAGTGTAGGAGGAAGTCTCCCTTAACTGTGCTATTGAAGTAGGATGGAACCCTCTCCTGACTGTTCTGTTGAAGTAGGGGGGAACCCTCTCCTCACTGTGCTGTTTATGTAGAAGGGAGCCCTCTCTTGACTATGATGATGAAGTACGAGGAAGCCCTCTCCTCACTATGCTGTTGAGGTAGGAGGGAGCCCTCTTTTCACTGTGCTAATGAAGTAGGAGCGAACCCTCTCCTCACTTTCTGTTGAAGTAGGAGGGAACCCTCTCCCTACTGTACTATTGAAGTAGGAGGGAGCCCTATATTAACTGTTCTCTTGAAGTAGGAGGGTACCCTCTCTTCACTCTAGTGTTGAAGTAGGAAGAAACCCTCTCTTCACCGTGCTGTTCAAGTAGGAGGGTACCCTCTCTTCACTATGCTATTGAAGTAAGAGGGAACGCTCTCCTCACTGTGCTGTTGAATTAGAAAAAAGTTCTCTCTTCACTATGATGTTGAAGTAGGAGGAAGTTCTCTTCTTATTGTGCTGTTGAAGTAGGAGGGAATCCTCTCCCCACTGTGCTATTGAAGTGGGAGGGAGCCCTCTCTTTACTATGGTATTGAAGTAGGAAGGAGCCCTCTCCTCACTGTGCTGTTGAAGCAGGTGGAAGCCATCTCCTTACTGTGCTGTTGAAGTAGGAGGGAGCATTCTTTTCACTGTGGTCTTGAAGTAGGAGGGAGCCCTCTCTTCACTCTGGTGTATTAGTAGGAGGGAGTACTTTTTCACTCTGGTATTGAAGTAGAAGGGAGCCCTCTCTTCACTGTGCTATTTAAGTAGGAGGGAGCCTTCTCTTCACTGTGCTGTTGAAGTAGGAGGTAACCTTGCCTTGAGTGTGCTGTTGAAGTAGGAGGAAGCCTTTATTCACTGTACTTTTGAAGAAGGTGGGAGTCCTCTGTTCACTTTGGTATTTAAATAGGTGGGAATACTCTCCTCACTGTGCTGTTGTGGGTGCATTCTCCTTGCTATATGTTGTTGAAGTAGGACGGAAATCTCTCCACTCTGTGATGTTGAAGGAGGAGGGTGCCTTCTCCTCACTGTGCTTTTGGAAGTAGAAGGTAGACCTCTCTTTGCTATATTCTGTTGACGTAAGAGGGAGCCTTCTCCTCACTGTGCAGTTGAAGTAGGAGGGAGCTCTCTCTTCACTGTGTTGTTGAATTAGGAGAAAGCCCTCTCTTCACTGTGCTGTTGAAGTGGGAGTGAGCCTTCACTTCTCTGTGCTATTAAAGTAGAAGGGAACCCTCTATTCACTGTGCTGTTTAAGTAGGAGGAAGTTCTCCCTTCACTTTGCTATTGAAGTAGGAGGGAACCCTCTCCTGACTGTGCTGTTTAAGTAGGTGGGAACCCTCTCCTGACTGTGCTGTTGAAGTGGGAGGGAGCGCTCTCCTCACTGTTGTGTTGAAGAAGGAGGGAATCCTCTCCACAATGTGCAGTTTAAGTAGGATGGAGCCTTCTCGCTATATGCTGTTGAAGTAGGAGGGAGCCCTCTCCTCACTCTGCTGCTGAACTAAGAGGTAGCCCTCTCCTCAATTTGCTGTTGAACTAGGAGGGAACCTCCTCCACACTGTGCTGTTGAAGTAGGAGGGAGCCTTCTCCTTGCTATATGCTTTTGAAGAAGGATGGAGCCCGCTCTTCATTATGCTGTTGAAGTAGGAGGGAGCCCTCTCTTACCTGTGCTTTTGAAGTAGGAGAGAGCGCTCTCTTCACTATGGCATTGAAGTAGGAGGGAGACCTCTCTTCATTATGCTGTTGTAGGGAGACTTCTCAAGAAATTGTGTGACTTTCAAATTTTCCAGACAAACTCAGCACCAATGAATGAAAAGAGCAAAAAATAAATGACAAAGTTATGAGAAGATAAAGGCTTACAACATTCCTCCTCACTTTCCAAACTCTTTCACATCATCCAAAAAAATGGCACACACATATATACACACATAAGTAATGTACACATACACCATCCAGTGGAACCTCCGAATAGAGAACAATTTGGGACTCTACACTTTTTAACTGTTCAGAGGTTGGCTGCACTTAGAGGTCAACCATTATCTTGCACCTAACTATTTCGTGTAAAAGGATGTAATAATCCAGTTACTAAAATTATACCGTAATAATATTAATAATTATATTGGTAGGTTCAGGATCAGGAAATCATGCAGTGTGGTCTGCTTCTTTGCCACTACGTGGGCAGATACAACCACATCCCCTGCATAGCTGACAGTACCAGCTTCATGAAAATACCCTCGACCTTCTCCAAAAAACTTGACCTCATCCAGTCTCGAGTGCTCTTCTTCATCCACCTCATCATCAGTAAGTTCATTATCATCTTCATCACTCCTAGCACCCAGTTGGGACAAAAAGTTGCCATCCCAGTCATCCCCATCCATAACAGCACACACTGATATATATTTGTCTTCACCATTCGAATATTCACTTGCAGAACAACTTAATTCAGAAGGTCAATAAGATTCACTCTGTGCAGTGACAATAATCATTATGCAAATACAATTTTTGGGGGTGTGGTTTATCATTAGGAATCGTTCGGGGGCATTTCGTCTGTTCACTGTAGAGAGGTCATTTGCTATTCAGAGGGTCCACTATCGGAGGTTCCACTGTATTGTGTATTGTGATTCTTGAAACTAAGCTGATTTTATTCACAGTAAATAATACCAAAAAATTAAATGAAGACAAAGAAGTGGAAATGCTACAGGTATACTTACACATGGTATATGTCACAAATACAATTTTTACTATTATATAATGTTAGGTGAAGCATTAGTTCAGTGGCACCCTGCATGCATAAAATAGAATTAACAAAGAGTAAAAATTAAATTTGGTACAAGTTCACTGTGTATATATATAGTTTAATGCTGTGTACAACAAAGCTCGCCTCATTCAACAAGTGAGGGACCTGAGTGTGTGTAGAGCAGTATTTCAATACTGTATCGGTGTTTCAAGGAGGGAAACAGAGTTGGCTTGGGGGTGGAATTAAAAAAGGAGAAGTTATATATTTTTTAATTTTATTAATTTTTTTATTAATTTTGTTACTAGAGTTTGCATTTTTGGAATGTAAATGAATAGGTAGTATATCGACCAGCAAAAGCACCAGGTACAAAATTACATAGCTATATGTGATACAGTTGTGTGTACAGTATACAGTACAGGATTGTGCATGCATGTAAACGGGTATTTGTAATGTAGAGTAACTACATGTAGGTGTTTGTTGTGGCAGTGCCAATGTCGGGACTATCAGCCGAATCTAGCATAGTTTTCTCTTATTGTGCTATAGCAATCAGAATAACTATGAGAAATTTTTTTCCTATTTTTTTTTCCTTTTAAGTTTCAATTACTTCTAGCAGACATCAAATACTTTAAGATTCTCTTACTTTAAAAAGAGAGAATCCTTAAGGTTAAAGTTGGAATCATCTATATACTGATGCAGAAAATTCAATAAATTAGGATTGTGATTTCAAATTTATTGGTTGGGTATCCCAATATCGCAGGGCACATCTTGCCCTCTCTCTGATGAAATGGCTAGTGTTAACTCTTGTTGCCTCCAAGACTGTTTTGCCTCAAGACTCTTTTGCTTCTAAGACACTTTTGCCTCCAAGACCCTTTTACCTTCAAGACTCAGCAAGTCATGTCCTCTAGGACTTGATTACTTCCACAGCAAGTCATGTCCTCTAGGTCTCCATTCCTTCCACAACAAGTCACATACACATGGCTTCATATCCCTCATTAGAAAGTTGTGTTTTACAAGGAACAAGAGCAGCAGATCACTTGTTAGGGGAACTCGGGCTCAATTGCGACTATTTTCACTGCAATTTATCACTTACCTTAAATTAGTCACAATGAACACACACAAACACACAAGCTGACTGTATGTCATGCTGGACAGAAAGGTGGTAAGTATCAATTGGCTCTAATTTTTACAATAATTATTAACACGTGACTTTTATTTAAAGACAAAAAATATTTGGATAGGCTTGTCATAAAAAAAAAAGGCAACAACAAGTCGACTACAAAACATCTAGATGACCCTTTACCGAAAACATATAGAGGACCTTTTACCTAAAACATCTAGATGACCCTTTACCTTAAACATCTAGAGGACCCTTTACCTAAAACATCTAGGTGACACTTTACCTATAACATCTAGAGGACCCTTTACCTAAAACATCTAGACCCTTCATCTAGACCCTTTACCTAATACATCCAGTGGGACCTTTACCTAAAACATCCAGAGGATTCTTTACACATTTAGAGGACCATTTACCCTTACAAAACATCTAGACCCTTTACCCTTACAAGACATTTAGAGGACCCTTTACCCTTACAAGGATTAAAACAATGTGCACAAATTTTATAAAATGCAGGTATGCATTGTTTAATAGGTAAAGGGTCCTGTGAACGTTTGTAATTATTTGTTAATTTTGTTTCCTTTCTTTTTTTGGCAAGTCAAAAATATTTTCCCTTGTTTTTGTTGTTCTTGTGTTGTTTTATCCCAATATATGTGTGTGTATGTATATATATATATATACATACACATATACCTATATATATATATATATATATTACAATCACTTCAATAACCGGCTTCAAATTGTTAAACACTTGACGTTTCGACTAGATGCTCTAGACTTCATCAGGAATAATTATTCCTGATGAAGGCTTGAGCATCTAGTCGAATGTTATTAATGTTACTATGTCAACTGAGAGTTCATTGTGAAGGCCTGTCAAGAAGTTGCTCAGGATAACTCCCACAACTAACCACCTCTGTGTAGCTGCTGGATGTTATTGAAAGACCTGGAAAGCTCCTCAGTAAACAACACCGTTAATTCACTTCTTTGCAGCCTCAATATTGCATGCACACACACCAAAGTGTTCATTGTGTTCACCATCTTGACCAATTCACGTGTTTAGAATCGAAGAAAAATTAATCGCTGCAAAGCATTGGACAATTTGGAGCCTTCTGGTATGAAAATTATTTCAGTGGACCTTTTGTACGCAAGTTATACAGGGCAGAAAGGTACATACTCAATGAACTCTCAGTTGACATAATAACATTACAAAACCCTTTTTCATAATCAACTTTAAATAGTGCTTTCTCGACATTTCGACTAGATTCCTGATGAAAGCTAAAGCACCTAGTTGAAATGTCAAGAGAATACATTTCAAGTTGATTATTGAGAAGGTTATTGCAACATAAATCCTCGAGGCTGACTTTCAAGGGTTTCTCCCACATTTGTATGGCATTTAGGTCATGCAGTTTACCTTCCGGCAAAACATTCGAAAGTATTTCTGGATGTAGCAATAGCATTTGAAATCACCGCCTAAGAAGCTAAGAAGCAAATAAAAGTTTCAGCCGAGATATGAGCTCCATTATTTTTGTGTGTGATTTGGGGAAAGGGGGAGGGATGGGGCTGTTTGCTTTCGCTATTGGCCATGAATTCTTTTTTTTAAATAGGGTCGAACCAATATAAAGGAGTACTGGCATATTATTACCCATCGCATAATGCACTACTGTAACTGTGTCAAACATACCTGGTCTAGAGCCTGCTCCTTGAATAGACTGTGAGCAACAACAAACAGCAAATGTGAATATTCATGAGCACATGCACCATTCCTCTTATCGAGTCGAGGCTATTCATGGTGGACAGAACAGAGCCACTTTATATACAATGAAGAGCTCGGCAAGCTAACCAATGCATGTCCTCGCTAGCCCACCACTGCAATGCACATGCCCACAACTGAAACCCAGCCCAGAAGAGCAGAAAGGCTCAATGACCTACATCTGAGGAGCACCCTGAGCGTTAGTTGTATTTATAGGCTGTTCTAGTCCAGAAAAAGGTGATGAATAAGATGACCACATTCACTGCAAGTCTGGGTCGGTAGCAGCCAGTTCAGCACACACTACTGCCGACCTCAACCAAGAGTGTTGAAACTAGTTGACCAATCAACCAAGGGTGTTGAAAATAATTGATCAATCAACCAAGGGTGTTGAAACTATCAGTGTCTACTCATCAATCAACCAAGAGTGTTGAAAACAGCTGATCAAAATCAACCAAGGGTCAAGGGTGTTGAAAATAATTGATCAATCAACCAAGGGTGTTGAAACTATTAGTGTCTACTCATCAATGAACTAAGGTTGAAACTAGCTGTATCTACTCATCATACCAAGTGTATTGAAACTAGCTGTATCCACTCATCAATCAACCAAGAGTGTTGACGCTAGCTGTATCCACTCATCAATCAACCAACAGTGTTGACACTAGCTGTATCCAATTATCAATCAACCAAGAGTATTGACACTAGCTGTATCCACTCATATCAACCAAAAGTGTTGAAACTAGCTGTATCTACTCATCAATCAACCAAGTGTATTGAAACTAGCTCATCAATCAACCAAGAGTGTTGACACAAGCTGTATCCACTCATCGAAACCAAGAGTGTGGAAACTACATAGGTGTATTTACTCATTAATCAGCCAAGATATGTTGCTTACGATCTGGTTGACGTGGAAGTTGTTTTGTTGGACCTTGAGCCCTATGTAGCATCCTGGGAAAGACACGGACTCCAGATGCATGGTACCATCACTGTCGTCCATTATCCTAAAGTCAGAACTCATGTTGGCCAGTCCCTGCACAGAAAATAGTTTTAAAATTCAGGGCAAAAAGGTCTTCTTTGTTGGTACCTTCCATCGTTGTTTTTGTTGGTCAATAGTTTAATGCTCTAGAGTAGACAAGTTTGCATAGTCCGTGCACAAAAATTATGTCGTTAATATTCATCAAGGATCGCCTGCATGGTTCTTTCCGGCAGTCCCAGAAGCTTTTATCACCATGCCCCACCCATTCTTCTGCTAGGATTACGTATGTAGCTATGTATATGTGTATGTAATAGAGCATTGCAGATATTATAGCCTCACCTTTCCAGTCACAACATTATTCTCTGCCCTCAGGCGAAGGGTGATGGACTTGTTGATGTTGAGAGAGATGATGCCCATCCCCCGGTCAGTTACCTCTAGAAAAGCTGGGTGAAGAGAGAGGGAGGACGATTTAATGTGTTAGACGCCAACTGATATGGGAGCTTATAAGGGAGTGCCATTTATCAAGGACAAGTCACAAGAGTGTGTGTATGCTTGTAAAATATTCTTCTAAATATTCCACCATTTTTGTGCAAATTGAGTTCACATCATATATACTGAAATAGTACATACACTCTCAATGAATACTCTCAGAATCTAAGAATAGCTTTAAGCTACTCCATGAACACTCTCAGTACTCTCTCAGCTACTCTATGAATACTCTCAGTACTCTCTCAGCTACTCCATGAATACACTCAGTACTCTCTCAGCTACTCCATGAATACTCTCAGTACTCTCTCAGCTACTCCATGAATACTCTCAGTACTCTCTCAGCTACCCCATGAATACCCTCAGTACTCTCTTAGCTACTCCACGAATACTCTTAGTACTCTCTCAACTACTCCATGAATACTCTCAGTACTCTCTCGACTACTCCATGAATACTCTCAGTACTCTCTCAGCTACTCCATGAATACACTCAGTACTCTCTGAGCTACTCCATGAATACTCTCAGTACTCTCTCAGCTACTCCATGAATACTCTCAGTACTCTCTCGGCTACTCCATGAATACTCTCAGTTACTTGTGAATATTCCCAGTAACCATGCATATTCTTAGGAATATACTTTCAACTACAATACTAGCCAAAATAAACTTTTACTTTTCTGTTATATAGAATGGTCACTCAATGCCCACCGTCACCAGAAATATAAAGACGAGAAAAACGCAAAAAACCCTCTGTATTTGATTTTGATTTTTTCTTATTATCCTTATTATCCTTCTTTTTGCAAGATGATGTTTGACCGCATGGTCCTCTGAGAATAGATGGATTAGCCATCGACATCACAGCATATGAGGATTAAATGAAGCATCTATGGACGTCGAAACAGCTACTGAAAGATTGACCAGACTAGCTCTCGGAGTCACTCTCAACATCGGCATAGCTGAATGACTGTAGTTATTGCTTCCGCCAACTGTGCCCTTCATTGTACCAGCTCCTAGAAATGGTGCAGATGGAGAACAGCTCAACTGGAGGTGCTTTATTATCGCCTCAGCTCACCTGCCACTCGATACTGTAGTAGATCTGGACCGTCGCTCGAACGCAGTGTCCATATATCGCTACAGTTAACTTACGCTCAGGGTAGTAGTATGTAGCTTTCTACATCACCACAGCTCACAGGCCGCTCGACTGGATACTGAATTAGCTCTTGGAATAAACTAATCTTATCTGCTGCTCGAAGGCTGCGACTCTGGACAGGACACAGCCATGAAC
This sequence comes from Cladorhizidae sp. MBARI D1340-BT2, assembly GCA_028752905.1. NCBI lineage: Eukaryota > Metazoa > Porifera > Demospongiae > Poecilosclerida > Cladorhizidae > Cladorhizidae sp. MBARI D1340-BT2. The sequence goes on from JAQNBH010000011.1 coordinate 13,521,757, forward strand.
CTCCTTTTCAAATTAGAATTTAAATGAATGCCATTAAAAAAGAATTTCTCAGAGGATCAATGCAATCCAATTCAATGGAAACATAACATATATTTTGACCTGTACTGTATTCTACAGTGGCTGGAAAAATTGGTTCAGCGGCAGGTAATACAAACCACAGGCAAGAAGCCCACCAGACCACTCACATCCAGGGTCATTGTTCTTTAACGTGCTCACAATGGCTCCGTTCCTGCCAATGCTCAAGAACTGGTTAGTGGACTTCAGGTAGAGCTGGATCAATGTCCCCGAGCGAAGTGCGTTCTAAGGAAGGAAGGAAGAGCAGGAAGGAGTGAACAACTGGTTCAACATGTGTAATAATGCAATGATGCCAAATTGTATAAAAGTTTGTTATTAAAGCTAATGACTACATTTATAGTTTATAGGTGTTAAAAATTACAAATACGCATTGGGAGGAGCAGATTACATGAAGTACGTATCAAGAAAGAAAAATCACTGCAATGGAAGGCTGTCCAAAAGGAGTCATGATAAGTGGTTTGTAGGCGTAGCATTGTTTCTATGTATATAACACAACATTAGTTTATACCACAATACAGTATTACATCACATACTAACACTGACTAATTTATAGCATAATAGGTATGTCATTAGAGATAAGGTTACCATAAGTTTACCAGTGCTTTGGGAACCCTCGGAACTATCGGAATGTTTGCGATAGAACAGTCCTATTTATCTGTTTGGCAATTCTATTGGCCATGTATACATAAGTAATGGTGGGCAATGCCAAGGATTTTGCCTCTGGAGCAGACATTCTCCTACATGGGAGTGTCTTGAACAGCTGGGCATGAATAGGTACAGTGTGTCGTGGTAGGAAAGTTCACAATTTTTTTAGCCACAGGGTGGTGGTTCAATCCTTCCCTAGAACTTTTCTCTCTTCCACCCCCTCCTATAAAAATCTCCCAGAATTTTCTAGTTAGTAAGACCAGCATGTTGTTACTCAAGTCAAGTATGAGGTAAAGGATCTCCTTGTAGCGAGCGCCCAATCACCTGTCTTCAGTGATTAAGCTTTGGGAAACAAGATATCGATTTTGTCGAAATTGTTAGCAAAGATCACGAAAATGATAATGATGGCTGTCCATTTGCCGGCTTGGATGGAACTGAGGTCGAAAAACTGTAGACAACCTGAGGATGAAGAACAATAACACTAGCTCAAACAGAGGCAGAAGCTGGGCTGGAAAACAACCAGCAAGTCCTCGCCTAGAGATGCAGCGAACAGTAAACATCATAAACAACCAGCAAGTCCTCACCTAGAGCTGCAGTGATCAGCAAACATCTAAACAACTAGCAAGTCCTCGCCTAGAGCTACAGCATAAAAGTTTCAGACATACAATTACTGGCTATACATAGCAAGTGCCATCCCAGAAGTGAAAGGTTAGGCACCAATCAGGGTTGGGGTCGATCATCATTTATTCCATGGGTGGAGCTGGAGAGAAATGACCATTATATAGGTAATTGGAATGTTTCAATTGAAAACTCTAAGAATTTATCGGCTTATTTACTGCACGAGTCTTATCTTGACACCTTTTAAATTAGTTTGTTGTAAGGTTGCTTATCAGTGGTCCATAACCACTCTGCCTGTCTTCCATTATCCAGTGGTACCAGACACATCTCCTCCTCCATTATGCAGTGGTACCACATACCTCCTCCTCCATTATCCAGTAGTACTACACACACACACCTCCTCCTCCATTATCCAGTGGTACCACACACACCTCTTCCTCATTATCCAGTGGTACTAACCACCCCCTCCCATGACTGCCTGACATTTCAAAATTTTGTCTTTTATCTGCTTCTAATAATTTCTGTTCCTCTACTGATTCAGGCCACACCTTAACCAGCACAACGAAACCATAGTTACGTTATCCTTAAGATCACAAATGCCACAAACGAAGCTAAATGCAAACCTCATGCTATTATGCTTAGTAACATTAATGCTGTTATGCTTAGTAACACTAATACTGTCTTGCTTAGTAACACTAATGATGTCATGCTTAGTACCACTAATGCTGTCGTGCTTAGTAACACTAATGCTGTCGTGCTTAGTATTACTAACATTGTTATGCTTAATTTCACTAACATTGTTGTGCTTAATATCACTATAACTGTTATGCTTAGTATCACTAAGAATGTTATGATTAGTAATACTAACACTGTTATGCTCATTATCACTAAACTGTTATGCTCAGTATTACTAATTCTGTTGTGACTATTATCACTAACACTATCAAGCTTAGTATCACTAAGACTTATGATTAGTATCATTAAGACTGTTATGCTTAGCATCACTAACACGGTTATGCTCACAAACACTGTTATGCTTCGTATCACTAACAATGTTATGCTTAGTATCACTAACACTGTTATGCTTAGTATCACTAAAACTGTTATGCTTAGTATCACTAACACAGTTGTGCTTAGTATCACTAACACTGTTGTGCTTAGTATTACTAACATTTTTATGCTTAGTATCACTAACACTGTTATGCTTAGTATCACTACTTCGGTTTGGTCTGCCAGAATAATGCCAACATGATGTTGCCTAGTAGTGCAATATAGTTAACTGAATGGAAGTCTATCATGGTTACCTGCCTCCACCACAAGGACCCTCGGTGTGGAAGTCTATCATGGTTACTTACCTCCACAACAAGGACCTTCACTATGGAAGTCTATCATGGTTACCTGCCCCCACCATAAGGACCCTCGGTATGGAAGTCTATCATGGTTACCTGCCTCCACCACAAGGACCCTCGGTATAGAAGTCTATCATGGTTACCTGCCCCCACCACAAGGACACTCGGTATGGAAGTCTATCATGGTTACCTGCCTCCACCGTTATCTGCCTCCACCACAAGGACCCTCGGTGACTTTCGCTATGGAAGTCTATCATGGTTACTTACCTCCACAACAAGGACCTTTGCTATGGAAGTCTATCATGGTTACTTGCCTCCACCACAAGGATCCTCGGTCTGTAAGTCTATCATGGTTACCTGCCTCCACCAAAAGTATGCTCGGTATGGAAGTCTATCATGGTTACCTTCCTCCACCACATGGACCCTCGGTACACGGTACAAAAAATACATTTATTTTTTAAAGTTAGCAAGTCTGTAGTTTTTCACCTAATTTGAGTACCTAGTTCCACTGGATATTTTATGTATGCAGCAATCAACCACAGGCGGAAACAAATTAACGCCACATCTCAGCTTTGGCAGTTGGAACACGAGAGACATACATGCTCAACATCATCTCTTAACAGGCGCAAACCTTCGGCAAGTCAAATTAGCCACCAGTGTGTGATATGCAAGATTCACAAGAAGCACAGGAAACCATTGTTTTCATTAATGAGCTGTTTTGTTCGTCTCTCGGTTGATATAAACCTTCAATATAATCAACTTGAAATTGTATTCTCTCGACATTTCGACTAAATGCTCTAGCCGTCATCAGGAATAATGACATGATGAGATAAGCCAGTGCCCTCACTTGTGATGACTCCCTGTAGGGAAGACTAACCAAAATAAGCTAATGATGGGAAATGGCAGTATCCTCACTTGAGAAGACTCCCTGTAGGGGAGATAAACCAAAATAAGCTAATGATGGGAGATAGCAGTGATCCGTACTTGAGATGACCCACTGTAGGAGATCCTGATTGCTTGGTAAAATGGTTGGCATTCTATCTACAGTATATGTTCTTCCTTCTGACATGCTCGGTTGTCTCAAAGAAGAATGATTTCAATATTTACTCAAGACCTCAGTGACATACGTAGGTTTCACCTCCACTAACGTTGGACACCAATACATCGCGTTTATCTTTGCTAGGATGGTTCATCGTGCACTGGTCACACCCACTTTGGAGGAGTGTGCGAATGTCTTGTCCCCAAGCATGGTTCGACCTGGTCTAACTATCTTCCCACTTAACTGGAAACACGTTCCACTGGGATTCTCTATCATGAAACAGAAACCAGGGTGCGCCATATGGAAAGGCAGGCCTTTTATCTGCTTGTTTTTTCTACTTACACACACACACATGCAATATATCAACTAGAACCACTGCTTGCACAACAAAGTCAACACCAGCCATTTAAGCAGAAATAAAAATAGAAGAACTGTAGATTACGTATGTAGGAAAGACCCACCACCATGGCTACGACGATCTGGACTCAAGCACATCGATGTACGTATGTAGCTGCACCCACCACCCGGGATTCCTAGACTGTGTCAGTCGATGACCTGGAGCAAGCTGAAGAGTTGGACGCTTCATAGCGATGATATGCTGAAAGCTACGTAGTTGAAGAACTGGAGGCTTTCAGTGAACCTTAAAATGTAAACATAGATGCTAGCATTCTAACCTTCAGCAAACGAAGAACAATCTCATGACATCATTTTTATAATGATCCGAGACAACACCCATTCAGAATATGTGAGCACACACATGGCAAAAGCACTGCCTTAGCTTCCTCTACTGTGTGATTTCAAACAGCATAGATGTCCCAGAGGACCAAGGCATAAAGGAAGGCTTCCTCTACTGGGATCTCAAACAGCGTAGATTGTTCAGAGGACCAAGGCATCAGGGAAAATTTCCTCTACTGTGGAATCTCAAACAGCATAGATTACCTAGAGAACCAAGGCATCAGGGAAGGATTCCTCTACTGGGATCTCAAACTGCGTAGATTGCTCAGAGGATCAAGGCATCAGGGAAAGCTTCCTCTACTGTGGGATCTCAAACAGGATAGATTGCTCCGAGGACCAAAGCATCAGGGAAATCTTCCTCTACTGTGCAATCTCAAACAGCATAGATTGCTCAGAAGACCAAGGCATCAGCAAAAGCTTCCTCTACAGTGGGATCTCAAACAGTGTTGATTGCTCAGAGGACCTAGGCATCAGGGAAGGCTTCCTCTACTCGGATCTCAAACAGCGTAGATTGCTAAGAGGACCAATTCCATCAGAGAAAGTGTTTCCCAAGGAGATCAAAAAGGGGAGAGTAACGACAACAAAGATCCATTTTGAAGATCCATCAGATGGAGAAGCAATATCTGATGACAAGGGTGGAGAATATGCTAGGCACAAACAACATAAATGGTCGAGCACAGCAATACACATTTCAGGCTACGAGCTTTTTATGCATACTCTGCGACATGCCATGGATTGAGAGACACAGGACAAATAATTTTTACGCTAGTCTTTCTAAATAAAAGCTTGCTGGGCAGCAGGTTGCTGGAGCAAGTGCCTATCCATCAAAATTTTGAGATGAAAGGTTAAGCACCCATGGGCGCTGACTGCATCATACTCAATGGTATTTCAAATCACTACCCAGTAGGAGCAAAATATATGATATTCCAAATATGTACATAGACGAGGAACAATCCGAATTCATCGTCTGCTTATGATAACTTTTACTTCATCACGATTCTTTTCAAAAAAATTTAATCCTACTTATGATCAATTGCACCTTGAACCCTGGCACTGAGAAGTGCTAACAATGTACATTATTGTATATGCATAATTCTTCCCGAAACAACAACAACAACAACAATAATAATAATTAAAACATAACAGTAGGCCACACTACAAGGCGGGAAAAACATCCTTATATGTATGTACTAGGTACTCTGCTACTAAATGGTTTGACAGCTTACCTCCATCCGAACTATGAACTTGGTCCCATTGTCCTGCTGCATGCTCTCCTTGGGCAGGCCCACGTGACTGTTCTTCACAAACCTAACGCGGTAAGCACCATTGGTCAGAGACTTGAAGGAACAATAGTTGTCTGCGTGCACCTCCAACTCAAGCTCAGAAAGATCTTGCCGCTTGCCGGAGATTGTGCCCCCAATCTTGCTCACGGCAAGGAAGATCCCGTGGCTTGTGGTGCTCCTCAAGGAGAAGCTCCCCTGGGGGGCTCTGGGCTGGACCAGGACCTCCCAGCCACCTGTCAAATGGAAGAGGAGGTAACTATTAGCAACAATACGAGATGAAAGCAACAGCTCCGACTCATTGTTTGGTTTAGAGTTCTGTACGGAGAGAGAATGTTGCATGTGAATAACCAACACCTCCTGCAATGTGCATCCTCAATCCATTACTAGACTGCCATCCGACTTGGACTCACTACACTTCCATCAGCTGTGGATATAATCAGTGCTCAAGCTGTCAACCCATGAACACTTTCATTCCTGAACCTCGGCTTTCTACTATGTACACTGTAAGACAATGTTAATCATGCACGCATTGTCTCCTAGAAGAAAGCATCCCACTTCTAGAGGGCTAGCCTCATATCATGCATCTCCACTGATAGCGCTAGAGCTAGGGAGACAGGACTAGGCTTGGGCTAGGAATATAGGACTCAGATTACATTTGCACTGGGGATAACCCGAGGGGTTGGTTTATCGGATATTTTTATGGTTAGGGCTCCGAGATTATTTTCTTGGTCCACCCTCCTTGTATGAGACTGTGCTGATTACATCATCACTCACATCCTACTTTCCCAAGGTAACCAGTGGCTTTGAGGGCACCTTGGAAGAAGGTGACAGCCAACCCGCTTGACCGGTTTATGAACTGGACTACATTTCCATTCTGAAAGGATTGCTGTAGAGAGAGTGAGAGAAATGGGGAGGGGGGGAGAGGGAGGGAGGGAGAGAGGGGAAGGAGAGAGGGGAGGGAGAGAGGTGAGGGAGAGAGGTGAGGGAGAGAGGGGAGGGAGAGAGGGGAGGGAGAGAGGGGAGGGAGAGAGGGGAGGGAGAGGGGAGGGAGAGAGGGGAGGGAGAGAGGGGAGGGAGAGAGGGGAGGGAGAGAGGGGAGGGAGAGAGGGGAGAGAGAGAGGGGAGGGAGAGAGGGGAGAGAGAGAGGGGAGGGAGAGAGAGATTGTAACATCTAGTTCTTTGTTTACATACCTGTATTGTTGTTTACCAGTTCCCACCACTCGTCAACCAGTTTCAATATTTCTACCTTTTTATTGTGACCATTAAAATACTCATGTAAACTAATGGCTAGAAGCAAATGTGTGTTGTAGAACACTCTGCCAATGGAGCACGCCAGCCAGCCCTCACTTTGTGGCTCATATTCATGCACATGTCCTTGCAACTCGATAATCCCTCCCACTTCACTTCTTGCCAAGAGTGAGGGAGAGATGATTACTTCAGGAGCCATAGCATGGCTCCATCAACTTATCAACCGGCTTCATCCCAGTGTGATGTTGGTCTAGTTTATGTTGCCATATATCAACCTTCAACCTGCCTCAACCCAGTGTGGTGCTGGTCCAGTGTGTATCCTCATAGAGCTATAGTCAGTCCAGTGTGTGTCCCCATAGAGCTATACTTCAAACTGCCTCAACTCAGTGTGGTGCTGGTCCAGTGTGTGTCCTCATAGACAACCTACTTCAACCTGCCTCAACCCAGTGTGGTGTTGGTCCAGTGTGTATCCACATAGAGATATTTTAAACCTACTTCAACCTGCCTCAACCCAGTGTGGTGTTGGTCCAGTGTATGTCCCCATAGAGCTATTGTCAACCTACTTCAACCTGCCTCAACCCAGCGTGCACAAAATTTCACTCATAATAAAACGTACTGAGACGTAGTACCCATACGGGAGCTGTGGTCCTGTGGGCATTGGCGGTGGCGGTGCTTGCTGCGGGAGGTAGCCCCCCTGAGGAGGAAGAGGATAGCCCCCTGGAGAAGGGCAACCCTGAGGAGGAGGATAGCCCCCTGGAGGAGGGCAAACTTCTGGAGGATAGACCCCTGCAGGGGGTGGAGAGCTGCCAGGATTTTGTGCTGAATATGTTGCATTAGGATACTGCCAAAAAAACACAGTAGAAGCAGCTGTTGTTATACTCAACTCTTCCACTACGAGAAGTACATACAAGCATATCCACCCCCACACACAACATCCTGGCCCCCTCTACTCTTACACTACCAGAAGTAAATTCAAGCATATGCACCCCCACATACAACATCCTAGCCCCCTTACACCACCAGAAGTACATAAAAGCATATGCACCCCCACACACAATATCCTAGCCTCCTCTACTCTTACACTATCTGAAGTACATACAAGCATGGAATGCACCCCCACTCTCAATATCCTGGCCCGCTCTACTCTTACACTACCAGAAGTACACTCAAGCATATGAACCCTCACATATAACATCCTTGCCCCCTCTACCCTTACAACACCAGAGGTACATTCAAGTATATCCACCCCCCCCCCCCACCCACCCCACACACTCAACATCTTGGCCCCCTCTAATCTTAACTACTAAAAGTACATTCAAACAATGCACCCCCGCACACAACATCCTAACCCCCTCTACTCTTACACTACCAGAAGTACATACAAGCATATGCCCCCCACACACAACATCCTGGCCCCCTCTACTCTTACACTACCAGAAATACATACAAGCATATGCACCCCCACATACACAATCCTGCCCCCATCTACTCTTACACTAGAAGTACATACAAGCATATGCACCCCCACACACAACATCCTGGCCCGCTCTACTCTTACACTACCAGAAGTACATTCAATCATATTAACCCCCACACACAACATCCTGGCCCCCTCTACTCTTACACTACCAGAAGTACATTCAAGCATATGAACCCCCACACAAAACATCCTGTGGCTCCATCTAATAGCACTCTCTCCTGCTGTTGTAGTGGGCCAGAATATGACTTCCAGAGCTAGGGCTAAGCCCAGAGTTAGGGCACCAGAGTTAAGGCCACCCTGACTTCTAGAACTAGGGCTAGGCCCAGAGTTAGGACTGGGGCCCTAAGTTACGGCAGCAGAGTTATGGCTACCCTGACTTCTAGAGCTAGGGCTAGGCATAGAGGACCAGGGCCCTAAGTTAGGGCACCAGAGCTGGGGCCACCCTGACTTCTAGAGTGAAGACTAGGACCAGAGTTAGGACTGTGGCCAGTAGTTAGGGCACCAGAGTTAGGGTAACCTGACTTCTAGAGCTAGGGCTAAACCCAGAGTCAGGGCACCAGATTTAGTCCACACTGACTTCTAGAGCAAGTGCTAGGCCTAGAGTTAGGACTGGGGCCCTAAGTTACGGCAGCAGAGTTGGGGCCACCCTAACTTCTAGAGCTGGTAGGCCCATTCTTCTAGAGCTACACAGGACTAAATACATAGGTACAGAAATCACTAGATGCTGTTTCCCACATCCCCCTTCAAATCATGGAGATGGTCTATCTCAGGGTTGAGATATTGCATGACCCAGTAATCTACACTAACTCCCTGTACAATCTAAGGATGGAGATACTGCATGATCCAGTAATCTATACTAACTCCCTGTACAATCTGAGCATGGAGATACTGCATGACCCAGTAATCTATACAAACTCCCTGTAAAATATGAGGGTGGAGACGTATAACCCAGTAATCACTCCCTGTACAATCTGAGGGTGGATATACTGCATGACCCAGTAATCTATACAAACTCCCTATCAAAGTTCACACCCCACAAAAATATCACTTTCCCTCAAAATAGAATTTTAATGAGGATGACAAGCCTGCAAATCAATATGCATCAACACCAATGAGTTTTACTCAGCAACCAGCAACTAAACTACAGAAAACACAGTGCAAACCATCTAGTTTCACATTCTCTGTTGGCATTGCTCAATATTTTAAACACATTGGAAGAAAAAAAAACTGTGGTCATGACTTTGGAACTCCATAGATGTCCCTCTTATGAACCTGATATATACAGTAGAGCTCAAAAGGTAGATCTCTCTGTGTGCCCTATTTTGACAGTAGAAACTGCTGCATAGGTATAACCATACCCAAGTTACAGGCGGTCAAAGTTGGGGGTCTCAAAACCTGCATGCTCGAATTCTCTGCAGTTATGATTCCTTATTGGAAAGTGCTAGACATTGGCATGACAAGAGGTAGCCCAATGGCACAAAATGAGTGCTTTCATTAAACACAGAAACATGAGTATGTGGTCAAGTGCAGTTATGGGCTCTGCAAATGAGTATGTCCCATTTTGGTCCGAAGGTATCTGAATATAAAAATAGATCCAACTACGTACTGGCAAGTATGCTCTTGACAAAATCCCATTACGCAAGCAAACTTGTGTTACAAGCTTAGTGGGCTGGCAAGTTACAGGTCTTGTGTTGTCAACTAGGAAGCCTCGAACATTGGGTGGCCCACTTTTAAACCAGCATTGGTCACACTTCAATATGAATTGGTGGCCCACTTTTAAACCAGCATTGGTCACACTTCAATACGAGTGGGTGGCCCACTTTTAAACCAGCATTGGTCACACTTCAAAATGAGTGGGTGGCCCACTTTTAAATCAGCATTGGTCATACTTCAATACGAGTGGGTGGACCACTTTTAAGGGGGGACAGTTGCATTTTAAAGCGGAGGACTAGCCCATATATATGTTCTGCTCTTTCTAGAAATATGGCCCGTTTATAGATTGTACTGCGCAATCATTGAATTTCTAGATTGCGTGCCAATCTATAGATTGGTGCTCAATCTATAGTTTGTGCAGGAGGCAATCTATAGATTGTGTCAGCTGATAATTGATAGTTTGTGCAATTTAGATATTGTAACTATCAGTAGATTATGCAACTGCCAAAGGTGCTGATCTAAAAATATTAACTGAAAGGCTACTTGATTAACTACTTGATTAGCTATTTGATTAGCTCTATAGATTGTGCAGCTGATAATTGATAGTTTGTGCAATTTAGATATTGTCACTATCAGTAGATTATCAACTGCCAAAGGTGCTGATCTAAAAATATTAAATGAAAGGTATGACTTGATTAGCTGGTTTGGGTGTACAAAAAGACTGGCATGGTCTATATGGTCCATATGTGATCACTCTTCAGTATCTAAGAGAAATGAATGACTTGAAGGAGCAACGTGATATATTTGAAGAATTCTGTAGGCAACATTATGGAGGCTATGGAAGTGAAAATTGTCTAGGTTGTGCTAAGAGCAGGCATGTGACAATGGCTAAAGGAGAGAGAATTGTAAGAATATTGAAAGGAAATAATGAAGAATCTGAGACACCTCAGTTCAGACCTTGGATAAAACAGAGAGGTTTCAAGCTACTTTCTCATTAATCACTTGGCATCAAAGATGCACTTTGTTTCCCTGCAAAGAAGGAGGGTTGTACTATACAGTCTATGTAAAAATGAGTGATAGTAGAATGAATATAAGAAGTAGCTACATAGAGGAGATATTATATCAATAACACTGGGTGCAGTAACATTTCTTAGCTTAGTGTAGCTTACAGCAATCTGTGTGGTGGTAGTTAAGCATCCTTTCTTGTGCTTTTCGCCCTGGTTGGCCCAGTACCTTGGGATTATAAGTGTACCTAGTCTTTAGTTACAATCCCAGTATGTTTTTTTATTTGATGAAAGTAAGTCCCTGACTTTTAGTAGGTGTAAAGTCTTATTATACATCATAAAATATTAGACGTATATGCTAAAAAATTACAAACAATTGTATATGTGTACATACCTAGCTAGCTATCTATTTACCATTTTCACAAAATCCAAATGACCCTACACTGTTATCTGACTGGAGAAAAGTAGCTTATGTTGAAAGATTTCTTCAGCATTCTTGAAGAAGTTCATTGTCATGAGAAAGGTCATATTGGTGAAAAGAAGACAGTTGCAGAGGTACAGAAGGAGTCAATTTAATACACATCATTGAGACCAAAATAAATACAGTATGTTAATATAAGACCATTTTTATAATACATGTACTAATTTAGGTATCTAGGGTGTATGACTGCTTGCCACGAGCTGTGGGTGAAAAGTTTGTTGCATTGTGTGGAGTTTGTCATTCTAACAAGCCACAGACCACTAGAGTACCCCTGAAGCCAATATTATCATCTGGATTTATGACTCGAGGACAGGTAATCTATAGAAAAATTATGACCCCATTATAACTATTTTTCTGCATATGGAACTCGTGATGAAATAAATGTTCATATTACATAGATAGATCTAATTGACATGAGACATCGACCAGATGGGACATACAGATGGATATGGATCACTGGTCCAAGTGTCATGTCCTGTTCGCTCTGTCAAATAAGGTCTTTGCCTTCCTTGGAACACCTCGAATTTTGCACTCAGACAATGGACTTGAATTTGTCAATGAAATTGTGCATAACGTAGTGAAGGAGCAGGGGAAGTGACAATAGTGAATGGCAGACCCAGAAATCCAAAATGTCAAGGAATGGTAGAGCAAGGTAACAGTGTTGTAGAGAGAATGATTGGGCTCACTTTCAAGAGGATCAGAGTGCCGACTACCCTCTTTAGTCAGAACGGCTACCAGCTATCCAATGTACGGCAATAGTGGATAATGTTTTATTGAATGCATATTAATAATGAATGTACATTACAGATCAGCTCAATTCCACTATTCATGGGACAATGAAAACAAGCCCATATGAACTAGCATTTGGCCAACCCCCTCGTCAAAACATATTTCCTGGTATCCATGGCACAAAGATTTTGGAAGAGGATGTGGAAGATATCATTGAAGATAGACAAATTGAAGAGGATTCTTCTCATCAGTTCAATATCCCGTGGCACAATGATTTTGGAAAGATGTAGAGGATGTCTTTGAATGCAGAGATATTCAAGACAGCAAAAGTGACCACGAAAGTGACTGCGAAGTAGGAATACTTGGTAATTTTAAAAAACACTTGAAACTGCCCCAAGAAGCCAATAAACAATTACGCCAGGATGCTGAGAAATTGAAACTAAAATATTGTAAATCCAAACACAAAAAGGTGATGCTATTCAACACAGGAGATTTTGTTAGCATAAGGATTCCACGGCTTAACCGGACCTCAACTGAACTCCATCGACTTACTTGTGTGATTGTTGAGCGACTTGGTTCAAAACTTATATCGATTGAGGTTTGCTGACTATAATATTATTCTGTGCCAATATTTCCATTATACTTGAAAGGCAGCATGCTTCATTTAGACAGCCTTTTTATCTGCTTGTGCAATGAAATTACTACACGTAAAATTTATCAATTTACGCATTTTTAATGATGTATAGTGGGGCCAATGTGCTCAGTATTTTGTGATTCCCTTCCCCCCTTATGAAGCCCTATAAATGGAAATGTAGTGGCTAGCATAGATGGTTATTAAATTTGGTTAATTTGCATACTTTATCCCTGTTGGTTTATATTGTAGGAGTGAGCAAGGTATACTTCACAAGTGCTATGGTGAAGGTGATTTAGAGCTCTACTGTGGAAGGCTCAATTTATCAATTTCAGGATGGAAAGAGTCACCTACATTATCATTAAGTGAAGCAGCCAATTTATCGAATCCACAAAACGACTTTCAAGGTGGGCATTGCAATTGCAAGACAAGTTGCAAGAAGAAAGGTGCCAAATGCTCTTCAAACTGCCATTGTGGAACCACTTGTTATAATAATCAACCAATTTCACCCGAAAGCCATTAGGAACCTACATCTTACATGTCTCCCCCATCGAAGAAAGCGAAGGAAATTGGCACGGTTTCAGGATCAGAGTCTGACAAGAATGAAACTTAACCTGCAAATCTTCATATGCCTGGTGAAGAGAAAAGTACTCCAATCACTATTCTCAACACTAAACCAATTCGCACTGCCTACCTCAGTTTTTCCTTACCTATGAAGACAAGAAAGTTCTCGAAGAAAATGGGTGGCTAAATGATAAGCACATTAATACCGCACAAAAGCTTTTGCTGCAGGAGTTAATGGACTACAGAATACTCTTTTGGATCAGGTAAACAAGTGGGATGAAATGAAATCCAATGGTATCCAAATACTAAATGAGAATCAGAACCACTGGGTTTGTGTTTCGACATTGAATAATCCAGACACAATACAAGTATATCACAGTTTGAAAAAAAAGAGTCAGCAAAGGTTTGACAAAGCAACTTTGCTCAATCTTACACAGGAGCTCAGATGCCATTACAGTTCAGGCAATGCCATCTCAAATTCAGAAAGGTGCGGCAGATTGTGGACTTTTTTCAATTGCAACTGCAACTGCTCTATGCCATGGGTCCCTCCCAATGCTATCATTTGGGATCAGTCAAGCATGAGAAACCATCATATTAAATGCTTTGAAAAGGGGGTAATGGCACCATTTCCTGGATGAGTTCAAGATATCACAATCGATATATGTACTAAACATTTTGATATTAATATATATATATAGCCATGATTCATTCTCTATCATCAATTTGCCAAAGATTTATAGATGGCACAAATTCTTAGATAATTTTGGACAAGGCTGCAAGTCTACTGAAGGGCAGCAGTTATTACAGGCTGTGTCGGTCCATCAGTCAGTCTCCTTGTGCTTGAGTTGTGAAGTGTGTGACTGTAATAATAAATATTATGAGCTTGTATTAAGGAGCATATTGGTAGTGAGTGCACTATTTGGTGGCACTCTATTGAGTACCGCTTGCGAGAAAGACAGTTCTGAGGGCATTTGAGAGGAGTGTCCTTGGACAGTTGTTGGCAGTGGTGGGATAGCAAGTGTTTCTACTAGCTGCAGACCCGAATAGCTTAGCTAAGCTACTTGTTGTTTCGATTGCAAGGTTGATTGTGTGAACTGTCGAATTGAATCAAGGTTTCTTCGTGTAAAAGTGCTCGGTGATAGAATGGCTTCGAAACGACAGACAAGACAGACTTCCGAACTTGACGAAATGGCGGACCAATGAGATGAGGTAACGACAACAGAGGTCATGATGCTGAATCTCCAGATGAATGAACAGTTGGACAAGGAACAGAGAGGTGAGATGCAACAGAGGGATCGAGAACATGGAAAAGATGAGGAACGTAGAGAACGATGATATAAGGAAGAGGCTGAAAGAGAACATCGAGAAGAGATAGAATTGCAAGCGAGATGTTGGGAGGATCTATTGCTGAGAAAACTGGAGGAAAAGACACGGAGTGGATCAAGTGAGATAACAGAGTCCTTGCTTGGAACAGAATCAGGATGCAGAAAGAAGGTGGAAAGGTTTGGCCAGATGGCACCAGAAGGGGAGGCAGGGACTTACTTCTCTTCTCTTCAGGCACATATTTCTACCTATCGCGTTGACAAGTCAAAGTGGACCCATTATTTGGCTCCACTGTTAGACCCACACCCCAAACGGATCTACATTAACTTGTAGGAGAGTGAGCTAGTGACTATGACATTGTGAAGAAGGCACTCTTAAATCACTTCCAGGTGACTCAGATGATCTACAGAACAAGTTGGACCAACTTAAGAGACAATCAGGAGAGACGTGAGTGACGGCAGGAGACCGAGGAAAATCAATTGCAAGAAAGTGGATTGCAGACTGCACGAGCATGGAGGAGGTGGCAGGGCTGATTGCTCTGGATTTGTTATTGAAGGGAATGCCCAGGCAACTTGCTACGTATGTCAGAGACCGAAATCCAAAGAAGGTTGGGGAAGGAATGGAAGCAACAGATGACTTTATGAGTATCCGAGGTTGGAACTACGACACCAGTCAGAAGCGGAGAGACCGCTAGGAAAACAGTACAGGCCGGAGGATAGAAGCTGCCCACCCACCAATTGAAAGGAGTTATTATCAAAGAGATAGAGAAGAAACCAGAGAAGGTGTTCCAAGTAAGCCTGACATGGAGAGGGAACAGGTGTCAAAGCCAGGGAAGACAGCATTCAAGTATGAAAAACAATATAAACCAAGGTGCTTTAGTATAACCAACCAGGGCCAGGGTTTCATTTAGAAAATTGTCCAAGGGGGAGCAACTGGAGGAATCTGGATATTAAGGGGGGGCATGATGGTTAAAGATGTAACAAATATTCTAATGAATTTTAATAATACAATTTCCAGGGGGAGGGGGGGGGGAAAGGTTCCAAGGGGGGCAGCCACCACCCCGCCCCCTCCTATAATGAAACCCTGAGGGCACTTTGCCGCTGAGTGCCACACCTAAACAAAATCAAGTTGGAAGATGCAAGTATGGTCAACTCTCTCACTCAATGCCAGGAACTAGATCTTCTTGAGACAGAGATAGATAGAAAGGCAACTGTGAGAGTGACAGTTGGTGGAACTCAATGTCACAACATCTTGTTCGATACGGGAGCTGCACAGACAGTGGTCAACCGGGATCTGGTAAAAAGCAGACCAATACACTGGCAAGACAAGATATGCTGAAGCATTCAATGGCTCGAGAGGAGCGTTTCCGATTGCCAAGTTTGAAATGGAAGTGGATGGAGTATGTCAAAATTTTGAAGTTTTGGTGATAAAGAATTTGAAGCATGATGCCTGCTGGGACTGGATATGCCAGGATGTTAGGAGGTGGGAAAACGTGTTTTGTACAACACATTGATCTACATGGTCAGGATGTGGTCGGTCCCGAGCAATGAGCTACAGAAGTTGCCCCAAGATCACAAGGAAGGAGAAGCAGAGCTGTCTGAGAGTTCAGAAGACAGTGAAGGTGAGGATGAAGAGATAACAGAAAGATCCAAGTTGAAGAAGGATGTCCCTGATGAACACAACAGTAAGGAGGGAGAAACTGCTAGTAGTGAAGACTCGGAGTCAGTAATTGAAGAGATTGACGATGATGAAGGAAGGAATGATCTCACAGATAAGGTGTTGGAACCACCACTGAAGGACAGCCAAGCTACGAGGTGACGGGCTAGAGCAGACTACTACTGCAAGTTGTATGGAGACCCTCTGGATATGGACATCCAAATGCTGAGGAGTTAGCAGAAGGCAGATGATGCTTTGAAAAGGTTATGGAGGAAGGTGGAGAAGGGAGATACTGGTTTTATTGTGGAGGATGAATTGCTATGGAAGTTGTCAAGGATAGAATGGCAGATGAAATGACACAGTTGTGTTTGCCGGCATCATTACGATCGATGATATTGTCACTTGCACATCAGCCTGGACATTTAGGCCAAGACAGGACCACACAGAGGATACTGGACGATTATTTCTGGCCAGGCGTAGATGCCGATGTCAAGGAACTATGCAAAGCTTGTTATGACTGTCAACGTGCAACACGACAATATCAACCACCAGCACCATTACGACCTCTGCCAGTTATCGAAACAGCATTCACTAGCATTGCGATGGACATGATTGGTCCACTTCCAACCACAATTGAAGGGAAGAGGTTTACCTTAGTCATCATGGATTATGCTATTCGGTGGCCAGAAGTGTTCGCACTACGTGTTAGGACAGTGTCACAGTGGTGATGAACTAATGATTTTATTCACTTGTGTAGGAGTACCTGATGAAATCCTAATGGATTGCGGACAGAATATTGTGAGCAGGCTAATGAAAGAGCGGTACAGATTACTGGGAATGAAGAACATTACTACCACATACCATCCTGCTACAGACGGAATACTAGAACATTTCAAAGCTACAATAAAAATTATGATGAGGAAGACTAGCAAGAAATGGGACAGACAAAGGGATATGGCATTGCCTTTCATTTAGTGGGAGTACAGAAGATCACTAAATGACAGCACTGGGTTCACTCCATCAGAACTATTGTATGGACGTCAAATACGTGGACCGCTGCAAGAACTCAAAGAAAAATGGACTGGAAATGCAACAACACCCAAGAATGAAATTGCCTAAATAACGTCGATACAAGATCGAATTAAGGACTTGGCAAGAAAAATTGAAGAAACCAAAAAGAAAGGTCACAAGGAACGCTTTGACAAAAAGGCTAGAGAAAGAACATTTGGAAAAGGAGAGTTGGTAATGCTCCGAACACCGATACTTGGTCCCAAGATGGGGAAGGACCGTATATGTTTGTAGAAAAGATTGATGACACCACATATCAACTCAACATGCCGGATCATCCAAGAAGGAAAGTACAGACACACATTAGCCTTCTCAAGGAATTCATATCGCCGGTGGCAGGATGCATGTTGGTCAGCACAAATGAAGAAGTTGATAACTTTGGACCACAGGGAGAAGAAGAGAGGAAAGGCATGCCCCTGATAAGCAAAGTATTGACGGCAGAAGAGAAGAAAGAAGTTCAAGGAGTGGTCAAGAGGCATTTGGGTTTGGGACAAAGCCCTCCTGGACTTACAACAAAAACAAACATAAAAATCGAGATGGGAACAGCATATACCATCAGCAGACCACCTTACAGACTGGACATCATGAAAGTGAGGTTAATGGATGACGCAGTGAGCAAACACCTGCAATTAGGAATCGCATCACACGTAAAGCCCATGGGCTTTACCTGCTATTCTTGTTGCAAAAAAGGATGGAAGCAAATGCTTATGCATCGATTACAGATGTCTCAACAGTATCACAGTGTTGGATCAGTTTCCCTTGCCACTAATCAATCATCTGCTGGACAAGCTGGGGAAGGCCACATTTATCTCAACTCTGGATCTTGAGAAGGGTTACCATCAGGTACCTGTGCGTGAGGAATCTATCGAGAAAACAACATTTATCACACCACGAGGTAAATGGGAATACCTACATATGCCATTCGGGCTAAAGAATGCTCCGTCAACATTTCAAAGGCTCATGAATACTATCACTATAGACATGGCTGACTTCGCCTCTGCGTACAATGAAGACATCATCATTTACAGTTGCACTTTCAAGGAGCATATCAAACATTTGAAGATGGTTTTCGTAAGGTTGGAGTAGACAGGATTAAAACTCAACACAAGCAAATGAGTGTTGGCTGAGAGTCATTGCAAGTATTTGGGACATTGTGTGGGAGAAGGAAGAATTAGACCATTATAGGCAAAGGTGAAGGTGGTGTTGGACTACCTGCATCCCAAAAAGAAGAAGGACATGAGAACCTTTTTAGGTCTCACTGATTATTATCGGAGATTAGTACCTGACTATGGCACTTTCGCTATCCCCATCAATGAAATCACGAGAAAGTGCTCACCAGACAAGATTGAGTGAAGAGAAGGTGATGGCTTTTGAGCAGCTGAAGAATGCTCTAACGTGAGACCCGATACTGGAAAGTCCAGATGAACAGAAGCCATTCCTGTTACAAACAGATGCCTCGGGGGTTGGAATTGGCGCAGTCTTGAGTCAGATGAAGGAGGATGGGAAGGAATGACCAATAGCATATTATTCGAGGAAGATGAAACCAGCAGAGACACGATACTCCGTTACAGAGTAAGAGTGCTTGGTGGTGGTGGAATCCGTCAGGCACTTCATAAGTGGAGCACCATTCACATTCATGGCTGACCACAGAAGCCTCATCTACCTGGACCAGATAAAAGATGACAGTGGACGCCTAATGCGCTGGTCTCTCTCTCTTCAGGCGTACCTGTTCAACATTGTACACCACAGGATGAAACACCAGAATGCTGACGGTCTCTCCAGGCAATCCTGGAATGGAAGGACAGAGATAGTATGCAGAGGGCTCTCAGGAGAAGAAGGAAGGGATCTCACAGGGCTACCTTGTGGTCAGGGAAAAGCAAGAATGATCCTGCAACCGCTAGAGAACAAGGAGGCTTGCGATGAGCAACGAGAGACTCAATGGAATGTGTAAATTGATGTAGTGGTTAAAGACTAAACCCACAGAACATTTGTATGTGTGTTAGTTAGGGTAGTGTTGGACAGTTGTGATTGGTCGTGGTTAATGGTGTTACATCGTATTGTGACTATATATGATAAGATCCACACTGGGCTGCAAGCCTACTGAAGGGCTGCAGTTATTACAGGCTGGGTCAGTCCATTCAGTCCTTGTGCTTGAGTTGTAAAGTGTGTGATTGTAATAATAAATAATATGAGCTAGTATTGAGGAGCATATTTGTAGTGAGTGTACTACTTGGTGGCAGTGTATTGAGTACCGCTTGCGAGAGACAGTTCTGAGGGCATTTGAAAGGAGTGCCCTTGGACAGTATTGGTCACATTTCAATACGAGTAACAGTGTAAAAGGTCTGTGTAGTATCTACGACTGGCAGAGGTTCCCAGCATTGCCTGGGAAAGGGTAAAACATCAGGTGCACAAAATGGGAAGTCCCTCTCCCTCCCCCAAGTGTTGAGTCTTAACAGTAACCTTCACAACTTCCTGTTATTTGTCTAATAGCTACCTATAAAAAAGATTGTCATAACCAGTTGAAGATGACGCTGCCCTATGTATGTAAATCTTGCCATTTCAGCAGCTGCAGTTATCTTCAGAGCAGGGCTAGAAGCAGCCCGCTAGAGAACTCAACACTGCTCTCTGTAACATGTTGCCATTTCAGCAACTATGGTGCTTTTCTAATAGAGTAAGGAGTAAGGTTAGACGCAGCCCAACCAGCAAACTGTTTGTATTAGGTGAGCTCTGAAACAATGATGCTAGTGTAGTTTTGTTGATAGTTTTGTTGCCATGGAGCATTATTTGTGTGCTATCGTCCCGGAAGTGAATAACACATGCAGGTATATACCTAAACAAAATGGCCAATGTTCGCAACCCATTTATGGGGAGGATGATGACTTCCAGTTAGTCTGGAGTTTAAATTAGCCATACGCAGCTTGTTTCTTCTGTCTCTGTATATAACTACACCGTCCTGCTAATGTTGAGCTTCTTAGCTTCAAAACTGTATCTGTCCATAAAGGACACACAGAGAGACAGACTTTCTCAATTAGAATATATACTGCTCTCTCCTGGCATGTTCCCTTTGTCTCAGCCTATCTACATGTAGATATTGCTGCTCAGCTTTCCTGCTCTCCTGACATGTACACTTTGTCTCAGCCTATCTAGATATTGCTGATCAGCTTTCCTGCTCTCTCCTGACATGTCCACTTTGTTTCAGCCTATAGAGATGTTGCTGCTCAGCTTTCCTGCTCTCTCCTGACATCTTCACTTTGTATCTCAGGATATATACCCTAGAGGATGCTCCATACTAAGCTAAGTAAGTTTTCATCTGTGATCTCCCTCCTTGAAGTAAGACTAAACCAATAGCAGCTGTTAGCTATAGCTTTTATACAAAACACTATACAGATGCTGCTTGAGGATGTTCTGTACAAATAGTTTTCATCTGTGGTCTTGTTCAGTGGGCAAAGTAGACTGGCAAGGAACTCAGAGCTATATTGAATGAGCAATTTCTTGGTGGAGTGGCTACCCTAACTTCTGGAGTTGTTATAAGCCTTGTTTGTTCTTGTTCTAGTATGGCATCAAGCAACAGAGCTAGATATATTCAAAGGGAACTCTCAAGAGTAGATAACGAAGCAAAAGCACCTGAACAAAAGCTAGTTACTCTATCAACTCCTGAGAGTTTCCAAATATATATATACCCATATTAGAATATGAACAAACAAGGCTCATAAAAGCACCAGAACTTAGGTAGATATATCTATATCAAAGGGAACTCTCAAGAGTAGAAAACTAGCTTTTGTTTTGCTAAAATGTCAACTAGATAATAATTCAATAAAGCTTTTTGTTTTAGTTGGATATATAAGCTTGGTACTCTAGCGTTATAACTAATTCACTTACTGGGAACTTTTCTCCGACTATCCATTAGTAGAGGTAATTAATGAGACCAACAGACCAATACAAGGATAGGATTTCAAATTTTGTCCAATAGAGCATAAGGCTATAAAGATAATATGCTTTTTTGGCCGTTTCCCCCCCTTTTTTCTCCATGTCCCCTTCGCTCACATCACAATGCCCTGCTATTATATTAGTAAAGAATGGTGATGATATTAGGCTCTGCAGAGACAGCTATGAAGATGGTGATGATATTATGCTCTGCAGAGCCAGCTATGATACTAGTATTATATTAGGAAAGATTGGTGATGATATTATGCTCTGCAGAGAAAGCTATGAAGCTAGTATTATATTAGTAAAGAATGGTGATGATTATGCTTGCCAGAACCAGCTAGTATTATATTAGTAAAGAATGGTGATGATTATGCTCTGCAGAGCCAGCTATGAAGCTAGTATTATATTAGAAAAGAATGGTGATGATTATGGCTCGGCAGAGCCAGCTATGAAGCTAGTATTATATTAGTAAAGAATGGTGATGATTATGGCTCGGCAGAGCCAGCTATGAAGCTAGTATTATATTAGTAAAGAATGTTGATGAATATGCTCTGCAGAGCAAGCTATGAAGCTAGTATTATATTAGTAAAGAATGGTGATGATTATGCTTGGCAGAGCAAGCTATGAAGCTAGTGTTATATTAGTAAAGAATGGTGATGATTATGCTTGGCAGAGCAAGCTATGAAGTGAGTAAGAAAAACTTGAAATGATTTTTTTGTGGTATGAACAGGAACCCCAGGGGCTCTACACATCGTGTGTGTTCTAACGACTGTCCTACTCCCCTTTAATTGAACATCACATGCCAAACATTCTTCAATGTCAAGGGATAAGGCTTGTGATGAGTTACAAGTACATGTTGGCATTCCCAAGCTGTTTGCCTGTAGACGAGCACGGCCTAAGAAAAGCTTAATTCCTCTTTCTTGGTCTTTGATTTTGCCAACAAACTTGATTGTGATGGAGACAAGTGATACCCTTTACTACATTTTAGTGAAGCCTCAACTGCAATGATTTTTGGGAATGTGTGTAGGCACACATCACTCTCATGACCCACATGGCATTCCAAAGCAAAGCACGGGATCATTTATGGAGGTCCAAATAAACTGGCCAGAGCTAGGGCCAGGGTTTAGACATAGAAATAGGGCTGGTAACTAGGGATAGAGCTATGGCTAGTACTGGGACTAGGAATAGAGCTAGGACTAGGGCTTGAACTAGGGATAGAGCTAGGACTAGAGCTAGGGATAGAACTAAGAATAGAGGCTGGGACTAGAGATGGGACTAGGGAAAGAAATAGGAATATAGCTACATGTAAGACTAGGCCTGGGAACGACTTTTGGACAATTAACAGCAATATTTGATCCCAGGGTGGGTCCATGGCACCATTGGATCCGCATGGCACTCAGAGAGCATGCATGTGCTGCAGTCACATGACCATTCATAGCAGCATACATATGTGCTGCAGTCATGACTATTCATAGCAGCATATGCTGCAGTCAGTGACCATTGCCTAATGAGGAATTTGAAACTGTTAGTGGTGGTGTTGGTACACAATCAAATGACACTAATTCGTGCCCAAAAATAAGTCACTATTATGCTAACTTGACATCCTTTCTGTTGATGTGTTGAACACTCAGGTTAATGCAGACAATGTATTGGCTGTGATGTAACTGTCATCTGTGAAGTCTTTTATGCGAGATAACACTTGGCAGACATGTGAAAGCATAATGGTAATAGAGTTCAGTTCCAAATCAGAAGGTGTGGATGAATGATGTTAATGTCCATTCTGTCGGGTCTCTATTGAGATCACAAGCCAAGAAGAAGCTAGTGGCACATCAAGGAGGCTACTTACATAGTTATATACAAACTTCAATCTGTAAACCCATGGGCCAAGTTCTAGATTGTAGCCCTACTCCTATCCATATCTCTAGATTGTAGCCCTACTCTTAGCCCTAGCTCTAGATTGTAGCCCTACTCCTAGCCATAGACTGTAGCCCTACTCCCTGTAGCCCTACTCCTAGCCCTAGCTCTAGACTATAGCTAGCTGTAGCTCTAGACTGTAGCCCTACTCCTCGCCCTCTAGCCTATAGCCCTACCCTCAGTCCTAACTCTCGAGTGTAGCCCTACTCCTAGCCCTAATTATAGCCCTAGCTCTGGCATTAGCTCTAGCCAGTAGCCTTAGCCACTTAGCCATACCCAAATTCTAGCTTGTAGCCCTACCCATAGCCTTAGCTCTAACCCTAGCTGTAGCCTGAGTCCTACCTCTAATTCTAACTTAGCCCTAGCTCTATCCTTAGCCGTCTAACCTTAGCCATATCCCTAGCCCTAGTTCTAGCCTATAGCCTTAGTCATTAATAACCCCAGCCCTAGCCTGTAGTCCTATCGCTAGCCATAACCTATAGCTAGTCTTGGAAAGTTCACTATGCAATGCTACATACTGCTATATGGCGCCACTAGTCCTGTCAGTCACTGAATGCGCTCACTGATAAAACACAATGCAGCAAGCCAATTCAAGATCAAGCAGGAATTCACTTAGGACTCTTCTGCCATCAGCTGCATTCCATCAATTCACTGTTAAGTGTTTCCATGTCCATAAATAGACAAACTTAGCAATCGACAACCTGCTTAGAGAGAATGTGTCCTTAAAACAACCTTGGATCCATGGAGAAGGTGAGGCAAGTAATTCTGCCAGGCAGACAAGATTTAAATTTGCTAATTAGCTAGAGCTGACCTGCTATTAGCTTCTTCTTGGCTCATGTTCTCAACAACAGCCGATGCTAGTGGAGGCAATGGTAGAGCTACACTGTGTAGTGCTGCAGAGAAGTGCATACACACTAGACTACACAGGAGCATCATGACACCTGTCTTCCTCTATAGTTAAAGCCCAAGTACCTAAAGCTCCAGCTTCCCTGGCTTTATCTCTAGTCCTAGTTTTAATTGGCCCTAGTGTAGCCTTAGACTTTACTGCCTTTAACCCTAGCCCTGCCTTTAATCCAGCCCTACCTTTAAACCTAACCCCACTTTAACCCTTGCCCTACTGTAACCCTAGCCCTACCTTTAACCCTAGCCCTACCTCTAACCCTGGTTCTGCCTTTAATCCAGCCTACTGGAAAAATAGCTTCAATCCTAGCCCCAGTCCTAGTTAACCCTAGCATAACTGCCTTAGCATCAGTACGAGCTCTAACCCTATATCTACTGCATTTAATCCTAGCCTAACTGAGAAGGCACTGTTTCATACCTGTAACCCTAACACTAGCTTCAATCCTAGCCCTAGCCCTAGCTTCAATCCTAGACCCAGTCCTAGTTTTAACCCGGTATCTCCTGCATTTAATCCTAGACTAATTGAGCAGGCACTACTTCATACCTGTAACCCTAGCAATAGCTTCAACCCTAGCACTAGCTTCAACCCTAGCACTAGCTTCAACCCTAGCCCTAGCTTCAATCCTAGCCCCAGTCCTAGCATTAACCCTGTATCTACTGCACTCTTACTGAGCAGGGACTGTTTCATTAGGAGACTAGTGCACATAACAACAGTACAGGAGCCACAGGAAACACCAAACAGAACCAATGCTACAGATATATGTGTCACATTACACAGGCCCAGAGGAGCCTATCAGGTAAGGCTTCACCCTACCAATATTTGGCTCTTTACTTCAATTAATATTTTGCTGATCTTGAGTTTGAATTTTTAGAGTAGCCAATGCATGCATCAAAAACTCTCAGAATGTCATGTATTACTACACTCCCAAAGTTTGAAGCATGCAAGCTAATTAACAGCCAGCTTTGTTACTTGCTTGTAAATTAATGTGCCAGCTGGCATGCAATGACTAGGATGCCAGCTGTGATTAGCTAGTTCTAGAATATTCTGGTCATGTGGTGTACCATGTGCTCTTGTTACAATGGCTGCTCTTTCAAGTTTCACTGATGTCCCAGAACTTCCTACTGCTCCTCACCAGCCCGCTAATTTTAAATTCCCCAAGCGATCTTTTGGGGTGAAGAGTGTTGTTTGTCGGTCATTTCAATCCACTTGGCTCAAGCAATGGCCATTTCCACACTACGATCAGTTAAAAGATGTTGTTTACTGACACACTAGTGTGACAGGCTTCAAACATGGGAAAATTAGGTCTTCATCAGCCTTTGTAAGTATCTCTCAATAGTTTTGGTGTGTATGTGTATCATTTAGTAAATCACTAATTTTTCAATATATAGACATCCATAGGATTTAGTAATTGGAAAAATGGAACCAGTTTATTCCAAAAACATCAACTAAGTGACTATCATTGAGAAGCAGTTGATGTAGTCATCAGAATTCCAGCTACGACAAAGTATGTTGGGGAGCAACTTGTAAAAAATCATGCCAAAGAAAGAGAATACAATCGCAAAACGCTTCTAAAGATTGAGTCTAGCATTCGATATTTGGCTAGACAAGGGTTAGCTCTGAGAGGTGATGGGGATGAAGGAGATGGAAATTTTCGTCAACTGCTGGAGATTAATGGTGAAGATGATACTGAAATGATTGAATTGTTGAATCTCTTGCAAATATACTTCACATCAAATTCAGAATGACATTTTTGGTGTTATGGCTAATAATATTCTCAGAAAAATTACAGCTTTACTTCAACAGTCCCCTTTCCTCACTGTTATGATCAATGATGCAACAGACATTTCCAATAATGAGCAGGCAACTATCATTTTCCGTCACGTTAATGAACGGTTCGAGGTTTTGGAAGGCTTATACCAAGTTCCATGTATTGATGCTGAAACACTGACAAGCATTATTATGGATTCCATGGTTAGGCTGAATTTACCCTTATGCAAGCTTCAGGTCCAGTGCTATGATGGAGCTAGCACCCCATGAGGGGAGCAAAATCTGGTGTCACATAAATGATCCTTGATCTGGAACATGTGCTGTTTTTACCCACTGCTATGGACACTATATTAATCTAGCAGTAAGTGATTCAGTAAAACAGACGCAGCTCATGCGAGATGCACTTGATGTGACATATGAAACTACAAAATTAATAAATTCTCCACTGGACATGAATGTCTATTTTGAAATTTGAGGCAAGCTAGTGATATGACTACATCAGCAGGCATTAGAACACTTTGTCCCACTTGGTGGACTGTAAGGGCTGATTAACTGGATAGTATCATGAACAACAGCCAACATCAGACGAAGCACTTGATTTGGCGAGGGATACTGAAACAAAGGCCAGAATTATTGGAGTTTCTTCACAGATGAAATCTTTTGACTTCCTTTTTGGTTTACACTTGGGTGAAATGCTATTTCGACATACAGACAACCTGGGTGCAGCATTACAGAAGAAGACCATATCTGCTGCAGAAGGTCAGCATATTGGCAAGATGGTAATTGATACACTAAATTCATTTCATACAGAACAACTGTTTCGATTGTTTTGGGGAGAAAGTTAACAAATTTGCTCAATTAGTGGATGTGAGTGATCCACAACTTCCATGTCAACAGAAGACACCATGGCATTATTAAATTGGGGAATCTAGTGGTGATTTTCACATGTCTGCTAAGCTCTATTTTTTACAGCAGTGCTATGAAGCTATTGATGACATTACAAATTGCTTGAAGAGTCAACTTTGAACAACCTGGATACAATGTTTACTGCAACCTGGAGAAGCTTTTGAGAAAAGCAGCTAAAAGGGAAACTTTTGAAGTTGAAATTGAATTTGGATGCTCATTTTATAAAGGTGATTTCAACCAAGTTCTCCTAAGTTCTCAACTTCTTACCTTTGCTATTGATTTTGAACGTCTGCTGAAGGTAATGGGGCTGGTGTTACGATATCTGATATCAGGGACTTCTTTCAATCCCTCAGTGCAGGCCAAAGAGAGCTACTCAGCCAAGTATGCCGCATCATGCAACTCCCATTTGTAATGTCAGCTACTTCAGAACATTCTTTTAGTGCCTTACGAAGAGTGAAAAATTACCTTCGCAGCTCCAAGATAGAGAAAAGATTAAATAATCTAATGGTACTGCTTGTACACAAGGAACATACAGATTCTCTTAGTAAGATAGATATAGCTAGTGAATTTGTTGGCAAGTGTGATAACAGGAGAAAGATATTTGGGAAGTTTAATAAGTTTTGTTTTACATTCATGTATATACCGACTTTATTCTTTGCCCAAGGTTGAAGTGGAGGTGGATGGAGTAAGTCAAAATTTGGAAGTTTTGGTGATAAAAAATTTGAAACATGATGCCTGCTGGGACGGGATATGCCAGGATGTTGGGAGATGGGAAAACATATTTTGTACGACATATTGATCAACATGGTCAGGATGTGGTCGGCACCAAGCAAGGAGCTATAGCAGTTACCCCAAGATCACAAGGAAAGAGAAACAGAGCTGTCTGAGAGTTCAGAAGACAGTGAAGGTGAGGATGAAGAGATAACAGAAAGATCCAAGTTGAAGAAGGATATCCCTGATGAACACAACAGTAGGGAGAGAGAAACTACTAGTAGGGAAAACTCGGAGTTGGAAATTGAAGAGATTGACGATGATGAAGGAAGGAATGATCTCACAGATAAGGTGTTGGAGGAAGACATACCACCACAAGTACAGCCGAGCTATGAGGTGACGGGCTAGAGCAGACTATTGCAGCAAGTTGTGTGGAGACCCTCTGGATATGGACATCCAAATGCTTAGGAGTGAGCAGAAGGCAGATGAGGCTTTGAAAAGGTTATGGAGGAAGGTGGAGAAGGAAGATACTGGTTTTGTTTTGGACGATGGGTTGCTATGGAAGTTGTCAAGGATAGAATGGCAGATGAAATGACACAGTTGTATTTGCCGGCATCATTTCGATCGATGATATTGTCACTGGGACATCGGCCTGGACATTTAGGCAGAGACAGGAACACACAGAGGAGGATACTGGACGATTATTTCTGGCCAGGCGTAGATGCTGATGTCAAGGAACTATGCAAAGCTTGTCAATGTGCAACGACAATATCAAGCACCAGCACTATTACGACCTCTGCCAGTTATCGATATACCATTCACTCACATTGCGATGGACGTGATTTGTCCTCTTCCAACCACGATTGAAGGGAAGAGGTTTACATTTGTCATCATGGATTATGCTACTCAGTGGCCAGAAGCGTTTGCACTAGGTGTTAGGACAGTGTCACAGTGGTGATGAACTAATGATTTTATTCACTCGTGTAGGAGAACCTCATGATATCCTAATGGATTGCAGACAGAATTTTTTGAGCAGGCTAATGAAAGAGCTGTACAGATTACTGGGAGTGAAGGCTTTACTACTACCCCATACCATCCTGCTACAGACGGAATGGTAGAGTGTTTCAACGTGCTACACTAAAAATGATGAGGAAGAAGCAAGAAATGGGATGGACAATGGGATCTGGCATTGTCTTTCCTTTAGGGGGAGTACAGAAGATCACCAAACAACAGCACTGGGTTCACTCCATCAGAACTATTGTACGGACGTCAAATATGTGGACCGCTGCAAGAACTCAAAGAAAAATTGACTGGAAATGCAACAACACCCAAGAATACAATTGGTCGATACAAGATCGATTGGACAGAATTAAGGGCTTGGCAAGAAAAAATGAAGAAGAAAAAAGAAAGATCACAAGGAACACTTTGACAAAATGGCTAGAGATAGAATATTTCGAAAAGGAGAGTTGGTAATGCTCCGAACACCGATACTTGGTCCCAAGATGAAAACAGAATGGGAAGGACCGTACATGATTGAGGAAAATATTGACGACACCACATATCATTTCAACATGCCGGATCATCTAAGAAGAAAAATGCAGAGACACATTAGCCTTCTCAAGGAATTCATATCGCTGGTGGCAGGATGCATGTTGGTCAGCACAAATGAAGAAGTTGATAAGTTTGGACCACAGGGAGAGGAAGAGAGGAAAGGCATGCCCCTCATAAGCAAAGGATTGACGGAAGAAGAGGAAAAAGAAGTTCAAGGAGGGGTCAAGAGGCATTTGGGTTTGGTACAAAGCCCTCCTGGACTTACCATGAAAACAAACATATGGGAACAGCATATCCCATCAGCAGACCACCTTACAGACTGGACATCATGAAAGCGAGGTTAATGGATGACGCAGTGAGTGAACTCTTGGAATTAGGAACCGGGCGTCCGTCGCAAAGCCCATGGGATTTACCTGCTATCCTTGTTGCAAAAAAGGATTGAAGCAAATGCTAATGCGTCGATTACAGACGTCTCAACAGTATCACAGTGTCGGATCCATTTCCCATGCCACTAATCAATCATCTGCTGGACAAGCTGGGAAAGGCCACATTTATCTCCACTCTGGATCTTGAGAAGGGTTACTATCAGGTACCTGTGCATGAGGAATCTATCGAGAAAATAGCATTTATCACGCCTGGAGGTAAATGAGAACACATATGTATGCCATTTGGGCTAAAGAAGTGCATACACACTAGACTACACAAGGAGCATCATGACACCTGCCTTCCTCTATGGTTGAAGCCCAAGTACCTAAAGCCCCAGCTTCCCTGGCTTTAGCTCTAGTCCTAGTTTTAACTAGCCCTAGACCTGTAGCCCTAGCCTTTACCCTAGCCCTGCCTTAAACCCTAGCCCTGCCTTTAATCCAGCCCTACCTTTAACCCTAACTCCACTTTAACCCTTGCCCTACCTTTAACCATAGTTCTAATGTAACCCTAGTTCTACTGTAACCCTAGCCCTGCCTTAAACCCTAGCCCTGCCTTTAATCCAGCCCTACCTTTAACCCTAACCCCACTTTAACCCTTGCCCTTCCTTTAACCATAGTTCTAATGTAACCCTAGTTCTACTGTAACCCTAGCCCTACCTTTAACCCTAACCCTACCTCTAACCCTGGTTCTGCCTTTAACCCAGCTTACTGGAAAAATAGCTTCAATCCTAGGCCAAGCCTACTGGGAAAATTGCTTCAATCCTATCCCCAGCCCTAGTTAACCATAGCATAACTGCCCTAGCATCAGTCCTAGCTTCTACTGTAGTTAAACCTAGCATAACTGCCCTAGCATCAGTACTAGCTTTAACCCTATATATACTGCATTTAACCCTAGCCTAACTGAGCAGGCACAGCTTTACCTGTAACCCTAACACTAGCTTCAACCCCCAGGCTGGGTCTGATAGCGATTTCCTGCTCTCTGATGAGGAAGACATGGGCAAGGACGACCACGAAGGCTTCCCAGGTTTGGGAAAGTATATATGTAGCTGCAGTAATGGATTAGCATGTGGTTCACCATTGGAAAGATTTTTTTGTTCAAATTCAAGTGTAAACTTTGTGCTAAATACCTATTCCAAGTGATTGTTCTTACTCTAACTCTATCATCTTCATCTCAGATACTCTGAACTTTCTCTAGCACTGTAATAGTTATCTGTAGAGTGTGTGTGTCCTGTAAAACAAAGAAAAAAAGATGTTCTTGTATTGATAAAACAAGTTATAAACACTATAATCTATATAATTATATTCATGTCTGTGGTTTTTGTTTGTGGTTTTGTTTGTGGTTTGAGAATTTACCACAATGTTTGTAAACAATGGTGCCATCCCATAGTCAATTACAAGGGGCACATATGTATTCCTGATTTTATATAGATTTTTTACTGAAATTGATATTTTCTTTCCGGAATCCATCCATGAAAGGGTTAATAAATCAAACACTAAAAGGGTTCCCCCACCTCAAACCTCACCAATCCCTCCCTCTCCACATGTGTAATACCATAATTATAAACATCAGGATGGACACAAGTATGGTCTTACCTCACAAACCCAAGGAATATGTGCACAGACCTAAATGTGTCGTCTCCAAACATTCTTCTCGCTATCCAACTTTTATTCAACCATGTACTGTAGCTATGGAACTGCCATGTGCAAAGCAATCACAAAATGGTCCTCATTCTAGATTATTCTTACCAAAACAACAGTATCTCCAGCCCTTGCTTTCAAGCTCATGCCTTCAATTCCAGGCGCCAACTTTAAATATCGAAGAAGAAAAACAACATGATCAGCACTCGAGCCATTTGTTGGTTGCTATCATTGTCATAGTTGTTGCCATTGTGTTGTTGTTGTTGGTGTTTATAGGAGAGGAGAGCTGTGTCTGATTTTATGAAAAAGGCCTTTGCTAGGGCTAGGACTCACTTGTAAAGGCTCTGAAGAGGTCAGAAAAATGCTAAGAGAAGTTTTAGGCCACTTCAAAGAAGATCTGCATGAGCATGAGCGACATAATGAGCCAAGCTTGCTGAAGGAATGTGATGGAAAGTACTACTTTCACTATAAACAATTTAAAAGAAAAAATTGTTTCTTTCCATGGAATACTCCCTCAAGTTTGCAAACTTCTAAGACTACTCTTGTTAATGCCTGCTACATCTGCAACAAGTGAACGGTCTTTCTTTTCTTTACGCCACATAAAGTCATACTTGCGCACTACAATGAGGCAAGGTAGACTAAATCATCTGATAATGCTCTACATCCACCAAGACAGAAAGATTGATTATGATGAAGCGATTCAAGAATTTGCTTGTAACTAGGAACGTATACAAACATTTGGAAAGTAACAGTTCATTGTCTATTATTGTTGTTGAATTTTCCCTGTTACTTGTTCCTTTCTCTCATAACACTAACATTTTATGGGAGCATCAATGATACCCTCCTTCTGTATACTATAAACATCTTCCTAGGTCAACCACGCAGCACCACTTTGAAATAGGCTGTGCCATCGCTGTTAATAATACAACATGCACAAACAAAATCACTCCCCTTCAGGCTTCAATATGGTACAGGTGACTTACGCCATCTCCTTGATAAGGTGCCAATCTAGGGCTAGGAGCACTGTCTGGAGGAAGGTAGCTCTCTTGGGGCGGCGACTCACATGACATGGCAACGATACCTTTACTTACTATGTCTTTAGTCGCAGAGCATATATGGGTGTGGCTCAATTAAAAAAAGGACCATTGACGTTGCGGTAGGTGTGTATGTGCGAGACGAACTTTACTGCTACTGAAACAAGCATGCATATCAGTGAAGTAGGATGGAAATGTTTGTGTTTCTATGCATGGCCATTTTTGTGATGTATGTGGCTAAGTGTCAACTTGTTTTGTCTTGATTCACCAATAATGCTAGCCTTGTTTGGTGAACAGACTAAATAAACTAACTGGAAAATAAGAGTCTAATTCATCTACTTCACATCAGTGCACATAAAAAAGCTAGACCCTAATATCACTACCTATAATTGGCCCTTCATTTACTGTTGATAGGATAGATTGTTATTAGTGTTATATAGTTTCACACTGTGCTGTAATATGTGTGTGTTTTTATGTTCTTAATCGACAAGAAAACCAGTGCTGAATAAGAGATTTTCATAAAATAATACATTCTCGTGCAAAATTCTTTTGTTTTCTATTCTGCTGAATGGGAGAAAAGAAGTAGTTATTCTCACACAAGTTAGATAAAGAGGGAGCTATGGCCTCTCAACCAAACATTATGACTGACTTCACTCAAAATCAATATCATCTTTCGGACACTGTTCACAACAGCGTTGCCAAAGATGAGAACAATCCTTGCAACAGGTAGGCTATTGACATCCTTCACATGCCGAATGTAACTGTTTGGCACATTTGTATTGAACTATCTGATCAACAGCTTGATATAAATGTTGAGCCCATCAATGCCTGGCAGTTGTGATCATTGGCCCTCTTTGTCATTTTCTTTTGTTTCCTTCTCACTCATTCCATCAAACTGAAGTAAAAACTGGTACTATTTTATAATAATAGGGCAATTGGTCTACTGGGCATATGCAGGTTAAAAAAATATCCTTCTTCAACGCACAGCATTCTTTAAAATAATTGTTGTGAAGTAGAAGTTGGAGGAATCCCGCAACAACTAAAGGCATCTGTTAAAGATAATTTAGACTATAACTGATGCCTAGGATTTGACTTTGATCAGGTCTGGGTAGTTGGAAAACATCTACTCCATGATGAACTTGTATATATGTCTAGGACCAGACAAGCTGCAACCAGAGAACATGAATATGAGATGGAAGAGGAGGAGTTGGAAGAAGCACTACCCTGGGATAATGTACCAGATGAACCTAGTTTAGACATCGTGTCATTGGGCAACCTCCAGGGTACCCTGTTACTATGGTAACTGAGTAACTCTTACAAATATCACCTTGTTTAATTAGCACTTGTATTGTGTCAACTACATACTTAATATATTTATGTAGTTGAAACTCACTGGAAGGCCAAACTGCTGCTCAGCTTATAAGGAGCAGTAGTAAAGCCTGAAAGACAAAGGTTACTGTACAGTTCATTAAACTAGTGTACAGTAGGCATATAATTAGCTTGTGCAGTGATCATATCGGGGCGGGAGTATGGCAGCACAGACACAGATATACAGAGAGCTGGCACATGCTAAGGCATCACAACTGGTGGCAGCGGTGAACTGAGGAACTCCCAGACGCCAGATCACAGCAATCTCCCTCACAATTTTTCTCGACCTACATGAGCCTCTTTGCTTCAACCAGAAAACCCTCACTTCTCAGATTGTAAGTGTGTTATCACAGTTAACTGTTGTTTACTTAACCCAGTTAGTATGAGCAAGAAAACGGAACATAAGCTCAGTAGCATAAAGGCTGATTTCAGAAACATACGAATTCAGAAGGCAGATGAACAGGGGTTGGTCAACATCAGCGAAGCAGAGAAAACATACTCTACAACAGGACCAAGGTTGAAATGGAGAGTCAGAAGATAAAGAGCTAACTACAGAAACCAGCAAAGACCACACCCATATGATAGTGGAGTGATGAAGCTAATGTGGTATGAGAGATAGCAAGAGAAGAAGAGGAGGAGACTGGATGTACTGGAGAGAAGATTCCTGGAGCTGTTATCCAAGGTCAGCCAAGTTGAACAAATACAATGCTATGGTAGAAGGGGAATGCATTGAATCATACTTAACAGGATTTGAAGACCACATTGGCAGTTTTAAGATGGAAAAAACTAAGTGGCACAGGCAATGGCTCCCACTATTAACCCCTGAAGCCAGGAAGATCCAAGTAGGCATCAACCCTAGACAGAAGGATGACTACAATGCGGTCAGGAATGCTCTAATGAAGCACTACCACATTACCAGCCGCACTTACTGATAAGATTGATGGGCTGAGGAAGAAAGGCTCTGAGTATTGGGTGATGTTAAGTTGCGAACTACTACATTATTTAGGTACCCAGTGGATTCAGAAGTCTGTGATCAAGGAGGATATCATGGATCTAGTGATGCAGGAGAGACTGTTAAAGGCACTACCTGAGGACATTGCCACATGTGTCAGAGGACTGAAGTCCACCACTCTCAATGAAGCTGCAGAACTGGCTGATGACAGGCTCCACCACGTTAGAATGGCAAGACAGAAGCCAGGCCCAGTACGGAGCCAAGCCCCACAGAAGACATGAAAAAAGGACAGGAAGACTGAGTTGGGGAAGAAGGGAGTTAAGAAGGACATCAATTTGGATAGCTTCAAGAGCCAGCAAAATCCTAAGTTTGACAATCAGGGGAGACCCAGATGTTTTAACTGTAATAAATTAGTTCACTTTGCAGAGCAAGACTAGAATAGGTCAACTTGGCAGTGCTCCTAACCAGACGAGAGGAAGTACAGCTAGTAAAGGCCAGCATCAATCGGTTGAAGACAGTTCCTACAAGTCGATGGGCAGCTCAGAGAGAAGATTCTCCTAGACACAGGAGCTCGATAGATTGTGAAAGTCAATTTAGTCTTAGATGAAGTTGACTGGAGAGGAAATACAAGTAAGAGGCATAAACTGTTACTGTGTGTCCTCTTGCTAACACAGCAGTAGAAGTTGGAGGAATCCAGCAGCAACTCAAGGCAGCTGTAAAGATGATTTACACTATGACTTATGCCTAGGATCTAACTTTGATCAGGTCTGGGAAGTTTGGAAAATGTCTACTCCATGATGAACTTGTACATATGGCTAGGACCTGACAGGCTGCAACCAGAGAACACAACTATGAGATCGAAGAGGAGGAGTTGGGAGAAGCACTACCCTAAGAGAATGTACAGATGAACCAAGTTCGGACATCATGTCAATGGGCAACCTCCAGGGTGATCTGTGACTATGGTACTTTAACTGGGAAACATTTACAAATATCACCTTGTTTAATTAGCACTTGTATTGTGTCAACCACATACTAAATATGTTTATGTAGTTGAAACTCACTCGAAGGCCAAACTGCTGCTCGGCTTATAAGGAGCAGTAGTAAAGCATGAAAGGTTACTGTACAGTTCATTAAAGTTATTTCAACTAGTTAACTGTAGACAAATACTTATTATGTGCCCTCCCATCCCTTTAATCTGTCTGTAAGCTTTATAATTGAATGTAAAGACATTCTGTTCCAGTACTATTATCATTGTGGCTACCAGACAGTTCCTTTGCACCAGACCCAAGGCGGCCTGTGGTGCCTCAGGTAAAATTCTGTGACTTTGGCCACATCCTCGAGGAAAGGTATTGTCTTGGTGGCAGCACAGACACAGATATAACCTACATGACAGCTGGTACAGGCTAAGCCATCACAACTGGTGGCAGTGGTGAACCGAGGAACTTCTTCCAGATGTCAGATTACAGCAATCTCTCACAATTTTTCTCCACCTATGTGAACCACCTTGCTTTAACCGGAAAACCCTTACTTCTCAGATTGTAATTTTGCGTTCACAGTTAACTGTTGTTTACTTAACCCAGTTAGAATAATCAAGGAAACGGCTCAGTAGTGGAAAGGCTGCTTTCAGAAACATAAGAGTTCAGAAGGCAGATTAACAGGTGTTTGTCTACACCAGTGAAGCAGAGGAAACATACTCTACAATGAACAGGACCGAAGATGAAATGGAGAGTCAGAAGGGGAAGAGCTAACTGCAGAAATCAGCAATGACCTCACCCATATGATAGTGGAGATGATGAAGAAGGAGAGAAAACAACAGAAGAAGAGGAGGAGATGGGATGAACTGGAGATAAGGAGATTCCTGTAGAAAGACAGAGACAGGGGCAAGTTGAACAAATACAGTGCTATGGTATAAGGGGAATACATTGTATCATACTCTACAGGATTTGAAGACCACATGGACAGTTTTAAGGTGGAAAAAAATAAGTGACCCAGGGAATTGCTCCCACTATTAACTCCAGCAGCAAGGAAGGTCCAAGTGAGCATGAACCCTAATCTGAAGGACGACTACGATGCAGTCAGGAATGCTTTAATGAAGCACTAGGACATAACCAGCCACACTTACTGGGCTAAGATTGTGGGGTTGAGAAAGAAAGGCCCTGACTCTTGGGTGATGTTTGGTCGCAAGCTGCACTACTTACGTACCCAATGGATGCAGGAGTGTGTGATCAAGGAGGATGTTATTGATCTAGTGATGTAGGAGAGAGAGTTATAGGGTACTACCTGAGTGCATTGCCACATGGGTCATTGAAGCTCACCACCCTAAATGAAGCTGCAGAACCTGCTGATGACAGGCTACATCACTTTAGATTGGCTGGGAACTTTCTAGAGACTGAGAGCGAGGCCTTAATGAGACTGTTATTGATTATGTTGTTTGTCTTTCTCTGTCGTTTTATCCAATAATACCTTTATAAGATAGCCGCCCAAGTAACGATACCTGACATGATCGTATAGGTCAACCACGAGGAAGAAGCACATACCACAGTCCCCGAATCAACCTCATCTTCTGCCTCCAAGGAATGGCAGAATCAGCCGACAAGATTATGGAATCCAAAGCACGTTCTACACAACAACCCTCTGCTATGCAACAGCGACCCAAGCGACTACCTAGCTCCAAATCTCCCACTACCTCCCCACTACCTCCAGCTCAAACAAGGACTCCCCAAGCTTATGTTGGTACCACACCAAGTTTGGGGATAATGCCAAGAATTGCAGGCCCCCATGTTCCTACCAGAGAAACACTACGACCAAACCACTAGTGGCAAACATAGCTGGTCAGAATTCAAATCCCCTCCTCCATATCTGGGATAAAAACTCCGGCCATCGTTTCCTCATTGATTCAGGTGCCGAAGTTAGCGTATTTCCAGTCTTTCCCTCCGACAGTCGATCTAGAGGTCGAGGCAAACCACTCATAGCCGCTAATGGCACTTCAATAACCACCTATTGTACCAGCACGATGTCACTTAACCTGGGTTTCTGCACAGTCGAGTGGAAGTTGATGTGTCCCAGCCTATCCTTGGCCTTGACTTTTTCCGGGCTCATCAACTCATGATCGACACTCACGGCCGCCAACTCAT
Organism: Cladorhizidae sp. MBARI D1340-BT2; assembly: GCA_028752905.1. Taxonomy (NCBI): domain Eukaryota; kingdom Metazoa; phylum Porifera; class Demospongiae; order Poecilosclerida; family Cladorhizidae; species Cladorhizidae sp. MBARI D1340-BT2. Next base: position 13,559,566 of record JAQNBH010000011.1, read on the forward strand.
TGACTCTTGCTCGTATGCTAGTGGTGTACTCAAACCAAGTTCTTCCACAGATCCTATAACTCTCTTCAGTCACATCCATGGACGAATTCACCCACATGCTCCAAGAGTTCCCAATGCTTACCATCTCCAACTTCTCCTCCACCAGGGTCAAGCATGGCGTGCAGCTATGAAGGGACCACCAGTGCATGCCCGGGCTCATTGCCTCGCACCAGACAAACTTGCCATTACCCGCCAGGCTTTTGCGGAGATGGAAAAGTTGGGGATTTTACGCCACTCCTCCAGCCCATGGGTTTCACCGCTACACATGGTGCCCAATAAATCTGGGGATTGGCGGCCCTATGGTGACTACCGCCATCTCAACAACATCACTATTCCCGACTGTTATCCTATCCCTCACGTGCAAGATTTCACAGCTCTCCTCTCTGGTAAAACTTTCTTCTCCAAGGTCGATCTAGTTAAAGGCCACCACCAGATTCCAATGGCCCCCGAAGATTTTGCCAAAACTGCTGTCATAACACCAATTAGCCTCTTTGAGTTCCTGCGCATTGTACGGAATGCAGGCCAATATTTCCAATGCTGATGGATCACATCCTGTAGGAGCTTGATTTCGCCTTTGTAAATCTGGATGACATCCTGGTTGCTACTTCCTCTCTTGCACAACATCGACGCCATCTTTGCCTCCTTTTCAAGACCCTAGCTGCACATGGACTCATCCTCAATACGGACAATTGTGTTTTTGGAGTCAGGACTCTTGATTTCCTTGGACACAAATTCACCGCCTCTGGCATCCAGCCAACGCACAAGAGAGTGACTGCCATCAATGATTTCCCTCCACCGTTGCAGATGAAAGGCCTACAAGAATTCGTGGGGATGATCCATTTCTATCATCGTTTAGTGCCACATGCCGCCCATATCCTTTGCCCCCTTCATGCACAAGTACACACCGGAAACAAGTCCATCAAACTAGACCACCGAACTTTCTGTCGCCTTCCAACAATCAAAGACTGCCATGGCTAACGCTACACTACTCATCCAACCAGACCATGCTGCGACAACCAGCATCACAGTGGACGCTTCAGGTTTCGCCATCTGGGCATCACTGGAGAAGTTCCAAGATGGAGAATGGAAACTACCCACCTTTTTCTATGTAAGCTGACACCAGCCGAGATGAGATACAGCACTTTTGATTGGGAGCTCCTTGCCTTCTATCTTACCATCAAACACATTTGCCACCTCCTCGAAGGAAGATGTTTACACTGATCACAAGCCCCTTAATTTCGCCTTTGGAAACAATTCTGACAACTCACCACGACATACACACCACCTATCATTTGTGGCTGAGTTTCCCACAGATTGTAGACATATCCATGGAAAAGATTATATGGTAGCTGATGCCCTGTCCTGGATTCAGGTTAACCAGAACCAAACCTCCGTTATCTCGGAATTAGCCCTCACTGAGAACATTAACTACGCCGAGCTCGCTCAGGAACAGAAAGCTGACAAAGCCATTCAGGCCTACCGCACCGCCATTACTGTCCTAGTTCTGGAAGATGTCAATCTCAATGACAGCTCTGAAACGGTCTTGTGTGACGTCTCCACATCACGACCACGTCCCATTGTGCCTCTTACTTGGAGACGTAAGCTCTTTGACATCATCCATGGGCTCTCACACCCAGGAATTCATGCTACACGATGACTGATGGCAACCCGTTTCATCTGGCATGGCCTCCACAAGGATGTTGGAGCATGGACACGTGCATGCATCTCTTGCCAATGTGCTATGGTCCAACAACATGTCTTGGCACCTCTTTAGCGGTTTGACACACCAGGCCGACGTTACACCCACATCCATGTCGATATTGTCGGACCATTTCCAACCTCGCAGGGCTACATCAACCTTTTCACCGTTATTGACCACTTCACATGGTGGCCAGAAGCCATTCCAATTGTCAACGCAACTGCTATTTCCTGTGCTCAGGCCATGCTGCACTCTTGTATCTCCTGCTTTGGAGTACTAACCACAATCACATCCGACCATGGCCGGCAATTCACCTTTGTCATCTGGACCCAAATCAACAAGTTCATGGGTGTGCAAGTGCATCATACCACAGCCTAACAATCTCAGTCCAACGGCATCGTGGAACGACTCTAGACAAAGGGGGGACTATACCTCAAAACCACAAAACAGTTGTACCCATTTCTAATTGCCATAACTTTTTTCTCTTTCATCTATACAGGTAATTATGATATCAAAGTCTTTATTATAAAAAAAAAATTATTTTTATAAAATGTTAAATGTCTCTATAGACAAATTTTCTCAGAAGATACATGCACAACTATCGAGGTGACTCCAAGATATTTGTGGCAGACCTAGCTGCCTAACGATTTGAAGTCAAATACTCATAATTAGTGTGTGGCTTGCTAAGGAATCTCTAAGTGATTTCTATGGACCAAAGTTACCATCTGTTATCATATTGATTAGTTGCACACTACAGAGTCTGAAAAACTGGTAAAAACTAGAGGTCACCTCTTCTAACCACCATCTCTTGGCAATGCTTGCAGTAAACAAAAATCTGATTCATGGATATCACAGAGTACTAAAAGAGCTCTCAAATGACATACACATCAAAAGAAATGAGCAAAGAGTTTTAAAGTTATGTTCGCGTCAAAAAAATATTTCCATTATTTGTGGGAATAAGCAGTTCAAGTTTGGAAAACTAAATGTTTGAGTTAGCAGTGAAATAACTTGACAAAATATGTTCTTTTAGAAGTTTTAGCAATTTCCTGATCTTTTTTTTTATTCCATGATTTTCTTGAATTTTTCTGTGGCTCTATCTACATGTAACAAAGAATTAGTACGAGAAATATATGTGGATCTTTCCTTTACAGCTGAATGTTTGTACATGTCAAAGAAAGGTATATATGATGAAGTAGATCCAACATAACTTTGAAATGAAGCATCCTATGTCTCTAAAACTTTAGAAATAGCAAGTAGATAGGCACAACAACAGTTTGAACTTAAAATATAATAATCATAAAAATATATTTATTTTTTCATGTGTAGTCACCCCGGGGGTGTGTGTGTGGGGGGGGGGGGGAGGGGGAGGGACTGTACGTCAGCACCACCTATATAAATCGCCATAACTTTTGTTGTATACACTCTATGCAGGTAATTTTATTCCCTATTTCCTTATGCTTTGTGCTTCCTAATGATATGTTGAATGTCTCTGCAGACATATTTTCTCGGAAGATATATCAAGATCCCTAAAAAAGTTGACCTAACCGCAGAAAAGTTCATAAATGCCCTAATTATTAAGACAAAAGTCCCAGATTTGGTCAGCTGATAGAGGATGCCCTAATCGGCAATACATAAACAGATTATCATTAAATATTGTGGTTTTTGAGTGGCAGGCCAACGCTTTGGCAACTGTAAACACCAGGGAGATCACAAATCGTACCACTTCAAATCTCCATAACTTGCTAATACTTATAGTAATTAAAAAGTTGGTGCGAACATTAAGCAGATAATTAGATGAGCTATCCAGTGATATAAAATTATAATGTTTTAGTGAAGTGTAGGAAAGTTATGAGCTTTACGGCCCAAAAAACAAGATTTTTGTGAAAAAATAAAAATATTGATCAAGTTAGGGCACAAGATGTGTTCTCTTTGTAGTTCTTGATCTGTTATATGGACACAAAAACAGTTTGAAAGAAGAAGTAAAAAATGAAGGGAAACAAAGTCTATTTTTTTACGTATAGTAGTGCCCCCTTAAGGGACTGTTGCCCTCATTTTTTTTTTTTTTCATTTTTTTAATTTTATCATTTATAAATGTTGTTGTAAGCATCTACTAGACATTTCCAAAGTTTTAGAGGCATTGGAGTATCCATTTCAAAGTTATGGTGCTTTTTGTCCATGCAATTTCACTTATCTCGATTCAAAATTGAAGAGACGCGCACAGAGAAGGCTTATGGGAAAGGTAAGTTTTTCGGCATCATAAAATGGCTACCGCTTATACCTGGAAGCTCATCTGCCACTGAAATATACCCAAATTTCTTGCTGAGTCATTTCCTGCCCTTTGCGCAGAGGCCCTGAATATATAACTCTGGTTCGCACGCAGCATTTCCAGTCACCTCATGTTCAGTTTTTGGTGAAAGTGTTTCGTGCCCTTTCTGTAAGCAGATTCTACAAATCATTTAAAAAAAAGCATTTGGCGAACATAACTTTGTCACAGTTAAACCAAAAAAATATTTGTTGGTGTAATTTGAAAGCTCTTTGTGCGTTCTGTACTTCAGTCCTTTAAATTAAAAAAAGCATTGCCAAATTATGGTCATTAGAACAGATGACCTTTTGGTGTTATGAGTTCAACCCATTCGGTCAATTGCAACTGACCAACAGTCTGGCACAAGCCAAATTGGTGTCACCCAAATTACAGCCAAGTATTTCAGGAAGCCACAAAACAAAATTTGAGTGCAAGATCTTCTAGTGGCATTGAGTTAGGTCTGCCAAAACGCTTGAGTGGTAGGGATCTTGGTCTGTCACTTGTATCTTCTAAATAAAATGTGTCTATATAGACATTTCAGATACAATTAGAAAGAAGACAGAATAAGCAACACTTTAATAACAAAATTACCTGCATAGTTGAAAGGGGAAAAAAGCTATAACAATTACAAAGAGGACGAACGTTTTTTGGTTAAACAGGGAAACCGCCCCCTTAAAGGGATGCCTCCGAGCACAACAGGACCAGAATTGGATGGACGAACTTCCTTTAGTCCTGCTGGGAATTCGCACAGCTCCCAAGTAGGACCTCAATTGCTCTTCAGCTGAATTGGTCTAAGGTACAACCCTCCGATTGCCAGGAGACTTCTTCTCCGAACCAACCAGACCGAACTCTAGCCTTCTGACCCAACAGCTTTTATGCCTCGCTTACAGGAAGCAATGCAGAAACTAAAGGCTACTCCTACGGTTTCTCATGGTTATCACCCTTCTCGAGTCCCTATCGAACTACAGACTTGCTGTTTCGTTTTCCTCCATCACGTTGACCATCGCAAGCCACTGCAGTGCCAATACGATGGACCCTTCCAAATGCTTGAGTGAAACGATAAGTTTTTAAAGCTGGCTCTCCAGAGTCGCACCAACACAGTCTCCATCGACAGGCTCATGCCAGCCAGACTGGACCAAGAGACTGGGGGGGGGGGGGGGGGGGGAGGGGACCTGTAGTGGTTCCATATCTGGCGTCCCCTACCGAACTCGACCACGTAACATTGTATATAGTACTTTCTAGAGACTGAGAGTGAGGCATTATTGAGACTGTCACTGATTCTGTTGTTTGTCTTTCTCTGTCGTTAATTATCAAATAATATCTTTATAAGATAGCCACCCAAGTAACGATACTTGCATCGGCTACAAGGGAGAAGGGAGTTAAGAAGGACATCAAGTTGGATGCCTTCAACAGCAAGCAAAAACCTAAGTTTGACAAACAGGGGAGACCAAGATGTTGTAACAGGCCCAGAGGAAGCTAAAAATTATTGGTAGGGCCAAAATGGGTTACAAAGCCAAGGGTTTAATACAATGTCATGTTTTGTGGTAAAGAATAAAGTCTGTAACTTCCCAAACATCTTTCTCATGTTATCACACTCACCAACAAATTGCTCTAGCTATATAAATCTTACTAAAATAATCTGTATGTTCCTTGTGTACATGCAGTACCATTAGATTATTTAATCTTTTCTGTGTCTTGGAGCTACGAAGGTAATTTTTCACTCTTTGTAAGGCACTAAAAGAATGTTCTGAAGTAGCTGGCATTACAAACAGGAGTTGCATGATGCGGCATACTTGGCTGAGTAGCTCTCTTTGGCCTGCACTGATGGATTGAAAGTAGTCCCTGATATCAAACATCGTAACATCAGCCCCATTTCCTTCAGCAGACGTTCAAAATCAATAGTAAAGGTAAGAAATTGAGAACTTAGGAGAACTTAGTTGAAATCACCTTTATAAAATGAGCAAACAAATTCAATTTCAGCTTCAAAAGCTTCCCTTTTAGCTGCTTTTCTCAAAAGCTTCTCCAGGTTGCAGTAAACATTGTAACCAGGTTGTTCAAAGCGACTCTTCAAGCAATTTGTGATGTCGTCAATAGCTTCATAGTACTGCTGTCGAAAATAGAGCTTAGCAGACAAGTGAAAATCACCACTAGATTCCCCAATTTCATAATGCCATGGTGTCTTCTGGTGGAAGTTATGGAGGACTCACATCCACTAATTGAGCAAATTTGTTAACTTTTTCCCCCCAAAAATCATACAGTTTTTCTGTATGAAATGAATTTAGAGTATCAATTACCATCTTGCCAATTAGCTGACCTTCTGCAGCAGATATGGTCTCCTTCTGTAATGCTGCACTCAGGTTGTCTGTATGTCAAAATAGTATTTCACCCAAGTGTACACCAAAAGGAAGTCAAAAGATTTCATCTGTGAAGAAACTCCAATAATTCTGGCCTTTGTTTCAGTATCCCTCGCCAAATCAAGTGCTTCATCATCCCATGTTGACTGTATGACTATAAAATAAATAAATAAAGTCCTAATTTTTTACATAAGGCAATCTGTAGACAATGCATTAGATATGTCTAATTTTTTTTTCTCATTTTTGGTTATAAATACGACTATATAGATATATATGCAGTAACAGCCAATATTAATATTAAAACTCCTTTTAAGCCTTGTGGGAAAAATGATACTCATTTTTTTATAAATAGAATACTGTTGTATTTTATCTGTGGCAATAAATAAAGGTCAGATATATTTTGAAAAATATCATTTGTTGTCAGATGTGTCTGAAGAATTGCAGTCTCTTCCAAATTTAGGTTAGATAAATAAGCTGCACTATTCCTGTCTTTAACAGTTGGCAGAATGACAGGACGACTGCAATCTAAATTAACTTGTTACTTTATATTTGAAATCTATTGTTTAGACTTGGCTTTGTGCCATTCATGCTAAATTGTTAAGTAAACCATACCCATACTAGAAAAAATCTGAGATATCAATCATTAAACTCAGGTAAAATGAAGGTTACAATTTACAAAAAATTCTTTTGCATGTTCATGGCATAAAATAAGATAAATTCTTATAATATACCACACCATAAATAATAAATAAATAAATACTTTACACAACTTGCTTATACAATGCCATGAAATTATAAATTATCTTTACATTTATAATATATAGCTAGTTCTCAAAACTCTGTTGTTAATGATAATCAATCAAACAAGACCAACACCACAGTTGATGATATTACTAACCAGCTTGACAGCTCACTCCAACATCTTCATGATGCGAACAATTGTGAAATCCAATGCGGTTAGCCTTACAGCTAAAGAGACTAATCTTATTTCCAATGCAATTAACATTGTCCAACCATATCTGTCCAGTATACCATCAGAAGTAGCAGATCCAGTAACTGTAGTAGCTCTAATAGAACAATATCCTAGCTGTTTGCACACAACTTGTGCATCAGCATCTCCCCAAGAATGATCACAGACTGTGCCCCATACTTTTTTGTAGTAAACTTCCACTCGTCCACTTCTAGCTGTGCCTCCTCGGGGCTTAATTGTTCCTTGAGTGAAAATTGTTGTCACGATGACATTATCAACATGCAAAAAAAATCAATGATATATCAAGTGCTTAACATTCACAAAGTGTTGACTATTGTCATTTGCCAAATCTCTTTGAAATGCCAGTACCGGCTGTATAAATGACAACAAATCGATAAAGTTTGGAATTTTCTTTGTTATTGTGTTGCTGTTTCTACTTTTACCCTAGTTCACATATGCACAAACAAGCTTACAAAAGATAATATCCCAAAATGATGGACCTTTGAACATAATTATTGTACATTGATGTTAAGCATTATTGCTATGGCTACGACAAAATTACTCTAGAGCATTAAAACTATTGTTGCATAAAGTAAATGTTAAACATCACATCATGATGATTATTGCTTACTTGTTTGACAGCTCAGACCAATATCTTGATAACAAGAGTCGTAACCAATTGGCACAGCAGTACAGTTCTCAACAGACTAATCTCATCCCCCAAACAATAGAATTTGTTCGACCAACTCTGCCCAATAGCAACAGCAGGTCTATCAAGTAATGTAGCTTCACCAGCAGAATAACCTAGCTGTCTGCATGCAACTTGTGTTTCAGCAGCTCCCCATGAACATCGCACAATCTTACCCAGACGTTGTTGTTGCATATTTGCAAACATCCCATAGTTGCTGTGCCTCCTTGCAGTCGGATAGCTCCTTGTGGTGAGCATATTGAGCACCATGTTACCCCTATAATAATATCATATATTTTACAGCCAAAAAACAAAACTTGACTGGACTTTCAACAAATGCATATATTGTACGACCTAAATTAAGTCAAAACTGAGCGAAATTGTATAAGCTTCTTTTATGCATGATTCCATTTATGCAATGAAATACGCAAATTTATGTACTTAGATTCAATATTCAAATAACATTCTTAATAATCAACTAGAAATTGTACTCTCTTGATGTTTCGATGAAATGCTCTAGTCTTCATCATGAATAATGAGATACTATAAACTGCATGAGCTCGTTATAGCTATTTACCACATGAGAGAAAACACATCCTGGTATTTGCAGCCAGTAGGTGAACCACACTGAACCAGATGCTGAAAAAAGTATTATTATTAATAACAACAACAAAGAAACAACAATGACAACAATAATAGTAGTAGTAGTAATAATTAAAAAAATAATAATAATAATAATAATAATGATGATGATGATGATGATGTATCTCACTCTTCCTTGGTATGAGTCCTTTCAAGCATGGCCAGTGTAAAAGCATCATGCGAAGGACTGATTGACTGCCCTCCCCAAAAAGCCCAGATAAAAAGCTATCCTAGCATGACCATGTCAAAGTCTGTTCACTTTTCCTGTACCATGTAGGCCCTCCTGAGCAGCCGCTGTTTAATATAAAGGCAGCTGGTCTTGGTTTTTATTGCTACCTCACTAATCCAGATGAGGAAAGGAGACCTAAAAAAAACGGCCATGCCATTAGTGATCTGTTGATGAAGCACAGCACATAAGAATTTTTTTTATTGACTGATATCATGTGAAGCCCAAATGGATGTGCTACCGAGTGTTGATTCACTCACAGGTAAAGGTATTTGGTTATACCTTCCCACAAAAAGGGAGGTAATGGTGCTTGCCCCAGTCATAAGATATTGGCATAGATTTGGAGACATCTCGGTCAGTGTGTGAGTTAACAATTAAATTCAGTTTATTGATCACAATCATATAATTATAATATAAGATAAATTAATAGTGATGTCCTAGCTGTTCCATAATTTATTAAAGCATGTTGCTGCATTAAAAACAAGTGAAACAAATGTGTTTACCTGGACCAAACCACACCCCATAGTTCAGCTGCCATCATTTTTGGTGCCAAATCCTGACAGTGATTTCCAAACCTTCCAGATTATTGGCATTAGACTTGGAACTAACTAACCTAGTCCACCTACTAAGGCACCACACCTAATACTACCAGAAGCATAACAGTACCCATCGATTGCTGGATTTCATGTTTGAAAAAAGGATGACCATTCCACCAAGAAGGAAGAACTTCTCACAGCTAAGTCTGCCTTGGTTTCTCCATTAAGTGCTTTCTAGTTCTAACCAGTTATAACCTGTTGAAAAGCTGAAGTAGCAAAGTGCGGCCTTGGAAATTATCTAAGCTACATAAGCCAGGTATTCAAGAAATTATAATTTTCTTCTTTGTTGAGTATGCCTTCTTACCATTATCTTATAAAAGACTGGAGTCACCATAACTTCTCTGTGGCTGACTCAGCTGGAATGCGACATGCATTTTCAGGTCCAGCTTTTTGGGAGGCCCAGATTCAATGTCTTCAAATTCATTATCCCTATGAACATAAGATATTTATGATATTGGCCATCATTCACTAAGTCCCTGAAGGAAAGAAATGTAAACTGTAATGTGCCCCTATTAGTTTAGTGGCATATTGTGATTAAGCAAATTAGGCTGGCATAGACAAAAGGACCTATTCACATGTCCAAAGATCCAAACAGTCTCCCTGCCACTAGCTATGCTGAAATTTAGTTTTGAACATTGATAAATTCACAAGACCATGCAAGAGATTCTTGTTGCTGGCTGTAAACCAGGGCCATGCCAATGTCGAAACCCCAGTAAACCTGCAGTTATCTACGAGGCAAATTTATTATCAGGGTGTGGAGAAAAGAAATTGCTGAGGCATACTAATGACAGATATGTAGGCCATTGGACTCAGGTCTGCCAGTATGTCTGCTGATTATCTGCCAATTTCTCTGCTGGTCTGTATGTGTCTGCATGTCAGCCTGTCTGCTGTTTTATGTGTCTGCCTACCAGTCTGTCTGAATTTGTCTGCTTGCCAGTCTGTTTTCTACTAGACTACTTGCCAGTTTGTCTGCTGATCTGTGTGTGTCTACCTGCCAATCTGTCTGCAGGTCTGTCTGCCACTTTGTTGGTCTATATATATATATATTTCTCAGTCAGTCTGCTGGTCTGTCTGCCACTTTGTTTGCTAGTCTATATGTGTTTGCTTCTCAGTCTGTCTGCTGGTCTGTATGTGTCCAGCTGCCAGTCTGTCAGCTGTCTGTTCTGCTATGAATTTGACTGAAACATTCTTTTTTTCTTTAGCTTATTGACTTTCTCAATGCTATCTTCCAGTTAACAGGACAAGCTTGACTAGACTTAAGCAAAGGAAGAGCGATACAAGTACCATGTGGATTACTTTCAAGTTTCACCTAGTTCCATTGAAGTTATCATATTTCAAAGAAATTGATATGGATTGTTGAACTATCATCATCAATGCATGATAACCTGAGTAATCTCCAGCAATTGAGTCGGAAATAGGTGATTTCATTTATTGTTACTGTTTGATATTTCCTGCTAGATGTTAATTAATTTAAAATATGTCATGGACTTATAGATAGTCTTGAGAATATCAAACAGTAAAGTAGGTTGAATCCATACACAATGTTTGCTGCAATTTCAACTGAATAAAATATCGCTTATTCACTTCTTGCATGCAATCTTCCTATTTTCAAGGTGTGTGTAACACAACACATGCAAAAACAAAACTGACACAAGTATAATGTGGATTACATCAAATTTCACTTAGTTGAATTGATGACCAAAATTTAAAGAGATGTTTGATGAATTGTTGTCCGATTGTTATGAGTGCATGATTAACTGAGGAATTTCCATCAGTTGAATGGGAAGTATTTCAGTTTATTATTACCAAAGTTCCATTAGTTTGAGAGCATGATGCTATAAGTTATGTATATCTACTAGCAGTCTAGCTTTGGAGATATAGAAGGCTTTAGTAGTAGAGTAAGTTTTGACCAGTTTGTTATACTACAGATTTCATTTTCTGCAGATGGTTGATATGCGCTTCTGCTAAATAAATGTCTATATCATTATTCATCTATGTATATAAAAATTGGAAGAAATGTAAGTCGACTGTAATCCATATTAAGTGCACTGTATTTAAAAACTGCAGTTTAGACATGACTTTGATCCATTCATCCTATAATGTTTAAGTCCACTACACTCTAACTCTAGAGAAATGATTTAGGAAATCAGGAAAAAAATTATTTTACACCCCAGTAAAAAATTTGCAGAGACATCATTATGAGTAATAATTTCATAAAACAAACAAAAGCAAAAGAAATTGGTAATAGTACATCATTAAATTATCCAATAGAGGTCACACAACTTATTCACGCAGTGCAATTTAATATGCTGTTTATATATACCTAGTTCTCATGGTTAACTATCAGAAACCCTGCATAAAAACTATCCTAGTAATTATTATTACTTACCAGCTCGACAGTTAAAAGGGGGTATATAGTTCACTACAAACTGGTAAAAAACGTCTGTTGACTTTGACTGCCCATAACTTTTTTTAATAATTGGTTTGTGTAGATAATGTTATGCTCAAATTGTTGCTTGTTCTATGTGCTTTCCAATGATATATAAAATATCTCTAGAGGCATGTTTTGTCAGAAGATGCATGCAGAAATGCAGAAACATCCAAGGCAGGGACCCTTGGCAGACCCACACTACTGATTTTTTTTAATCAAAAGCTGTAAATTGGTTTGTGGCTTGTCAACTAACAGCTGTGATTGGGCTGATTTCATATTGCAATAACTAAAGTCACTGTCCATAGATAAACCTAACATATATATATATGTATACAAAAGAGACTTAACAAAAATTCAAGCCCGCCCATCTATCACAGGGGAGCATGAAGGGAGGCGACGGAGCCACATGCTGGCGTTTCCATGCCAAAGGCAAATTGCTAGACGCTGGAATAGATGGCGTGTAGCATCAGCTGGAGGAATTCCAATGCGCTGTCCCTGAAGCCGCCCAATTGCCCTGATGGTCTCCACACCTTCCTCACTCCAGCCCCCCCAATGCCTCCATTGCCACAGGGATAAAGTTGACCCACACAGAGTAGCAGGCACCTGAGTGGGCAGCCAACTTCCTTTTACTGGCAACTGTTAGGGCATGCCCTTGAGAGGTGGCAGCTCCAGTGATGGTCAACTGCTGGAGTGGCGAAATCACCGTGATATCAAGGGCAGCTGGTTGGCCCCTCTTCCAAGTGGGGAGAAAGACATCGGCAGGATGGCTTAGTTATTGCAATATGAAATCAGCCCAATCACAGCTGTTACCTTTGACAAGCCACAAACCAATTTACAGCTTTTGATTTTTTAAAATGAGTAGTGGGGGGTCCGCCAAGAGGAGGAGGGTCCTGCCTTGGATGTTTCTGCATGCATCTTCTGACAAAATATGCCTCTAGAGATATTTTATATATCTTTGGAAAGCACATAGAACAAGCAACAATTTGAGCATAACATTATCTACAGAAACCAATTATTAAAAAAGTTATGGGCAGTCAAAGTCAACAGACGTTTTTTACCAGTTTGTAGTGAACTACCCCCTTCTCCAACATCTTCAAAGTGCGAACAATTGTTGTTCCCAATAGGGTTCGCACTACATATATAGAGATTGATCTCATCCCCAACACAATTAACATTGTCCAACCATATCTGCCCAGTGCCATCAGAAACAGCAGATCCAGAAAGTGTAGTAGATCCAGAAAGTGTAGTAGCTCCATCAGCACAATATCCTAGCTGCTGCATACAACTTGTGCATCAGCAGGCCCCAACCATGATCACACACTGTGACCCAGACATTGTTGTAGTAAACTTCTACATGTCCACTTCTGGCTGTGCCTCCCTGCAGTCTGATTGTTCCTTGAGAGAAAACTGTTGTTATTCATGAAAATATCATCATCATCATGGCAATTATATGTAAGAGCCTCTGACAGCTATATATACAGTTTACATGGTCATTTGCAAACAACTCGTTGGAATAACAGCACTGGCTTTAATATGAAAAATTGTGCAAAATTTTGAAAAAGGGGATTTCTTTGGTTTTTTCTCTTTTACTCTAGATCAGTTATGCACAAAACCATGCAAATGATTAAATCTCAAAATCTCAAATCTTTCTAGGATAAAAATTCTAAAGCATTGTGACAACCAGTTAGGTAAAGCAAATGTCAAACATCCTAGTTCAATGATTAGTTATTACTTACTAGCTTGGCAGTTCACTCGAATGTCTTTGAAGTGAAAACAATTGTGGTCCCCGATGGGGTTAGGACTACAGTTAAATAGACTGATCTCATCCCCATTACAATTCACATTGTCCAACCATATCTGTCCAGTACCATCAGGAATAGTATATCTGTCAGGGACCCTAACCCTGACTGAGGACACTCCATCCATAGCTGTGACAACTGAGTGCTTAATGAATAAGAGTAGTGTGATAAGACGGAGGATGTGGTTAATTGTTTGTCAACCACCAGAAACTATAGAGAATATACTAATGAGACCACATATGATAATTCTGATTACCATTCAGCAAACAGTGAACGATCTGATTGGCAGAACCTTGGAGACAGAAGGCCACCCAAAATGCCCTTACAAGGTCATTTCACGAGTGCCCAGCCAGAGGCTGAGGTGTGATGATGTCATCAGCTGGATAATTATAAAAGAGGTGGACTGTGAAAATAGTAGAGAGTTAGTCTAGGTAATACTAGAACTGCAAGTTGTAAGTATGTATATTGAGAACTGTATTGAGAACTGTATTTTGAGTATTACTGAGTTGTATTATTGTGAAAGGACGGCACACCTCGTTTGTGCCTTATTTATACCTATTCTCATAAGTTGCTAGCTAAGGGCTAGACGGTGTTCGACTAGGTCCAATACCAGGGAACACAGTGTATCTAATTTTGGCTCCAGGGTCAACTGTGATAGGAAGATTACAGTTGGGCTGGGGCGACGCGGCTGTCCTTACTACACTAAGCTAAATCAGCTAGCGTAGGGTAGAGTGTCGAAGTAGACATTAACAAAAGGAAGCTGACAATATCCAGTAAGTGTAGTAGCTCCAATAGCAGAATAACCTAGCTGTCTGCATGCAACTTGTGCATCAGCAGTTCCCATTCATCATCACACACTGTGCCCCAGACATTGTCATTGCAGACTTCCAGACGTTCACTAGTAGTTGTGCCCCCTTGAAGTCTGATGGCTCCTTGTGATGAGCAGGATGGACACGATATTCCTCCTTTAATTATTCAACAAAAAGAAACTAGACCAGATACACATTTTAGCAAATGTATATTGATGGAAACCTATCAAGCAAACATTTTGAAAATGAGCTAAATATTTCTGTAAATGCTCATTTTATGCAAGACACCATAATGCATTGAACTTTATGTTCAGTCATTGTTGCTGACTTTTTTATTTCTAATGTGTTTTGGCACAAGGATAAAAAAATTGTAGCTACCAGAATTATCTTCTCCATTTGATCCACTGTTTGAAGCCCACATATATATTGGAATGCATGGATTTCACAAACTGGTGAAATTTATTATAGCTACAACTTGTTAAGAATACAACAAACCCATTTAAAGGAATGGTGTCTCTTATAGCTAGATACCAGAGGAGTCCCTTTGCACAGCAAATGTGTACTTCTTCAGACACATGTAGATTTACATGACAACAAAATGGCATTCAAAATAGTATGACCTCAATTAGTTGCATCAAATACCATATCCTATTTAGCAGGTAAATACATATCAGTTTTCCCATGATGCATAAATGGAACTTTATTTACTGCAACTACGAATGTAATTAATATGTAAACACAAACTTATTTAAACATAAAGGAAAAAAATAATAAGCAAAGCTGTTCTCAAAACAGAAATAGACGCATCTAAAAGAAAATTCTATTGATTGCTATTGTTAGAAAGCAAAATTTCATGGATTTTATTTTTATTTTATAGTCTTGAAGCTTTTGAAATATCAATTAGGTCAAATTCATACACAATATTGTTTGCAAGTTCATCTGAATATCAGTGCTTGTTTTGTTGTTTATTCATTTCCTGCATGCAGTCTCCCTTTCTGCAGGGCATGCTTGAAATAGCACATTCAAGCAAATAGTGGTACAAACAATATAGATTACATCTGTATCGCCCAGTTCCATTGAATTGATCATACTTCAGTAATATAACTGATAGTTTGTTGAGCTCTACTCATAAGTGCTCGTAACCCGAGGCATTTCCAACCAATAACTTCAGTTACGTTATTTGCAGAACACAATGCTAGCAATCTATATATTTTACTAGCAGAGGATTTGTCTAGTTTTGGAAATATAGAAAGCTATAGCAGTAGATAATGTGTTGACAAGTTTGTTACATATGAATTACATATCTGCAGATGGTTATGCATGTAGGTATTTGCTTTTGATCAAATAATAATCTTCATTGTCATTGATGGTATTGAATACGATAAAAGCTAAAGAAATATCTGTGATGTACTGCAATGAGATATACTTACACAACGTGTTTGCGGGGCCATGTAATATGCTCTATATACAAACTCTAAAATTTTACCTGGTTATCAAAACTCTGTTGTTAATGATCATGAATCACACATGAAAAACATTCTAGTATGATTATGATAACTTACCAGCTTGACAGCTCACACCAACATCTTCTATGTGCGAATAATTGTGGACTCCAATAGGGTTTGCACTACATATATATAGAGACTTATCTCATTCCCAACACAATTGATACCAGCCAACCATATGCCCAGTGCCATCAGGAACAGCAGATCCAGTTATTGTAGTAGCTCCAATAGCACAATATCCCAGCTGTCTGCATGCAACCTGTGCATCAGATGGCCCCCAAGAATGATTACAAACTGTGCCCCAGACTGGCAGCTATAGCCATCTACTTACCACTATAGTTAGCGTTCCTATGTAAAATTTCTTCCCTGACCAAATCATTTGTATGAAAATATATCCACAGTCAGGCATTGATGGCTGGACTCGATGAATGAAACTGGTACAATGAGCAATAGAACCGCTCCATGCACTTCAATTTCCATTCCTTATAATGAAGGATTGAACCTAGCTGTGTATGTAGCTTCTAAACTTTTTTACTAGTGGCAATTGAGGACACACACACACAGACACACAACTCATAACTCTCCTCACTGTGCTGCTGAAGTAGGAGGGAGCCCTCTCTTCATGGTGCTGTTCAAGTAGGACGGAGTCCCCTTTTCACTAGGGCTATTGAAGTAGGAAGGAACCCTCTCCTCACTGTGCTGTTGCCTCACTGTGCTGTTGAAGTAGGAGGGAGCCTTCTCCTCACAGTGCTGTTGAAGTAGGAGGAGGGACTCCTCTCTTCACTGCGCTATTGAAGTAGGATGGAACCCTCTCTTCACTGTGCTGTTGAAGTAGGAGGGAACCCTCTCCTCACTATGCTGTTAAAGTAGGAGGGAGCCTTCTCTTTATTATGCTGTTGAAGTAGAAGGGACCTTCTCCTCACTATCCTTTTGAAGTAGGAGGGAGCCCTCTGCTCTCTGTTCTTTTTATGTAGGTGAAAGCCCTCTCTTCACTATGGTGTTGAAGTAGAAGGGAACACTCTCCTCACTATGCTGTTGAATTAAGAGGGAGTCCTTTCCTTACTGTTCTGTTGAAGTAGGAAGAAGCCCTCTCCTTGCTATATGCTGTTAAAGTAGGAGGAGGTCCTCTCCTCACTGTGCTTTTGAAGTGTAGGAGGGAGTCCTCTCCTCACTATGCTGTTGAAGTAGGAGGGAGCCCTCTCCTTTCTATATGCTCTTGAAGTAGGTGGGAGCCCTCTCCTCCCTGTGATGTTGAAATAGGAGGGAGTCCTCTCCTCACTATGCTGTTGAAATAGGAGGGTGCCCTCTCATCACTGTGTTATTGAAGTAGGAGGGAGCACTCTCCTTGCTATATGCTGTCTAGCTAGGTTGTAGCTCCCTCCTCACTGCACTATTGAAGTAGAAAGGAGCCCTCTGTTCACCATGCTGTTGAAGTAGGAGGCAGCCCTCTCCTCACTGTGCTGTTGTAGTAGGAGGGAGCCCATACTTCACTATGGTTTTGAGGCCCTATCCTCACTGTGCTGTTAATAGGAAGGAGGCAGTCCTCTTTTCACTGTGCTATTGAAGTAAGAGGGAACCTTCTCCTCACAATGCAGCTGAAATAGGAGGGGAACCCTCTCCTCACTGTGCTGTTGAAGGTTGAGGGAGCCGACTCATCAGCTTGCTGTTGAAGTAAGTTGGAGTCCTTGCTTTATTCTGCTTTTGAAGAAGGAGGAAACCTTCTCATCACTCTGCTGTCGAAGTAGGAAGGAGCTCTCTCTTCACCGTGCTATTGAAGTAGGAGAGAACCCTCTCCTCACTGTGCTCTTGAAGTAGGAGGAAACCCTCTCCTTGCTGTGCTGTTAAAGTAGGAGGGAGCCCTGTATTCACTGAGCTATTGAAGTAGGACGGAACCTTCTCTTCACTGTGGTATTGAAGTAGGAGGAAGTTCTAACTGTGCAGTAGAAGGTGGAGGGAACCCTCTCTTCACTATTCTGTTGAAGCAGGAGAGTGCCCTCTCTTCACAGTGCTATTGAAGTAGGAGAGAACCCTCTCCTCACTGGGCGGTTCAAGTAGGAGGGAACTTTCTCCTATCTGTGCTATTGAAGTAGAAGGGAGCCGACTCTTCACTATGCTATTGAAGTAGGAGGAAGCCCTCTCTTCACTGTTCCGTTGAAGTAGGAGGGAACCCTCCCTTCACTATGATGTTGAAGTAGAAAGGAGCCCTCTCCTCACTGTGGTGTTGAAGTATGAGGGAGGTCCTCTCTTCACTGAGCTATTGAAGTAGGAGGGAACCCTCTCATCACTGTGCTGTTGAAGGTGGAGGCAGCCCTCCCTTAACTATGCTGTTGAAGTAGGAGGGAGTCCTCTCTTCACTGTACCATTGAAGTTAGGATGAAACTCTCTCCTAACTGTGCTGTTGAAGTAGGAGAGAGTCCTCTCTTCACTGTGCTATTAAAGTAGGAAGGAACCCTCTCTTCCCTCTGCTGTTCAAGTAGAGGTAAACTTCTCCTCACCATGCTGTTGAAGTAGGAGGGAGCCCTCTCTTCACTATGCTATTGAAGTAGGAGGGAGCCCTTTCTTAAATTTATTATTGAAGTAGGAGCGAACCCTCTACTCACTGTGCTGTTGAAATAAGAGGGAGCCCTCTCCTCACTGTGCTGTTGAAGAAGGAGGGAGCCCTCCCTTCACTGTGATGTTGAAGTAGGAGTAAGCCCTGACCACAATCTATTGTTGAGGTAGGAGGAAGTCCTCTCTTCACTGTGCTATTGAAGTAGGAGGGAACCCTCTCCTCACTGTAATGTAGAGTAGGAGGGAGCCGTCTCTTCACTGTACTTTTGAAGTAGGAGGGAACCCTCTCCTCACTGTGATGTAGAAGTAGGAGGGAGCCGTCTCTTCACTGTACTTTTCAAGCAGGAGGGAACCCTCTACTGAGTGTGCTGTTAAAGTAGGGGGCAGCTCTCTCTTAACTATGGTTTTAAAGTATGACGGAGCCCGCTCCTCACTGTGATGTTGAAGTAATAGGAAACCCACTCTTCACTGTGCTGTTGAAGTAGGAGGGAGTCCTCTTTTCACTGTGCTATTGAAATAGGAGGGAATACTCTCCTCACTCTGCTGTTGGAGAAGGAGGTAACCCTCTCCTTGCTATATGCTGTTGAAGTAGGAAGGAGTCCTCTCTTCACTGTGCTATTGAAGTAGGAGGAAAACCTTCTGCTCACTGTGCTGTTCAATTAGGAGTGATTCACTAAGCTGTTTAAGTAGGAGGTAGCCCTCTCTTCACTGTCTTATTGATGTAAGAGTGAACCCTTTCCTCACTGTGCCTTTGAAGAGTAGGTAGGAAAACTCTTCTTCGGTAGTGTTGAAGTGAGATGGAGCCCTCTATTCATTGTCCTGTTGAAGTAGGAAGGAGCTCTCTCTTCACTGTGGTGTTGAATTAGGAGGAAACCCTGTCTTCACTGTGCTGTTGAAGTAGGAGGGAATCCTCTATTCACTGTGCTACTGAAGTAGGAGGGAACCTTTTCCTCACTTTTCTGTTGAAGTAGGAGGCAGCCCTCTCCTCACTGTGCTGTTGAATTAGGAGGGAGACCTCTCATGACTATGGTTTTGAAGTAGGAGGAAACCCTCTACTCACTGTGCTGTTGAAGTAGGAGGGAGCTCTATCTTCACCTCAGTGTTGAGGTAGGAGGAGGGAGCTCTCTACTCACTGTGATGTTTAATGAGGACGAAACCCTCTCCTCACTGTGATGTTGAAGTAGGAGGGAACCCTCCCCTCACTCTGCTGTTCAAGTAGGAGGGAACCTTCTCCTCACCGTACTGTTGAAGTAGGAGGGAGCCTTCTCTTCACTGTTATGTTGAAGTAGGAGGGAGCCCTTTCTTAAATGTGTTATTGAAGTATGAGCAAACCCTCTCCTCACTGTGCTGTTGAAGTAGTAGGGAGCCTTCTCCTCACTGTGCTGTTGAAGAAGGAGGGAGCGCTCACTTCACTGTGCTGTTGAAGAAGGAGGAAGCCCTGTTCTCAATCTCCTGTTGAGGTAGGAGGGAGTGCTCTCTTCACTCTCCTCACTATGCTGTAGAAGTAGGAGGGTACCGTCTCTTCACTCTGCTTTTGAAGTAGGAGGGAATCCTAACTGTGTGTACTGTTGAAGTAGAAGGGAGCTCTCTCTTGACTATGGCATTGAAGTATAATGGAGACCTCTCCTCACTGTGCATTTGAAGTAATTGTAAGCCCACTCTTCACTGTGCTGTTGAAGTAGGAGGGAGACCTTATTCACTGTAGTGTTGAAGTAGAAGGGAGTCCTCTGTTCACTGTGGTATTTAATTAGGAGGGGAATACTCTCTTCACTCGGCTGTTGGAGTAGGAGGGAGCCCTCTCATGCTATATGGTGTTAATGTAGGAGGGAGCCCTCTCCTCGCTGTCCAGTTGAAATAGGATGGAATCCTCTGTTAACTATGCTGTTGAAGTATGAAGGAGTCCTCTCTTCACTGAGCTATTGAAGTAGGAGTGAAACTTCTCCTCACTGTTCTACTGAAGAAGGATGGAACTCTCTCTAAATGTGCATTTGAAGGTGGAGGGAGCCCACTCTTCATTATGCTGTTCAAGTAGGAGGTAGTCCTATCTTTACTGTGCTATCGAAGTAGGTTGAAACCTTCTCCTCACTGGGCTGTTGAAGTAGGAGGGAGCCTTTATTCACTGTAGTAGTGTTGAAGTAGGAGGGAGTTCTCTCTTCACTGTGCTGTTCTGAAGAAGGAAGTAGTCCTCCTTTCACTGTGGTATTTAAGTAGGACGAAATACTCTCCTCACTGTGCTGTTGGAGTAGGAGGGAGCCTTCTCCTTGCTTTATGCTGTTGACGTCTGAGGGAGCCTTCTCCTTGCTGTCCACTTCAAGTAGGATGGAGCCCTCTGTTCACCATGCTGTTGAAGTAGGAGGGAGTCCTCTCCTCATATGCTGCTCCATCTCCTTGCTATAATTATGCTGTTGAAGTAGGAGGGAGTCCTCTTCTCTCTGCGATGTTGAAGTAGAGGAGAGCGCATATTCCTTAATATGCTGTTGACATAGGAGGGTGCCCTCTCCTCACTGTGCTGTTGGATGTTGGAGGGAAACCTCTCCTTGCTATATGCTGTTGACTTAAGAGGGAGACTTCTCCTCGCTGTGTTGCTAAAGTAAGATGGAGCCCTCTGTTCACCATGCTTTTGAAGTAGGAGGGAGCTCTCTCCTCACTGTGCTGTTGAAGTAGCAGGGAGCACTCTCTTCACTGTGCTATTGAAGTAGGAGTGAACACTCTATTCACTGTGCTGTTGATGTAGTAGGAAGTCTTCCCTTCACTTTGCTATTGAGGAGGGAACCCTCTCCTAACTGTGCCGTTGAAGTAGGAGGGTACACTGTCCTTACTGGGCTGTTGAAGGAGGGAGCCTTCTCCTCACTGTGCTGTTGAAGTAGGAGGGAACCTCTCTTCACTGTACTTTTGAAGTAGGAGTGAACCTTCTCCTGTGTGTGCTGTTAAAGTAGGAGGGAGCCGTCTCTTAACTATGGTGTTAAAGTATCAAAGAACCCTCTCCTGACTGTATTTTTGAAGTAATAGGAAGCCCTCTCTTCACTGTGCTGTTGAAGTAGTAGGGAGCCCCTATTCACTGTAGTGTTGAAGTAGGAGGGAGACCTCTCTTCACTGTACTGTTGAAGGAAGGAGTCCTCTATTCGCTGTGGTATTTAAGTAGGAGGGAATACTCTCCTCACTGACCTGTTGGAGTAGAAGGGAGCCCTCTCCTTGCTATATGCTGTTGTCGTAGGAGGGAGTCCGCTTCTTGCTGTCCAGTTGAAGTAGGATGGAGTCCTCTGTTCACCATGCTGTTGAAGTAGGAGGGAACTTTCTCCTCACTGTCCTGCTGAAGTAGGAAGGGACCCTCTTCTCACTGTGCTATTGAACGTGGAGGAAGCCAACACTTCACTTTGCGGTTGAAGTAGGAGGAAGTCCTCTCTTCAATGTACCTATTGAAGTAGGAGTAACACCACTCATCACTGTGCTGTTGAAGTAAGAGGGGGCCCTCTCTTCACTTTGCTGTTGAAGTAGGAGGGAGCCCTCTTTTCACTGCGGTATTGAAGTAGGAGCGAACACTCTCCTCACTTTGCTTTATAAGTATATAGTAGGGATCCCTCTCCTTCCTGTGCTGTTGAAGTAGGAGGGAGACCTCTATTCACTGTTCTGTTTAAGTAGGAAGGGTCCCTCTCTTCACTACTGTAGAAGTAAGAAGAAGCCCTCTCTTCACCGTGCTGGAAGCAGCCCTATCTTCACTATACTATTGAAGTATGGGGGAGCCATCTCTTCACTATGGCATTGAAGTAGGAGGAAGTCCTCTCCTCACTATGGGAGACTTCTCAAGAAATTGTGTGACTTTCAAATTTTCCAGGCATTATCATCTCCAATGAATGGAAAGAGGAAAAATAAATGAGAAGATAAAGGCTTACAACATTACTCCTCGCTTTCCAAACTCTTTCACATGATTACAAAAAAAAAAGTCACACACATACAGTACACACGTAAGTAATGTACACATACACCATCCAGTGGAACCTCCAAATAGCAATTTGGGACTCTACACTTATTTAACTGTTAGGTTGGCTGCTCTTAGAGGTCAACCATTATCTTGCACATAACTATTTCATGTAAAAGGATGTAATAATCCAGTTACTGGGATTATACCATAATAATATTAATAATTATATTGGTGTGTTCGGGATCAGGAAATCATGCAGTGTGGTCTGCTTCTTTGCCACTACGTGGGCAGATGAAAATACCCTCAATCTTTCCCAAAAAACTTGACCTCATCCAGTCTCGAGTGCTCTTCTTCATCCACCTCATCATCAGTAAGTTCATTATCATCTTCATCACTCCTAGCACCCAGTTGAGACAAAACGTTGCCATCCCAGTCATCCCCATCCATAACAACACACACTGATATATATTTGTCTTCACCATTCGAATATTCACTTGCAGAACAACTTAATTCAGGTCAATAAGATTCATTCTGTACAGTGACAATAACCATTATGCAAATACAATTCTTGGGGTGTGTGGTTTCTCGACGAATCGTTCGGGGGCATTTCATCTGTTGACTGTAGAGGGGTCATTCGCTATTCGGAGGGTCCGCTATCAGAGGTTCCACTGTATTGTGATTCTTGAAACTAAGCTGATTTTATTCACAGTAAATAATACAAAAAAATCAAATGAAGGCGAGGAAGTGGAAGTGCTACAGGTATACTTATACTATAATACATATAGTATATGTCACAAATACATTTTAAATATTATATAGTGTTAGGTGAAGCATTAGTTCAGTGGCGTCCTGCATAAAATAGAATTAACAAAGAGTAAAAATTATATTTGGTACAAGTTCACTGTGTATATATATATAGTTTAATGCTATGTACAAAGCTCACCTCATTCAACAAGTGAGGGACCTAAGTGTGTAGAGCAATAATTCAATACTGTATCGGTGTTTCAAGGAGGGAAACATTTCAAGGAGGGAAACAGAGTGGGCTTGGGGGTGGAATTAAAAACGGAGAATTTTTATTTTTTTATATTTTTTTTTTATTAAGTTGGCATTTTTGGATTGTAAATGAATAGGTAGTAAATCGACTAGCAAAAGCACCAGCTACATAACTACATAGCTATATGTGATACAGTTGTGTGTACAGTATACAGTACAGGATCGTGCATGCATGTAAACTGGTATTTGTAATGTAGAGTGACTACATGTAGGTGTTTGTTGTGGCAGTGCCAATGTCGGGTAGTGATAACTATCAGCAGAATCTAGCATAGTTTGCTCTTATTGTGCTATAGCAATCAGAATATGAAAGAGAGAATTTTTTCCTAATTTTTTTCCCTTTTAACTATTACTTCTAGCTGACATCAAATACTTAAAAGGATTCTCTTTGTTTAAAAGGAGAGAATCCTTAACAGGTTTTCATTTAGAAAATTGTCCAAGGGGGGGAAACTGGAGGAATCTGGATATTAAGGAAGGGGGGGGGGGCATGATGGTTAAAGATGTGACAAAGTTTCTAATGAATTTTAATAATACAATTTCCAAGGGGGGGGGGGGGGGGGGCAAAAAGATTCCAGCCCCCCCCCCGCCCCCCTAAATGAAACCCTGCTTAAGGTTTAAGTTGGAATCATCTACTGATGCAGAAAATTCAATCAATTTGGATTGTGATTTCTAATTTATTGGTTGGGTATCCCAATATCGCAGGGCACATCTTGCCCTCTCTCTGATGAAACGGCTAGTGTTAACTCTTTTGCCTCCGAGACACTTTTACCTGACTCAGCAAGTCATGTCCTCCAGGACTTGATTCCTTCCACAGTAAGTCATGTCCTCTAGGACTGCATTCCTTCCACAACAAGTCATGTCCTCTAGGACTGCATTCCTTCCACAGCAAGTCATGTCCTCTAGGACTTGATTCCTTCCACAACAAGTTATGTCCTCTAGGACTGCATTCCTTCCACAGCAAGTCATGCCCACTAATATTTCATTCCTTCCACAACAAGTCATGTCCTCTAGGACTTGATTCCTTCCA
Organism: Cladorhizidae sp. MBARI D1340-BT2; assembly: GCA_028752905.1. NCBI lineage: Eukaryota > Metazoa > Porifera > Demospongiae > Poecilosclerida > Cladorhizidae > Cladorhizidae sp. MBARI D1340-BT2. Next base: position 13,584,172 of record JAQNBH010000011.1, read on the forward strand.
CAGCAAGTCACATTAACATGTGTTCATTTCCCATAGTAGAGGTTCATAGCAAGTTGTGTTTGTCAAGCAACAAGAGCAGCAGATAACTTTTATTAAAGACAAAAAATATTTGGATCAACTTGTCAACCAAAAAAAAGAGGCAACAACAGATGTCGACTACAAAACACCTAGATGATCCTTTACCTAATACATCTAGAGGACCCTTTACCTAAAACATTTAGATGACCCTTTACCTAAAACATCTAGAGGACCCTTTATGCTTACCAAACATTTAGGGGACCCTTTACCCTTACAAGGATTAAAACAATGATTAAAACAATGTGCACCAAATATTATAAAAAGCAGTTTGATACAGGTATGCATTGTTTAATAGGTAAAGAGTCCTGTGAACGTTTGTAGTTTTTGTTTATTTTGTTTCCTTTCTTTTTTTGGCAAGTTAAAAACATTTTCCCTTGTTTTTGTTGTTCTTGTGTTGTTTCATCCCAATATGTGTGTGTGTATGTAATACATACATACACATATACCTGTATATATATACATATATATATACATACACATATACCTATATATATACATGTATATATATATATGCACACACATACATACACATATACCTATGTAAGATGTATTTGTATGTAGTGTTATTACTTCATTGCTGTAATAGATTATGATTACGTGGTTGGTGATGTCATGTCATTCTTCTAGAACTTTCGGTTGAATGTGATATATAATACTGATAGATATACCTGCACGTGAAGTTGTTTGAATAATGAGATTTTGTTGAATTGACTGTTGAGTATTACAGTGGTAGCAGAGAACGGTTACAGAGAGCTTGAGTCTATGGCAGAGCGTCATTAGCGTACCCAAACCTTTCGCGAGTGGAGACGCGACCGATTGGTTCCAACGCTTTGACATTTTCAGTAGGACTGAGGAAAACCAAGCGTTGAAGCTGCTGGAGGGAGAGACTTTGACAATATGGATGGAGCTCAGCGAGGAGGAGCAGGGTAACTACGTTAGCGCTAAAGGAATACTAGTGAAGACCATGATGCCAATGGAATATGTTTCCCTAGAGGAATTTCATAGACGCAAGCTATAGCCAGGCGAAGCACTATCTGTGTTCGTGCATTCCATGAAGAAACTGCTCGGGCAGGCAATGCCAAGCCTAGACAAGTCAGCTCGTGACCAACTCTTATTGCATCAATTCCTCTCTGGATTACCTGTCAGGGTAGGACGACAACTGAGAGCCATGGGAGAAATAAAAACGCTAGAAGCAGCAGTCACGCGAGCTAGGTTGCTGATGATAATTGATGAACATGGCAAGGTTGCCACAGTTTCGAAGGAGAGCAGCGAAGTGGGTCTGCTCAGAGAGCAGGTAGCACTCCTTACCGAACAAGTTGCCACACTGACAGTGTCACCACATTCTGCTGACAACAAGCAATGCAGCAAGATACGCTGCTTCAGTTGCGGTAGACTGGGGCATGTTCAGCGTGAATGCCCCTTCCATTATCAGGGCCCAAGTCCTAATCTCCGTCGATGTTTCGTGTGTGGGCAACCAGGACACCTTGCTAGAAATTGCCGTCGCCAGGGAAATGACAGTGGGGCGCCCGTCCAGGGCAACAGGCATCCCTATCAGCAATAAGCCTACAAAAAGAAAAGTGAATGTTGTGAAGGTGGCTGCCATCAAACCAAAGGCAACTATTACTACAGGAGAGTTAGAGGGTGTTGCAGTTGAAGTAATGTTGGATTGGGTCATCCATCTCACTGGTTCAGCAGGTGGTAGTGTTGCAAGCACAAGGCATTGAACAAATCAAGTGAACTAAACTTCTGAGACTGGTTACAGCATCAGGCAATATTCTGCCTATCATGGATCAAGTCAGAGCTCCAATTAAACTTGGTGAGCTGGTAAGGCATGATTTCATAGTGGTTGAGAATTTAGTAGCCCCAGTGATACTTGGGGCTGACTTTTTGCACGGTAATGCACTGATGTTAGACTTTACTGACACACTAGTCAAGGTCTGTCATGCCAAACATGGCAATCATATCCCCTCCTATCAGTTGGAGACAAGTGTTGCAATGGCCCAGGTGTTGCCAATATATGAATACACACACAAGGAACGGGCAAGAGCATGTGCAATAGCAGCAGTAGAGCAGCCTGGTCCAGATATCATTGATGATTGTGCAATTCCCATGTACCAGAACCCTATTAGTTTCGAACTACCAGAATTCTCTACACCCAGACTCATGAGCATTGTGCAAGAGTATCAGAGCCTATTTGGTACAAGTCACAGACGTATCTCACCATTTAATTCCCACCCCAGGAAGTCCAGTGAGGGTACCCCACCACGTCACATACCTGCACACTATCGGGAGGAGGTGGAACGACAAATGGAAGCAATGCTTGAACAAGGCATTGTCAAAGAGAGCTCCAGTCCGTCGATGGCACCAGCTGTATTTGTGCTGAAGAAATCAGGCGACTTATGATTGTGGGTGGATTACAGAGAACTGAACAAGAAAACAACAAATGATGCGTATCCACTCCGACTGCCGGACGAGGTCTAAGATCGACTTTCTGGGTCTACAGTCTTCTCCATATTGGATCTGCAAAGCGGTTCCTAGTGATCAGGCAAACACACCCTTCTGCCCTAGACCAGGCATGGGATTGTATCAGTTTCAAAGGATGCCATTTGGCCTGACTGGCGCGCCCAGCTCCTTTCAGCGTGTGATGGACAGTGTTATGCGTGGCCTTTCTTATGTCACAATCTACCTTGATGACATTCTGATCCACTCTGCCACTGAGGAAAAGCACGGCCAACACCTGCAGCAAGTGTTCAACCGTCTTAAAACAGCTGGACTGACCTTGAGGGGAAGGAAGTGTCACATTGGCATGACAGCAGTATCTTACTTTGGACATGTGTTTTGTGAAACAGTCACGGCTCCAGACTCCCAGAAGGTCCAGGCTGTACATGATTGACCAGTACCGACAGACAACATAACTGTACGTCAGTTTCTTGGTCTTGCCTCCTATTACCGGCGATATATTCTCGTTTTGCTGACATTGCAATTGCTGACATTGCAGCCCCACTCCATGCTCTGACCAAAAAAGGTGTGACATTTACCTGGACCCCGGAATGTGCTAATCGTTCTGGACTCTAAAGAATCACTTACTTCGGGTACCAGTTCTAGCCTACCCTAACTTCAACCCAGAGGCTAATGAATTCGTATTGCAAATAGATGCTAGTGCCGTTGGACTTGGTGCCATACTTGAACAAGATGGCCATGTGATCGCATACGCCAGTCAGTCTTTAACTACACCAGAGAGACAGTAGTGTTATACAACGGGAATGTGTAGCGGTGGTATATGACCTCAAACAGTTCCGTCACTACCTGCTGGGTCACCATTTCCAACTCCTCACCAATCATGCACCACTACAACAGTGGCGTAGGAACAGGGGGGGCTAGGGGGGCCAGGGCCCCCCAAATTTTTATAAATTAACATTACAAAGTGGCAATGATGAGTATGCAGCAAAGGGTAGTGGACTTTTGACATCCATGCAGAAGTTTGATACTTAATTTGCTTTAAAACTTGCTTACCTGATTTTTTAGCTTTCATGCAATCTCCAAGCAAAGGATGCAACAGTTCAGGAAGCATTGCGTGGGGCTGATCTTCTTTGTTCACATTTAAACTCTATGAGAACTGAGGAAAAGATCAAGTTCAATACATTTCATGATCAAGTTCTCCAGGAGTCTGCCACTTTGACTGATGAGCCAGATCTTCCATGGGGAAGGAAACGTCCACGAAGATTTGATGATGGAGCAAGCCATCATATGTATCAATCCCTCATATGTATCAATCCCCCAGAGATATGCATAGACATGCATATTTTGAAGTTCTTGAAGTAGTTGTTGGTGAGGTAAAAAGAAGGTTTGATCAGGCTGATCTCTATGTCATGAAAGATATAGAAACCATTTTACTAAAAGCTGCTAATGGTGAAAACTTCATAGTACCAGATGATGTAAAGAAGTTTTTGAACAAAGATGTTGATCAAGACCAGTTGATGATTCACCTTTCAATGCTTCCTGATGCCATCAAAACTGCACATTCGACTTGTGCCATTACAAAAATAACAAGCATACGAACTATTACAGATGCTATGAATCAATCAGAAATCTATAAAGGCATGTTGAGTGAAGTTGATAAATTCTTAAAACTGTATTTCACTTGCCCAGTCAACTCTGCCACAGCAGAATGTTCGTTTTCATCTTTACGTAGAATAAAAACATACTTGAGAAGTTCAATGACCCACTGCAGACTGAATAACTTATTTTTACTATATATACATCAATCAAAAACTGATTCACTTGACTTACGAGAGATAGCGGAATAATTTATATCTGTGAACACAAGGAGAAGGAACTATTATTTTTGTGTGTGTAATAATTATATTGTATTCTTATATTGTAAAACATAGTCATTGCCAATTATATTCACTAAAAAAAATCATCCACATCTCTAATAATTAAGGTTACTAATGTAGGCCCCCCTAACCAAATGATCTTCCTATGCCACTGTACAATGGCTATGTGTGCAAAAGATGGAGGGAATGCTATGTCGCTGGGCTCTAGCCATGCAGGAGTACGACGTCCACATTGTATTTCGCAAGGGCTCTCTTAATGCTAATGCAGATGCACTCTCTCGCATGCCCAATATCCCCTGTGCTCTCACGTTGGCTCTGCCACATTTATCTGCCTCAAATATTCGCTCTCCCCAGCTTCTGGACAACCCCATTTCTAAGGTTTTACAGGCACGTGCCCGATCTGACCAACCGCCTCAAGGTCGGGAGTGGCGTCAACATCCTCGATGGCGATACCGACAGTTGTGGAGCCAACTCAAAGTCATTGATAGTATGCTATGTCAGAGCTACACACCTAGCCAAGTGTCTGAAGCAATAACAGTTCCTGTCTTGCCTGCTAGCCTGCGTAGTCAGGCCCTCATCCGCAACCACGATGTGCCTAGTGCCGGGCACCAAGGGGCCGACTGAACACTAGAGAGACTTCGCCAGGAGGCATACTGGGGTAGCATGGCACAAGATGTGGAACGACACTGCAGATATTGAATCTAAGCTACCAATGCCATAACGTGCACCGCTGAAGAATATTCCCATCGGCCACCCATGGCAAATGATTGCAGTTGACATTATAGAGGTACCAATATCCAACAACAACAACCGCTACCTACTGGTGGTACAAGACCACTTTACCAAATAGGCCGATGCCATCCCTCTAACTGATCAATCAGCTGCTCGAATCACAAGAGAGCTAGTCAAGTTATTCTCGATCTACAGAAAGCCCGAGATTCTACATTCAGACCAAGGTCGAAATTTTGAAAGCTCCATTTTTGCCCCAACCTTAGAAGCATTCGGCGTCCGTAAATCTCGTACCACAGCATATCATCCCCAAGGTGATGGAATGATAGAATGTTCTAATCGGACTCCGTTACAACTGCTAAGGTCTTATGTTGAGAAACAAGATGACTGGGAACCCTACCTACCACTAGTCCTCTATGCATATCGCACCCCTGTTCACTCATCTACTGGTTCTTCACCTTTCATGCTCATGTACGGCCACCCTCCTACATATACACTTTTCTCTAAAATCAGGGCATATGACACCGTCTCCTATCCTGCTCACAAGCGCGCTAAATTAGCGGAGTTGAAGGACTTTGTTGACTCCAACCTGGCTGCAGCGGCCTCTCATCAAAAGGTCAGCTATGATCAACATGTGTCCTCTACCAACTTCGCTGTTGGAGACCCAGTGTGGTTATCTATCCCAACAGCGGGGAAACTGGATCATCGATGGGAGGGGAGGCGGAGGATTAAAACGATTAAGAGCCCAGTGAATATGGAAATAACGGAGCGGAACCGTACAAGGGTAGATCACACAAATAGACTTCAGAAACGTAGCCAGCCAAGTCCCCAGGATCAATCCGAATGGAAATAACGGAGGGGAACCGTACAAGAGTAGATCACACAAATCGACTTCGGAAACGTAGCCAGCCAAGTCCCCAGGATCAATCCGAATGGAAATAACTGAGGGGAACCATACAAGGGTAGATCACACAAATCGACTTTGGAAACGTAGCCAGACAAGTCACCAGGATCAATCCGAATGGGATAATGCACCACAGAAGGAGGAACAGCAACCATGGAGCCCACCAGGTGTATACCACAAGTATATCACACCAACTGCTCCAGCTCCAACAAGACGATAACCTCAACAGTTACATCGTCCGCCAGATCGATTAGTAGCAGGAGTCTGAATGAAGCTCGAGTTGAGCTTTAACTTGGAAGGGCGCATGTAAGATGTATTTGTATGTAGTGTTATTACTTCATTGCTGTAATAGATTATGATTACATTACTGTACAGGATGTGGTTAGTGATGTCATGTCATTGTTCTAGAACTTTGGGTTGAATGTGATATATAATACTGATAGATATACCTGCACGTGAAGTTGTTTGAATAATGAGATTTTGTTGAATCAACTGTTGAGTATACACCTATTATATATTATATATATCACCTCAATAATCAGCTTCAAATTGTATACACTCGACGTTTCGACTAGATGCTCTAGCCTTTATCAGGAATAATTATCCCTGATGAAAGCTTGAGCATCTAGTCGAATGTTATTAATGTTATTATGTCAACTGAGAGTTCATTGAGTATACAGTATATATACAGCATAAGTCTTATGGCCTGTCAAGAAGTTGCTCAGGATAACTCCCACAACTAACCACACCTGTGTAGCTGCTGGATGTTATTGAAAGACCTGGAAAGCTACTCAATAAACAACACGGTTAATTCACTTCTTTGCAGTGATGGCTGGCCTCAATATTGCATGCACACACACCAAAGTGTTCATTGTGTTCACCATCTTGACCAATTTACGTGTTTAGAATCGAGGAAAAATTAGCTGCTGCAAAGCATTGGACAATTTGGAGTCTTCTGGTACGAATATTGTTTCGATGGACCTATTGTACGCAAGTTATACAGGGCAGAGAGGTACATAAATATATACTCTCAATGAACTCTCAGTTGACATAATAACATTACAAAATCCTTTTCATAATCAACTTGAAATAGTACTCTCTCGACGTTTCGACTAGATTCCGGATGAAGGCTAGAGCATCTAGTCGAAACGTCTAGAGAATATATTTCAAGTTGATTATTGAGAAGGTTATTGCAACATAAATATATAAATCCTCAAGGCAGACTTTCAAGGGATTTCTCCCACATTTCTATGGCATTTAGGTCATGCAGTTTACCACCCGGCAAAACATTCAAGGCACTGGGAGTATTTCTGGGTGTAGAAATAGCAGTTGAAACCACTGCCTAAGAAGCTAAGAAGCAAATGCAAGTTTCAGCCAAGATATTAGCTCCATTTTTTGGTGTATGTTATGGGAAAAGGGGGAGGGGTGGGGTGGGGCAGTTTGCTTTCGCTATTGGCCTTGAATTTTTTTTTTTTTTAATAGGTTCGAACCAACCAATATAGGGGAGTACTGGCATATTATTACCCATCGCATAATGCACTACTGTAACTGTGTCAAACATACCTGGTGACCACTTGTTTAGAGCCTGCTCCTTGAATAGACTGTGAGCAACAACAAACAGCAAATGTGAATATTCACGAGCACATGCACCATTCCTCTTATCGAGTCGAGGCTATTCATGGTGGACAGAACAGAGCCACTTTATATACAATGAAGAGCTCGGCAAGCTAACCAATGCATGTCCTCGCTAGCCCACCGCCGCAATTCACATGCCCATAACTGAAACCCAGCCCAGAAGAGCAGAATGGCTCAAGGACCTTCATCTGAGGAGCACCCTGAGCGTTAGTTGTATTTATAGGGTGTTCTAGTCTAGAAAAAGGTGATGAATAAGAGACCACATTCACTGCAAGTCTGGGTCGGTAGTAGCGCCAGTTCAGCACACACTACTGCCGACCTCAACCAAGAGTGTTGAAACTAGTTGATCAATCAACCAAGGGTGTTGAAAATAATTGATCAATCAACCAAGGATATTGAAACTATCAGTGTCTACTCATCAATCAACCAAGAGTGTTGAAACTAGCTGTATCCACTCAACAATCAACCAAGAGTGTTGAAACTAGCTGTATCTACTCATCAATCAATCTACTCATCAATCAACCAAGAGTGTTGACACTAGCTGTATCCACTACCAAGAGTGTAGACACTAGCTATATCCACTCATCAATCAACCAAGAGTGTTGAAACTATCAGTGTCTACTCATCAATCAACCAAGAGTGTTGAACCTAACTGATCAATCAACCAATGGTATTCAAAATAATTGATCAATCAACCAAGGGTGTTAACACTGGTTGTATCCACTCATCAATCAACCAAGAGCGTTGACACTAGCTGTATCTACTCATCAATCAACCAAGAGTATTAAAAATAGCTGTATCTATTCATCAATCAACCAAGAGCGTTGACACTAGCTGTATCTACTCATCTATCAATCAAGAGTATTGAAACTAGCTGTATCTATTCATCAATCAAACAAGAGCGTTGACACTAGCTGTATCCACTCATCAATCAACCAAGAGTGTTGAAACTAGCTGTATCTACTCATCAATCAACCAAGAGTGTTGAAACTAGCTGTATCCACTCATCAATCAACCAAGAGCGTTGACACTAGCTGTATCTACTCATCAATCAACCAAGAGTATTGAAACTAGCTGTATCTACTCATCAATCAACCAAGAGTGTTGACACTAGCTGTATCTACTCATCAATCAACCAAGAGTGTTGACACTAGCTGTATCCACTTATCAATCAACCAAGAGTGTTGAAACTAGCTGTATCTACTCATCAATCAACCAAGAGTGTTGAAACTACAAAGCTGTATTTACTCATTAATCAACCAAGAGGTGCTGCTTACGATCTGGTTGACATGGAGGTTGTTTTGTTGGCCTGCATCAACCTTGAGCCCTACATAGCATCCTGGGAAAGACACAGACTCCAGACACATGCTACCGTCACTGACGTCCATTATCCTGAAGTCGGAACTCACGTTGGCCAGTCCCTGCACAGAAAATAGTTTTAAAAGGCAGGGCAAAAATGGTCTTCTTTGTTGGTAACTTCCATCGTTGTTGTTGTTGGTCAATAGTTTAATGCTCTAGTAATAGATAAGTTTGCATAGTCTGTGCATTTATTATATATATATATATATATAATGAATATACACACACACATAAATTAAAAATAAATTATGTGGTTAATATTCATCAAGGATGGCCTGCATGGTTTTCTCCGACACAAATTTCCTGCAGTCCCAGAATCTTTTGCCACCATGCCCCACCCACTCTTCTGCTCAGATTACGTATGTAGCTATGTTTGTGTATATGTAATAGAGCACTGCAGATATTATAACCTCACCTTTCCAGTCACGACATTATTCTCTGCCCTCAGGCGAAGGGTGATGGACTTGTTGACGTTGAGAGAGATAATGCCCATCCCCCGGTCGGTGACCTCTAGGAAAGCTGGGGGAAGAGGGAGGGAGGATGGTTTAATGTGTTAGACGCCGACTGATATGGGAGCTTATAAGGGAGTGCCATTTATCAAGGACAGGTCACAAGAGCGTGTGTATGCTTGTAAAATATTCTTCTAAATATTCCACCATTTTTGTGCAATTTGAGTCCACATTATATATACTGAAATAGCTGCATATTATACATTGTACACTCTCAATGAATACTCTCAGAATCTAAGAATAGCTCTCAGCTACTCCATGAATAGCTCTCAGCTACTCCATGAATACTCTCAGATACTCCTTGAATACTCTCAGTATACTCTCTCAGCAACTCCATGAATACACTCAGTACTCTCTCAGCACCTCCATGAATACTCTCAGTACTCTCTCAGCAACTCCATGAATACTCTCAGTACTCTCTCAGCAACTCCATGAATACTCTCAGTACTCTCTCAGCGCAACTCCATGAATACCCTCAGTACTCTCTCAGCTACTCCATGAATACTCTCAGCTACTCCATGAATACCCTCAGTACTCTCTCAGCTACTCCATGAGTACTCTCAGCAGCTACTCCATGAATACTCTCCTCAATACTCTCTCAGCAACTCCATGAATACCCTCAGTACTCTCTACTCCATGAATACACTCAGTACTCTCTCAGCTACTCCATGAATACTCTCAGTTCTCTCTCAGCTACTCCATGAATACCCACAGTACTCTCTCAGCAACTCCATGAATACTATCAGTACTCTCTCAGCAACTCCATGAATACCCTCAGTACTCTCTACTCCATGAATACTCTCAGTACTCTCTCAGCTACTCCATGAATACCCTCAGTACTCTCTCAGCTACTCCATGAATACTCTCAGTACTCTCTCAGTACTCTCTCAGGAACTCCATGAATGCTCTCAGTACTCTCTCAGCTACTTGTGAATATTCCCAGTGATCATGAATATTCTTAAGAATATACTTTCAACTGCAGTACTAGCCAAAATAAACTTTGTTATTTAGAACAGTCACTCAACACCCACCGTCACCAGAAATAGAACGACGAGAAAAATGCAAAAAAAATTGATTTTGATTTTTTCTTTTTTTCATTCTTTTTGCAAGATAGTGCTTGACCACACGATCCTCTGAGAATTGATGGATTAGCCATCGACATCACAGCATCTGAGGATTAAATAAAGCATCTATGGATGTCAAAACAGCTACTGAAAGATTGACCAGACTAGTTCTCAGAGTCGCTCTCAACATCGGCACAGCTGACGAACATACAGTTATTTCTTCCGCCGACTCTGCCCTTCGTTGAACCAGCTCCTGGAAATGGTGCGGATGGAGAACAGCTCGACTGGAGGTGCTTCATCATCGCCTCAGCTCACTCGACACTGTAGTAGATCTGGACCATCGCTTGTGCTACAGTTAACTGATGCTCAGGGCAGTAGTATGTAGCTCTCTACATCACCACAGCTCACAGGCCGCTCGACTGGATACTGAATTAGCTCTTGGAATCCACTAAGCTTATCTGCTGCTCGAATGCTATGGCTCTAGGCAGGACACAGCCATGAACCTGCCCCTCCCGCCTTTTCAAATTAGAATTTAAATGAATGCTGTTAAAAACGGATTTCACAGAGGATCAATACAATCCAATCCAATGCAATGGAAACATAACATTTATTTCGACCTGTACTGTATTCTACAGTGGGTGGAAAAATTGGTTCGGAGGCAGGTTATTCTAACTACAGGCAATAAGCACACCAGACCACTTACATCCAGGGTCATTGTACTTTGCCGTGCTCACAATGGCTCCATTCCTGCCAATGCTCAAGAACTGGCTGGTGGACTTCAGATAGAGCTGGATCAATGTCCCCGAGCGAAGTGCATTCTAAGGAAGGAAGTTAGAGCAGGAAGGAGTGAACAACTGGTTCAACATCTGTAATAAGGTCATAGAATACAACGATGCCAAATTGTATAAGAGTTTGTTATGATTACATTTATAGTTTACAGGTGTTAGAAATTACAAATACGCATTGGGAGGGGCAGATTACATGAAGTACATGAAAACTCACTGCAATGGAAGGCCGTCCAAAAGGTGTCATGATAAACGGGTTGTAGGCATAGCATTGTTTCTATGGATACAACACAACAATAGTTTACCACAATACAGTATTACATCATATAACTTATAGCATAATTGGTGGTTACCATAAGTTTACCAGTGCTTTGGGAACCCTCAGAACTATCGGAACGCTTGCGATAGCGCAGTCCTATTTATCTGTTTGGCAATTCTATTGGCCATGTATACACTAGTGATGGTGGGCAATACCAAGGATTTTGCCTCTGGAGCAGACGTTCTCCCACATGGGAGTGTCTTGAACAGCTGGGCATGAAGAGGTACAGTGTGTAGTGGTAGGAAAGTTCACCATTTTTGGAGCCACAGGGTGGTGATTCAATCCTTCCCTAGAACTTTACTCTCTCCCCCCCCCCCCCCCCCCCCCTACAAAAATCTCCCAGAATTTTCTAGTTAGTAAGACCAGCATGTTGTTACTACAGACAAGTATGAGGTAAAGGGTCCTCCTTGTAGTGAGCGCCCACTCCCCTGTCTTCAGTGATTTAGCATTGGGCAACAGGATATCGATTTTGTCGAAATTATTCACGGAGATCATGAGAATGATAGTCATGGCCGTCCATTTTCTGGCTTGGATGGAACTGAGGATGAAGGACTATAGAGAACTCGAGGATGAAGAAGAACAACACTAGCTCAAACAGAGGCAGAAGCTGGGCTGGAAAACAACCAGCAAGTCCTCGCCTAGAGATGCAGCAAACAGCAAACGCCATAAACAACCAGCAAGTCCTTGCCTAGACCTGCAGCGACCAGCAAGCATCATAAACAACCAGCAAGTCCTCGCCTAGAGCTACAGCAGTAGCAGTAGCAGTTTCAGAGATACAATCATTGACTATACGTAGCAAGTGCCAACCCAGAGGTGAAAGGTTAGGCATCAATCAGGGTTGGGGTCAATCATGATTTATTCCAGGGGTGGAGAGGGAGAGAAATGTATATACAAAATTAGAATGTTTCTATTGAAAACTCTAAGAATTTATCGACTTATTTACTGCACAAGTCTTATCTTGGCACCTTTTGAATTAGTTTGTTGTAAGGTTGCTTATCAGTGGTCCTTCAGCCCTCCACCGGTCTTTCATTATCCAGTGATACTAGCTAATTATGGGATCAGAGACCCTTTACCTAATGAACAAGGACCCTTTACCCACACGCCAATACCTACATGTACGCGCATGCCCACAATAATATAGATCATTATTTCGTGCATTGTTTTCTGGTGATACTACCTTTACAACTTGTTGAATCGGGGAACAAATAGATCGTGGATCTTATCTATGCACGAAATAATCGTCTATCTAGATCATTTGTAGTCTAGTTGTATAGTACCTGGCGACCTGAGTCTAGTATCTGTCAAGCCAAGCGATTCTCCAATTAGCGCCCACCTCCGCGAGGCATGAAAGACAGTGCCCTGTCGATGGTTGTGGGTACCAGATACCCGAGGGAGCGATGGCCAACCCTGTACTGGCTGCTGCTCATCTGCAAGGTCACCTCCTCAACCACGAAGGCCGGAATAAAGACCGATCAAAGGTCGAGGCTGTTAGAAGACCCACGATATCGGCGGCAGGGACCAGCCAGGACTGGCTATACTTCATGTCACGATGGGGGGACTACCTCAAGGCCACGAGAGTGGAAGGAGATGACAGAGCAATCCAGCTCTTAGAATGTTGTGACCAGGACCTGAGGAAGGGCCTACAAAGAAATAATGGGGGCGTGGTCCTATCGGGGCTACCGATCGGTGACATCATGAAGGCCATCAAGGTACTTGCCGTCAGGATTGAAAACCCCACTGTGGCCAGGGACAGGCTTCACAACATGTCACAGGACCGAGAGGAAAGCGTGCGTGCATTCGGAGCACGGTTGAGGGGACAGGCAGCAACTTGCCAATACAGCAAGCCATGCACTTGCCGCCTGATCGTCGACTACACCGAAGAAAACGTCGCGGACGCCCTCATTACAGGGCTAGCAGACCCCGAGATCAAGCAGGGCCTCCTCGGGGAGCCAAACCAACCCTTGAGCATGGAGAGAGCCATGCTATTCGTCGAGTCGAAGGAGGCAGCAAAGGCATCGGTGACACAACTGGACCCGAACAGCTCAGTAAATGCCCTCAAAAGCAAATACAAGAAGCTGCCACGACAAGGGAGACCCCAGCCCGATCTGGAAAAAGGCGACGAGAAGTGCTATTTTTGCGGCAGGACCGGACACGGCAAGTACCCTCCGCCCCCAACAAGGAGCGCCGAATGCAAAGCATTCGGGCATAGGTTTGGAAAATGCGGAAAACTCAATCACTCTGAGAGGGTATGTAAGTCTAAGTCAACACCTACTCAGGTAACTGAGAACGCAATTTTTAACAATTTTAACAATGTATGCGACATCTCCACCCATGAGGCAATAGGAGATAAAACCCTGGACCACCACGTTTTTGACAGCACTGCTGGCAGATGGGTGAAGAGACAATCCCTTCCCCAGCCCACAAGGCAACTGATGGCCAAACTACACCCGAGCGATTACGCCATGCTGAGGATCCATCAGCGACCACGGCGCACTCAATGCTCCATTGAAGGCATGCCGGACACCGGATGCCAAAGCTGCCTGGCAGGGACACACATCCTTCACAAGCTCAGGATATCGAGGTCCAACCTCATCCCTGTATCACAGAAGATGCATCCAGCCAACAAGAGTGGCATCAAGCTTCTGGGGGCGATACTGCTGGAATTCTCCCTCCCGGACTCCTCTGCAACCACCAAACAGATGGTATACGTAACCCCCAATGTCACGCGCCTGTTCCTGAGCAGGGAAGCCTGCTCAGACCTCGGCATCATACCACCCCGGTTTCCATTGACGTCAGTGGGAGCACTATCTAACATAACTCTACCCAAGCGGCCTGAGCCACCAAGTCCTACGCAGCCACGCGAATGCAGATGTCCGACGAGGTCACTTCCACCATCAGGTACGATCCCGCTACCTATCCCCGCCACCGATGCAAACAGGGGAGCCCTGGAAATGCACCTACGGACTATCTTCAAGGCATCAACATTCAATATGTGCACCCACCAAACACTCCCCATGATGGCAGGCCCACCCCTACGGCTCAACATTGACCCGGAGGCCACGCCTGTCACAGCACACAAGGCTTCTTCAGTACCCGTGCACTGGGAGGCTACAGTCAAGGAACACCTGGACCGTGATGTACGCCTCGGAGTGATTGAAAAGGTACCCATTGGAACACCAGACACCTGGTGTCACCGCATGTTGATTGTCGGGAAGTCCAATGGGGAACCAAGACGCGTCATTGATTTTCAACCCCTCAATGCCCACGCCACAAGGGAGACTCACCACACGAAGTCACCCTACCACCAGGCCCGCAGCGTTCCCAAGGGAATGAAGAAGTCGGTGTTCGACGTGTGGAACGGTTACCACTCCGTTCCACTTCACCCGGAGGACACGCACTTCACAACATTCATCACACCCTGGGGGCGCTACCGCTACCTAACCGCCCCTCAAGGGTACAAGGCGTCCGGGGACGGTTACACCGCCAGGTTCAACAGCATCATAGAGGACATACAGAACAAGACGAAGTGCGTGGACGACACGCTCATCTGGTCCTCAGACATCGAACAGGCATTCCATGACGCAGCTGCCTGGCTGACCAGATGCGGCGCAAACGGGATAACACTAAACCCATCCAAGTTCGTATTCGCACAGGACACTGTCGAATTCGCTGGCTTCGAGATCGGCTTAACCACGGTCAAGCCCGCACGGAAATTCACCAAGGCCATTGCTGAGTTCCCCACCCCAGCCTCCACCACGGATGTCAGATCCTGGTTCGGCCTGGTAAACCAGGTGGCCTATGCGTTCTCTCGCGCTGCCACAATGGCCCCCTTCAGGGATCTGCTCAAGCCAGCCACGAAGTTCAACTGGACATCCGATCACCAAGAAGCGTTCGAGGAGTCTAAACAAACTATTGTGGAACAAATCAACCACGGCGTCGAGATATTCGAAAGGGACAGACCAACATGCATCGCAACAGACTGGAGCAAGACAGGGATAGGCTATTGGATGTTCCAAAAGCACTGCACATGTCCACAGAGGGAGCTATTCTGCTGCAAAGACGGCTGGAGAATCACCCTCGTTGGTTCAAGGTTCACGCATGACGCGGAATCCCGATACGCGGCCATCGAGGGAGAAGCCCTTGCTGTGGCCGAAGCTCTGGACAAATGCAGACATTTTGTCCTCGGCTGCACCGACCTCTACGTTGCCGTCGACCACAAACCCCTAGTAAAGATATTCGGGGATAGAGCTCTGGCCGACATAACAAACTCGCGACTCAGAAATCTCAAGGAGAAAACCTCCAATTCGCATTCACAATGCTTTACATCCCCGGTGTGCGAAACCGCACATCTGACGCCCTATCGCGGTATCCAACTGGTTAACACAAACCCCACGGGATGTCCCTACCAGACCCGGTTTCGGCACCACCCCCAAGAATTCCCCTCACACTGATGGCCGGCCTCTCGGTCGATCAGTCCGGGGACGCGGACGAGGAGAAGCTAATCAGCACCCTGTGCTCGACACTCCATTCAACTCTGCCCATCACCTGGCAACGCCTCAAAGAGGAGACTACCTCTGATGACGCCATGCAGCTCCTGCTTACGGCCATCGAGGAAGGATTCCCAGACAAGCAGGCCGACGTGCCCAAGGAAATTCGCATGTTCCATGTCCACAGGTCGCACCTGTACTCTGCCGACGGCATCGCTGTATACAAAGACTGTGTGATTATACCCTCCTCCCTGAGAAGCGACTGTCTACACGCCCTACACTCTGCCCATCAAGGGACGACCCTCATGATGGCAAAAGCCGATGCCTCCATCTTCTGGCCGGGCATCGCAGCGGACATCTCTGCCCACAGGACAACTTGCACCATGTGCAACACGATATCGCCCTCCCAAGCATCTCTACCACCGACGCAGCCTGCCCTGCCAACACGGCCATTTCAGAGCATCTGCGCCGATTATTTTCACCACAAGGGACACACCTATGTGGTGATTGTTGACCGTTTTTCGGGCTGGCCCATTGTGGAACGCTCCACCAACGGCGCCACCGGCCTCACCTCTAACCTACGGTCAATATTTGTCACATTCGGGATACCCGACGATATCACCACGGACGGGGGTCCTGAATTTACTGCTTCAGTAACACGTCAATTCCTCTCCGACTGGGGCGTTCACCATCGACTCTGCTCAGTGGCGTTCCCCCACAGCAACGCTCGCGCGGAGATCAGGGTCAAGACTGTCAAGCGTGTCCTAGCCGGCAACACGCGAGACGACGGCAACCTCGACACCGACCGCTTCCAGAGAGCCATGCTGACCTACCGCAACACCCCGGACCCAGTCACAAAGATCTCACCGGCCATAGCTGTATTCGCCAGGCCCATCAAGGACCTGCTACCCGTCATCCCTGGCAAACTCAAAGTCCATGCCTACTGGGATCGCCTACTCGATGAGCGGGAAGCCACAATGGCCAGACGAGGTGCCAACGAACAGGACAAGTTGGCAGAGCACTCTCATCCACTCACGCCCCTCAGAGTCGGCGACCAAGTACGGGTCCAGAACCAAACTGGCCCATTCCCTCGTCGATGGGACAAACTTGGAGTCGTGATCGAGGTGAAACAATTTCATCAGTACTGGATACGAATGTCTGGATCTGGACGTGCTACTCTAAGGAACAGGAAATTCCTCCGAAGATGCGCCGTGCCCACGCATTCAGACACCCCCATGGAGCGGCTGCCCTCACCTCCGCCTCACCCTCCAACCCAACTAGTGGACACTCCCGTTATCCACCACTTACCGTACTCAGCCGACCAGGGCCTTCCCTCAGTCATGCCCGATCCTATACCGACCCTACCGGCACCTCCCGAACCGCCACTTCGGCCCACACAGGACACGTTCGAGACACCTCTGCCACCCGAACCTCCCTCTACACCAGCCCGCCACACCACTCCGGCACCTTCACGCCCACAGACGAAAGTACGCCGATCCAAAAGGCATTGCGTGACCAACAATCGGCCGAATTACAAGGACTAATCCGCCTGGGGGAGATCGCTAATTATGGGATCAGAGACCCTTTACCTAATGAACAAGGACCCTTTACCCACACGCCAATACCTACATGTACGCACATGCCCACAATAATATAGATCATTATTTCGTGCATTGTTTTCTGGTGATACTACCTTTACATCTTGTTGAATCGGGGAACAAATAGATCGTGGATCTTATCTAGATACCACACACCTCCTCCATTATCCAGTAGTACCACACACACACCTCCTCCTCCATTATGCAGTGGTACCACAAACCTCCTCCTCCATTATCCAGTGGTACCACATACCTCCTCCATTATCCAGAGGTGCCACACACCTCCATTATCCAGTGGTACCACACACCTCCTCTTCCATTATCCAGTGGTACCACACACCTCCTCCTCCATTATCCAGAGGTGCCACACACCTCCTCCATTATCCAGTGGTACCAGACACCTCCTCCCATTGCTGCCCGAGATTTCAAGAATTTTGGCTTCCAATCTGCTTCCAATAATTTCTGTTCCTGGACTGATTCAGGCCACACCTTAACCAGCACAAGGAAACCATAGTTACGTTATCCAATTGCAAATGCCACAAACGAAGCTAAATGCAAACCTCATGTTATTATGCTTAGTAACACTAATGCTGTTATGGTTAGTCACATTAATGCTGTCATGCATAGTAATACTAATGCTGTCGTGCTTAGTAACACTACCGCTGTTGTGCTTAGTATCACTAATGCTGTTGTGCTTAGTATCACTAACAATGTTGTGCTTAGTATCACTAACGCTGTTGTGCTTAGTATTACTAACGCTGTTGTGCTTAGTGTCACTAACAAGGTTGTGCTTAGTATCACTAACACTGTTGTGCTTAGTATCACTACCACTGCTGTGCTTAGTGTCACTAACACTGTTATGCTTAGTATCACTACTTCGGTTTGGTCTGCCAGAATAGTGCCCAACATGATGTTGCCTACCGTGTATATAGTTTAGTGCAATATTGTTAACTGAATGGAAGTCTATCATGGTTACCTATCTCCACCATGAGGACCCTCGGTGTGGAAGTCTATCATGGTTACCTACCTCCACCATGAGGACCCTGGTGTGGAAGTCTATCATGGTTACCTACCTCCACCACAAGGACCCTCGGTGTGGAAGTCTATCATGGTTACAGTAGGAGACAAAAAAAAGTTCCAGTTCCGTACCGTTCCAACGGTGGGTAAGGAAAACAGAAACGCGGAATCAACGCATAAAAACCCGACGAATAACGCATAACAAACGCCGTTAAGTTTACGTTTTCAATTTCTTTTCTTAAGCGCTTATTTTATAAACGTGTGTGCACACGCACATTGGGCGGGCGCCAGGTGTGCTAAATCTAGCAAGTGTTTTTTCATATCTTTTGTTTTCTTATTCGCTGATGTCATTTTGCTCTTCAAGAAGTTTACTGCTGACAGAAGTAAGTAGTAGTTATTTCTCTTCCTAGCCTTTTGGCCTGTGTCCACTAGTATCCTTAGCTATTAGCTTTGCCTTCTTGTTGGTAACTACTCAGTTTAGGCAAGATGCTTGGTGGACAAAGCTTGCTATATAGTTTTATAGAGGTAAGCATAGTGTTAGGTAAAGCCTGGTGTAGACTAAGGCTTGCAAAACAAAGCCCTCCCCCCTCCCCCCTTTTTAAATGCCCTCACAGGACCTTTAGTGGCTAGCAAGCCTTGCCTTAGAGAAACTTCACCGAGTAGCTTAGCAGACCCTGCCTTAGAAAGGTTGAAGAGTTTACAGAGCATCTAGTAGCTTA
Organism: Cladorhizidae sp. MBARI D1340-BT2; assembly: GCA_028752905.1. Classification (NCBI taxonomy): domain Eukaryota; kingdom Metazoa; phylum Porifera; class Demospongiae; order Poecilosclerida; family Cladorhizidae; species Cladorhizidae sp. MBARI D1340-BT2. The sequence continues at coordinate 13,603,712 of JAQNBH010000011.1, forward strand.
GCAGGACTTGCATTTAACCTCTAGAACCCCCTAGCTAAGCTTTTGTATGCAACAAGCCACGTCAGAATGGCCTCACTTCAACCATGTATAGACCAAGAGATGGTAATGATGCATTTACACATTGATATTTTGGCTAACAGAGAAGAACTCTGTCGGTGTAGCCCTTAAGCATGGTGGAATATGGGTCATGTCTTTGGTGGCAGGTGTACTGGAAGAGTGGAAAAGTTACGTCAAGAACATAAATGCATTTCTCTATTGCATGGTGGATGTCTCATTGTACATGCAACAGGACTCCAGCTTCTATGGTTCGAGTTGTAGGATAAGTTGGTCCTTGATGCCCCCCCCCCCCCCCCCATCGACTTACACATACTAGTTGATTTCTCTTCTACAATCAGTTTCCAACCACCTACTTCTCCATGGACCCTATTAAACTGTAATGAGAGAAGTGTTTGGAGTCAATCCAGCAGGCATACAAGTGTTCTTGCAAAAGAATGGAAAATTATATTGATAGTGAACTGACCGTCATTTTTATTATGTGAAGATGTCTATTATGTGAAGATGTCTACTAACACAAGTCAAGTACATCTACGATTCACACAAAAATATACATGTCAGAGAAATGGTGTACACACGAAGATATGCAAACACTTTGTCGTATTTTGTCATGCCAATTGGGTCATCTTGGTTGTGACAGCCAAGCCTTGTGTGATAGTGTGTTTAATTGTCATGAAAGTTCACTGGTGATAGTTATGCATGCTCATTGCTCAATTATTATGGTAACCAGTGAACAAAATCTAGCAATTTTGTAAAGTACAACATTCAAGTTCAAACAATCCTGAGTGCAGTCTGTAGATCTCAAGTTGGACTGCATTCACCAATCCATATAACATCCTCTATGCCACAAGTCATCTCTCCCATCTTCTTTTCATCTGGAAAGGTAGGGTAGGGAGGAGAATTGTAATATTACCTTGCCTTTAAGATTTGGAAATCAAATGTTTCACCAATAAAATCTAAGCTTGCCAAAGAGTAGCTAAGTTTGCTAAGGAGTAAACTAAGCAGGCAAGATTGTCGTGGGTCCTTCAAGCCCCCAAGCTAAACTCCTAGCCACAACCCAGGCAAAGCTATGTTCATAAGCTTACCTTTCAAATTTAGAATAAGCTCATCAATCAAGCTTCCTTAAACTAAGCCAAACCAGCTTATAAACTATAAGCTTAAACCAAGTTGTCAGATAAACCAAGCTTAGCAAGCTTTAGAAATGATAGACAGCATTACCTTGTTCCATGTGTCTGATGAACTGAAAGTAGAGCTACCTTGGAAGGTCTATCCTAAAGCGGTCCTGCACCACAGAATGGTGCGCAGTGAAATGTGTAGTCCTAGTTTGGTCTGTAGCACAAACGCTGAAGCTAGTCTACAGTTGTTTCGTCGGTCCGCTTCATCAGCTCCTCTATTCCTTCGAGGTTTGCACTAATATCGATGGCCTTTCGCTGAAGAACGACTTTAAGAAGCGAGAGGTTGCCAAACGGACGAACAAGCTAGAGAACGACGCCAATTGTACTTGAAGCACGAGGCTGGAGAACGACCGCGCGAACAAGGGTGAGATAATTGAACCGCGAACGAGTTTGAAATGCGAAGAAAAAAGATTCCTCGCCGTTGGAACGGACATGTTACTAAACGACGTTGGAACGACGTTGTAAATAGCGCCAATGGAATATTAACGCAACGGAACTGTAACTTTTTTTGGTCTCCTACTGTACCTACCTCCACCATGAGGACCCTCAGTGTGGTCTATCATGGTTCCTACCTCCACCACAAGGACCCTCGGTATACAGTACAAAAATATATTTCATTAGCAAGTCTGTGGTTTTTCACCTAATTTGAGTACCTAGTTCCACTGAATATTTTATTGACGCAGCAATCAACCACAGCCGGAAATAACTTAACGCCACATCTCAGAAATGAACAGCTTCGGCAGTTGGAACATGAGAGACATACATGCTCACCATCACCTCTTAACAGGCGCAAACCTTCGGCAAGTCAAATTAACCACCAGTCTGTGGCATGCTTCACAAGAAGCACATGAAACCATTGTTTTCAGTAATGAGCTGTTTTTTTCATCTCTGAGTTCTCAGTTGACATAATAACATTCAAATAACCTTCAAATAACCTTCACAATAATCAACTTGACATTGTATTCTCTCGACATTTCAACTAGATGCTCTAGCCTTCATCAGGAATAATGACTTGATGGGATATGGCAGTGTCCTCACTTGAGATGACTCCCTGTAGTAAGGAAGCCAGCTTGCTTGGGAATATGGTCGGCATTCTACCTACAGTATACATATGTCCTTACTTCTGACATGCTCGGTTGTCTTAAAGAAGAATGATTTCAATATTTACTCAAGACCTTCAGATGACATACGTAGATTTCACTTCAACTAATGGTGGACACCAATACATCGCGTTTATCTTTGCTGGATGGTTCATCGTGCACTGGTCACACCCAATTTGGAGGAGTACGCGAATGTCATGGTTCGTCCTGGTCCAAATATCTTCCCACTTAATTGGGGACACGTTCCTCTGGGGTTCTCTCTATCATGAAACAGAAACCAGGGTGCGCCATACAGAAAGGCAGGCCTTTCATCTGCTCCTTGTTTTTTCTACTTACACACACACACGCTATATATCAACTATGTAGACCCACTGCTTGCACAACAAAGCCAACACTTGATCCAGTTATGCAGAAATGAAAATAGAAGTACTGTAGATCACGTATGTATGTAGGAAACACCCACCATCATCGCTACGACGATCTGGACTCTAGTACACATCGATGTATGAATGTAGCCGCACCCACCACCCAGGATTCCTAGCCTGTATCGGTCAATGACCTGGAGAAAGCTGAAGAGTTGGACGCTTCATAGTGATGACATGCTGAAAGCTAGGTAGCTGAAGAACTGGAGGCTTTCAGTGAACCTGAAAATGTAAACATAGACGCTAGCGTTCTAACTTTCAGCAAACAAAGAACAATCTCATGACATCATTTTTATAATGACCTGAGACTACACCCATTCAGAATATGTGAGCAAATACCACATGGCAAAAGGACTGCCTTAGCTTCCTCTACTGTGCGATCTCAAACAGCGTAGATTGCTCAGAGGACCAAGGCATCAGGGAAACCTTCCTCTACTATGGGATCTCAAACAGCATAGATTGCTCAGAGGACCAAAGTATCAGGGAAGGCTTCCTCTACTGGGATCTCAAACAGCGTAGTTTGCTCAGAGGACCAAGGCATCAGGGAAAGCTTCCTCTACTGTGGGATCTCAAACAGCTTAGATTGCTCAGAGGACCAATTCCATCAGAGAAAGTGTTTGCAAAGGAGATCAAAAAGGGTAGAATAACAACAACGAAGATCCATTTTGGAGATCCATCAGATGGCGAAGCTGTCTGGAGACAAGGGCGGAGAGTACGCTAGACACGAACAACAAACATGGTCGAGCAGAGCAATACACATATCAGGCGATGAGCTTTTTATGCGTATGCTGCGACATGCCCTGGATTAAGAGACACAGGACAAATGATTTTTACGCTAGTCTTTCTAATTAAAAGCTTGCTGGGCAGCAGGTTGCTGGAGCAAGTGCCTATCCATCAAAATTTTGAGATGAAAGGTTAAGCACCCATGGGCGCTGACTGCATTATACTCAATGGTATTTCAAATCACTACCCAGTAGGAGCAAAATATATGATATTCCAAATATGTACATAGGCGAGGAACAGTCAGAATTCATCGTCTGCTTATGATAACTTTTAATTCAACACTATTATTTTCAAACAATTTTAATCCTACTTATGATCAATTGCACCTTGAAGGCTGGCACTGAGAAGTGCTAACAATGAACATTATGGTATATGCATAATTCTTCCCGAAACAACAACAACAACAACAATAATAACATAACAGTAGGCCACACTACAAGGCGGGACAAACATCCTTATATGTATGTACTACGTACTCTGCTACTAAATGGTTTGAGAGCTTACCTCCATCCGAACTAAGAACTTGGTCCCATTGTCCTGCTGCATACTGTCCTTGGGCAGGCCCACGTGACCGTTCTTTACAAACCTAACGCGGTAAGCACTATTGGTCAGAGACTTGAAGGAACAGTAGTTGTCGGCATGCACCTCTAACTCAAGCTGGGAAAAATCTTGCTGCTTGCCGGAGATTGTGCCCCCAATCTTGCTCACGGCAAGGAAGATCCCGTGGCTTGTGGTGCTCCTCAAGCAGAAGCTCCCCTGGGGGGCTCTGGGCTGGACCAGGACCTCCCAGTCACCTGTCAAAAGGAAGAAGAGGTAACTATTAGCAACAATAAGAGATGAAAGCAAAAGCTCCGACTCATTGTTTGGTTTAGAGTTCTGTACGGAGAGAGAATGTTGCATGTGAATAACAAACACCTCTTGCAACGTGCATCCTCAATCCTACTAGACTGCCATCCGACTTGGACTCAGTACACTTCTATCAGCTGTGGATATAATCAGTACTCAAGCTGTCAACCCATGAACACTTTCATTCCTGAACCTCGGCTTGCTACTATGTACGTACACTGTAAAACAATGTTCATCATGCTCGCATTGTCTCCTAGAAGAAAGCATGCCACTTCTAGAGGGCTAGCCTCATATTATGCATCTCCACTGATAGCGCTAGAGCTAGGAAGACAGGACCTAGGGACACAGGACTAGGCTTGGACTAGGAATATAGGACTCAGATTACATTTGCACTGGGGATAACCCGAGGGGTTGGTTTATCGGATATTTTTATGTGTAGGGCTCCAAGATTATTTTCTTGGTCCACCCTCTTTGTATGTGACTGTGCTGATTACATCATCACTCACATCCTACTTTTCCAAGGTAACCAGTGGCTTTGAGGGCACCTTGGAAGAAGGTGACAGCCAACCCGCTTGACCGGTTTATGAGCTGGACTACATTTCCATTCTGAAAATCTTGCTGTAGAGAGAGTGAGAGAAATGGAGAGGGGGGGAGGGAGGGAGATAGGGGAGGGAGAGAGGGGAGGGAGGAGGGGAGGGAGAGAGGGGAGGGATAGAGGGGAGCAAGAGAGGGGAGGGAGAGAGGGGAGGGAGAGAGAGGTGGGAGAGAGGGGAGGGAGAGAGGGGAGGGAGAGAGGGGAGGGAGAGAGGGGAGGGAGAGAGGGGAGGGAGGGAGGGGAGGGAGAGAGGGGAGGGAGAGAGTGGAGGGAGAGAGGGGAGGGAGAGAGGGTATGGAGAGAGGGGAGGGAGAGAGGGGAGGGAGAGAGGGGAGGGAGAGAGGGGAGGGAGAGAGGGGAGGGAGAGAGGGGAGGAAGAGAGGGGAGTGAGAGAGGGGAGGGAGAGAGGGGAGGGAGAGAGATATTGTAACACATAGTTCCTTGTTTACATACCTGTATTGTTGTTTACCAGTTACCACCACTCGTCAACCAGTTTCAATGTTTCTACCTTTTTATTGTGACCATTAAAATACTCTGTAAACTAATGGCTAGAAGCAAGTGATGGTGCTGTGTTGTAGATCACACAGACAATGGAGCACGCCAGCCAGCCCTCACTTCATGGCTCATATTCATGCACATATCGTTGCAACTCGATAACCCCTCCCCCTTCCCCTCCCGCTGAGAGTAAGGGAGAGAAGATTACTTCAGGAGCAATAGCATTTCAACCTGCTTCAACCAAGTGTGATGTGGGTCTAGTGTATGTCCACATAGATCAACCTTCAACCTCCCTCAACCCAGTGTGGTGCTGGTCCACTCATAGAGCTATATAGTCAACCTACTTCAACCTGCCTCAACTCTGTGTGGTGTTGGTCCAGTGTGTGTCCTCTAGTCAACCTTGTACTTCAACCTGCCTCAACTCAGTGTGGTGTTGGTCCAGTGTGTGTTCCCATAGAGTTATTGCCAACCTACTTCAATCTGCCTCAACCCAGTGTGGTGTTGGTCCAGTGTGTGTCCGCATAGAGCTATTGTCAACCTACTTCAACCTGCCTCAACCCAGTGTGGTATTGGTCCAGTGTGTGTCCCCATAGAGCTATTGTCAACCTACTTCAACCTGCCTCAACCCAGTGTGGTGTTGGTCCAGTGTGTGTCCTCATAGAGCTATAGTCAACCTACTTCAACCTGCCTCAACCCAGTGTGGTGTTGGTCCAGTGTGTGTCCCCATAGAGCTATTGTCAACCTACTTCAACCTGCCTCAACCCAGTGTGCACAAAACTTCACTCATAATAAAACGTACTGAGACGTTGTACCCATACGGGAGCTGTGGTCCAGTGGGCATCGGCGGTGGCGCTGCTTGCTGTGGGAGGGAGCCATAGTGAGTGCAGTGTCATAACAACAGGTTGTTGAGTCACTTGATCAAAGACACTCAGACAGACAGACAAGAGAGAGAGACAACAGACAGAGAGACAGGCAAAGAGAAGACGGGCATGGAGACAGACAAAGAGAGAGAGGAGATGTAGGATAGTGACAGACAGAAGGTGGACAAACAGGAAGGCAAGCAGACAGGCAAGCAAGCAGACAGGCAGGCAGACAGGCAGGCAAGCAGACAGTTAGACAGGCAGGCAGGCAGGCAGGCAGGCAGGCAGGCAGGCAGGCAGGCAGACAGACAGGCAAGCAGACAGGCAGGCAGGCAAGCAGACAGGCAGGCAGACAGGCAGGCAGACAGGCAGGCAGACAGGCAGGCAAGCAGACAGGCAGGCAGACAGGCAGGCAGGCAAGCAGACAGGCAGGCAAGCACACAGGCAGGCAAGCACACAGGCAGGCAAGCAGACAGGCAGGCAAAAACATACGGGTAAACAGACAGACAACTAACTGACAGGCAGGCAGGCAGCACACACTGAGTGTTCTGCGTGTTGATCTGTCCCTTGACTTCACAGCTATTGCACCAGCAGTGAAATGCCACCTGACTGGGAGGAGTTTATATGTAGCTGTGACATTAAACATATACATATGTGCCATACTTCCTTGAGTGGTTACCCTGGAGACAAAAATATTTAGGTGTCCATGGATCGAATATTAAGCGGGAACAAGCATTAAGTAGGGGCAAACATTAAGCAGGGGCAAACATTAAGCAGGGGCAAACATTAAGCAGGGGCAAACATTAAGCTGGGAAAAACATTAAGCAGGGGCAAACATTAAGCAGGGGCAAACATTAAACAGGGTAAACATTAAGCAGGGGCAAACAGGGGTGAACATTAAGTAGGAGCAAACATTAAGCAGGGACGAACATTGAGAAGGGGCAAACATTAAAAAGGGGAGAACATTAAGCAGGGGAGAACATTAAGCAGGGGCGAACATTAAGCAGGGTGAACACTAAGCAGGGCAAACATTAAGTAGGGGCGAACTTTAAGCATGGGAGAACATTAAGCAGGGGCAAACATTAAGCAGGGATGAACTTTAAGCAGCAAACTCAACAGGAGGAAGAACTATATCTATCTAGCTTGTATGTACTAGACATGAGTAGCATACTTTAGCTGACTGCTGCACGCAAGCACTCTACCTGGATGCCGCATGCAAGCACTCCACCTGGCCGAGTGCTCCACCTGGCTGCCACACGCAGTGCTCCACCTGGCTGCCACACGCAAGCACTCTACCTGGCTGCCACACATAAGTGCTCCACCTGGCTGCTGCATGCAAACACTCCACCTGGCTGCCACATGCAGTGTTCCACCTGGCTGCCGCATGCAAGTGCTCCACATGGCTGCCACACGCAGTGCTCCACCTAGCTGCTGCACGCAAACACTCCACCTGGCTGCCACACGCAGTGCTCCACTGGTACCGCATGCAAGCGCTCCACCTGGCTGCCGCACGCAAGTGCTCCACCTGGCTGCCTCACGCAAGCGCTCCACCTGGCTGACCTGGTTCAGCTCATGCTCAACACAACCAAGCAGATAGAACAAATGAAGTGAAAGCTCAGCTAATGCCAGAAGAAAGCTACTGTACGAAGTCTTTAGTCCTTACTTGCTGGAAGTTTGGTGCTTCCCAGTTCTTCTTCTCCGTCATCCCTGTTGTCGAGACAGGAATAAGGCTACCAAGTTCCTCTTGACACTCTAGCTCAAAGAGAAGACGTGCAAGTTGTGGTTCTGCTTCAACTGCCATCTCTTCCTAGACACTGCCACCTGTTTCCACTGACACCCAACAGATCCTGAATGCTACACTGTTATATCTGCGCATGCGCAGACGTACCCTTCATAAATGACCAACACTAGTCAAGGGTTAGTAGTGTTGAAGGAAGTATTCACATGGTCTACATCCCCAGTGATGCACCGGATCATCCAGGGGTCATCTGTGGGCATCCAAAGTTCAAACGCCTTGCCTAACACTGGCTAGGGCTAGGATTGGGTGGACAACTAATCCTTGAACTGCAGACAACCATAGGCGATCCCGGGCTTGGTGGCACTACTGGGCCATGCTGAAGCTTCACAGACGTCAAATGTTCCTTATGAATTGGGGATTGATGGCACTGCTGGGCTACCCTGCGGCTTCACACATGTCAACTGTTCCTCATGAATTAGGGCTTGATGGCACTGCGGGGCCACCTTGCGGCTTCACACATGTCAAATGTTCCTCAATATTTAGGGATGGATGGCACTGCTGGGCCACCTTGGGGCTTCACACATGTCAAATATTCCTCATGAATTAGGGATTGATGGCACTGCTGGGCTACCCTGCGGCTTTACACACATCAAATGCCCCTCATGAATTATTCATGAGACTCCGGGATTGATGGCACTGCTGGGCCACCTTGGGGCTTCACACATGTCTAATATTCCTCATGAATTAAGGATTGATGGCACTGCTGGGCTACCCTGCGGCTTTACACATATCAAATTCCCCTCATGAATTATTCATGAGACTCCACACCAAAGGAGTGGGGGAAGAGGGAGAAAGGTTGCCATCAATGGACTAGACAGAGTGTATGTGATATGCCAGTTCAAACACACCTCTCCAACTTTGTTGGGAAAGAACTGGCCCTCTTCATCTTTGCATGTCTCGCTTGGGTTTTTGGGAGAGCCATCTGCCGCAACACCCACATACTCACTCGGGTAGTGTACGGACTCCAATGTCACACACTTCTCTACACAGTACAAAGTGCAAAGAGTAAGTGTGATAATCGTATCTTAACAAGGGTTCGAGGAGATGAAGTAATAAGGGGAGAGAGAGAAGGAATATTCAGTACAGATACAACCTTCCACAGGACACCAGGGAATTTCGTGGATACTTTGGGACTGTCTCATGGTGTCCATAGTGACAGTAATTGGCTGTACAACACAGCAGACATACTGGAATATGTAGGCACTTGAGACTACCCCAGCACCTGGCTAGAACAACTTTGGCCCTAGCCCTAGAGGGCTCCTAGCCTAGCCATGGCCTTAGATCTAGACACCCATGACCTTGGAGCTGGAATAGTCTAACCCTAGAATTTCCTTAGCCCTAGGGCTGAGTCTAGGATCCATGTATTCTACAGTATGTCACAATCACGAGGGATGGACCGAGGGAAAGATGTAGCAGTGGTGGACATGCATGTAAGGGAGAGAGGTCAAAGACACAGAGATGACATTGACAAGCCAGTCAGGACTAGGACTATACACACTTATACAACCACACTTGCAGTATCACACTTACAGTACACAGGACCACATTTGTACCCACACTTACAGTACCATACATTACCATGCTTACAGTACCACACTTTACAGTACCACTTAAAGTACCACAATTACAGTACCACACTTACAGTAGAGGACCACATTTGTACCCACACTTACAGTACCACACAGTACCATGCTTACAGTACCACACTTTACAGTACCACTTAAAGTACCACAATTACAGTACCACACTTACAGTAGAGGACCACATTTGTACCAACACTTACAGTACCACACAGTACCATGCTTACAGTACCATACTTTACAGTACCACTTAAAGTACCACAATTACAGTACCACACTTACAGTAGAGGACCACATTTGTACCCACACTTACAGTACCACACAGTACTATGCTTACAGTGCCACACTTTACAGTACTACTTAAAGTACCACAATCACAGTACCACACTTACAGTAGAGGACTACATTTGTACCCACACTTACAGTACCACACAGTACCATGCTTACAGTACCACACATGTATAGTATAGTACTACACTTAGAGTATCACACTTACCCATTTCTTCTAGCATGAATTCACGAAATGGTCTTCTGCCATCCTAAGCAGCACACATAAGATGGCGACAGAAAACATGAAACAAATATGCCTAGAAATAAATCCACCCCATCTCCGTGCTTCTCGAAGACCATGCTCAACGCTCCCCTTCCCCCCCCCCCCAAACCGGGATCTTAATTGTGTCAACTCACAGTTCCAATCAGTTTCCCGTCGATGACGCCAAGCCATCTATCTGGTTTGTTGGCACTCTGTAAGGAGATCACACCTGGGTGCCGCACATGCACGATGAACTGTGCCTCCTTACCCGGTGTGTCCTGCACCTCTACATCATTGCTTGTGATGCAGAGGTACTTGCGGCACGACTTGGCCTCTAATGTGATGATGCTGCCTTCAGAGAAGAGGGACTGTGTGAGGGAGGAGGGAGGAAGGGAAGGAGGTAAACAGGAGATACGCAGGGAGGTAAGGAGTGAGCGAGGGAGGACAGGCTGAGTTTCATGCAGGTCAGAGTAATGCACATCTATTGTACTATATTATATGTACTACAGTATTCGCTACTTAGAGGCTAGAGACTGAACTATTAGGAAAAGAGAATTTATCAGCCTGTAAGTCACATCTAGGCCTACATAGGTCAGAGTTAGGGCCAGGGCTTGACTTCTAGAAGCCCAGAGTTAGGATTAGGGTCCTAAGTTAGGGCACAAGAGTTAGGGTCACCCTGACTTCTAGAGCTAGGGCTAAGCCCAGAGTTAGGACCACCCTGACTTCTAGAGCTAGGGCTAAGCCCACAGTTAGGACTGTGGCCCTAAGTTAGGGCACAAGAGCTAAGGCCGACCTGACTTCTAGAGCTAGGGCTAAGCCCAGAGTTAGGGTCACCGTGACTTCTAGAGCGAGGGCTAGGCCCAGAGTTAGACCTGGGGCCCTTAGTTAGGGCACCAGAGTTAGGGCCAACCTGATTTCTAGAGCTAGCGCTAAGCCCAGAGTTAGGGCCACCCTAACTTTTAGAGCTGGTAGACCCATTCTTCTAGAGCTTTGTTTCCCAAAGTCAGGCCCAGGGGCTGGATCCAGCCCCTGGAGGTCCTGAATCCGGTCCTTGGACGATTATCAGAAAAGACGCTTTTATTTTACAAAATATAAATATTTAATCTGTATTTGTGGAGACACACCCTCCATATACCCTCCCCAACTGAACAGTGCCAGTCATTTTGTCTTGCATGTAGTAGCTTAACACACCACATTACAAACACATGCACAAACTTCACATGTTTAACACTTACAACATGACCATATTAGTTGTAATTGGTCTCGGACAAAAACCTATTTAAAGGAACTGGCCTAAAGTCCCTGCAGATTTCCCCGAGATTCACTCCAATTTCCAACATTCAAATCCTGTGTTTGGACTTCTCCACCTTGGATTTGGAATCCTTGAACATTGCTGCCTCCTCCAACAGTGCAGCATCAGGATGGCACTGAAGAAGTGGAAGGTGGATGCAGAAAATCGAGCCTTCGATGAAGAATGGACCAAGGAATTCTTCTTCATCTCAGACAGGAGCAAGTGTCTCTGCCTCATCTGTCAAGAAAGTCTCGCTGTTACAAAGCTATTTAACATCCGGTGACACTACCAGTCAAAGCATTCAGATAGGTAACTTCATCTTTCAGGACAAAAACTATGCGCTAGGCTGCCTGCTTTCTGTATTACAGGTATGATGGACTGGTAGGAGAACAACGAGTTGCCATGGCCAAAGAGCTCAAGTCCAAGCTGTCCAGACAGCAGAATATCTTCACCAGACCAGTCAACGAAGTCAAGGCTGCCACGAAGTTCAGCTTCATGGTGTCACAGATCAGTGCCAAGCGAATGAAGCCCTTCAGAGCTGGCGAGTACATCAAGGAATGCCTGCAGGCAGTCGTTGAAGTGATGATCCCTAATAAAGCCTCCTCCTTCACTGCTGTTAGCCTGAGCAAAACAACGGTCACCAGGCGGGTGGATGATCTGTCCAAGAACCTGAAGGAGCAGCTGCACAGCCTAGCCTCGGTGTTCACAGCCTTCTCTCTTGCCCTTGATGAGAGCACAGACATCACCGACACTGCACAGCTGGCCATCTTCATTAGGGGAGTTGATGCAGAGTGCAACATCACAGAGTAGCTCTTCTCTCTCTGCCCCATGAAGAACACATGCACTGGAGAGAATGTCTTCCTTGAGCTCAACACGGCCATGCAGGAGCGAAAGCTAGACTTCAAGAGGCTGGTAACAGATGGCGCACCTTCCATGCCGGGGACAAGACGAGGACTGCAAGGCCAAGTCACAGCTGAGCTGGACAGGAGGTGTCTGCCACGTGACCTGGTCTGGTGCCATTGCATCATCCACCAGGAAGCACTCTGTGCAAAGACTATTGGCTTCGAGGAACTGATGAGCAAGGTCATCTCGCATATCAACTTTATCAGAGTGCATGCCTTCAACCAAAGACAGTTGAAGGAACTGTTGGAAGAGCTCGAGGCCAACTATGGAGATGTGCTCTACTTCGCTTCTTCCGTTGGCTCAGCAGAGGACGCACTCTGAAACATTTTTGGGAACTCGGAGAAAAGCTGGAGATGTTCCTTGGCATGAAGGGCCAGCCAGTCCAAGAGTTCTCCGATCCCCAGTGGCTGTGCAACTTGGCCTTTCTGGTGGACATTACAGAGAAGCTGAACTTGCTTAATGTCTCCTTGCAGGGCAAGGAGAAGCTCGTCCACAACCTGTTCAGGAGTGTGCAAGCATTTCAGGTGAAGCTGCAGCTCTGGCAGACTCAGTTCGAGGCTGGTAACCTCGATGAGTTCCCTGCCATGAAAAGTCTGCAATGTGAGGACAGAGCTGATGATTTTGATGGGCAGAGATATGCTGCAGAAGTTGGACTGAAGACAGGGTTTGAGCACTGCTTTGAGCAATTCAGGTCGAGAAGCATCGACTTTGAAATCTTCTCTATGCCATTCACAACTGACCCAAGCAAAGCTCCAGTCGAGCTTCAGCTGGAGCTGATTGAGCTGCAGAGCAACATGGACATCAAGTCCCAGTTTATGGAGAAGGAGCTGAAGGAATTCTACAAGGCCCTGCCATGCAACACATTCCCGAACCTAGCTGCCAATGGCCAGAGGTTCTTGCCATGTTTGGCAGTACATACATCTGTGAGCAGTTTTTCTCCAGGATCAAGTACGCTAAGTCCAAGTACCTGAGTTTGATCTCTGATGCACACTTGGAAGACACTGTGAGAGTGGCTTCTTCCCATCCCAAGCCTGACATCAATGTCATCATGGAACAGCAAAAGCAATTCCATGTTTCACATGATTGTGATTACTTCGTGCAACTGTCATGTATTTTCTTCTTCGCATGTACCAGAAATACAGAAGCAAAATTGTTCTAGTTCTATTCCGGCCCTCGACACATTCAGGGTAGTCCTCACCGGCCACTGAGCTAAAATGTTTGGGAAACACTGTCCTATAGCTACACAGGACTAAATACATAGGTTCAGAAAGCACTAGATGCTGTTTCCCATGTCCCCCTTCAAAACATGGAGATGGTCTATCTCAGGGTGGAGATACTGCATGACCCAGTAATCTACACTAAGTTCCTGTACAATCTGAGGGTGGAGATACTGCATGACCCAGTAATCTATACTAACTCCCTGTACAATCCGAGGGTGGAGATGCTTGACCCAGTAATTTATACTTACTCCCTGTACAACCCAAGGGTGGAGATACTACATGACCCAATATTCGATACAAACTTCCTGTACAATCCGAGGGTGGAGATGCATGACCCAGTAATCAATACTAACTCCCTGTACAATCTAAGGGTGGAGATACATGACCCAGTAACTCCCTGTACAATCCGAGGGTGGAGATACGGCATGAACAAGTAATCTAAACAACCTCCCTGTACACACCCCTCGAAGTTCACACCCCACAAAAAACATCAGTTTCCTTCAAAATAGAATTTTAATGAGGATGACAAGCCTGCAAATCAACACTAACAAGTTTTATTTGGCAACCAGCAACTAAACTACACAGAAAACACAGTGCAAACTGTTAATTTCACATTTTCTGTTGGCATTGTTCAATATTTGAAAAACATTGGAAGAAAAAACAACTGTGGTCTTGACTTTGGAGCTCCATAGATTCTGCACACTTCATCTTATGAACTTGATATATACAGTAGCTCAAAAGATCTCTCTGTGTGCTCTATTTTGACAATAGAAACTGTTGCATAGGTATAACAATATCCAAATTACAGGCAGTCAAAGTTGGGGCCCTCAAAACCTGCATGCCCGAATTCCCTGCAGTTATGATTCCTTTTTGGAAAGTGCTAGACTTTGGCACGACAAGAGGGAGCCCTACGGCACAAAATGAGTGCTTTCATTAAACAAAAAAACGTGAGTATGTAGTCAAGTGCAGTTATGGGTACTGCAAAAGAGTGGGTACCATTTTGATTCTTTGAAGGTATCTGAATATAAAAAAGACCCAACTACGTACTGGCAAGTATGCTCTTGACAAAATCCCATTATGCAAGCAAACTGGTGTTACAAGCTTAGTGGGCTAGCAAGTTACAGGTCTTGTATTGTCAACTAGTAAGCCTCGAATATTGGGTGGCCCACTTTTAAGTCAGAATTGGTCACACTTCAATATGAGTGGGTGGCCCAGTTTTAAGGTGGGACAGTTGCATTTTAAAGGGGAGGACTAGCCCATATATATATTTTTTACTTGTGGCTACCACTTTATAGCTCCATAGGTTCTGTAAACTTCATGGTATGGACTTGATATATAGCTCAAATGAATATCAAAAGAGAGAGCAGAGAGACCTATCTTTTGGGCTATATATCAAGTCCATACCATGAAGTTTACAGACTCTATGGAGCTATAAAGGCGTAACCACAAGTTTTTATTTGTTTTTATTACGAAATGCAACTGTCAACCCCCTTACCAGCATTGATCACACTTCAATATGAGTGAGTGTCACACTTTTAAACCAGCATTGGTCAACGAGTGGGTGGCCCAATTTTAAACCAGTATTGGTCACACTTCAATAGTGGGTGGCCACTTTTAAACCAACATTGGTCACACAACTATATGAGTGGGTGGCCCACTTTTAAACAGCATTGGTCAACAAGTGAGTGGCCCAATTTTAAACCATCATTGTTAAACCAGCATTGGTCACGGGGCGACCTTGTGGTCAGGAAAAAGCAAGAATGATCCTGTAAGCCCTAGAGAACAAGGTTTGAACACTGTTAATGAGCGATGATGAGACTCAATGGAATGTGTAAATTAATGTAGTGGTTAAAGAGACTAAACCCACAGAACATTTGTATGTGTGTTGTATAGTTGGGGTAGTGTTGGATAGTTGTGATTGGTTGTGGTTAATGGTGTTACATGGTATTGTGACCATTATATGGTAAGATCCAGACTGTGCTGCAAGCCTACTGAGCAGCAGCTGGGTTGGTCCATCAGTCAGTCCTTGTGCTTGAGTTGTGAAGTGTGTGATTGTATAAATATGTGTAAGGGCACAAGAATACATGACATTTGGGTAATTTGAATGATCTGAAATTTTCTATTGATATAATCTAACATCTATGCTCCTTCAAATGAAAACAAAATTGGATCTAATTCATCTTTCACTCAGAGATACTGGCATCCCAAATACATCAACCTTGATGACATGTTTGTCCACAAGTAGAGCACTTTCTTGGCGGCAATTGTATTACATTAGTGGATGACGGGACTGTAGCGGATGGACGTTTCCTCTTCCTAGGCTCTTTTTGGATCGTTGCAGTACTCGTGGTGAGACCTTGTGTGGAATCGCTTGACTGAGTAGCAGGATGTTTTAGACAGTTGATACTGGGCTCGGGAGAATCAGAGTATTTCCTCACATAAACTAGTCCTGCTTTATCAGCCGACAAACGATAGCAATGATACGAAGTGATGCTGGGAATTGTTTTAAAGAATTGTGAAAGAAAAGAACTCCATCGATAACAGGTTATCTACCTCTCATCACCTACCTGGCTAGTGATTAGTTGAGCTCTATTCTGATGATTTCGAGTTGACTCCTTCACTACTTGTGTAATATCTGAGATTACCAACAATGGTCTTGTTGTATAGTCGCTTAAACAAACCAAAGAATCTGTCAGGTCTGAACTTAGTGTGACCCACTAACATGAAGGAAAGAGTCGCTTTCTTATGCTGACCATTCATAACTCGCCAAACAAGATAATGTAGAGTGGTATTATCCTTGTTCTCGCCAAAAAGTAAGTCACAAGGAATGCTTTGACAAAATGGCTAGAGAAAGAACATTTCGAAAAGGAGAGTTGGTAATGCTCCGAACACCGATACTTGGTCCCAAGATGGACACAGAATGGACACAGAATGGGAAGGACTGTACATTATTGAGGAAAAGATTGACGACACCACATATCAACTCAACATGCCAGATCATCCAAGAAGGAAAGTACAGAGACACATTAGCCTTCTCAAGGAATTCACATCGCTGATGACAGGATACATGTTGGTCAAATGAAGAAGTTGATAAGTTTGGACCACTGGGAGAAGAAGAGAGGAAAGGCATGCCCCTCATATGCAAGCAAAGGATTGACGGAAGAAGAGAAAAAAGAAGTTCAAGGAGGGGTCAAGAGGCTTTGGGTTTGGTACAAAGCCCTCCTGGACTTACAACAAAAACAAACATAAAAATTGGGGTGGAAACAGCATATCCCATCAGCAGACCACCTTACAGACTGGACAACATGAAAGCGAGGTTAATGGATGATGCAGTGAGTGAACTCCTGGAATTAGGAATCGTGCGTCCATTGTAAAGCCCATGGGCTTTACTTGCTATCCTTGTTGCAAAAAAGGATGGAAGCAAATGCTTATGCATCGATTACAGACGTCACTACAGTATCACAGTGTTGGATCCGTTTCCCTTGCCACTGATCAATCATCTGCTGGATAAGCTGGGGAAGGCCACATTTATCTCAACTCTGGATCTTGAGAAGGGTTACCATCAGGTACCAGTGCATGAGGAATCTATCGAGAAAACAGCATTTATCACGCCAGAAGGTAAATGAGAACACCTACATATGCCATTTGGGCTAAAGAATGATCCGTCAATGTTTCAAAGACAGATAAATACCATGACTGCAGACATGGTTGACTTCGCCTCCGCGTACATTGAAGACATCGTCATTTACAGTGGCACTTTCAAGGAGCATATCAAGCATTTGGAAATGGTTTTCGTAAGGTTGGAGGAGACAGGATTAAAACTCAAAGCAAGCAAATGTGTGAGAGTCATTGCAAGTATTTGGGACATTGTGTGGGAGAAGGAAGAATTAGACCATAACAGGCAAAGGTGAAAGTGGAGTTGGACTACCTGCAACCCAAAAAGAAGAAGGACATGATAACCTTTTTAGGTCTCACTAATTATTATCAGAGATTTGTACCTGACTATGGCACTATCTCTATCCCCCTCAATGAAGTCACGAGAAAGTGCTCACTGGACAAGATTGAGTGGACAAAAGAGAAGGTGATGGCTTTTGAGCAGCTGAAGAATGCTCTCTGTGAGACCCGATAGTGGGAAGTCCGGATGAACAGAAGCCATTCCTGTTACAAACAGATGCCTCAGGAATTGGAATTGGTGCAGTCTTGAGTAAGATGAAGGAGGACGGGAAGGAACAACCTGTAGCATATTATTCGAGTAAGATGAAACCAGCAGAGACACGATACTCCGTTACAGAGTAAGAGTGCTTGATGGTGGTGGTATCCATCTGGCACTTCAATGTGTAACTAAGTGGAGGACCATTCACCATCATGGCTGACCACAGAAGCCTCATCTACCTGCACCGGATAAAGGATGACAGAGGATGCCTAATGCGCTGGTCTCTCTCTCAACAGCCGTACCTGTTCAACATTCGTCCAGGAGTGAAACACCAGAACGCTGACGGTTTCTCCAGGCAATCCTGAAATGGAAAGACAGAGATAGTATGCAGAGGGCTCTCAGGAGAAGAAGGAAGGGATGTCACGGAGCGACCTTGTGGTCAGGGAAATGCAAGAATGATCCTGCATTGACCTGCAAGCCCTAGAGAACAAGAAGGCTTGTGATGAGCTATGAGAGACTCAATGGAATGTGTAAATTGATGTAGTGGTTAAAGACTAAACCCACAGAACATTTGTATATGTGTTAGTTAGGGTAGTGTTGGACAGTTGTGATTGGTCGTGGTTAATGGTGTTACATCGTATTGTTACCATATATGGTAAGACGCAGACTGGGCTGCAAGCCTGAAGGGCAGCAGTTATTACAGGCTGGGTGGGTCCATTCAGTACTTGTGCTTGAGTTGTGAAGTGTGTGATTGTAATAATAAATATTATGAGCTAGTAGTATTGAGGAGCATATTGTAGTGAGTACACTACTTGGTGGCAGTGTATTGAGTACCGCTAGCGAGAGAGAGTTCTGAGGGCATTTGAGAGGAGTGCCCTTGGACAGTATTGGTCACATTTCAATACGAGTAACACTGTAAAAGGTCTGTGTAGTAGTATTTACGACTGCCAGAGGTTTCTGGCATTGCCTGGGAAAGGGTAAAACATCTACCTATTAGAGGTGCACAAAATGGGAAGTCTATCTCCCTCCCCCAAGTGTTGAGTCTTAACATTAACATCCCAAACTTCCTGTTAGCTGTCTAATAGCTACCTATAAAAAAGATTGTCAGAACCAGTTGAAGATGATGCTGCCCTATGTATGTAAATCTTGCCATTTCAACAAATGCATATATCTTCTGAGCAGGGCTAGAAACAGCCATTTAAGCAACTATGGTGCTTTTCTAATAGAGTAAGGAGTAAGGTTAGAAGTAGCCCTGCCAATAAACTGTTTGTGTTTGGTGAGCTCTGAAACGATGATGCTAGTGTAGTTTTGTAGTTGCTATGGAACATTATTTGTGTGCTATTGTCGCGGACGTGAAAAACACATGCAGTTATATACCTAAACAAAATGGCCAATGTTCGCAACCCATTTATGAGGTAGATGATGACTTCCAGTTAGTCTGGAGTTTAAATTAGCCAATACAACACATACGTAGCTTGTGTCTGTCTCAGTATATAACTACACCGTCCTGCTAATTTTGAGCTTCTTAGCTTCAAAACTGTAGCTGTCCATAAAGGATACACAGACAGACAGACTTTCTCAATTAGAATATATACTGCTCTCTCCTGGCATGTTCACTTTGTCTCAGCCTATCTACATGTAGATATTGCTGCTCAGATTTCCTGCTCTCCTGACATGTCCACTTTGTCTCAGCCTATCTAGATATTGCGGCTCAACTTTCCTACTCTCTCCTGACATGTCAACTTTGTCTCAGCCTATAGAGATGTTGCTGCTCAGCTTTCCTGCTCTCTCCTGACATGTCCACTTTGTCCCAGCCTATATAGATGTTGCTGCTCAGCTTTTCTACTCTCTCCTAACATCTTCACTTTTTCTCTCAGGATATATACCCTAGAGGATGCTCCATACTAAACTAGTTGCTAATCAGTAAGTTTCCATCTGTGATCTCCCTCCTTGAAGTAAGACTAAACCAATAGCAGCTGTTAGCTATAGCTTTTATACAAAACACTATACAGATGCTGCCTGAGGGTGTTCTGTACAAATAGTTTTCATCTGTGGTCTTGTTCAGTGGGCAAAGTAGACTTGGCAAAGAACTCAGAGCTATATTGAATGAGCAATTGAATGAGCAATTTCTTGGTGGAGTGGCTACCCTAACTTCTGGAGTTTTTTTAAGCCTTGTTTCTTCTTGTTCTAGTATGGCATCCAGCAACAGAGCTAGATATATTCAAAGGGAACTCTCAAGAGTAGATAATGGAGCAAAAGCACCTGAACAAAAACTAGTTACTCTATCAACTCCTGAGAGTTTCCAAATATATATATACCCATATTAGAATAAGAACAAACAAGGCTCATAAAATCACCAGAACTTGGGTAGATATATATATATATATATCAAAGGGAACTCTCAAGGATAGAAAACTAGCTTTCGTTTTGCTAAAATGTCAACTAGATACTAATTCAATAAAGCTTTTTGTTTTAGTTGGATATATAAGATTGGTACTCAAGCGTTATAACTAACTCACTTACTGGCTAGATATATTCAAAGGGAACTCTCAAGAGTAGAAAACTAGCTTTTGATTGTGATGGAAACAAGTGATACCCTTTAGAACATTTTAGTGAAGCCTCGACTGCAATGATCTTTATGAGTGTGTGTAGGCATACATCACTCTCATGACCCACATGGATTTCCATGGAGGTCCAAATATACTGGCCAGAGCTAGGGCCAGGGATTAGACATAGAGCTAGGGCTGGACATAGATCTAGGGCTGGAACTAGGGATAAAGCTAGGGCTAGGACTGGGACTACGAATATAGCTAGGACTAGGGCTTGAATTAGGGATAGAGCTAGGACTAGAGCTAGGGATAGATCTAGGAATAGAGGCTGGGACTAGGGATGGGACTAGGGATAGAAATAGGAATATAGCTACATGTAGGACTAGGCCTAGGACTAGGGATAGAGCTACATGTAGGACTAGGCCTGGGACTAGAAATAGAGCTAGGGATAGGATTAATTTAGGTGGGTAACAACTTTTGGACAATTGACAGCAATGATCCCAGGGTGGTCCATGGCACCACTGGATTAGCATGGCACTCAGAGAGCATAAATGTGCTGCAGTCAAATGACCATTCATAGCAGAATACATATGTGCTGCATTCATGACTACATATTCATAGCTGCATATGTTGCAGTCAGTGACCATTGCCTAATGAGGAATTTGGAAATGTCACTAACTAGTTGTTGGTGGTGGTGTTGGTACACAATCAAATGACACTAATTCGTGCCCAAAAATAAGAACCTGTGAGTCATTATTATGCTAACTTGACATCCTTTCTGTTGATGTGTTGAATATCAGGTCAATGCAGACAATGTATTGGCTATGATGTAAATGTGATCTGTGAAGTCTTATGCGACACAACACATGCGTGCTGGCAGTCATGTGAGAGCATTATGGTAATAGAGTTCAGGGTTTAGTTCCAAATCAGAAGGTGTGGATGAATGATGTTAATGTCCATTCTGTCGGGTCTCTATTGAGATCACAAGCCAAGAAGAAGCTAGTGGCACATCAAGGAGGCAAGCTCTAGCTACTTACATAGTTATATACAAACTTCAATCGGTAAGCCCATGGGGGTTCAGCTCTAGATTGTAGCCCTACTCCTAGCTCTAGCTCTAGATTGTAGCCCTACTCCTATCCCTCTATCATATATCCCTACCCTTAACCCTAACTCTCGAGTGTAGCCCTACTCCTAGCCTTAATTATAGCCCTAGTTCTGGCCTTAGCTCTAACCAGAAGCCTTAGCCACTTAGCCATACCCAAACTCTAGCTTGTAGTCCTACCCATAGCCCTAGCTCTAACCCTAGCTCTAGCCTGTAGCCCTAACTTTAACCCTAGTTTAGCCCTAGCTCTATCCTTAGCCATCTAACCTTAGCCATATCCCTAGCCAGCCTATAACCTTAGTCATTGATAACCCTAGCCCTAGCCTGTAGCCCTATCCCTAGCCATAACCTATAGCCAGTCTTGGAGAGTTCACTATGCAATGCAATATGGTGCAACTAGTCCTGTCAGTCACTGAATGCGCTCACTGATAAAACACAATGTAGCAAGCCAATGCAAGCCCTATTTATCCCTAGCATAACTGCCCTAGCATCAGTCCTAGCTTATACTGTAGTTAAACCTAGTATAACTGCCTTAGCATCAGTACTAGCTATAACCCTATATCTACTGCATTTAACCCTAGCCTAACTAAGCCGGCACTGCTTCATACCTGTAACCCTAACACTAGCTTCAACCCTAGCCCTAGCCCTAGCTTCAATCCTAGCCCCAGTCCTAGTTTTAACCCTGTATCTACTGCATTTAATCCTAGCCTAACTGAGCAGGCACTACTTCATACCTGTAACCCTAGCACTAGCTTAAACCCTAGCCCTAGCTTCAATCCTAGCCCCAGTTCTAGCATTAACCCTGTATCTACTGCATTCTTATTGAGAAGGGACTGTTTCATGAGGAGACTAGTGCACATAACAACAGTACAGGAGCCACAGGAAACACCAAACAGAACCAATGCTACAGATGCATGTGTCATTACACAGGCTCGGAGGAGCCTATAGGGCAGGTAGGGCTTCGGCCCTTGGCTCTTTACTTCAATTAATATTTTTCTGAACTTGAGTTTGAATTTTTAGAGTAGCCAGTGCATGCATCAAAAACTCTCAGAATACTACACTCCCAAAGTTTGAAGCATG
Organism: Cladorhizidae sp. MBARI D1340-BT2; assembly: GCA_028752905.1. Lineage (NCBI taxonomy): Eukaryota > Metazoa > Porifera > Demospongiae > Poecilosclerida > Cladorhizidae > Cladorhizidae sp. MBARI D1340-BT2. The sequence continues at coordinate 13,626,250 of JAQNBH010000011.1, forward strand.
CAAGCTAATTAACAGCCAGCCTTGTTAATTGCATGTGCCAGCTGG